>CM053029.1:257090835-257690835 GCA_028564925.1 Lithobates sylvaticus | reverse complement strand
AGAATTACAGGTGATATCGACATTTGTCTTGTTCCTTATATGTACTTTTTGCAGCTAAAATGGCGCTGACTTATTGTTTATGCAACTTTCTTAAGTTCCGACCAAGCCTAAAGCAATACTTTAAGAACTAGCAGATGTTACCATAATAGGAAACCTTGTAAAGGCACTCTGGATTTGGCAATAAAGCTGACAATGCACCACGAGTGTGCCTTAGCCAATGGCAGGTTGCCAAATATTGCTATAAAGGTAACTGCGTATGAATTTCCGTGTGTGATTTTGCTGTGGAACTCCTTGCTGTAGGAGTTCACACCCATTTGTATGAGTACATCTGTAATAAATCTGTCTTCTAATTAACATGGTAGTTAGAAAGTAACAAGGGGAACTCTGGACAGCCGCACACCAGACGAAGATGAAAAATCAAATGGATTTATTTAAAAAACAGGAATCACATCAAAGTCCAAAAACACAGCAAAACAGGGAAGGGGGGCACATACAGCGCTCACTCATAGCTAGCTATGAGTAAGCGCTGTATTTAGCGTGAAACGTGTCAGCTGTGTGCTCCCCCTTCCCGGTTTTGCTGTGTTTTTGGACTTTGATGTGATTCCTGTTTTTTAAATAAATCCATTAGATTTTTCATCTTCATCTGGTGTGCGGCTGTCCAGAGTTCCCCTTGTTACTTTCTAACTACCTTGGTATTAGCCTGCACCTGGAGCTCTACACTAGGAGTAGAAGCATTCGCCTTGAAGGATCCCTCTGGAGCGGTGGTCATCTCTCCTTCTAATTAACATGACCGGAGTTGACTGATCAGTCAGAGAATGGAATTTTATTGACAGGCCTGAATATCTTGAATTTAAATTTCCAGACAATAATTGAAAGGGCCGAGGGTTGAGGATAGGCAGGAGGCTTGTTATGGCTCCTGCCTTTGTGGGGACAAGTTATTAATAAATTTGTGATTGTTATACAACTATGAAAGCTGAGTTGTTCAGTTTGATATTGGTATTTATGATGAAAAAAGTTATTGATGAATTCTGACAAATTAATTATAGAGTGGTTTAATAAGAGTTATTGTGAATTTGGCAAACCAATAAATAAGCCGTGGCCAATAAAATAAATACAATTATTTTATTAACCAAATAGGTTGTATTAGTGTATTTATTGTCTGGAAATAATATAAATTGTCTGCTTACTGTCCCATTTGAAAGAAAAGGGATAGGGGGTTTAAAGTCCCCCCCCCGGCCCTTTTCTAATGGGACAGTGGCAGCTGAATAAGGGTTTCAAGGCCCCCCTTTTAAAAGTAGGTCAGGGTACCTTGAAACAGGTGAAAGGGGGATCCTTGAGACCTGTAAACTGGCCATAGAAGCTTCCGGAAGCCTAGGGAACCCTATATATAGGGGGTTCCTTCAGGGAAAAACTGCCAGTCACCTCAGGAGGTTGTCAGCGGCGGAGCTCCCCTCCCACCCTCCCTGGACTGTCGCGGCTACAATATTTATGGGGTTTGGGTCACCTTTCTGATGAAAAGGGGGACAATATATTATTACATTTTGTGATTGTTATACAACTCGAGCTATAAAAGCTGAGTTGTTCAGTTTGATATTGGTATTTATGATGAAAAAAGTTATTGATGAATTCTGACAAATTAATTATAGAGTGGTTTAATAAGAGTTATTTTGAATTTGGTAAACCAATAAATAAGCCACGGCCAAAAAAATAAATAAAATTATTTTATTAACCAAATATGTTGTATTAGTCTATTTATTCATTTATTGTCTGGAAATAATATAAATTGGCTGCTTACTGTCCCATAATACTTGGCTATGTGTTTTACTTCAAATGACAGTTTGGGAGTAGGCAATTACATTTAAAAAAATACAATGTAAAATTGACAAGGCATACCAATATAGTTGTATCTTTGATCTTAAAAACTACGGGATAATGGTGCTGTGGTGACTTGCCTATAAAAAAAAATATATATATTATTCTTGGTATCACTAGAAAAAAAAAAGCGTTTGAAAATTTGTTTGCAATAACTCCATCAGTATCACCAGCAAAGCAGCTTCATTATTATCCCATTAAAGAAGAAGAAAAGGGGGCGGAGCTTGCCGTGGACTGAGATGGACGCTCTTTAGAGGAGCTCCGCTGCACACAGGGACAAACCGGCACACATCGGGCTGCATCAACAGCAAAAACCCGCTCCAAACTCACACCTGAGCTGAGATATAGACCTGGGCACCGATCGAACATGACGAGGCGGAATAAGGAGATGAAAAAACTGCAAAAACTTACAGAATACTATCCGCTGGGGCCTAAGCAAGATGGCGGCGGCGGGCCTGAAGCGCGAGGCAGATCCAGCACTCCACTGTCTGCACCTTCTAAAAGGTAATCCCGGCAAAAGAATGGCATCGCTTAAAAGCCCACAATCTCCC
Organism: Lithobates sylvaticus; assembly: GCA_028564925.1. Lineage (NCBI taxonomy): Eukaryota > Metazoa > Chordata > Amphibia > Anura > Ranidae > Lithobates > Lithobates sylvaticus. The sequence goes on along the minus strand of CM053029.1, from coordinate 257,688,412 downwards.
ATACACACCCCATCATCGGGAAGCCCAGAAAAAGTAAGATTAAGGCTGGATGCCACAGATCCTAGCCTTACCCAGTCCCAGACCCAGATTCAGGGGAGGACACCAGGGATCTCCCTGACTCGATTGATGCTTTCCCCACATCTAATCAGCCTGTGCTGGACACAACTTTAAAAGACATGCTAGTCTCCCTTATGCCCCATACACACGCTCGGATTATCCGATGACCAGTTCCGTCGGATCATGTCCGTCGTACTTTGTCCGATGTTGGTGTTGCGTACACACGGTCGGACAACTTTGTCGGAATTTCCGGTCTTCAAGAACGTCGTGACGTAAGTCGTCTTCCACGAGACTAGAAAAGGGGAGTTCAGCACCACGTCCCGCACCCGTTGGGCTCCTTCTGCTGATCCCGTGTTTATCGCGAGTTAGTTGAAGTTTGGTGACTTACGATTCGCGCTTCTCAGTTTTGTGACTCAGATCGTTACTGCTCTTCAGTTTGTGCTTGTCGTGCGTATCTGTTTATTAGTGCGTGTAGTCAGTTCGCATTTGTTGGTCATTGCGGCCTATATCTTGATATAGGACGCTTTGATTTTCACTGCTTATTGTCTGCTCGTTTGTGGTATTCGTTTCGTTCTTTCAGGCCTTGCTGTTTATCGGTGCTTTCTGTTTGTCCGTTCTGACCAGCCGACCGTTTGTGAGCGATGTTTCCCGTACGTACTCGTCGCCGAGTTCGTGCTGTACGTGGAATTGGTGTCGGGCTTTTAGCTTTGAGCCAAGACCCGTCCATGAACAGAGTGACGAGGAGTATGTGGACCAAGAATTGGTTGCTTCAGCGTGATCAGTTCTCGCACATGCCTTTGCTTCGTGAGATCCGGGAGAATAATCCTGATGATTTCAGGAACTTTCTCCGGATGACGGACCCCGTTTTTCACCGTCTTTTGGCTTTGCTGACCCCTTTTATCAGCCGGCAGGATACCTGCATGAGACAAGCCATCACTCCGGAGCAGAGGCTTGTTGCTACGTTGAGGTACTTGGCGATAGGGAGAAGCCTTCAGGATTTGAAGTTCTCCTCAGGTATCTCTCCCCAGGCCCTGGGAATCATTATTCCAGAGACCTGTTCTGCCATCATCCAGGTCCTGCAGGAGGACTATATTAAGGTAACATTTCTACTTTACTATTCCATTCTATGTATGCTCTGTTTGCTAATGTCTTGTATTTTTGACCTCCTTCCCTAATTACCATGCTTGCAATATGCTCTAATATGCTGTGTCCCTTTTGTCCTTCCTGCATTTTTCCCTTCACTTACCTCCCCAGCATGCTATTCTGCCCCAATAGACACCTATGGCCTAGTCACTTAAGCAATGTATTTTGTCTGCTGCATAGTATTGTTTTCCCCCAAACTCCCCCTAAAACATGCACAAATGTTTGCTGTGTGTTTTACTTCATGCAGAGCCCCATTTTTTCCCAATTTTTTTTTGGGGGGGGGGGGGGATTTGGAATGTTCTTTTATCTTTCCTGTGGGCTGCCAATAGTGTTAAGTAAGGAGGGTCTGGCCAAACTAGCACACATTATTGAGCCATTTGGCAATCAATGAAGTGCAGAGGGTTACTTGTCCAAACCCCCCCCCCCCAAACCCCTAGTTATTGTCAATGGCCCATCAGAAGTGGGGGGATTGATGGGGGGTGAGTAATCTGCTAGGGGGACCCTCTACTTTTCGGTGCAAATACTTTCCATCTTAAAATGTAAAAGTCTGATCTTGTTCCAAGATGTTTAGTGTCTAATCTGCTTGCAATGTTTATGTGCAAAGTGACTAATTTTTTTTCTTGTTTCACTCCACAGTTCCCTTCCACGCCACAGGAATGGCAGACTGTGGCCTCCCACTTTGCCAGCCGTTGGGACTTTCCTAACTGCGGAGGTGCAATTGATGGGAAACACGTCCGCATCGTCCCACCCCCCAACTCGGGGTCCTACTATTATAATTATAAGGGGTTTAATAGTGTAGTGATGTTGGCGGTGGTGTCGGCGACATACGATTTTTTGTATGTGGACGTGGGGATGAACGGCCGGATCTCGGATGGTGGTGCCATTGCGCACACGGAGTTCTACTGGCGTCTCCAAAGTGGCAGTCTGTGCTTGCCACCTCCAGAGGAGAATGCTGAAGGACTCCCCTTCGTCTTTGTCGCAGATGAAGCGTTTGCGCTGACTCCCCATCTGATGAGGCCCTTCCCGATGAGGACCCTCACCCCAGACCAGAGGGTCTTCAATTACAGGCTGTCGAGAGCCCGCAGAGTGGTGGAGAACACCTTTGGGATCCTGGCCAGCCGCTTCCGCCTGTTTTTGACGGCTATTAACTTGGCGGAATACAAACTGAACCACATAGTTCTTGCCTGTTGCATATTGCACAACTTTTTGAAAAGACACAACAGCAACTATGTGGTGCCCGTTGGCCCAGATGTGGAGGGCCCTTCCAATGCCGACCTCACAGCCCTTCAAGCGGCACGTCCAGGCTTGCCCCCTCTAAATGCCCGCGAGCAATATATGGAGTACTTTGTGGGTAGGGGGGCCATTGCTCTGCCTGACGATGTGTGAGAGGCATTTTTTTAATAAATATATTTTTTAAACAAACCTATGATTTTTTGTCATTTCCATATTCTAGCTTATTTGAGATATACATTGTTGTCCTTTAGCTTCAACAGTGGGAATGCACTTTCTGGGCAAAAGGAGGTAACAGTCTCTTCTTCCCAAAAAGAATCTTCTCATGTTGTGTGTGTGATACCTAATCTTTTGTCTAGATAAGTTTTGTAGTGCATAACTGACACCCAAAATACTCCTTTTCATCACCATGTCAGACATGTGTGTATTCCCAAAAATGGTGTGCTACGTGTTTTCGTACAAAGCACTGTGGGTGTCATTTACATAAGTCAAATCCACTATGCTCTACAAGTGCAGTGCGAAAGTGCCCTGGAAAATACACTTGCAGTGCAAACTGTTATTGCCTTTAGTAAATAACACCCATTGCCCCCCAAATCCTTTACATTTGACATACATAATGCTTTTGTGTTTTTCAATAAGGAAGCTACACATTTAGAAAATTAAAAAAGTTTACTTGCAACACATTCACAAGTGCGTTTCCAAACTTCTTAGCAAAACTGACAAGATCTTGGTTCTTTCCAACATTGTTTACAAACATTCCGCATTTATTAAAACCAGGCATGGAGCAAAACAGAACATAGGAACTTGCAAAGTTCAACTTTCTAAAGTGAAGACAAGATCAGACATGACTATATGTTCAAAGTGTGTTTGATCTTGCCTTCATCACATGGGGTGTCACCCCTGGAAACTGGAAATTTAGAACATGCACACAATTTGGGTCTGAAAATGGACATTAGATGGTAAAACACATGCCTAGAATGTTCAAAAGTGCCATTTCCCATCATGGGGATCAATGGACGTGTTTTGGGGGTGCAACCCCATCACCACACACACTTTAGTAGTTACTAAAGTGGTTGCACCCCCAAAAAACGTTGTCATTCATCCACCATGATGGGAGCTAGCACATGTGGACACAATGTGTGCATGTTCCAAATTTCACACATTTCTTAAGTTGCAAATGTGGTCACAAACAGCCACAAATGTGTGTTATTAATTACTTGGTGCGTTTTCAGATTTTCCCTAAAACATCAATGATGTTCTTCAATTTTTGTTGAACATCATTGATGTTTTGCTTTATCTCATCTAGATCTCGATTGCAGACCATTATCTCCCCGATGAGTACGTGGGCACTTTCAGTGGTAAAGTGTGATTCTTCTTCCACAACATCCACGTCACCTAAAAAAAAAAAAAAAAAAGTCTCTTGGAAATGAGGCAGGCATACATTGATTAGCTTACCAGTAGCTGTGTTCTCCCACACTCACCTGTTGTGGTGACAAGTTCTCCAAGTTCTATGATCTCTTCTTCCTCCTCCTCCTCTGCTTCTGGTCTTTCCCCTTCTTTGGGAGGTGTGGGTTTTGTGGTTTCCTCAGACGTCCCGAGTTTTTGCTCCCCTATGAGAATGTACAAAAGGAAGATTTAGCACCACAATCTATTGAGGGCAGAAATAGGAAATGTCAAACATTGCTTGAAAGTGAGGGACAATAGTTTTGGTTGGCCAGTTACAAATGACAACAACATGAATGTAGTCACTTTGTAAAGGTGCTAAACTTACTAGCTTTTTGGTAGAAGTTTGTCTGATGGAGACACCCCTCTAGTATCCACTGGAGCACATGTGTGGAAAAGCATAATAAAAAGGGGGTTTGGGTGTCCCAGCACTAGTGCTCTAGAGTCCAGATGGGTAAACAGCTACTGAGTGACCTCTCCTTTACATTGAATAAATTAGCTTGACATTCTTGATGATATCTCTATTGAGAACAAACTTCCTTTCACTAAAAACTTCACCAAACCTCGTATTATAAGTGGCCGAACGATCGAGGTTGAGTACGATCGAATGCACAGACGAACATGAAAGTGGCCATTTTCTAATGTACAACATTGAAAAAATACAAACACATGGAGCAGTATGCAAGCAAGAAATCCAAACACAAAACACAACTACTTACTTTTTTGAAGAACACGCTTGATCTTTCTGTACTGATCGGGCTCCCTCAGTTTCAGGTCTGACCAGCGTTTTCTCAGTTGCTCCTTGGATCGTTGTACCCCAAAATTATTGTACAGCCTCCTCACAACTTTAGACATGATCTTGGCCTTTCGGACATTGGGGTTGAGGTAAGGCCCATACTTCCCATCATAGTCACTCCTCTTTAATATGTCAACCATCTCCAACATTTCTCCAAACGACATATTGGAGGCTTTAAATTTCAGCCGCCGGGATCGGGACGTTTCTGCCTCCGTCCTTTCCTCGTCCTCCTCGTTGGTGTAATATTTGGGGCGCACCTGCTGTGTCCCCGCCATGTGCTCTCCCCACTGCGCCGGAAAGAGAAGGGGTGGGGAATAGACGAGAATGATCGTCAGGGGCGGGCGGAGTTTCACGCATGCGCACTGTATATAAAACGCCACATGCCTGTGTCGTAGCCACGATCTGTGAGACGAGGGGAGAGAAAGCTCACGCACGAGACGATCGCTATAACGAAGGTACAATTTGAAGTTGGTACATAACTAGCCTAGACTAATTAGACCTTGAGGCTTATTTATGGAGAAAATTAGGAGAGTTTAGCCTGACATTATTTATAGTGTTTTGTGTGGTGTTGTGTCTTGCAGAGATTATGCAGGGATTCAACGACGTGAGTTTTCTCCTCCTCTTCATTGATAAATATAGGGAAATGACCCTATTATGGCAGGCTAAACACCCCGATTACGGCAACAAACCAAAGAGGTACGCAGCCATGCTGAAACTTGTGGAATTTATAAAGCCAAGAATGCCCACGGCAACCGTTCGTAGGTTAAGAGTCAAAATTGGCAGCCTGAGGAGTGCGTATTTCAGGGAGCGCAAGAAGGTCCTGAAGTCCCAAGCATCTGGAGCTGCAGCAGATCAGGTCTATGTCCCCAAGCTCTGGTACTATGACATGCTCCATTTTCTCAAAGACCAGGCTGATGTCACGGAGTCACTCTCGACTCCTCCTTCCACGCTTCCTTCCGCGCAGGCCACCCCTGATGAGGCTTCCGAGGAGCAACCTGGGCCTTCCAGTCTGGAAGATGTGGAGGAGCCCAGCTTGAGCCAGGTATAGTAGTTTTGTACACATTTTTGTGAAAAAGGAATGATGTTCACTTAATTCAGGATCCCCAATTGCTTAGTTCCTAACGTGTTTGACATATCAACTGACAGTAGTGTTGGAGACATTTGGGGCAAGAATCTAAACTGCAGGGCTGAGACTTGTATGGTTTTCTATTTGTTAACGTTTTGCAACAGTCAATAGATGAAAATTGTGTGTGTTTGATGAACAAATAACTCAAACTATGTCCCTTTTTCATACACAGGAAGACCTCAGCCAGGAGGTGGCTGTGGAATGTGGCAGTCAGGAGGAGGAAGGGGTTAGTGGCAGCCAAGAGGTGGGTAGTGGCAGCCAAGAGGGGGGTAGGCCTAGGAGCCTGACTGTCTCCCAAGTCCCTCCCCTCCGCCTTCCCTACAAAAGGGCGAGAAGGGGGGGTGAGGCGGGAGAGTCAGCGCTCCGGCTGATCAAAGAGGCTTCTGCCTCCCTACATGCCACACCCACCGACGAGGAGGCCTTTGGCTCCGTGGTTGCCACGAAAATGACAGCTATGGAGGTGGGGCAACGCAACATGTGTGAGGATGTCATCCTCAAGGTCCTAAATAAGGGTATGGCTGGGGGGATGACCCCACTCACACATGTTTGCGATAGTGACCTTGCTCCGCCTCCTCCTCCTCCTTCTGCCACCCCACCAGCACCACAGCCACAGCGTGCAAGGAAGCGTGGAAGGAAGACAAGAGAGTGACGACCTGGATTCAGTCTGGTCTGAGAGAAGATGGAGCCTCTCGTAGGACCTGAGCCTGGGGACCTAGATGGCATCTGCTGCAGTTCCGGATGTTTTGGATTTCAGGACCAGATAGCACTTCCCTTAAGATACGTACTCCTCAGGCCCCCAATTTTAGAAGCTTGAAAAACGATGTTTGCCGTGGGTGTCCAAGGCTTTGCAAATTCCCCAGGTTTCTCCATCGCTGCGTTCCTCTTTGGTTTGTTGCTGAGACCTAAATAAAGGTATTTTTGAGTTCAAAAAATCATTGCCTATGTGTTTTACTTTTCTACAATGACAGTTTATTTGTGAGTAGGCTGGTACATTTCACAAATCATAAAGTCCAATTAACAAGGGGCAACAACAACAAACAAACTCCTAGTAAATTTAAGCAACAAATAGAAATGTTAATAATGTTGTTTTGCTAAGTTGAGACACACAACCCCCCTCAAAAATCTAAAAAAATTATCCTGAAATATGTATTCCAAAAAAATAAAACATGACAAATCATCCAAAAAATATAACAAAGATTCTTTTACGATCTGAGGAAAAATAAACATCTAGTCTAGAAATCCTGAAAACGAATAAAGAAATAAGTTTGTGAGAAGTGAGGGTGAATAGGAGCAGCTAAAACACGTCATTCTTCTTGCATTGTAAAGAAAAAGAGAATGCGCTGCATTAAAGACATTTTAACATTGCAGCGTGACGAATGTGCTGTGTCGATTAGGAACAGTAGTTTTACCTGACCGAGCGCTTCCGTCACAGAATTTCTTCTGAGCATGCGTAGCACTTTGTCCGTCGGACTACGCTACACACGATCGGAATTGGTGTGATCGGACTTTGTTGTCGAAAAATCTATCCAGCAGGAGATAGAACTTTATCCGTCGGACAATCCGATGGAAACTGTCCGATGGTGCCTACACACGGTCGGAATTTACGACAACATTGTCCGATAGGACAGAATCCATCGGAAAATCCGACCGTGTGTATGGGGCTTAAGGAGCTCACTTAATGCAGACGTGCTGTCATGTGTCCATAACTTTGGGATGGAACTGAAAGAAATCTCTTCCAGAACAGACCATATAGAACACAAAATGGAGGAATTTGCGACCACCATCAACGACCTGGTGGACGCTCATGATGACCATGCAGATGAAATGGATGCCATTAAAGCTAAAATGGCAGACATTGAGGACCGCTCAAGAAGAAATAATTTTAAAATAAGAGGTGTCCCTGAATCGGTTGTACAATCTGATCTGCGGGTGTATGTAGCCCAGCTATTTCAGACCATGATACCGGAGCTGACTGAACTAGATATTACAGTGGACAGGATCCACAGACTGCCCAAACCGTTCCTCCTACCGGATAACATACTTTTTCCACATAAAGGAACGCTTAATGACCGTATCGAGAAATAAAGAGCAACTTCCTCCCCAATACAAGGATTTGCAATTTTTTGCGGACCTCTCCCAGTTCACTTTACAAAAGAGAAGGAACCTCATTACGATTTCCAAAGCGTTGAGAAACCACAAGATCTCATATTAATGGGGGTTCCCCACAAAATTGATTATCACTAAGGATGGGAGGGATCACACAGTGGACACCCTTACCAAAGGGATGCAGCTTCTCCAAAAATGGAACATTATTCCTGAGCATACTATGGAGACCAATGATGAAAGAATACAGATAAATGGCAAGACAAAATATATGCTCTAGGGCATTGTCTTCCAGAGATTTGTAGCAGCGCTGTTATTTAAATTTCTCAAATCAATGTGAAATATAGTGTTGTAAAAAAAACTCACTTAGAATGTCGATTTATAGTGAATAAATAAATAAACAAATAAATGAATAAATAAAGGTGAGCGTAAATATAAATGAATAAATAAATAAATGATTGATCCGTTAATAAATTTCAATCCGTGTCCTAAAAGTAAATGAAAGTCCACGTGTATAGAAATAAACTCAAATAAGATGAATCAGCAATATTCCAGTTGTGACAGGTCTACATTGATGTGAAATACAGTTCTATGCCGATATTTAGTGAGCAATTTGAGCCATCCACCACAGACTTCACCGCGTGAGAGGATTGTCCCCTTTTGGGGGTACACTCACCAGAAATAAAAAACATGCAAGCCTGTAGTTAATACCAATATAAGCCTTCTCCTCCAACATCACCAGATCAAATTTCCACCAGCGCGGTCATTAATCAGTATAACAGCCTTCTCCTCCAGCATCACCAGATCAAATCTCCACCAGCGCGGTCATTAATCGTGTGTAAAAACAAATGTTGGGCCACATAGTGTAATACTGCATAAATTATTTATTGAAAAAAATCCCCTTTATAACACAAATATTCCCCTCAGTAAGTTCAGCGTACCAGAAATCAAAATTTTAAAAGCATTGGGTAAATGTATGACGTGTACTGTGCCTGTTCTGCTTAACTCTGCCGGATATGGTGCCTTTGGTTCTGCTGTATGGAACAGCGGCGTCCTTCCTGTCCGGATCAATGGAGCGCACGCAGTGGAACGCACACGTCGTGACGTCACTTCCTGTTGACCTACGCCCTGACGCGTTTCGTCACTTCCGACTTTTTCTCGAGGGCGTAGGTCATCAGGCAGGAAGTGATGTATATATACACTGAGGGATAGAGCGGCCATCCAATGGGATAGATCGCAATTCTCCTAATAGGCGGTAACACCACAGAACGATCCCCTGGACACTAGAGGTCTATTGCAGACACTTCTAAGGAGAAACCGCGCTACCTCTCAGCATATTAGAGCAGCAATTCATACGCCATATATGTATTCATGTAATGCATTAAAAAACCGAAATGTCATAACAAAAACGGCTATGTAGACTGGAATGGCATAATAAACATTGACATTATAAAAACGACTGTAACATAATTCTTCATTTATGTGGAATATACAAATGACTTACAGATGTCATTCGCTGCGTGGGCGTAAATATCTAAGAAACAAGGCATTTTTTGTGTGAATGCCGAAAATGGGGGATAATGAATTGTACTAGTTATTGGCTAATAAAATTGTACTAGTTATTGACTAATAAAATTCATATCAAATATTTTTCTTTTTCACACTGCAGAGATGTGGAATTGATTTATAGTTATATAATAATTATCCTATGTGTCAAGACCAATGATGTATGGGTATAGTATGAACCGCAATGCATCTGATGGTCACCTGCATTTCCACACCATGTATAATTAATTAAATATTCAAGGAACATGAATATAAAAACAGACAGTGTGATGCAGGATATATCTCGTATTCATCTGTACTATATTGTAGATATATAAATAATTTACTATGAATTAAAAATTAATTAAAAATTGAAAATTAAAAATTAATAGGAATTAATAGGAGAATAATAACTATTAAAAGTGGACAAGGATAATGAAAATTAAAACTAAAATAATATGATACATTTTCTGATATATACTATAAATATTAAAACCATATACATCAGTATAGGTGTAAAAAAACGAAAAGGGGATGCTATATAAAATATATATATATATATATAAAATGTATATAAATATAGTACTAAAAAGATGTATTTATAGTGCTAAAAATTGTTATATATATATATATATATATATATGCATCTGTATATTGAATCATCAATGAAAAATGTATATAAATAGTTAAAAATCCAATAGACAAGAGAGAAATACAATTAATAAAATAGTACTGAAAGGTAGGTGGGTAGTCTACATGCTTCTTGTTCGTGCTATTTTATTCTAATGTTCCTTATACATATATACAAATACCGTGAGCAACCACAATGACATAAATAAAATAAAATAATATACAGGATCTTGTTAGTGTGGGGGCTGGGTGGTGATGCTATACAAGATACTGTTAGTGTGGAGGCTAGGTGTCGCTTATAAAGCAATTTATGTCGAGCTCAATGTTTAATCCTTTTGGAGCAAGTACATCCACCAAATATATCCATTGGGTTTCGCGTTTCGAAAGTTTGCGAACCATATGCATACCTCTCCAATGGGGCTGTACTTGCTCTATGCCCCAGAACTGTAATCCCTTAGGGTCCATGTTATGTTTAAGCTTAAAATGTAAAGAAACATTGTGATCTTTAAAACCTATCTTTATATTATGTATATGTTCGGCTATGCGGACTCGTAGTAGTCTTTTCGTGCGGCCTATATACATTAATCCGCAAGGACATTTTAGAGCATAAACCACGTACATGCTATTGCAAGTAATGAATTGTTTGATTGCAAAGGTATTATTGTTAACTGTGGACGTGAAGTTTTCTAATGCTCTAATTGGTCTCGACACCTCCCGACAAGCTTTACATTTCCTGCATGCAAAAAAAACATTTTGCTCCCAAAATGTGGGTGTTTTTTTGGGGGGGTCAATAACTTTTTTCACCACTTTATCACCGAAATGAGTCGCTTTTCTGTAAATAAACTGGGGTGCGGGAGGTAAAGATGTCATCAGTTTTTTATCTAATAGCAAAATATGCCAGTGTTTTTTAAAAATCTGCTCGACTTCTTGATACTGGGCATGAAAACCTGATATAAATGACCATTCTAAATTCCGTTTGTTTGTAGGAGTGGACTCATTATTCTTTTCTTTCAGAATTGAAGGTCTTGGTATCAGTTTTACTTCCTCTACAATTTTCTGTAGTTTATCAGGATTGTATCCTCTTGCTTCAAACCTCAGTTAGAATTTTTGATTGTTCAATGTAGTTTGTTTCTTCTGAGCAATTTCTTTTCACTCGCATTATCTGACCCTTCGGAATGTTTCTTAACCAAAGTGGGTGGTGTCCACTGGATGTCGGTAGGTAGCTATTCCGGTCAGTTTTCTTAAAAAACACTTTGGTTTCTAATTTATTGTGTTTGCGATATACTGTAACATCTAAAAAGTTGATTTCATTAAAATCCCAAGATGATGTTAATTTAATATTATTGTTGTTAAGACCATTTAAAAACACTTCCAAACTTAGACAGGACCCTGCCCATATAAAAAACAGATTATCGATAAAACGTTTGTAAAATACCAGTTCTGGTCGCTGGTTATTAAAAATGATCTTGTCATCCCGTTCAGCCATAAATAAGTTCGCAATATTTGGGGCAAATTTGGCTCCCATAGCAGCAACTCTTTGTTGGGAATAAAAATCACCTCCGTACCAGAAATAGTTATGAGATAAACAAAAATCCAGAGCATTTCTTAAAAACATTTTTTGATTAAAAGAAAGATCATCCCGTTTGCTTAATGCCCAATTAAGGGCTAACAGAGCGTCATCGTGTTGTATAATGGAGTATAGGGATGACACGTCTGCTGTTACGAGAATGATTTGTTCGCTATTCTCTAGATTGACTTCTTGTAGGGTATTGAGGAAATTTTTTGTATCACTTAAATAAGATTTAGTTTCTCTTACACTTTTTTGCAAGAAGGTGTCTAGATATTGTCCCAATCTGGACGAGACAGATTCGATACTGTTAACGATGGGTCTAGCCGGTGGGTTAATCGGGTCCTTGTGAAGAGTGTAGAGCGTAGGGACACGGCTACTTGTGGGCAATAAATATCTCTTTTCTTTGCAGGAGAAAACGCCTGTGTGGGAGCCCATCTCTATTAGTTTTTCCAGATGATTTCTATAAGGTTGTGTGGGGTCCTTTTTAAGTGTTTTGTAGGTCACCTTATCTGACAACATCTCCAGGATTTGTCCATGGTAGAAGTCTTTAGATAGTAGCACCACACCGCCCCCTTTGTCTGCTGGTCTGACTATTATGTCTTTGCGCTCTTCCAGAAGTTTAATTCCTTCTTCAATGTGTTTTACGTTTAGCTCCTTTTTTGGTTTTAGTGTTTCAAGGTCTTGTAGTATCAATCCTTTAAAAACTTCTACGTGGTGATTGGGATTGTTAGGTGGGTTGAATAGCGATTTATTCTTTAATCCGCTATTGATGATTGTCGACTTATCATTCGCAGGGGTTTCTTTAGCACTACTTGTAATTTCATTAGTGGTGCTATTTCCTAGGAAATATTTCTTTATGTTTATCTTCCTGATATATTTATGTATATCTATGTATACATTGAATTTATTCATGTTTTTTTTTAAACCACATTTGAGCCCCAGATTTAAAATGTTCAGTTCTTTGTGGGTCAGATTTACTTCTGTTAGATTAAAAATGCCTCCTATTCCGACCCTCTTCTTCTTTTGCTGGACCTTAAGTCCTGCCCTACATCCTCTGTGTTTTCTTTTTTCGGTAGTGGTTGTGTATATTCTTTGGGTATTTGTGGATAGTCTTCCCTTTGGTTGTGTTCCTTGTACTGCCCTTGTGTTGGTGGGTTCCTTGGATATGCAGGTGGGTTCCTTGGGTAGTGGGGGGGCTGGGACTGCATTGGTGGTCGTCCCCTGCGTGGGGGGGTACCCCCGGCCCCTTTGCTGACCCCCCCGACCTCTCCCTAAAAAAGGACGCGGCAAAGGTCGAGAGTCAGATTCCTCCTCATAATTGTAGATTGGTTGGAATCTATTCTGTGTAACTATCCCCATACTATGGAGACCAGCAATTCCTGCAGCCCTCACCGTACTGAAGAAGACTGGAACCTGGTCACTTCAAGGAATGCCCGCAAGCACACTTAAGTTACCTGCAGCCAGCTCACGACATTACCTACTGTTCCCTGACTAGGAGGAACATTTGCTGCTAAGGTGAACCATTCTTTTTTCTTTTATTTTTGTTGTTGTTCATTTTTTCACTTAACCCTCAAGAGTTTTCTGAGTGACTATTTGTCACACTCAGGTCACAATGACCTTTCTGCTCTCTTGACTGAGTTCCATATTTGTTATCTAGTGTTTCTTTTGTTTTTCACCTAACTAATGTTTATGCCCGCAGTAGCAGACGCCACCAACCTACCGAAATGATGTTTCTACAACTGCCTTCCACCTTCGCCCACCGCAAGCCTTCGGGACTCAAGCCCTCCCGGGATCTCTTCAAGACCAGATGTAAGTGTTACCAACGCATGCAACACTACACACACCAGATTGGCCTTACAAATGGTCGTTAACTTCCTGACAATTAATGCTAGGGGGCTTAACCACCCCGCAAAACGCAGATCCATGTGGAAAGAGGCTATCCAACACAATGGAGACATTCTTTGTGTACAGGAAACACATTTTAAAGTGAATGCCCAGCCCATTTGCTCTCACCCCAAGTTCCCATTTGTTTTCTTTGCCAACTCGGAAGTTAAAAAAAGAGGGGTGTTGACAGCAATCAGGGACACGGTTGCTTTCCAACTCCACAAAGAGATACGGGATCCACATGATAGATTCCACATCTTGGTGTGTGATATAAACTCTTCTACATATACGATTGTAAACGCCTACATCCCTAACAACAACCAAACCCGATTTCTTCACAAACTTATGAGGAAAGTATCCCACGTGGAAAAGGGCCATCTACTGCTATGCGGGGACTTCAATCTGCCACCTGACCCTAAAGTGGACTCCAGCTCTCTTTCCACCAGGAAACAACTGTCCCTTCAACCACTCCTACAGAGCTACGAGCTATTAGATGCATGGAGATGTATCAATGCCACAGAGAGGGACTACTCTTTCTTTTCTTCTAGCCACAAAATATACACCAGACTGGACCTTGTTTTAACAGATAAATGGTTACTAACAAAGATCAAAGCATCTACTATAAATAATATAACATGGTCGGGTCACGCCTCGGTATTGCTGGGGGTTGATGACTCTTCCAATAACAACCCAACCTACATATGGAGATCCAACCCGCGGCTGTTCCAGGGAGATCCGTCCAGGTCATCTTTGCAAAAAGAATTACTTGAATTTTTTGAATGTAACGAGGACTCCGTAGCGGACCCCTTTGTGACGTGGAATACGCACAAGGCGTTCATGCGGGGGTCTTCTTATTAAACTAGGAGCTAGAGTCAAGAGAATGAGGGGGCAGCGCATATTGAATATTACTACCTAAATACATACACTAGAAACCCAGAACAAGGCACATCCTTCCCTCCTACTTTCCGAAAAATTTGTGGAATTACGTCACGAACTACATCTTATACTGCTGGAGGACTTTGAAAAGCCTTCCAAGAGATTAAAGATGACGTATTATGCTAATGGCAACAAGGCAGGAAATTTACTGGCAGCCCGCCTTAGGGGAATTAGATATAAAACCAAAATAGCCCATATTCTCCACCCTCATAATCACTCCAAACGATATCATCCCCAGGCCATAGCAGATGCATTCAGTGCCTATTATGGCTCATTATATAATCTGAAAGACGACCCAAGCACAACACAACCTCTACCTCATAAAATAACAGAATTCTTGAACAAAGTGAACATCCCTCACCTTACTGCAGAGCAAAATGCTGTATTAACCACTTCAGCCCCGGACCAATTGGCAGCCAAAGGACCAGGCCCCTTTTTGCGATTCGGCACTGCATCGCTTTAACTGACAATTGCGCGGTCGTGCAACGTGGCTCCCAAACAAAATTGCCGTCCTTTTTTTCCCACAAATAGAGCTTTCTTTTGGTGGTATTTGATCTCCCCTGCGGTTTTTATTTTTTGCGCTATAAACAAAAATAGAGCGACAATTTTGAAAAAAATGCAATATTTTTTACTTTTTGCTATAATAAATATCCCCAAAAAATATATAAAATTTTTTTATTTTTCCTCAGTTTAGGCCGATACGTATTCTCCTACATATTTTTGGTAAACATTTGCGATTATTGATTTGTTTGCGCAAAAGTTATAGCGTTTACAAAATAGGGGATAGTTTTATAGCATTTTTAATAATATTTATTTTTTACTAGTAATGGCGGCGATCAGCGATTTTTATTGTGACTGCGACATTATGGCGGACACATCGGACATTTTTGACACATTTTTGGGACCATTGTCAGTTATATAGAAATCAGTGCTATTTAAATGCACTGATTCCTATGTAAATGACAGTGGCAGTGAAGGAGTTTAACCACTAGGGGCGGGGAGGGGCTAAGTGTGACGTGTTGTGTTTTTTTACACAGTAGGGGGGCATGGCTGTACGTCTGACGTGTAGGAAGCGTGTAGGAAGCGCGGGGAGAGGTTTTGTTTACACAGACCTCCCCCCGTTCTTCAGCTCTGTGACCCGATCGCGGGACACCCGCGTCCGTGGTCACGGAGCTCCCGACCGGGTCGCGAGCACGCCGCCGGCGGCACACGCACGACCCCACGGCTAGGCAATTAAAGGGGACGTATATATACGTGCCTTTGCCTAGCCGTGCCATTTTGCCGACGTATATATACAGTTGGCGGTCGGGAAGCGGTTAAACTCCCCATTCACACTTCAGGAAGTTTCTCAAGCAATCAACACTCTACCATGCAATAAATCTCCTGGACCTGATGGTTTTACTGGTGAATATTTTAAGACGTTCAGGGACATTTTAGCTCCTAAACTTGTTGGTATATTCAATCATGCTGCTTCCTCCTCATACTTTCCATCTGAAATGTTGAAAGCAATGATAGTTGCATTACCAAAGCCAGGGAAGGAACCCAATGCCCCACAAAACTTCCGTCCGATTTCTTTACTCAACAACGACCTAAAAATGTATGCAAAATTAATAGCCAACAGACTGGTTGATCTACTTCTGTCACTAATTCACCCCGACCAGTCTGGATTCACAAAAGGCCGTCAGACAGCGGATGCCACCAGGCGTTTAATCAATATCATACACCTCACTAACAAGACCAAAACGCCTTCTCTGCTCCTCGCACTGGATGCAGAGAAGGCGTTTGATCGAATACATTGGGATTATCTAAAAACAAGTCCTCTGTAAGTTTGGCTTCCAAGGTCAAATGCTACAGGCCATCATGGCATTGTACACAAATCCATCTGCCCAGGTTTATGTATCAGGTATGTTATCTACCCCCTTCAACATCACAAACAGAACCCGACAGGACTGCCCTTTGTCACCTTTAATTTTTAACCTACTAATGGAACCCATGGCAGCATATATACGCCAACACCCTGACATTACTGGGGTGGTGGTAGGAGGCAAAATGCATTCCATTAGCCTATTTGCGGATGATATCATCCTGATGCTCACTAACGTCCCTACTTCCCTGGCTTTGGTCCACCAAGCTTTGCAAATATTCAATGAAGTATCTTACTATAAGGTTAATGAATCCAAGTATCCCATATCCCATTGGGATTAGGGCTCTCTCAGGCAACAAAACAACATATCACAGCAAATTTCCCTTACACTTGGAAGGATAGTGGTATAGCGTACCTGGGAATTACCCTTACCCCTCACATATCAGACCTAGTCAAGGCGAACAATACCCCTTTCATTACTAACCTACGAACTAAACTAACATCCTTACAAAAATTTAAGCTCTCTTGGACAGGTCGGTTAGCCGCATTTAAAATGCAGATTCTTCCACAGTTCCTGTATCTGTTCAGAACATTGCCAATACCAATTCCTGAATCCTTTTTCCAACAGGCACAATGAGAAATAAATAGATATCTATGGATAGGTAAAAAGGCACGTTGCGCATTCCATAAACTCATTAGGTTAAAATCAGCTGGGGGGATAGGCTATACTTCAATAAATGACTACTATATAGCCACAATTCTGACTCAAGTAAAAACTTGGTTCCCTGATCACCTTAAAAACGTATGGACGGAACTGGAAAGCTACCAGATTAAAGGGGGGAACTTATATAGTTATTTGATAGCCAGTCCTTCACACCCTAAATCCGTTCAGACGTCTAACATATCGCCCACTATTCAGGCGTCTGACGCTTGGCAACACCTTTTTAAATCCGCCAAATCAGATGGACCCTCTGTCCCACTCAAACTCCCAATAACAGCCATGTCATTCATGATCCCAGATATTTCTTTGCATAACTGGGGTACCAGCTCTACACAAGAAATCCAATATAAGGACCTATTTGTTGGCCCCGCAATTAAAACTTTTAGAGCACTGCAGATTGCATTTTCTATCCCTTCCTTGGACAAGTACCAATACATCCAGTTAACACACCTCATTAGGGAAAAAGGGGAGGAGATCGTTACCCGACTACCCTGGCGGGTGGCGTTGTTCTTCACCAACAACAACACAAAACTAAAAGGAACATCCCTAATATACAAACATCTACAAGACAAACAGTTGTTTAGCAAAACCACTCATATAGAATCCTGGGAAAAGGATTTTGGGAAGAGTTAGGCCCCTTTCACACTGGGGCGGTTTGCAGGCACTATTGCGCTAAAAATAGCGCCTGCAAACCGACCTGAAACAGCCGTTGCTGTGTCTTCAGTGTGAAAGCCCGAGGGCTTTCACACTGGAGCGGTGCGCTTGCAGGACGCTGAAAAATGTCCTGCAAGCCGCATCTTTGGTGCGCTGTAGGAGCGGTGTATTTACCGCTCCTAAAGCGCCCCCTCCCATTGAAAACAATGGGCAGCACTCCGAACCCGCCCGCAAAGCGGTATTAACCCTTTTTCGGCCGCTAGCGGGGGGTAAAACCGCCCCGCTTGCGCCCGAAATGCACCGCTAAAACGACGATAAAGCAGCGCTAAGTATAGCGCCGCTTTACCGCCAGCGCACCCAGCGCCCCAGTGTGAAAATAGCCTAAAGCCCCATACACACGGTCGGAAAATCCGACCACCAAATCCATCAGATTTGGTCTGACGGATCTAGTCCGACACTGGTGTTGCATACACACGGTCGGACAAAGTTGTCGGAAAATCCGATCATTCTGAACGTGGTGACGTTTGTTGCCTACGACGGGACTACGTAGAGGCTAGTAGCCAATAGCTTTGGTCTTGTAATGTGATCTGAGCATGCGTGGCACTTTGTCCGTCGGAATTCGCTACACACGATCGGAATTGGTGTGATTGGACTTTGTTGTCGGAAAATTTTTCCAGCAGGAGATAGAACTTTGTCCGTCGGACAATCCGATGGAAACTGTCCGATGGTGCCTACACACGATCGGAATTTCCAACAACATTGTCCGATAGGACAGAATCAATCGGAAAATCCGACCGTGTGTATGGGGCATTACACAATGACTCAATGGGAAAACGCCCTAAAAATAACATACGCATCCACGAGGAGTGGCAATCTTTGGGAACTGTTCCAAAAACTACTATTAAGATGGTACCTAACCCCATATCGCATATCTAAGTTTGCTCACGACACATCCTCACACTGTTGGAGAAATTGTGGAATGACGGGTACTCTAATACACATAATGTGGACATGCCCACATATCAAAAGATTCTGGGTGCTTATCTTCCAGATCATCAAAGTTATCACGAATACCACAGTTGCACTTTCCCCAGGCATGGCACTCCTATCATTGGAAGTGGATGAATTCTCTACTCCGATGAGGGCATTAGTCTCTAACATACTCATCGCTGCTAGACTTACCATAGTGCGCCATTGGAAGGACACTAACTCACCTACCATAGCAGAAACACTACAGATAATTAACACACATTGTGCTTATGAAACTCAATTTGCCCACAGTATTGGGAATTACAAATAAAATACACACAATATGGGAACCTTGGCACAAATGGTACTCACTAAACGCAGGTCTTAAATTCTTTGGAGTAAACACTTGATAAGAGGGTCAAATGAAATTCCCTCTTTAACTGGAAAATGCTTGTACCACAATGATCCTAAACATAAAGGTCGGCTAGGACCCATCCTCAACCGGGCTAGTTATGGTGAACTTTGTTTTTCTACTTTTCTTTATTTCTATTCTTTTCTCACTCTCTTGAATTTCCTACTCTATCCTTTCCAAGATACTGTTGATCGAATGTCAATAATATAAAACTGATACTGAACTTATCTATATAATCGAATACCAAGGGGTGGTGTGGCCCTTGCCCACCTAGGCACAGTTTGTTCCCAGATGGGGTGCCTGGGGGGGGCGAGGGAACCGCATGGCTCCCCGCCACCAGCGAAAATGGGGAATACAGCGAATCTCAATTGTTCTCTAACTCCGCTTGAATATATATAAACCGTGTTAAAACAGCCTTTTGTCTATCTAGTTACAGGAAACTAATTGTGAACAAAATCTACTTTAATTACTTTCCTGTATATTATTGTTTTTGTTTGATAACAGTTCTTCACTTTTGTTACCACTGTTGTTTATAACAACATTTTCAATAAAGAAATATTGGAATTAAAGAAGAAGAAAATGTGCGCTGCATTTAGAGATTTAAAAATTTGCCACGTCACTAATGTTAATTCTCCATTGCGAGCGCTAGTTTACAAGACCGACTGTCCGTTTCTGGCTCGTCCTTGCTTTCAAGCATGCATGTTTGTACTTTGGACTAACACTGCACATCACCCTGAACACACCATCCCCGCTGTGAAACATGGTGGTGACATCATGTTGTAGGGATGATTTTCTTTAGCAGGGACAGGGAAGCTGTTCAGAGTTGATGGCAAGATGGATGGAGCCCAATACAGGGCAATCTTATGCCCCATACACAAGGTCGGAAATTCCGACCACAAAATCCGCCAGATTTTTTCTGACGGACTTTGTCCGACACTGGTGTTGCATACACACGGTCGGACAAAGTTGTCGGAAAATCTGATCATTCTGAACGTGGTGACGTTCGTTGCATACAACGGAACTACGTAGAGGCTAGTAGCCAATAGCTTTGGTCTTGTAATTTGATCTGAGCATGCGTGGCACTTTGTCCGTCTGAATTCGCTACACACGATCAGAAAAAGTCCGATCGGACTTTGTTGCCAGAAAATTTGAGAGCAGGATCTCAAATTTTTTCCGACGGAAGTTCCGATAGAAAAAGTCTGATGGCGCCCACACACAGTCGGATTTTCCTGACAACATGGTCCGATAGGACATTTTCCGTCAGAAATTACGACTGTGTGTATGGGGCATTAGACAAAAAACCTTTTAGAGTCTGAAAAAAGACTTGAGAATGGGGAGGAGGTTCACCTTCCAGCAGGACAAAGACCTTAAACATACAGCCAGAGCTACAATGGAATGGTTTAGATCAAAGCATATTCATGTGTTAGAATGGCCCAGTCCTAAATCAAATTGACAATCTGTGGCAAGACTTGAAAATTGCTGTTCACAGACGCTCTCCATCCAATCTGACAGAGCTTGAGCTATTTTGCAAAGAAGAATGGGCAAAAATGTCACTCTCTAAATGTACAAAGCTAGTAGAGACATGCCCAAAAAGACTTGCAACTGTAATTGCAGCAAAAGGTGGTTCTACAAAGTATTGACTCAGGGAGGCTGAATACTAATGCACGCCACACTTTTCACATATTTATTTGTAAAAAAAAACATTTATAATTTTACTTCCACATCACAATTACGTGCCACTGTGTGTTGGTCGATGACATAAAATTACAATAAATTACATTTACGTTTTTGGTTGTAACATTGTAAATTTCAAGGGGTATGAATACTTTTTCAATGCACTGTATATATATATATATATATATATATATATATATATGCACACACATATGCAAGACATAGTATGTAAACACCTTATGCAAACTGGTTTTCTGCAGTAATTTTCTGTAAATTGTGATCTGATCCCCAAGTCACAACAATAGACAAACACATGGGGCACTCATGTGTGCTCGCACCCGAGTCCCGATGCTTCGTCCGTTGACACAGACATCGGGGCTCAGCCCCGCCTCGTGTCTTTATTCAACATACCCATTAAATATTTACAGTACAGAAAGGAATAAGTGAACCCCTGAAGTTAACCACTTAAAAGAGAAGTCCTGGATGTTTTTTTTTTTTTTTTTTTAGCAATCATACTTACCTAGGTGGATGCAGCATCAGTCCAATGGTGCATCTGTCCCCCAGCGCCTCTAACACAGAGAACCGAGCAATCGATTGCTTGGTTTTCAGAGCTTCGTGAGCAGAGAGCTGCAGACTGTCAGTCACAGCTCTCTGCTCTGGTCCTTCCTTGCTTATTGGAGCACTGGGCTGTGGGGGGAGTGGGGGCGGACGGTTCAGCCTCCCAGCGGCTAGCTGAGAGTGTCGGGTGTCGGTCCAGGGATCTGGTGGACCCCAACACCATGGTCGTGATGACACAGAGCCTGGACTGACAGCAGTGATGTCAGAGAGCGGACTTCAGCCTGCTCTCTGCTGAAAACGGGTCACAGGAGTGCAAAACGAACTTCATTTCTATGATCCACAGAAGTACAGCCAAATGAGCTTTAGCTGGACTTCTTTAAGCACTAAGCCTTTTCTGTCCCTTTTTGTTTACAAGTTGAAAGGATCTTGTAAAAAGCCCCCCTAATGTTTACACTGCTTTGTGCAATGTTATTATTATTATTATACAGGATTTATATAGCGCCAACAGTTTGCGCAGCGCTTAACAAAATAAAGGCAGACATTACAATTACATTACAATTTGGTACAAGAGGAATCAGAGGGCCCTGCTTGTTAGAGCTTACAATCTAAAAAGAAAGGGTCAATTGATACAAGAGGTAATAGCTGTGGGGGATGAGTTGATGGAGGAAGTAAAACAGTGTTAGTTAGAAGCAGGATAGGCTTCTTTTAAAGAGAAAGGTTTTCAGGGATCGTCTAAAGATGGATAGATTAGGGGACAGTTGGACAGATTGGGGTAGAGAGTTCCAAAGGATGGGAGAAGCTCTGCAGAAATCCTGGAGGCGAGCATGGGAGGAGGTGACAAGGGAGCTAGAGAGCAGGAGGTCTTGGGAGGACCGAAGAGAGCGGCTTGGTTGGTATTTTGGTACTAGGTTAGTGATGTAGCTGGGGGCAGAGTTATGGATGGCTTTGTAAACTATTGTTAGTACTTTGAATTTTCTGGAAGCCAGTGGAGGGATTTGCAGAGAGGGGTGGAGGACACTGAATGGTTGGTAAGGTGGATGAGTCTTGCAGCGGCATTCATTATGGACTGAAGGGGGGATAGTCTATGTAAAGGTAGTCCAATGAGGAGGGAGTTGCAGTAGTCGAGGCGAGAGATAACCAGGGAGTGAGTTAGAAGCTTGGTGGTGTCATTCGTTAAAAAGGGGCGTATTCTGGAAATGTTGCGGAGGCTAAGGCGGCAGGATTTGGACAGGGATTGGATGTGGGTCTGAAAGGACAGTTCAGGGTCTAGGATTACCCCTAGCACCCTGGCATGTGGGGACGGACTGATAGATGTGCCATTGATCTTGACTGAGAAGTCAGGGGAAGGGGCACGTGGGGGAGGAAATATTAAGAGCTCAGTTTTAGACAGATTAAGTTTGAGGAAGTGGTTTGACATCCAGACTGATATGTCTGTTAGTAAATCAGTGATGCGTGAGGAGATTGATGGGGTGAGTTGAGGGGCAGAGAGATAGATTTGGGTGTCATCAGCCTATAAATGGTAGTGGAAGCCATGTGAGGCTATCAGCGGACCCAGGGAGGAGGTGTAGATTGAGAATAGTAGAGGTCCAAGGACAGAACCTTGGGGGACCCCAACAGTAAGAGGAGTTGGAGAGGAGGAAGTGGAGTTGTAAGTGACACTGAAGGTGCGATGAGATAGGTAAGATTCGAACCAACGGAGAGCACAGCTATGGAGACCAAGCAAATTTAGTTTTTTGAGGAGGAGGGGGTGGTCAACTGTATCAAAGGCAGCAGAAAGGTCTAAGAGTACAGAATAATGACCATTGGTTTTGGCTGTTAGTAAGTCATTTGTGAGTTTTAGGAGGGCAGTTTCTGTGGAGTGCTGTGGGTGAAATCCAGACTGAAGGGGATCCAGAAGGTTATTCTCAATGAGGTGGTCGCTCAGTCGGCTGTAGACTAAACGTTCAAGGAGTTTGGAGGCAAAAGGGAGTAGAGAGATGGGTCTTAGATTGTTAAGATTGGTTGGGTCTAGTGAGGCCTTTTTTGGTATGGGGGTGACTAGTGCATGTTTTAGAGGGTTGGGGAAGTTGCCAGTAGAGAGGGAGAGGTTGAAGATATGAGTTAAAGAGTGTAGGATAGAGTCAGAGGGTGACCGTAGTATTTGAGAAGGAACAGGGTCCAGGAGGTTAGGTGGGCATTAGAAAAAAAATTAGTGACTTCCTCTATAGTAGCTGGATTAAAGGAGGAAAGTATTGGTTGTGCAGGAGGACAAGGAGTGTAAAGTGAGGGAGATATGTGTAGAGTAGAGAACTCGAGACGAATTGTCTCAATCTTATTTTTGAAGTGATTAACAATCTCCTGGGCAGTGAGTAAGTTAGTGGGTGGAGGTAATGGAGGACGAAGTAGAGAAGTAAATGTAGAAAAGAGTTGACGGGGACTGTGTGAGAGGATGTTAATGAGAGTGGTAAAGTAGGTCTGTTTGGCAGTGCACAGGCAGGAATGGTATTTTTGGAGGGCAGATTTATATTGGCTGAAATCTTGCTGTGACTTAGTCTTACGCCACAGACGCTCAAGAGCACGGCTCTGCTTTTTGAGGCTTCTGGTGTTGTCTGTCTGCCAGGGTTGTAGCGGCCGAGGCCTGATTCTGTGTGTAGTGAGGGGGGCCAAGGTATCCAGGGTGGATGACAATGAACTGTTGTATACAGAAGTGGCCAAGTTGGGGCAGGACAAGGATGAGATTTTGTCGTAGAGACAATCTGTAGCAGAAAAAAAGAAGAGAAGGGTTAAGATGGTGAAGGTTTCTACGGGTAATAGTTTGGTAGTTGGAAGGCAAGGAGGAGGCAGACAAGGAGAGAGTAAAACTAATAAGGTGGTGGTCAGAGAGAGGAAAAGGAATATTGGAGAGGTTGTGCGGAGTGCACAGGTAGGAGAATATGAGGTCAAGGCAGTTGCCAACAGAGTGAGTAGAAGCGCTTGTCCATTGTTTTAGGTCAAAAGAGGAGGTTAGGCTCAGCAACTTAGAAGTAGCAGGATTGTTAAGATTAACAGGGATGTTGAAGTCACCAAGAATGATTGTTGGAATTTCAAAAGAGATAAAGTAGGGGAGCCAGGCAGAGAAGTGGTCAAGGAAGTTTGATACGGGTCCAGGGGGCCGATAGATCACAGCAATTCTCAGTGAAACTGGAGAAAATTGACGAATACAGTGAGCTTCAAATGAGGAGAGGGACAGAGAGGGCGGTGGATGAAGAACCTGAAAAGTGCTTTGAGGGGATAGGAGGATTCCAACACCACCTCCTTTCCGTCCACTAGGCCTGAGGGAGGGAGTTATTGAAACCTAAGGTTAGATTACTCCTTTAAATATATTATTGCTTTGCAGTAAGCTTGTATTAGATGTGTAACTTGATATAAGGAACTTATATATGTGAAGATATGTACCAGACAATGTGTCTTGGCTGACAAGAAACCACTGGAGTTTTTTGTAAACTGTTCTATAACTAAAAAATGGATTTGCCTAGTTACAAAACTCAACACGTGTATCTCGATGAAGGAAATATGTCATATGATAGCCTGTATTAGGAATCTTACAAAAGGATGAACACAGAAATAAAAGCTTTGAGCAGTGTATATATCTGATCTCTGTTGCGTCATTATTATATATACATTGTTCCCTGCGCAGATCTGGGTGTGGCAGAATGGAGAAATACCGGCAATAAGATAATGTAATTAATGTAATTAGACAGTAATAAAAGGTGATAGCTAGTAATAGAGGTATAAGAATACAGAGTATTCTATCACAAGTAAAAATCTGTATTTTTTGTTTGAAGTTATCTTCACAAACAGCTAAGGAGATTACAGGGTATCATAAATATAGATATGGCAGAAGGTGTAAATTCTCCAGATGTGTTTTTGAATGCAAATTGCACTTCTCTGGCAGTAGGGGTGAATTAGGCCCAGAACGTAATAAAGGAAGAAAAATAGTGCAGGGCCGCGCATGACTGTGTGTCTAATGTGACACACATAGTGTTAAATGGGGGAAGCATCAGCAAGGGGGAGGAGATAGGTGGATAAGGCTATGGGAGCGTCCTTATTTAAGAGGGGGCGGAGCTGGGATCAGTAAAGTGTGCTGGGGGACAGAAGGAGGAGGCAGATTTATCCTGCTCCTCTGAGACAAGATGGCGGACATAGATTTACTGTTGGCGTGATTGAGGCAAGCGGCGGCGACACGGGGACCGGACTGGCTTCACAGCCAAGTTGTGGCCCTGATCGGAGGCGAGGAAGAAGGAGGTGAGGCGGCGCGTTCGCGGAGGTTGTGGCATCTGGCGAGGTACTCTCCTGGGCCAAACCGCAGACCGGCCCGTTTGACATGGAGCCCAAGGGGGGAGCAACCAACACCACCAGTGAAACGGAGCTAGCAGCCGCCCGCAGCTGGGCCCAGGCGGACTACACGCCACGGGCCGACATGGTGCCGCTTCCCCGCCCGCACTTCGCAGGCATACTGAGAAAATGGGCCCCCCAGCAGCTCTGCAAGAGCCGAGGGGGAGGACAGAAGGGATAATAATCACTATGAGGCCTCAAATCCTGGCAGAAGAGGACGCAGTAACCCCGCGAGTGGGCGAAGCCCACCCGGCAGGGGGAGGACAAAGCGGAGTGGCTGACAGAGCATTGCC
Source organism: Lithobates sylvaticus (assembly GCA_028564925.1). Classification (NCBI taxonomy): domain Eukaryota; kingdom Metazoa; phylum Chordata; class Amphibia; order Anura; family Ranidae; genus Lithobates; species Lithobates sylvaticus. Next base: position 257,662,451 of record CM053029.1, on the reverse strand, counting down.
CAGGCCGGCCTTGTAGCAAAAAGTTTAGGGTGGCCTGGTGCACCAGTGAGAGGCGGAGCCTCAGGAACTAATAAGGCCCCACAGCAGAGAGAGCACCCAGCCCCAAGGAGCGCCTCTCCTGGGGCGCTGTCAGTGGCGGGTCATGAAAACGAGGACAGGTCGGAAGGTAAAGTGACAGAAGAGGAGGAGGAGCCACGCCAGCAAGAATCGGCGAGAGAGAACAGCACGGCGGCTGTTGGGAAGGCTCCCGTCAGCCCGGTAAGTCCTGTGATAACTTGTCTTTTACCAATGCTTTGCAGGATTTGTTGGGGGTGGTGGCAACAGGTGTGACAGGGGCAGTTGCCCCGTTGCTGCGATTGACTGAGCAGTGGGCCCGCCAGTTCGGGGTCAGGGGGACAACTTCAGGTACTGTTGGAGGGCCTGCGGGTTCTGGTGGGGCGTTTTGGGGGGGTCAGGTACAACCCCACAATGGGTCCAGGGAGCAAACACTAACAGTGGGTCAGCTGGGGATGGCGGGGTAATGACCCCCGGAGGGGCGGAGGTTCCAGCAGCCACGGGTGCGCCGCTTAACAAGACAGCAGTGACGGGAGCGGAAAAAGAGAAGGCAAGTTAAAAAGGGGCAGCAGAGGTGGCCAGGAGGACAGACATAGTAAGGATCGTGGATACGGCAAAATGTGAGGTCTATGTCTGTTTTTGACGGCCCACTGGGAGCGCACTTAAAACCGGAAGTGCGGGAAAAAATTTGCAAAGGGGAATACATGGAGATCTTCTCCTTGTTACCATTAGAAGAGTTTAACCTGGATAGGGTCAAGCCAGATGACTCCAAGAAGGAAGACGTGGAGAAGAGGAGCTATAGATTAATCACACGGACGTTTGTCAATTGGTTACAAGCGTTCGCCATTATGGCGAGCGTCATTGGCGAGAAGAACCCCGAACAATGTTCGGCGTTGTTCTGTTATATGCTATCGGTGAGGTCTACAGGGGTTCTGCTTGGCTGCGTTATGACGAGCAGTTTTGACAAAGCAGAGCAGTTCGCCCGTCCCTGCGTTGGGACCACTAAGACATTAGCCTATGGATGAGACTTATTTCATCGGCGAGGGCCCCACCTCAGTTTCTTCAGGGGGGGCCGGGGTTAACCACTCCTTAGGACTACCGGCCGGAAAAAAATGGGGGGTGTGCTGGCAGTTCAACGAGGGCTCATGCAAGTTCGGGGGATCGTGCAAATTTAAGCACGAGTGCTCAGGGTGTGGAGGAGCCCATACACTGGCCAGATGCTTCAAAAAAGGGAAGCGTACCAGTGAGCTTACTCACAAGAATGAGGACACCGGTGAAGGGGAAAAGGATGCAGCCTTTTCTAAGTAGGTACCTGGATAGGGAAGCAGCAGTGCTGCTTGCCTCGGGTTTTCAGCAGGGATTCAGGATACCGTGTTCATTGGAGGTGGTTCCAGCAATGGCAAGGAATCTAAAATCAGCATTGCAACACCCAAGGGTAGTGGGGGAAAAGTTGGCGAAGGAAGTGGCCTTGGAACGCATAGGGGGGGCGGTTAAAGAAAAACCGTTGCAGGATCTAGTGGTGTCGCCATTGGGGGTGGTGCCAAAAAAGGAGCCAAACAAGTTTCGGCTAATCCACCACCTGTCCTTTCCAAAAGGGGGTCTGGAACAATTTAATCGACCATGATGCATGCACTGTGTCATATATGTCTTTTGATGCAGCGGTTGGTTGGGTAAGGCGCTACAGAAAGGGGGCTCTGATGGCAAAAACAGACATAGAGTCGGCGTTCAGGCTGCTTCCGGTGCATCCGGAGAGCTTTCGGCTGCTGGGATGCTACTGGCAGGGCCAGTTTTATGTAGACAAATGCTTGCCCATGGGTTGCTCCATTTCCTGTGCCTTGTTCGAAGCATTCAGTTCCTCGGTCATACATTATTTGGATGACTTCCTCTGCATAGGTCCCCCTTCTTCAGTTGTGTGTGCGATTTTACTTTCAATGCTGCAACACATTGCAGAAAAGTTCGTAATGCCTCTGGCAGCCGAAAAAACAGAGGGTCCAACGACGGAGATTAGCTTCTTAGGCATCGTAATCGACACAGTGGCAATGGAATGCAGGTTGCCGGAGGAGAAGCTAAGGGATCTACAGACGGATATCCGGGTGATCCATGGAATGAGGAAAGTTCAATTGCGGACCTTGCAATCATTTCTGGGGAAGTTGATTTTGCTTGTAGGATAATTCCCATGGGTCGAGTCTTCTTCTGGCGGCAGCTACGGCAGGGGCAAAAGCCCCAACTCACTTCATTCGGCTGACCAAGGAACATCGGGAGGATCGGAAGGTATGGTAGCAGTTCCTGACTACATACAACGGCAGGTCGGTATGGATGTCGGGCCCGGTGAGTAATTTTAATGTGGAATTGGTCACGGACGCTGCGGGATCCACTGGGTACGGGGCGTTTTTCCAAGGGCAATGGAGCGCAGAACCATGGACTCAGTCATGGGTGGAAGCAGGGTTTCTGCGGAATCTGGTACTGCTGGAATTGTTTCCAGTGGTGCTGGCGCTGGAGTTATGGGGACAGTCTTGCCGGAACTTGAAGCTGAGATTAAACTGCAATAATATGGGAGTGGTGCAGGTGATTTACGAGTTACGAGTGTTTACAGTGGCATTTTTTTTTTGGAGTATAAGGGTTTCGTAGCAGTAAGAAGGAAAGGTGGTACATCTGGACTACACTGGTCAAGTGAGGCCCGGAATGTAATAAAGGAAGAAAAATAGTGCAGGGCCGGGCATGACTGTGTGTCTAGTGTGACACACATAGTGTTAAATGGGGGAAGTGTCAGCAAGGGGGAGGAGATAGGTGGATAAGGCGGTGCAAGTGGTCTTATTTAAGAGAGGGCAGAGCCGGGATCAGTAAAGTGTGCTGGGGGACAGAAGGAGGAGGCAGATTTTTATTTTTCAGGATCGAATAAGGATGGTCGTCATGACTGCTGGAGGGTTGGCTGTGTTTGTCTATTGGTCCTTGACGGTAGCAGTAACAGATGTGATAAAATGGGGTGGGGGGCTCATTGGTAGTATGGTGCCTCCGGTGTATTCCACCAAAAGGTTTATGGAATACTGGAATGGTTGCACTGTGGGAAGGGGGTTGTCTCCGAACGGTACAGCTGGAGGCCTATTATGTTTGGAAAAGGATCCCGCAGTGTACTGGTGATATATGGTGGAAAAAGGGGGTAGCTCCGTCATTGACCAACAGATTGGGGTTAAAACATGTTGTTTCTCTGATCTTTTATATATTTAAGTTTATATTGGAGGTTTTATCCAGATTGTTTTAATAAAAGGCTGTTATGGCCATTTATACTCCATAAGAATGGTGTGGTCTCTTCATTTAAGAGGGAAGTAAAAAGAGGGTTTGGAGTATAAGGGTTTTGTAGCAGTAAGAAGGAAAGGTGGTACATCTCAAGCTTCAAATTGTAAAAAATTTAAATAGTACTTTGTTTTAAAGAACATTACTAATGAATCTTTGTTGGGGAGTTTCTTGTCTTTCAGATGTTGCCAAAATTACTTGTTTGCAACTGAATAACCGAAGCACAGAAGTATATGACATTGTTGGCTAGTGGGGAACAGCAGGCTGCTACCAAGACTTTAAAAATAATGGACTTTTTTTTTTCACCGCCCTACATTTTTTTTCTTTCCTGATCTATTTTGCTTTAATATTTTATTTTTGTTGTGTTTTAGTGATCTTTATCTTAAAACCCAGGGAGAAGCATTTAAACATTTAAACATTTAAAAATAATTATAACATCTGTACATATGATGTAATACGTATTGATATGTTAATAGCAATATACTTGACATCTAAGGTGAGATGCTGCACAATGGCTTTCCATAGCATAAATGACTGGGTGCCTAATGCCCCGTACACTTGACCAGACGTTCCAGCAGACTTGGTCCGACAGTCTTTTCGACGGACTTTCGGCGGAGTTCCGACAGACTTTCCAAATGAACGGACTTGACCACACATGGACTAAAGTCCATTCATTTTGAACGTGACTCCAGGTACAACAGGACTAGAGAAGGAAGTCAATCTTGCCGCTTTCGTCAGCGAGATTGACACCTTGCGAGCCCCGTTGCCTGGTATGGATTTTAAGGGGGCAAAAAAACAGCGTGGGGGTCCCCCCAAAGTTCATACCAGACCCTTATCCAAGCACGCAACCTGGCCGGTCAGGAAAGGGGGTGGGGACGAGAGAGCACCCCCCTCCTGAACCGCACCAGGCTGCATGCCCTCAACATGGGGGGTGGGTGCTTTGGGGAAGGGGGGCGCACTGCGGCACCCCCACCCCAAAGCACCTTGTCCCCATGTTGATGAGAACAATGGCCCTCTTCCCGACAACCCTGGCGTTGGATGTCGGGGTCTGCGGGCAGGGTGCTTATCAGAATCCAGGAGCCCCCTTTAATAAGGGGGCCCCCAGATCCCGGCCCCCCATCCTATGTGAATGAGTATGGGGTACATCGTACCCCTACCCATTCACCTAGGGGAAAAAAAGGGTCAATAAAAAAACACACTAGACAGGTTTTTAAAGTAATTTATTAGTCGACTTCAGGGGTCTTCTTCCGACTTCAGGGGTCTTTTCCAACTTCTCTGCGCTTTCCGGTTCTTCTCCCACTCTCTGGCCTCTTCTCCCAGTCTCCGGTTCTTCTAGCTCTTTTACTAACGTTGGCCCGGTCTCCTCCTTCGTCGTCGTCTTCTTCCCTCTTCTGTTCTTCCGATGTTGCCACAATGCTCTCTCAAGCTGTAATGCTGTGTACAGAGTGCGCAACGACTTATATAGGCATGGGGCGGGGTCACCGGGTTATATCACCCGGTGACCCTGCCCCTTATGACGGCACAGTCCCAGCATGCCCCGGGACCCCGTCCCGGGGCATGCTGGGACTGTGCCGTCATAAGGATGCTGGAGTGCCTGGGCCACTCCATCAGTGGTCTTCCCCATATTTGGTGTACTTTCCTGTTTAAGGCAAAAATGCAAATCTGAGCAACTATATTGTGTATTTTTAACCTAGGGGCGATCTTTCCAGCTGGTGATCGACTTCTCATATAGGCACGTTTGCCTGTCGGAGTTTCTGGTGCACATCATCCACCGTTTACCACTTGAGATGTGGTCATCGATGTATATTATTTCACCATCACCGTCCCCCATTAAAGACCTGCTGGATTGGATGGTCTGAATGCCCGTTTGACCCACCGCTATACGGAGCGTGTGTCTATCATCTGTGGGAAGCGCACCCAATCTTCCTGTAGTTATATATGCCTATTTGCAAATGGCACATGGAGAAATCCGCCCATCTCTGTCTACTATTATTTGAAGAGGCACCGCTCCTATGTTTCCTTTAAATAGGACTATATAGCCCCTAAGAGAGGAGCTTACATTCACATTTTTTGTCCCTCACAGACTGTTTTTTGGTTTGATTTTTCACAGGAACTTCTATATTTTGTCCAATTATAGAAACATTTTTGTATTTGTTGCACATTGATATATTTTGTTGCATGATGCTGGTTTTTATTAATTAGTATTCATTAGTATAACACTCATTACTGGGGGTTGCTCCAGGGATTTTCTAAAAGATTTCCCACGAGCGCTGCATTTTATATTCTGTTTTATTTGTTGTACTATCCACTATATTGCTGATGCTAGCTGCTGACCTATTGTCTTATCAAATCCATTAGTAGCGCAACTTTTTTCTCACACACTGTTTAGTGATATTGCCCATGCTATCCAGCCACAGCAAGCAGAGGTGGTGGTGGACTGGCTTACTAAACCTTCCTCATCCTCCATCACCCAAGCAGAGACTAGTGCACAGTCCACCGAAGCTGTCAGAGTGGCTTATTCTGCCTTCTTGTCCACAGCTACTCCTGCCATAGCTCCAGAATCAGGCATGGAGGTGTCAGCTGAGTTATTTGAACACAGCATTAGCCACTTGCCCCTTGACGATGTACAGCCATTACTTGATTCAGATCCTGGTTCTGAGGTTAAGGAAGGTGGGAACATGAGCCTAAAGAGAGGTGAGAACACTGGTAAATAACAAATTGGCAGTCATGTTCCCCCAGCCGCAGCATATTGCCAAGTTGGCTCTAGTGATGAGTATGGAGGGGATGATGATGAGATCACTAATTTGACTTGGGCGCCAGTGTTCTATCAAATAGTACCCTCCATTGAAAAGTGCCCGCGCATGTGCAGTACGGAAGGGCACTTAAGCTGATTTCCTTAATCAGCTGGCGTGACGTCACCATAGCGCATGCGCACATCGTAGGAGGCATTTTTCGATGGGAGATACCATTTGACGGGCACAATTAAAAGCTATGCAAACAGCAGAGGGAGATCGTAGTTGTCACGCCAGCTGATTGGGAAATCAGCTGGAGTGCCCTTCCATAATACACATGCGCAGGCACTTTTCGACGGAGGGCACTATTCGATAGAACACCGGATAGAGCAGAGGAGGAAAGTGAGGGTGAGGCACAACCCCAACGAGGCAGCCATTATGGAAAAGTAGAGAGCAGCCACCCTATTCCACCAGATTGTGAAGAGCGGTTATCTCTTGGCCCACTTCCCACAGCTCAGCTGTCTAGGCCTTTTTTTTTAGCACATGTGCAGCCGATTGCACTGTTGTAATTTGCAAACTTTTGCCTCAAGCAGAATAAGCGTGGCAAAAACACCAGCCATTTGGGTAACACATGCTTGACTAGGCAATAACCTCCCACCACTCAGCCCGTTGGCAACAGCACCTGAAAGTCACACAAAAGGGATGCAATTCTGCTTTTCTTCACTCCTCAACTTTCCAGTCTACCCACGCTATACCTTATGACTTCTCAGCAGCCTCCACTGATAGGAATGATGGTATAGCAAAGGGTGTCTGTAAGAGTCCAGGGCTTACTACGCATGCACCAATGGTGCGTTGCAGCAAGAGAGAGAAATCCGTGCCAAAGACGCCTCAGGGTGCCAACCCGCACCTGCGCAGAAAACTTGATGGAAATGGGCAGGAAAATGGTAAGGGCGCGCACAGAAAGTGACCTCAGCGTGATGGAAAAAGGCGGGAAAATACCCAGGAGGCGCACAGGAAGTGACATCAACTTGATGGAAAAAGGTGGGAAAATGCTCAGGAGGCGCATAGGAAGTGACCTCAAACTTCCCTATATAAGCCCAGCCCAGACACTGCCAAATTGCTGGATTATCTTCAGTCCCCCCTTGTTTGTGTGCTAATGTGTGATCTGCCTGAACCTGTTGTGACCTGGAAACCTATTTGACTACTCTTGATTGCTGCTTGCCATTGACCTCGGATTTGTACCTTAACCATTCTACCTCTTTGCCCCTTTTGTACTCAGCTTCCAGATTGGAACCAACCCCGGCTTGGATCTCGACCATTCTTCTTCTGATTAACCCTTTTATGCTTCGTTGCCCAACTGGACTTGACCTCGTCTCGGATCTTGGACTAAGGCTTGTACAGTGCTCCGCACCCCTGGCACCCCTGCCACTCGGTGTCCACCAAGTCTCTGTCTCCATCTCCAGAGGCTTTAAGGACCCAAGGTGCAAGGGAGGCCTCCCCACTACTTCGGTCTCACATCATGTACGTGGCCCTTGTGACGGAATAATCCAGCCATGTCTGAAACCGAGGGGAGGGCCGCCTTCGAGGCCCTGACGTCAATACAAGAGGGGTACTTTCAACTGGAAGGTCGTCTGACTGCAATGGCCAATCCCTCAGTTCTGAGCCCTGCAGAACCACCTGTTATGGCTATGGAGCAGCCCATCTCTACTCCAGCTCCTGAACCACGGGTTTCTATGCCGGAACGCTTTTCATAGGTTTGCCACAAGTTCCAGGCTTTCAGAAAAGCCTGTCAGCTATATTTTATCTTTTATCTTACAGCCTAGGATCTTCTGTTCAGAGGATACACAGGTTGGGTTCATAGTAGCCTAATTACAAAAGAACCTCAAGCATGGTCTAATCAGCTACTGGAAAGGGAGAGTCCTATACTGCACTCACTGTCTTCTTTCTTCGATGCCATGGCAATCCTCTATGATGACCCACAACAAACTACCACAGCTGAAACAGTGTTGACCTCTCTACAACAGGGGAAACTCCCTGTTGAGGACTTCATAATGGAATTCCGCAAGTGGGCTACAGACACTGCATGGAATGATGCTGCCTTGCGCCATCACTTTTGCTTGGGCCTGTCCTAGCCCCTCAAAGACGAATTAGCAAGAGTGGGGCTCCCTGATACCTTGGAACCTACAATTCAGTTGGCTATCCAGGTTGATAGCAGATTCAAAGAACGTCGCAGGGAACGATCCGGTATGGCCTGTCCCACATGGATGCTCCCACGAGTACCCATGGCTCCACACCTGAGAACCACACATCAACCCCAATTCATTATGCAGAACTGATGCAACTTGGCTTAGTTTGGGCACCCCTCACACCCGAAGAGTGACAACATCGTCACCTGAACAATCTATGCCTGTATTGTGGTCTCCAAAAGGTATGTAATCCCACTTTGCGAGAAGTCCCAGCCATTTACCATTCATCTGGCAGATGACTCCACACCAACCACGGGTCCCATAACCCATGAGACCACCCTCATTATGGTCTCGCATTCTTGCAGCTCTGCAGGGGCAGGCCCAGTGGTGGTTCACACCAACCACACCAGCTGGAGCCAGGAATGGTGGTGTGTGATAATGGCACAAACCTGCTGTCCGCCCTTAGACAATGAAAGTTGACACATGTGCCATGCCTGCCACATGTCCTCAATTTGGTGGTGTAGGATTTCTTAAGAAGGTACCCAAGGTTAGAAGATCTGCTAAAGTAGGCTAGAAGCAGTGTTGCCAACCGTCAGTATTTTTACTGGCAGCCAGTAAAAAATGGGCACTTTTCTCCTGCCAGTAAATGCCAGTAAGAGGAAAAGTTTGCCAGTAAAAAATATGGCTGTGACGCTTGGCTCGGAACTGGGCATGCGCAGCTTGGGTCCAGAGCTGGCCGAGACCATCAAAGTGTCTGCTAAAGTGTGTTCGGGCGGTACCGTTGGGCGGCTGGTCTGGTAGAGGCAGCGCCTGAGTGTTTTGTGTGATGTCATGGGGCAAGGGAGCCGAGCCGAGCGGCCAGAGCCTTGTGTGCGGGTCTGCGGGACGGGAGCAAGGCAAGCCGGGAGCGGGACTGTCAATGCTGTTTGGACTGGAGGGGACTGAAGGGACCACCTGGCATGGAGAGAGACTATCACTGTGACTAAGGAGGGGACGCGTTGTGTCAGTGATCTATGCTGCTGCACACTGCTGTCAGTGTCTCTATGAGAGTCAATTTCATGTGTGTGCCTCCCATTCTAATTTCCTGTCCCTGAGCCACTTACTTACTATATTGAAAATAAAATAAGAAATATGCTTTTTGCCTGAATAGCTGCCTTAAATCACATTGCATATTATACTTATTTGTAGCCCACATACTGAAATTTTCATTTAAAACTGTAATTTTGTAACTTTTGGAAATGTCAGTAAAAACTTGGCTGTGCCAGTAAATTTTGGGTGTCATGCCAGTAAATTTCAATCTGTTAGGTTGGCAACACTGGCTAGAAGAGTCCGTTGCCATTTCAGGTGGTCATACACAGCCAGTGCTCGGTTTGTTGAAATGCAGCAGGAATTTCACCAGCCCGTAAACTGCCTAATTTGTGACATGCCCACAAGGTGAAACTTGACTTTGGCAATTCTGCAGCGTTGCACATGCAGCAGAGGGCCGTCAACAAGTACCTGTGTGAGTATTGCATAATGACAGGCTCAGGCCGGCTCGGCTATTTTTCCCCAAGCCAATGGCTGCTGATAAAGCATGCATGCACTATACTGTTACCATTTAAAGCCACAAAGATGGTGAGCCGTGACAATGCATGCATGCATCAATGACACAATCCCTATTGTATTCCTGCTGGAGCAGACTCTGCATGGCATTATGGACAGGCTTTATGCAGGCACCATTCTTGTGACGCCATACAACACACGGAAGGAGAGGAAGGAGGAGGATTCTGGCAGTTTTGGAGGCATTGAAGCAGGGGAAGAAATATGTCAACCCTTAACAGATGTTTTTTCCATACCCAGAACCCTTAGGAGTAGTACGTGGCTTCGAGGAGGCAGTTCCAGATACTGTAATCCTTAGACTCCTTTCACACTGATAGTGCCGGCCATTTGCACTAAAGCCCTCCCCAATGGGCAGGGCATTTTGGGAGCACTAAATACAGTGCTCCCAACCTGTCCCAAAGATGCTGTTTGCAGGACTTTTCGGAATGTCCTGCAAGTGCACTGCCTGAGTGTGAAAAGTCACACTTGAATGAATCAGGTGCTTAGCAGAGGCTATTTCCAGCGCTAAAAAAACGCCCCAGTGTGAAAGGGGTCTTAGTGAGCCAGAGGAGTCTGCTTCTCATGCCTCCACAAAGTTGTGGTGCATAGGCTCCCTCATTCTTCAAAGCCTGCGAAAAGCCTGCATGTAATGTATACAGTCCTAACTTACAATGTACCCGCCAGACACATTCTTGTAGTGATAGCTCCCTGGCTGCATGCTTCATATAAAGTCCCAAACCTTTCCCCATATTACTCAGTAATTAGGGATGGAGGCACCTATTCTATTATGTCCTGTGCCTCATACAAAGTCCCAAACCCTCCTTTTTTCTTCATTAGCTTATTAGGGATGCAAGCATGCGCCTATGTCTAGTCTATTTTATCATATTTTTGGTACTATTAATTACTAGTACAGGTAGCTATATTACGTATCTAAACGATAACACAGTCTCTTAATGTAGGGTAGAGGGTTAGGAGGAAAGTTCATGTACTTTTGGAACTGCAAGAATAGGAAGTCTCTTATAGAAGAAATCCAGAGGATAACCGTTTCACAGCTGGATTCTCACAACCCCCGGATAGACCTCCTCTCACTAGGCCTAGCAGCCGGCAGGGTGTTAAGTAAAGAAAAGTCTCTGCCACAGACTTGAATGTAGAATACTTGAGGAAAAGTATCTGCCAGAGACCTTAGTGTAACTGAGGGACATAAACAAATTTAGAGAGCTATCATACGGTACCAGTATCTCTCAGCCGGTCCAGCGACACCGTATGAGTGTAAATCCATAAAGTGTCCTTCAACTGAGCCTCCAGGCCCCTTCAGAGAAACCCGCCTTGTGCATGGCCTTCTCCTGAAGAATCCTCCCCTGGATGCTCCTCCTGTGGCTGGGCATCTCCTTAGATGAGACGGCACCAGACCACCCTTGAATCATTAGGCCCCGATATCCATTCAGGCCTGTCCTTGGAATTGCATGGATCCACACCCCAGGCCAGGAGGGCCTTAAGGGCTGGTCAGGCGGACCAGGACCAAACAGACAGAAGATATCTTCGGGACCGGAACCCCGAAGCACATGATCTTAGTACCTTAAATACCCCCTCCCAGAATGAACAGCAGGATGAACACTCCCACTGGGCTGGTACTGAAAGAAAGAGTGGCATCCAATACACCCAGCTAAACTGCGTTCTCATACTCGCCAGCGGCGACAGCAACACCAGCAGAACCAGCAGAACTCAGTGCAATCCAGCTAGACTGATACTGAAATCATAATTTAACAAAATTAGCCCTAAAACCCAACTGTGGTTTCAGGAATATTAATTTTCAAAAACACATAGCGCATGCTCGTCAGGAGCCAGCGCTACACATATATATATATATATATTTCTTTCTTTCCTAGAATCTTCTGTGTCAAGACATGCAGGCCATGTTTTGACACAGGCCAATTATATTTTACATAACAAAAGGAGGGCTGATGACTCTTTGCTATGTAATTTTATGCAAGGTCACCTTGGTATGTGGGGAATAGCCTGTTAATCTAATTTTGTGTAGCTGCTGACTTTTAATAAAACACAAAAACGACTAGAACTCCGCTTTAAAGACTGTCTGACTGACAATTTTCAAGTCTTGCCACAGATTCTCAATTGGATTTAGGTCTGGACTTTGACTGGGCCATTCTAACACATGAATATGCTTAGATCTAAACCATTCCATTGTAACTCTGGCTGTGAGTTTAGGGTCCTTGTCCTGCTGGAAGGTAAACCTCTGCCCCAGTCTCAAATAGGGATGGGCCCGGTGTTCGATTCGAACCTATGTTCGAATCGAACATCGGCCGTTCGTCCGCTCGTCGAGTTCATAACTCTGAGGGCCATTCGCATCAAATTCATGTGATGCTAACGGTCCACAATGCACTGCGCCAGCCGCAGTGCATTGCTGGCTGATGATTGGCCAAGCATGCACTGTGACCCCGCATGCTTGGCCAATCATAGAGCCAGCAGCGAGGAGAGCAATAATTGGCCACAGGCAGGATGCCTGTGGCCAATTATAGCTCAAGAGGTTTAGTACACGCCCCACACTATATAAGGCCGCCGCGCCGGCGGCCTTGTGTAGTGTGTTCTGGCGTTGAGGGAAAGTGGATTGATAGGCAGGGACAGTCTAAACTATTTTTCAATCATTTCTGTGTGGGGAAAGAGGAAAAATAGGCAGGGATAGTGTGTTCTTCTCAGGCATTTGCGTGTGGGGAAAGTGTAGGGAAAGAGGAATAATAGGCAGGGATAGTGTGTTCTTCTTAGGCATTTGCGTGTGGGGAAAGTGCCGTTCTCTACCAATACAGCCATCTGCAGAAGTTAGTGTGTGTGTTGTGCGAGTCTAGCACAGCACAGTATACAACCTGCACCTGTATCTGCCCTTCTGCCCTGTTGTCATCTAATCCAGCCATCTGCAGGAGTTAGTAATTGTGTTGTGTGAGTGCAGCACAGCACAGTATACAACCTGCCATTGTATCTGCCCTTCTGCCCTGGTGTCATCTAATCCAGCTATCTGCAGGAGTTAGTGTTTGTGTTGTGTGAGTGCAGCACAGTACAGTATACAACCTGAACCTGTATCTGCCCTTCTGCCCTGTTGTCATCTAATCTAGCCATCTGCAGGAGTTAGTGTGTGTGTTGTGTGACTCCAGCACAATATACACTAGCCAATAGCTGTTTTTCCCATCTCCCTGCAGGCCATTACAATGTCTGGAAGGCCAACAAGGAGAGGCAGACAGTCACGAGCCAAGAAAACAGGGCAAGCAGGCTCTGTGTCTAGAGACAACAGTGCTGGTCGTGGACGTGGTGCATCGTCATCAGCACGTGGCCATGGGACACGCTTGTCCTTATTTTCGGCAGCTGGACATCATGCTGAAGGCTTGGTTGAGTGGATGACCAAGCCCTCCTCATCCTCTCTCACCCAGGCTCAGGGTACTGGCAAAGAAGATGCCAACACATACTCAATGTCATCAGTCACCCCTTCCCTAGACTCTCCATGTCCTCCTGAGAAGTCCCCCGAACTGTTTAAGCACAGTGTTGGGTACATGCTCCAGGAGGATGCCCAGCGTTTTGAAGGCTCCGATGATGATACCCAGCTAGAGGAAGGCAGTAGGTGTAGAATTACTTGGCAAGTACTTGCGGGCACTCTGCTAGCCCTACACCGATGTCCGATTGTACCAGGCAAATTTCCCTGCCCCAGCTGCTGGACCGTCAAAAGAAGTTCACTCCCAGCCATCCACATGCCCAGCAGTTGAATGCTAGCTTGGCTAAATTGCTAGCACTTCAACTGCTGCCTTTTCAGTCGGCCCCCTTCCGGGAGTTTTTGCAATGTGCGCTTCCTCAGTGGCATGTTCTCAAGCGGCACTTTTTCTCACGGAAGGCGATTCTGGCTCTCTGCCGGCATGTGGAAGGCAATGTCTTGGCCTCGCTGGACAGGGCGGTCAGCGGTAAGATGCATATTACCGCTGACTCATGGTCCAGCAGGCATGGACAGGGATGTTACCTATCTTTCACGGCCCGTTGGGTCACTCTTTTGGCAGCTGGGAAGGATGCAGGACAAGGTGCAGTAGTGTTGGAGGTTGTTCCGCCACCACGCCTCCAAAATGCTACTACTGGTTGTGACACACCTCTCTCCTCCACCCCCTCCTCTTCTTCTTCCTCCATGGCCTCTTCGAGTGCTCTGTCCTCGGAACCAGCGGTGCTCCGTAGGCGTCCAAGGGGCTACGCAAGTACGCAGGCAAAATGATGCCATGCCGTGCTTGCGCTGGTGTGTTTGGGGGACAGGAGCCACACTGGGGCAGAGGTTCTGTCAGCTTTGGAGGTGGTAGGCCGACAGGTGGTTGACGCCACACCAGCTTAAGCCAGGAATGGTGGTTTCTGACAACGGCACCAACCTCCTCTCTGCCCTGCGATAGGGACAACTGACCCATGTGCCCTGTATGGCTCACGTCCTTAACCTGGTGGTGCAGTGGTTCTTGGGCAGGTACCCAGGATTACAGGATGTCCTGAGGCAGGCCAGGAAAGTCTGTGTGCATTTCCGCCGATCATATAATGCCAGTGCAAGGAGTTGAACCTGCCCAAGAACCGCCTTATATGTGACATGCCCAACAGGTGGAACTCAACGTTGGCCATGCTGCAGCGACTGCACACGCAGCAGAGGGCCATCAATGAGTACCTGTGTGACTACGGCACCAGGACAGGGGTCAGGGGAGCTCGGATTTTTTTCACCACGCCAGTGGAGCATGATCAGGGATGCATGCACTGTCCTGTCATCATTTGAGGAGGCCACGAGGATGGTGAGCAGTGACAGTACATGCATCAGTGACACTGTACCTCTTGTCCACCTGTTGGAGCATACGCTGTGTGGAATAATGGACAGGGCACTTAAGGGCAGAACAGAGGCAGGAAGAGGAGGACTTCCTTGCCTCTCAAGGCCCCCTTTATCCAGACAGTGTTCCTTCTCTCCCACCCATCACACAGGAAGAGGAGGAGGAGGAGGATTGTGTCAGCATGGAGGTGGAGCCTGGCACTCAGCATCTGCAGCAGCAGTCTTTTAGGGATGATTTACAGTCCCAAGAAACCGGTGGACTTGTACGTGGCTGGGAGGAGGTGGCTGCGGATCATGTCGTCCTCAGTGACCCAGAAGACTCCGGACTGAATGCCTCAACTAACCTACGTTGCATGGCCTCCCTGATCCTGCAAAGCCTGTGGAATGATCCTCGTATTCTTCGGATCAAGGAGAGGGACCATTACTGGCTGGCCACTCTTCTTGATCCACCGTACCTTATCTTGCCGTCGCAGAGGGAGCAGAGGATGAGACATCTCCGGGAGGCCTTGCAGAAAGGTCTGTGCAACGCGTTCCCAGAGACTGGGAGGTTACAAACTCCTGGTCCTGGACGACGAGTTGCTGAGGCTTTGGTCAGTAGCAGAAGGAGCGGTGGGGAAGGTGGACGTCTGACCGATGCGTTCAGACAATTTTTTAGTCCGCAGCCCCAAGGTATGATCTGTTCCAGCAACCATCACCAGCGTCTGATATATATGGTGCAGGAATACCTAGGGGCAAGGTCAGACTTGGACACCTTTCCCACCGAAAATCCTCTGGCTTACTGGGTCTTGAGGATGGATCACTGGCCAGAGCTTGCACAGTATGCAATTGAGCTACTGGACTGTCCTGCATCCAGCGTTCTTTCGGAACGCACATTCAGTGCTGCTGGAGGCTTTGTCACCGGTCACAGGGTGCGCCTGTCCACCGACTCAAGTGATCGACTGACCTTCATAAAGATGAATCAGTCTTGGATCATCACCAGCTACCATGCACCTGAAGCTGATATAACTGAATAATTTATTTTGAAATGTCACATCCCTTCAAGACTGCCTATGCTGATGCTGAGTGACTGTCCTGTTATGTTGACTGACCTATCCTCTTCCTCCTCAATGATCCTGATGATAGCTTGGAAGAACATTTTTGTTTCTGGGTGCCACCACCAGTGGCTAAGGCCCAATTTTTCAGCCCCTGTTTAACAGGGGTATGTAATTACAATTTTTTATGCAATGCTTTGCAACAGGTCTCATTGCTGTGCTCCAAGTACAGTATCTGTGAGGGGTTGCAGTGTTGTAGCACCAGTGCCTAAGGCACAATTTTTCAGCCCCTGTTTAACAGGGGCGTGTAATTACAATTTTTTATGCAATGCTTTGCAACAGGTCTCATTGCTGTGCTCCAAGTACAGTATCTGTGAGGGGTTGCAGTGTTGTGGCACCAGCACCAGTGCCTAAGGCACAATTTTTCAGCCCCTGTTTAACAGGGGCGTGTAATTACAAATCTTGATCTAATAATTCACAGCAGGGCCCATTCCCGCGCCCACCAAGAGTAACTGTGAGGGCTTACAGTGTTGTAGCACCAGCACCACCACCACCACCAAAGGCCCAATTTTTCCTAACACTGTTCAACTATGGCATGTAATTACAATTCCTGATATAATAGTTCACAGCAGGGCATTCCAGCACCCACCAAGAGTAGCTGTGAGGGCTTACAGTGTTGTGGCAACACCAACATCTAATGGGGCAAATTTCTGCAGAGTATATACGGCAGGCCCCTACTTTCAAACATCCAACTTAGAAACGACTCCTACTTGCAAACGGAAGGAGAAAACAGGAAGTGAGAGGAAATCTACCCCTAGGAAGGAAAATTCTATCCTGTTAGATTTAATTTGGGAAAAAGGTATCTCCTCTCTACTGATGCTTTATCACCAATCCTTGTTTCAATAAAAACCACACTTTTCCAAAAACATTTGTCATTGGGATGGAAAGTGAGGTGAAATGTTCTGAACAGGTGCACAGACAGTAAAACAAATGTTACAGGGGTGATATAAAAAGTGATTTGTAAAAATGGACTTCTGCGCTACTATTAAATACGCGTTGAATATAAATAAATCAATAAATAAATAAATAGTGAATGGAAATGCTGCTGAGTCTAATAATGATCACAAATCAATACGAATAAATGTAGGTGTGTACTCAGGTGTACATGACTCTGCGCATAACAAGAAAATTATACTAAAGTGCTATTAGGACAATGTAAACATATATAAGTGACTTGTGCATATGTTAATAAAGTGATACAATCATCATTCAATGCTATATCAATATGCATATGATAAAGTGCATAACATAAAGTGTTTACATGTTATAAAAAACTGTGTATGCTCACATACCAATAATGTGCTCTCAAATAGTATACTTAGTGAAATAACAGAAAAAAATGTATCCAGTGGAACAGTTCCATACAGACTGGTGCTGTATGTTGCGGTGTCCAATATGGTGTGCGATTGCACAATTTCTATAGTTCACTCCAATAAAGTGCATAGGCGTGCTCAATTCCTTCAGACATGGTGGTTCAATCACATCAATCAGTGGCTTTAGTGCTTGCAGGGATTTTTCCAGTGAACAATGGGTGAAGAATCCAAAAAACGTGCTCACAGAGCTCTTACCTTATCGGTGTATACATTACACTTTACTGCTGGTTGGTTCTTTGTCATCCCTGGTAGCCGAGTTCTTTAGCAATGCTGTAGTATAGATCCTCCATGTTCCATGTTGGTATTAATATGTAACGAAAATGGTACTCAAGATGGTGTATTACCCAAGTATAATTAACTTTAATATTAATATATATGCTGCTTACATTAAAATTTAAAAATGTGGGCCAAAATAAATGAATATCAGAGGGCAAACAGCGTTTTACAGGCTTGAAAGGATTTGAAAAAGTCACGAGGTGCGTAACATAGTTACGTAACGTGACGTAACGCGTGGGTATGCAAACCGGATGTAAACAACGCGGACCGGAAGTAAGCGACGCAGACCGGAAATAGAATAAGAAGGGCCTGTAAAACGCTGTTTGCCCTCCGATATTCATCTATTCATTTATTTTGGCTGAAATTTAAAATTTTTAATGTAAGCAGCATATATATTAATATTAAAGTTAATTATACTTGGGTAATACACCATCTTGAGTACCATTTTCATTACATATTAATACCATCATGGAACATGGAGGATCTATACTACAGCATTGCTAAAGAACTGAGCTACCAGGGATGACAAAGAACCAACCAGCAGTAAAGCATAACGTATATACCGATAAGGTAAGAGCTCTGTGAGCACGTTTTTTCTATATACTAAAGCCACTGATTGATGCGATTGAACCATCACATCTGAAGGAATTGAGCACGCCTATGCACTTTATTGGAGTGAACTATAGAAATTGTGCAATCGCACACCATATTGGACACTGCAACATACAGCACCAGTCTGTATGGAACTGTTCAACTGGATACATTTTTTTCTGTTATTTCACGAAGTATACTATTTGAGAGCACATTATTGGTATGTGAGCATACACAGTTTTTTATAAAACGTAAACACTTTCTATTATGCACTTTATCATATGCATATTGATATAGCATTGAATGATGATTGTAGCACTTTATTAACATATGCACAAGTCACTTATATATGTTTACATTGTCCTAATAGCACTTTAGTATAATTTTCTTGTTATGCGCAGAGTCATGTACACCTGAGTACACACCTACATTTACAGGGGTGATAACCCTTCCCTATGTTCTCCAAAAAGCGTACAAATAGATTTTTTTGGATGGAGCTACACTTAAAAATTTACCTGTTTAACCACTTGCCGACCGGCGCACGACGATATACGTCGACAGAATGGCACGTACAGGCAGGAGGGCGTATATATACGTCCCTCCTTTAGCCTGTCCGTGCCATCGGGAGCGCGCCGGGAGCGGCGCGCTCCCGCGCCGGTCGGGACCCCCCGTGAGTCCGGCCGCGGTCCCCGCGGACTCGATCGCCGCGGGGACTCCCGCGATCGTCTCACGGAGCGGCTAAACGGGGAGATGCCGAGATAAACAGCATCTCCCCGTTCTGCCTAGCAACTAGTGACGCCGATCTCTGCTCCCTGTGATTGGAGCAGAGATCAGCATTCACTAGCTGACAGCCACGCCCCCCCACAGTAAAAAAAACACCCCTAGGCCTACTTAACCCCTACACTGCCACCTTGTGGTTAACTCCTAAACTGCCAGTGTCATTTATACAGAAATCAATGCATTTAAATGCATTAATTGCTGTAAAAATGACAATGGTCCCAAAAATGTGTCAAAAATGTCCGATGTGTCCGCCATAATGTCGCAGTCACAAAAAAAATCGCAGATCTCCGCCATTAATAATAAAAAAAAAATTATTAATAAAAATGCTATAAAACTATCCCCTATCTTGTAAACGCTATAACTTCTGCGCAAACCGATCAATAATCGCTTATTGCGATTTTTTTTACCAAAAATATGTAGAAGAATACGTATCGGCCTAAACTGAGGAAAAAAAATGTTTTTTAATATATTTTTTGGGGATATTTATTATAGCAAAAAGTAAAAAATAATGCATTTTTTTCAAAATTGTCGCTCTATTTTTGTTTATAGCGCAAAAAATAAAAACCGCAGGGGCGATCAAATACCACCAAAAGAAAGCTCTATTTGTGGGAAAAAAAGGACGTCAATTTTGTTTGGGAGCCACGTCGCACGACCGCGCAATTGTCAGTTAAAGCGACGCAGTGCCGAATCGCAAAAAGGGGCCTGGTCCTTTGGCTGCAAATTGGTCCGGTCTGAAAGTGGTTAAAATTACAAACAGATTCTACTTAAGAACAAACCTACCATCCCTGTCTTGTTTGCACCGCCTGTATACTGCTGTTCAGAGTATATAGGGTTGTAGGTATAGGGGTTTATTTTGGGTGCGGGGTTCCCCTTAATATCCATACAAGACCCAAAGGGGCTGGTAATAGGCTGGGGTGGGGGGAGGGGGGGATTGGGTAGCCATGCCATTTTTCTTAAATATTTTCATCCATATTACCAGGACAAGACATGACATTAAAGCCGCAAGCAGTTTTAAATGGCTTATTTTTTTCCTTTACAAATGTCATTTTGTGCAGGGACAGTTCTAAACACGGGAAACACATGCCACTTCACAGGCATACTTTAGACACCCCCCATGTACCATATTTAAAGAAATATTTCACTTTTTTTTGTTCACTTTATGCATCATTAAAATGACTGCTCCAGAAAAAACTTCAGTTTTTAAAACTTCTTTTTGCATTAATACATGTCCCCTGGGGCAGGACCTGGGTCCCCAAACCTTCTTTATGACAATAACATGCATATTGGCCGTTATAATTAGCACTTTAGATTTCGAATGTTCGCATCCATTGTAACTAATAGGGTTCCAACTTTCGCGCAAACTTTCGGTCCATTCGCAGGTTCTGGTGCGAACCAAACCCGGGGGTGTTCGGCTCATCCCTAGTCTCAAGTTTTATACAGACTATAACAGGTTTTCTTCTAAGATTGCTCTATATTTGGCTCCATCCATCTTCCCATAAACTCTGACCAGCTTCCCTGCCCCTGCTGAAGAAAAGGATCCCCACAACATGATGCTGCCACCACTATGTTTCACGGTGGGGATGGTGTGTTCAGGGTGATGTGCAGCCTTATGCGGCGTACACACGGTCGGAATTTCTGATGGAAACAGTCCGATGGGAGCTTTTCATCAGATTTTCCGACCGTGTGTATGCCCAACGGTCTTTTTCTGTCGGAATTTCCGACGGACTTTGAATTGAGAACCTGTCAATTTTTCCGAAGGAAAACCTTTCTATCGGATTCTCCGATCGTGTGTATGCAATTCCGACACGCAAAATTCCGACGCATGCTCGGAAACAATTCGACGCAGGCTCGGAAGCATTAAACTTCCCTTTTATAGTGCTGTCGAACGTGTTTTATGCCGCTGTGTTATTGACCGTCAGAATTTGGTGTGATCGTGTGTAGGCAACACAGCTTGAGCGGAATTCCGTCGGAAAAACCGTCAGAGTTTTTTTCCGACGAGAATTCCGATCTTGTGTACGCGGCATTAGTTTTCCTCCACACATAGCGTTTTGCTTTTAGGCCACAAATCTGACCAGAACAACTTTTTCCACATGTTTGCTGTGTCCCCCACATGGCTTCTCGCAAACTGCAAACAATACTTCTTATGGCTTTCTTTCAACAATGGCTTTCTTCTTGCCACTCTTCCATAAAGGCCAGATTTGTGGAGTGCATGAATAATAGTTGTCCTGTTGACAGATTCTCTCACCTGAGCTGTGGATCTCTGCAGCTCTTCCAGAGTTACTGTAGGCCTCTTGGCTGATTCTCTGATTATTGCTCTCCTTGCCCGGCCTGTCAGTTTAGGTGGATATCCATGTCTTGGTAGGTTTGCAGTTGTGCCATACTCTTTTCCATTTTCAGATGTTAGGGGTATTAGAATAAAGGGGGCTGAATACAAATGCACCCCACAATTTTCACATATTTATTTGTAAAACAATTTGAAAACCATTTATAATTTTCCTTCCACTTCAAAATTTTGTGCCACTTTGTGCTGGTCTATCACATAAAATCCCAATAAAATACATTTACGTTTTTGATTGTAACATGACAAACTGTGGACAATTTCAAGAAGTATGAATACTTTTTCAAGGCACTGTAACATTCCGAGATTCACCGCCCACTTCCTGTAGACCACAGAAGATGCAATCCTATATTTTCTGCATCTCCCCAATATATATATATATATATATATATATATATATATATATATATATATATATATATATATATATATATATATATATATATATATATATGTGTGTGTATCGGGTCAGCTGTAAATTCCCTCCTTCCTGACCATCGTGGTAAACAAATAAAAATGTATAAATATAACAAAAAAATATAGTTTGTGGACTATATAACTTTCTGTGTTGGTATGGCTATTAATCACTTTAAGAATAATATAGAGTTTTATTTTTAAGAACATATGTTTACAGAGGCTCTTCCCCTCCATTGATTTGTAAATAAACCAGTTGGATAGGTTTTGGAACTGAGACAGGAAGTTCTCGGTTGTATGTGATTTAAGCAGGAGATAGGGGGAGGAGATCAATGCCCTGTACACACGAGCGGAAATTCAGCCAGCAAAAGTCTGATGTGAGCTTTTGGTCGGACTTTTGCTTCCCGCCAGCAAAAGATTGAGAGCAGGTTCTCTATTTTTCAGTCCAAAAAAGTTCTGATCAGAAATTCCGATAGTCTGTACCAATTCAGATGAGCAAAATGCCTACGCATGCTTGGAAACAATTTGACACATGCTCGGAAGCATTGAACTTTATTTTCTTGGCTCGTCGTAGTGTTGTACGTCACAGCATTCTTGGCGGTCGAAAGTTCAGAGAACTTTTGTGTGACCGTGTGTATTCAAGCCAAGCTTGAGCGGAATTCTGTTGGAAAAACCATTCAAGATTTTTCCGACGGAAATTCCGCTCGTGTGTACAGGGCATTAGCTTTTGAAAGAAACGTGTTCGAAAAAGAGAGAGGTGTTTGGAAGGACAATGAGCAAAGATGTGGCTACCAGGAGCTGGAGAGTTTTGAAGACGCTTTTGAGTTGGACTGAGTAAGGAACCATGAAGGACATTACATCTTAAACCCTAAGTTGAGTAACTGTTTAGTTTACTTAATGCGTACATGTTGTACATGTTTATATGTTTAGGCATATTATTGTAAGCTATGAGTTGTGTTTGTATTGTGTATTCTACAGTTGTATGTGCAGCTTTCCTGTTTAGTAACGCAATGATACACTACAGAAGTCTAATGCCCCATGCACACGGTCGGAAAATCCGACCACAAAATCCATCGGATTTTGTCTGACGGATTTAGTCCGACACTGGTGTTGCATACACACAGTCGGACAAAGTTGTCGGAAAATCCGATCATTCTGAACGTGGTGACGTTTGTTGCCTACGACGGGACTACGTAGAGGCTAGTAGCCAATAGCTTTGGTCTTGTAATGTGATCTGAGCATGCGTGGCACTTTGTCCGTCGGAATTCGCTACACGCGATCGGAATTGGTGTGATGGGACTTTGTTGTCGGAAAATTTTTAGAGCAGGAGATACAACTTTGTCCGTTCGGACAATCCGATGGAAATGTCCGATGGTGCCTACACATGGTCGGAATTTCCGACAACATTGTCCGATAGGACAGAATCCATTGGAAAATCCGACCGTGTGTATGCGGCTTAAGCATCCTTGGTTTTCCCACAAGAACCTTAATAGATATAGACGCAAAGCATAACACTTTCCTACAGACTGAATAATATACACTGATTTGGGTTACTTTCACCAAATGTATCAGCATGGGCGTAGCATAAGAGGTTGCAGGGGTCACAATCGCAACCCTGCCCCTAAGCTCCAAGAGGCCCCTGCAGCCTCCCTGTCATATTATCATATCCTCCACAAAATCCTGCTTCGATCTGCCCTAGGGCCACATGGCCAAGCTCCAGTACTGGGCTTCTACTTTGCATTCTACAGTTCACACCCCTCTGTTCACATTGGCTGGGGAGAAGCTGTGAGCCATTTCCTAAATGGAGAGGAGCACGAGGTGAGAACAGCCCAGGATGGGGAAGTGTCTGTGCTGTGTGATGGCAACATGGAATGGTAACCAAGCTCAGCAAGGCAAGAGCAGGAGAGTGCCGTCCTGTAGCCACAATGGGACCAATGTCACTGGTGAGGTATGACACTGCTCAGTGTCTCCTAGTCACCAGCTGGGATTCTCTGTACCCCCCCCACCTGGGGATGTCTACTTACCCCACTTCCCTGACAACTGGGGAAGAGACACACACCTCCGGGAGGTGACCTTCCCCCAACACCTGCCAACACTGACAGAGAAACCTTCAGAAATTGCTAAAACAAATCCCTTAACACCTCCTCAGGGGGCCCTTGAAGGGCTGCAGGCACCAGGTTTTGTGTCACATGGCTTTGCCTTCCCAGATCTAAGTTGCCCCCCAAAGCCCCCCGACCACTGCATCCACCCTTCATGCTATGCCCGGCTACTGAGCTCCTTTCCATTGCAGCACTCTATACTGTTCCTTCTCCACAGGACTGAAATCACATTCATTTTCAATACAGCCAGTTAGCCATGATCTGCACAGGGTATATCTGCCTACTGCAACTACACTGCCATTCCGACCAGAGAATTCCACAGGTCAGAAGGGCAACATAAAATCCAGATACACCCTGTGAAGACTGACACACTGTGTAAAAGAATGTGATTTCAGCCCTGTGTAGTGGGGGGGGGGGGCTGTATACAGTGCTGGGATGGGGAAGGAACTCTGCCAAGTGACCTGCCAGGGGTCCCTGTCCTCCGATTCTCCAGCGGTGATCTCTGTCCTTTGATGTAAGGAGGAACTCTGGGAACTCAAAACTCTTAAGCCACTTTGAGTATCTTGGTGTGCGGTGGATGTATTTGCACGCACGTTGGAAGTGGGGGGGGGGGGGGGGGGCAGGTCAACTTTTGCATCGGGCCCACAAGCTTCAAGCTACGCCTCTGTGTATCAGAATACATTTTGCCCTAAATTTATGAAGAACAATTATTTATTTGCAAAATTTTATAACAGAAATGGAGAAAAAAGTGTTTAGTTTTTTTAGATTTTCAGTCTTTTTTCATTTATTTAGCTTAAATTAAAAACCCAGTGGTGATTAACCACTTAGGCCCCTTTCACACATGCGGACCGTACATTAGATCAGTTCAGTCACGTTTTTTTATCATCAGTTGTTGTCAGTAAAAATCAGTTTTCATCCATTTTCATTTCCGTTTTTCATCCGTTTTTCATCTGTTTATGTCCATTTATGTCAGTTTTCATCAGTTTTTATCTGTTTTACATCCATTTTTTATCCGTTTATGTCAGTTTTTATCCGTTTATGTCAGGTTTTTATTCGTTTTTTAGTTCTTTTTAAACTGTATTTAATCTGTTTTTCATGAATTATGGGAATTTTCCCACGATTCCTTGTTTTTGGGTCTTAGGTTATTTGTAATGTATGAATAATAAATTACATATTTTGATGAAAAACGGATGTCAGCGGATCGGATGTGAACGGATCGTCTGCTAACATAAGTTTTTCGTCCGTTCCGTTTTTTTTTAACGAAAATAAAATTAGGGAGCTTAAGGCCTCTTTCACACGGGGCGGATCAGTGCTGATCCACCCTGTGGATATCCGCTTGCTCAGCGGGGATCGCCGGAGTGATCTCCGCTGAGCAGGAAGATGACAGGTCCGTCTCTGCACACAGCGCAGGGACGGACCTGTCAGAGCGCCGCTCTCCCCTATGGGAGATCGGGTGACGACGGACCGTAGAGTCCGACGTCATCTGATCCGATGACGGATCGGAGCGGGTCGGAGCATGTAGGATGTCAGCAGACATGTCACCGCTGATATCCGACGCTCCATAGACCTCTATGGAGCATCCGTTCAGGTCCGCCTGAAAAACTGACAGGCGGATCTGAACGGATCGGCCGTGTGAAAGTGGCCTAACGGAGACGGATGTTAACGGACGTTAGCGGATGATCATCCGCTAACGTCCGCTATCCCATAGAGAAGCATTGATGTCCGTTTTAATCCGTAAACGGACGTATGAAAAAACGGACGAACGGTCCGCACGTGTGAAAGGGCCCTTAAGGACCAAGCCTCTTTCTGAGATTTGGTGTTTACAAGTTAAAAAAATATTGTTTTGCTAGAAAATTACTTAGAACCCCCAACCATAAATTTTTTTTTTTTTCTAACACCCTAGAGAATAAAATGGCGGTCGTTGCAATACTTTTTGTCACACCGTATTTGCGCAGCGGTCTTACATGCACACTTTTTTGGGAAAAAATTCACTTCTTTGAATAAAAAAAAATAAGACAACAGTAAAGTTAGCCATATTTTTTTTATATTGTGAAAGATAATGTTACGCCAAGTAAATTGATACCCAACATGTCAAGCTTCAGAATTGCGCCGCTCGTGGAATGGCAACAAACTTTTACCCTTATAAATCTCCATAGGAGACGTTTTAAACAAATCTACAGGTTGCATGTTTTGAGTTCCAGAGGAGGTCTAGGGCTAGAATTATTGCACTCGCTCCAGCGATCACGGCGATACCTCACATGTGTGGTTTGAACACCATTTTCATATGCAGGCGCTGCTCACGTATGCGTTTGCTTCTGCACGCAAGCTCGACAGGATGGGGCACGTTTAAAAAACATATTTATTTTACCTTTTACTTTACATTTTTACACTGTTCTTTAAAAAAAAAAAAAATTGGGTCACTTTTATTCTTGTTACAAGGAATGTAAACATCCCTTGTAATAGAAAAAAACATGACAGGACCTCTTATATATGAGATCTGGTGTCAAAAAGATCTCTCATATTTACACTAAAATGCAATAAAAAATAATAATAATTTAATGTCATTTAAAAAAAATAACAAAAATGTCCCTTTAAGAGCATTGAGCGGAAGTGACATTTTGACGTCGCTTCCATCCTGCAATGATATGGAGATGGGTGGGAGCCATCTTTCCTTCACTCGTCTCCATGTAAGGCTAGGGAGAGGATCCGATCGCCTCCGCCGCTACCGACAGCTCTGATAAGCAGCGGAGGGCACCGGAGAGCTTCGGGAGAGGGGGTGCCCCTCTCCCTCCACCGATAAAAGTGATCTTACGGTGAATCCTTCACAGAGACAGCTTTTATCTTGAAGCGGACCGCCCGATCTTGAAGAGGATACTGGGGTTATGGTAGATAGCTGCTACCATAACAACGGTATTCCTCTTCAAAGTAGTAACGTAAAATGATGGCGGGCAGTCTGGAAGTGGTTAACTACCACCAAAAGAAATATCTAGGTATGTGAACAAAATTAAAAAAAATTTGTTTGGGTACAGTGTTGCGTGACCGCGCAATTGTCATTCAAAGTGTGACAGTGCTGAAAGCTGAAAATTG
Source organism: Lithobates sylvaticus (assembly GCA_028564925.1). NCBI lineage: Eukaryota > Metazoa > Chordata > Amphibia > Anura > Ranidae > Lithobates > Lithobates sylvaticus. The sequence goes on along the minus strand of CM053029.1, from coordinate 257,635,724 downwards.
GCCTTGGCAGGAAGGGGGTAAAAGTGCCTAGTACTGAAGTGGTTAAGAAGGGCCTTCACACTTTCCAACTTGTTAACGTTTGGCACATCTTTTACCCAGGACAGGCTGCTCCTAACTAATTACATGCAGCCTCTTAATACCTCACTCAGATGATGGCTGGGTCAGATCACCTCTCCTTAAAGTATAACTAATAGGCGGCACAGTGGTGTAGTGGGTAGCACTCTCGCCTAGCAGTAAAAAGGGTCGTTGGTCCAACCACGACACTACCTGCCTGGAGTTTGCATGTTCTCCGTGTGCCTGTGTGGGTTTCCTCCGGGTACTCCGGTTTCCTCCCACACACCAAAGACATGCTGGTAGGTTAATTGGCTTCTGTCCAGGGGCGTGGCCTTGATTATGCACTAGAGCAGACGTGCTTTCTTGGAGCTCCGGCGCTGACACAGAATTATTAACGATAATCAACGAACAGACCCCCAGAATACCCCTCCAAAGATGAAGAGGCGAACGACCAAATCCCTCCCCAAAAAAGGACCCTCCGCCGGCTCGATTAAGCGGTTTATGTCCGTGGAACCACCGGAGTTGGAGGACCTAGACGGCCTAGGCCGCTCTCCGCTTGGCGCGCTCGCTGCTTCAGGCTCCGCCCACCGGAGCGGGCCCGATCGCGGCCAGCTATCTCCTGCATCGTACGCTGGCTCGGACGGAGAGGAAAGCCCCTTCAGACGCTCGGGTGTTGCATCCCTAGTGGAAGACTTACCCACCAAAGCCGATCTGGCGTCCATGCTGGCGAGTATTGAGCGCGTCATCAAAAAGGAGGTTTCCGCGGTGCGCTCGGATCTGTCGCAGGTCCTTCTCCGTGTGGAGGAATCGGAACAACGCCTTGACCGACACGCGACCGCCATCAGGGCCCTCCAATCCACCACCCGACAACTTGCGATCGCCCACAGGATGGCCCTGTACAAGCTGGAAGATCAGGAGAACCGGAGCAGGCGCAATAACATCAGGATCCGTGGCCTGCCGGAGGCCACGGGAGACGAGGACCTTCTCCCTTCGGTCCAAGGCATCTTCAACAGCCTCCTAGGCCGCGCGGCCGACACCGCTATAAAAATCGACAGGGCGCACAGAGCCCTCCGACCCCGGGCTGCTACGACAGACATGCCGAGGGATGTCATCTGCAGGATTCATCACTTCCCGGAGAAGGAGCTCATCATGCAGAAGGCCAGGGTCGCGGCCCCGCTAGATTTTGATGGCGCCATGCTCTCGTTCTACCCAGACTTGGCCAAGGAAACCCTAGACAGGCGCAGGGCCCTGCGTCCACTCACCGAATCCCTCCGCTCTGCATCCATCAGATACAGATGGGGTTTCCCTGCGGCCCTGATCGCTCAAGCAGATGGGAAAACGGCTGTCCTCCGGTTCCCGGAGGACCTCCAAAAGTTTTGCAAAGATCTGAACATCCCCGCACCGGACCTCCCAGGCTGGCAGGACATCTTACCGCCTCTTCCCACCAACTCCGACCAGCAGTGGCATAAAAATGAGAGAAGGCGCCACTCTTCTCCACCCAGCTCCTCAATCCCCCCTGATTGAGCCATGACCGGGCCTGGCGGCGGTCGCTTTTGTCGCCTTGAAGCGCTGGAGCGGCCTCGGTCTCTCGCCCGCCTCCTTGCGGACCTCCCTCACCTGATGCCGGAACAGGTAGGCCTTTACAAAAGCCACTCTTCTTCTATCGGGCCATAACCGGCTCCCCGCTTCTCAACTGTTGCCCGCACCGCTAAAACCCCCCATGAACCCTACCCGTTACGAGTAGTGCTGGGATACCATGAGCACCGATTAATTACCTGCACAGCGCGGCCGCGCTGACCGTCCCCACATCATCGGGCCTTATAACATAGTTGGATGCTAGGAATGGGCCCGAGCAACACATGAAGCTAAGTCCCTAAGTTTTGTTTAAACCTTACTCTACAACGTGGAACCCGAGGCTTTGATGAGCTCTCGCGGTGGACACTTAAATGTTTTTTTTCTTTATTATGTCTCTTGCTGCTTGTTACATGCCTCCCTGTTCCCCCCCCTTATTGGTTTGTCACTGGTCATAGATACGGAGGGGTTCTTTCTCGGGTCTGCCGATCATTGTCGGCGCCGGGGCTCTGGGACATTATGCCTCGTATGCTGCGGATCTGTGTCCCGGAGCCTTGGTCCCCCCGCCCCCTCCGCGGTGGCGTCCGCTCGGCGCAGGGCCTCTGCTCCCCGGCTCCCCCGGGGGCGGCTGCACTGGGCCGGTCGGGCGCCCTGCTAATGCACTGCACCGTTATGCGTGCTAATTCAGCTGTTATGGTTGTATGGTTACACTTTGTCTTTTCTACTCTACTACTTTTCACCCCCTCCTCTCCCCCCTCACCCATCCCCCCCCCCCCCCCCCCCCCCCCTCTGCCCCTGTCCGCCAAGGGTTCTGTTCAGAGACGATTTATATACGTTCTGTGTGTGGGGTATCATGTGTGCGCGGTTCCCCAGCTGACCTCCCATGGCTCGAATAAAATTAATATCATTTAACGTCAGGGGGCTCCATGCCCCAGGTAAACGACATGCTCTCTACAGAGAATTGGACCGCCTGAAGGGTGACGTGGTTTTCCTCCAAGAGACCCACCTCACCCACATGTCCTCAGTTAAACTATTCTCGCACCATTACCCCACGTGGTACTATAGCCCATCGGACCTGCACAAAGCCAAAGGAGTGGCCATTGGGCTCCGCAGGGGAACCGCGTTCACTTTGGAATCAATGATGTGCGACCCGGCTGGGCGCTTTCTGTTCCTGAGGGGTACCCTGGGCAGTATGCAATGTACACTTGCCAACCTGTACTCGCCCAATAAGGACCAAGCCAGCTTTATTGCCACTACACTGAGGAAGTTACGTGACTTTTCCGCTGGGTGCGTCCTCCTCGCAGGCGATTTCAACGCTCCGCTGGAGCCAACCCTGGATACTTCCAGGGGCGGCTCCGCACTGTCTCATAAGAAATTGAGATACATCCGAAAACAGCTCCACGACTCTCAGTTGGTAGACGCCTGGAGGATCATGCACCCAAGGGAACGTGACTTTACACACTACTCCTCAGTCCATCACACGTACTCCAGAATCGATCTATTACTCATTGACCATCAACACCTGCCCCTCTTACGTAACTCAGACGTGGAAACGTCCCCGATCTCTGACCATGCACCAATCTCCCTCACGATTAAGGTACAGTCACTCCCCCTTAGGCCCCTTAACTGGAAACTGAACGATACACTCATTGCTGACGAAATCGACCTAAAAAGTATAGGAGTGGAATTAGCGCACTACTTTAGAGACAACGCATCCCCTGACATCTCCCCCGGCATACTGTGGGAGGCCCACAAGGCCCACATTAGGGGTAAACTTATCGAGCTGGGCTCTAGAAAGAAGAGGGAACGCACACACCAACAGACTACACTACTCAGCGAGATACAAAGTCTTGAGAGATTACATAAAGCTAAACAAACACTGGCCCTACTGCACACATTAACTGAAAAGAGGGAGGAACTGAAATCCCTTATACACCTTGACCATAAACAGCGAACCCAGCTGGTGGCTCAACAATTTTATGAATGGGGCGATAGGCCCAGTAAGCTCCTCGCCCGCTCACTCCAGCAACGCAAAACAGCATCCTTTATATCCAAAATTAAGAACCCCGCGTCGGAATTTGTACACGAGACCCCAAAAATCGCCAAAGAGTTTAGGGATTTTTACCAACACCTGTACCAAGTCCAACACTCCATAGCCGACAGTGCGACTAAAACACAGCTCATTAAAGAATACCTGCTCAGCTCAAACCTACCGGCCCTCCCCCCGGAGACCTTGGCGACTCTGGAGGGCGAGCTCACCCCGACTGAACTCCACCAGGCACTGAAAACTATGCCGAGGGGTAAGGCACCGGGACCGGATGGATTCTCGGTGTCATACTACCGCGCATATGCTGACATTCTGATCCCGCGCCTGACCACTTATGCCAACACGACAATTGACGGGGGCGCCCTTCGCCCAGAGACCACCCATGCCTACATCACAGTCATCCCTAAGAGTGGGAAAGACCCCTCTAGCTGCGGCAGCTACCGCCCCATTTCACTCTTGAACATAGATGCTAAGATTTATGCCAAGGCCATCGCAAACCGCTTGCTCCCCCTGATCCCTAGTTGGGTGTCCCAAGACCAAACGGGCTTCATACCGGGGAGGGAGGCCCGGGACAACTCCTTACGCACCCTCTCCCTTATATCACACGCCCGGGGGGACCCCCAGCCCACCCTGCTGTTATCTACAGACGCCGAAAAGGCCTTTGACAGGGTGGACTGGGAGTTCCTCATGGCAACACTGTCCCACCTGGGCATTAACACCCCCCTCCTTCACCAGATAGAGGCACTCTATAGGGCTCCAACAGCTCAGCTTCGGGTTAACGGGACACTAAGTGACCCATTTGTACTCCATAATGGCACGCGCCAAGGTTGCCCCCTCTCCCCAATCCTTTTCGCGCTCTCCCTTGAACCCTTTCTATCTAAGATTAGACAGAATCACAACATACACGGCATAACAGTTACACAGACCGAACACAAATATGCAGCATATGCGGACGACATCCTCTTTTATATCCGACAACCCCTCATTTCACTTCCCAACCTCATGTCCGAATTCTCTGAATACGGCCGGGTCTCCAATTTCAAAATTAACATGTCCAAGTCCGAGATCCTGAACCTAACCGTCCCTCCCCACCTAGTATCCAGCCTGAAGCAGTCTTTCCCCTTTTCATGGCAACCAAAACACATGAAATACCTAGGAATATATCTCACAGCCAACCCAGCTTCCCTCTTCCGCACAAACTTTATCCCCCTGCTGAACACCCTCCGAGCAGACGTACAGAAGTGGTCTCAGCTCGCGCACTCCTGGCTAGGCCGAATAGGAGTAATTAAAATGAATCTACTGCCCAGGGTACTGTTCATGCTTCAGATGATTCCGTTTAATATCCCGGTTGGGTTCTTCACTATCTTAAACTCCTTAGTGACCAGGTATGTGTGGAATAGGAAAAAGCCAAGGCTGCCTAGGTCCCTCCTTATCAGATCCAAGAGAGAGGGAGGCCTTGCCCTACCGGACTTCAGGTTATATTACAGGGCCATTGTCTTGACTAGACTCCGAGACTGGAAATTTTCAGCAGGCAACAAACTTTGGGTAACCCTGGAGAAAGACTTGTGTGGCTCCACCCTCCCTACACTTATGTGGATCCCAAAGAAATACAGGACCCTTTCCCCCACCACCTCCCCGCTGACCCGCTCATCACTGGCAGTTTGGGACTCTCTCTGCAGGGTGCACGGTTGGCCACACAACTCACCGTTACTCCCCCTGCTGGGACATGACTATTTTCCCCCTGGCAACCTTCCAACCAGCACCCATACCTGGTACCTCGGGACAAAGACTCTTTTGCACCAAGTAACTTCCCCAAAGGGCATACTCCCACTGAGCACCTTGCTTACTTCGACTCCCTGCTCCTTCATGGACCAATGGAAACACCACCAACTCACCGCTTTTGTTCACTCCCTACCAAAACCTCTCAGGTCGTTTGATGACCTCTCCCCCCTGGAAATTGCTTTCTCCGACCCACATGCCATTGGGAAACCCATCTCATACTTTTACCAGACGCTAACTTCGCTCCAATCGAGCAGTAGCCCCGCCTTCTTTCACAACTGGGAACTTGATCTGCACAAAGAGCTATCCCCCGAACAAAAAAGTAAGGTACTCATACTAGCCCACACTTCCTCCGGAGCCTCCAGGATGGCACAGGTCAACTACAAGCTCTTAACCAGGTGGCACTACACCCCCGCACTGCTGCACAAACTGTTCCCACAAACCTCACCCCTCTGCTGGCGGGAGTGTGGCGAGACGGCAACCCACGCCCACATCTGGTGGTATTGCCCGAGGCTACGTCCCTTCTGGCTGGCTATCCTACACTGGATTAGAGAAATACAGGGATGTGCAATCCCCAATGACCCTTGGTGTGTGCTATTCCACTGTACAGACAAACCAGTCGGTCCATACAAACGCTCAGCGACCCCCCACCTACTTAATGCTGCTAAATCTCTCATACCTCGATTTTGGAAGTCCAGGACCATTCCGACCCTACGTCAATGGTTGATAAAGGTAGACTATGTATACCGTATGGAGGACATGACTCTCTCCCTGCGGGGTAAAGCGGACCTCGCGAGACAGATCTGGACCGGCTGGTTTGCCTTTAAGTATTCCACCGCCTATGCGGAAATCATGTCTTGCCCTGTGTAATTTGCATGACAAATGTGGTTACCTTGCTGTCACCGTTGGACGGACTTGGGCAGAACCCCCACCTCCCCCCCCCCCCCCCTCTCCACCTCCCCTCCTCTCCCTCTCCTCCCTCAGCGTCCCTTTCTTTTCTCTACCCCCCTGTCTCTTTTTCTGTGTGCTTCTCCTTGAAACCTGAAGGGAAGCTTACTCCCCATATACTGACCATTCTGAGACTGACACCCAGTGCTCTGATTTTGTACACCCTTGTCATATGCGGCATATTGCCATTTGTGATGTACACGGTTGTCGTCAATGCCATTTGTTTTGTACGTTTTTCCTTCTGTTCAATAAAAACTGATTAAACAAAAAATTGGCTTCTGTCCAAAAAAAATGTCCCTAGTATGTGAATTTGAGTTGGGGCTCCTTGAGGGTAGGGACCGATGTGATCTATGTGTGTAGCGCTGCGTAAATGGACGGCGCTATATGAGTACCTTATCCACTTCAGCCCCGGAGGATTTTACCCCCTGCCTTACCAGAGCACTTTTTGCGATTCGGCACTGCGCTTTAACTGGCAATTGCACGGTCATGCGACTTTGCACCCAAACAAAATCAACGTCCTTTTTTTCCCACAAATAGAGCTTTCGTTTGGTGGTATTTGATCAAAAACAAAACAAAAGAAGAGCGCCAATTTTGAAAAAAACACAATATTTTTTACTTTTTGCTAAAATAAATAACCACATAAAAAAAAACATATATATTTTTTTTCCTCAGTTTAGGCCGAATTGCGGGTGCCCGGCGGACATCGCGGCCGCCGGGCAACCGCACCGCGTCCCAAGTGATGCCGCACGCGCGCCCCCTAGACGGCTGGGAATGGGAGGACGTCATATGACGCCCACCCAGGATGGGAGATCCACCTTGTGGGCATCATTTGACAATGAGCGGGTATTGAAGTGGTTAAATAAATAATAATAGATGAGCATCTTAATCAGACACAATGTGTAGGGATAGGGACAATTGTAGACACGCACCCACACTCACTCAGGTTGAACTGGATGGACTGGTGTCTTTATTCAACCTTACTATGTAACTAAATGCAAAACTTATTTTTTAGTTTTGGATGAGGTGGAGAGGGATTAGAACACCTGACCATTTCTATTGCTGTATGTGCCCCCGTTAAGGAGATTCACCCTCTCTATTGGTCCTGTTTACTATTATCATTGAAAGTGAAAGAAAATTTCACATTTTGGGTTGTCCCCAGAAAAGTGATAGCGGGGAAATCTTCCAATGGGGACACTAGTTCTAGTGACCTGGGGGTCCCCAAGGAATTTCCTTCATTTGCAGGAATTTCCTCTCACTTCCTGTATGGCTATGGAATAGGAGGTGAAGTAAAATCTCAGATGGTGAAAAAAAAATCTACCAGGGGTTACCGTATAACCCTCTCTTGCTCTATCCAAAAATAAAAATAAAAAGTTATGCCTAGTTATACTTTAGGGCCGGAAGACACACAGTGTCTGTTCACATGCTACTCATGGAGCAACTTGTTTCCAGAGGAAGGATCCTTGAACCACAGTGTCAGAGAACTCACACAGCAAGCGCCCGTCTCCGTGCAGCAGCTGCCAACCCTCGTTCCGCTAATGCCAATGCACATGCGCGGAACCTTAGTCAGAGACAAATGAGATCCAGAGCAGGCATGCACAATGGCACCGCCATGCAAACGCGCATGCACACTGCCGTGAATCCTGGTGCATGGCACTTTATATAAAAAAAAGAGTCTGCCTAGCATCAGTGCTGGATCGTCTTCAGCTTGTCCCTGTGTCCCTGTTGCTTCTCTGCCTGATTGACCTTGTTCCTGAAAACCCGGCTATCCTCTGACCATTCTCTTGGATTTCTCCTGCCTGCTGAATCTGCCTCTGCCTGCAATACTGACCTTGGCTTGGACTTATGATTACTGCTCTGCCTTCTTATTGTGTACCCCGCTGCCAGCCTGTTGCAGACTCCTGCCTGTTCCTGATTCTGCAGTTGATCCTGATCTGGCTCCCGCTGAACAAGTCTGGTGATCAGTTTCCAAATCTCCTCAGCAGAGGTTCCTGTATCTCCAAGTTCCAGCCTTCTGCCTGCAGGCACCTGCACCCTTTTGTTGCCCTTGCACTCCCTGTACCCACCACCAGGTGTGCTTGGACCGGAACCGTGCAAGAGGCCACCCTCATAATTTCAGGCTTCGATGTAAGGTACGTGACAGTACGATCCAGCAACATGGAGCCCGAAATGGGGGCATCACCTTTGGAAGCACTGTGCCAACAGATCGCAGCCCTCACCCAAGCAGTCCAGGGCCTACAAGATGGCTATCGTCAACTTGAACAAAGAGTAGAGTCACTATCTCCAGGCACCTTAGCACATCTGACAGCCATGGCACCTTCGCCCTCCGTTCTTGCAGCATCAGCATTGGTACCCACAGTAGTGGTGTCACCTCCAGAGCCTCACTACTCCCGAGAGGTTTTTAGGGGGATTGCAGCAAGTAATGTGACTTTAAGAATGCGCGCTTCCGGAGGGCGTGGCCTGACGGCGCATGGAGTAGGACGCACTTTACACAGCTCCGCTCGTTGATCCTGCAATCCCTTCCATCCTGCAACCCACGGGTGGAATTAAGATCTCCTACTCACCTAGGGTGAAGCCCCAGACCGAGGACAGCATGTCTCCACCGAAATCCCAGAAGAACGCCGCCGCCAAACGATAGTATACGCAATGACCACTTCAAATATGATACTGATAGCCTATGATGCTGGGTTAAAAATATATTCACGAGCACACTCATGGCTACTTTAAAATTCCTGACCTGGAACGTGAGGGGTCTCTGAGACGAGGTTAAGCGCTCGGCAGCCCTCACGTTCCTGAAGAGGCAGAGAGCTGATGTCATGGCGGTGGTCGAGACGCATATAGAGGGGCAGATGCAGAGGGCACTTCGCAGACCTTGGGTGGGATGGGCATATCATTCCACCTACACTTCCCACTCCAGGGGAGTGTCAATTCTTATAGCCAAGTCAGTTCATTTTGAACTGACGGAGCTCTGCTTGGACCCCCAGGGCCGCTACATATTTTTGTCTGCTAAATTACATGGGGAACCTTTCCTCATATTGGCCTCATATATCCCCCCCCTTCTCCCCCGCGACAGTCACGGAGGGCCTTGAGTTCATAGCCAAATATCCCACAGCACAAACGGTATGGATGGGCGACTTTAATACTACACTTAATGAGGACCTGGACAGACTCAGGACTACGCCAACCATTCAGAAAATGACTGGGGAATCTAGACTTTCTAAAATGGTCTCCTCCTTCCAGCTAGCTGACACGTGGAGATACAAATACCCCCACACACATCAATACTCGTGCTTCTCCTCCACCCACAACTCTATGTCACGCATTGATTTTATACAGTGGTGTGAAAAAGTGTTTGCCCCCTTCCTCATTTCCTGTTCCTTTGCATGTTTGTCACACTTAAGTGTTTCGGAACATCAAACCAATTTAAACAATAGTCAAGGACAACACAAGTAAACACAAAATGCAATTTGTAAATGAAGGTGTTTATTATTAAAGGTGAAAAAAAATCCAAACCATCATGGCCCTGTGTGAAAAAGTGATTGCCCCCCTTGTTAAAACATACTATAACTGTGGTTGTCCACACCTGAGTTCAATTTCTCTAGCCACACCCAGGCCTGATTATTGCCACACCTGTTCACAATCAAGGCATCACTTAAATAGGAGCTGCTTGACACAGTAAGGTCCACCAGAAGATCCTTAAAAGCTACACATCATGCCGAGACCCAAAGAAATTCAGGAACAATTGAGATCTATCAGTCTGGAAAGGGTTATAAAGCCATTTCCAAAGCTTTGGGAATCCAGCGAACCACAGTGAGAGCCATTATCCACAAATGGCGAAGACATGGAACAGTGGTGAACCTTCCCAGGAGTGGCCGGCCGCCCAAAATTACCCCAAGAGCGCAGCGACGACTCATTCAAGAGGTCACAAAAGACCCCACAACAACGTCCAAGGAACTGCAGGCCTCACTTGCCTCAGTTAAGGTCAGCGTTCATGCCTCCACCATCAGGAAAAGACTGGGCAAAAATGGCCTGCATGGCAGAGTTCCAAGGAGAAAACCACTGCTGAGCAAAAAGAACATCAAAGCTCATCTCAATTTCTCCACAACACATCTTGATGATCCCCAAGACTTTTGGGACAACATTCTGTGGACCGATGAGACAAAAGTGGAACTCTTTGGAAGGTGTGTGTCCAAGTATATCTGGCGTAGAAGGAACACTGCATTTCAGAAAAAGAACATTATACCAACAGTAAAATATGGTGGTGGTAGTGTGATGGTCTTGGGCTGTTTTGCTGCTTCAGGACCTGGAAGACTTGCCGTGATAAAAGGAACTATGAATTCTGCTATCTACCAAGAGATCCTGAAGGAGAATGTCCGACCATCTGTTCGTGTACTCAAGCTGAAACGAACTTGGGTTCTGCAGCAGGACAATGATCCTAAACACACCAGCAAGTCCACCACCGAATGGCTGAAGAAAAACAAAATGAAGACTTTGGAGTGGCCTAGCCAAAGTCCTGACCTGAATCCTATTGAGATGTTGTGGTATGACCTTAAAAAGGCCGTTCATGCTCGAAAACCCTCTAATGTAACTGAATTAGGACAATTCTGCAAAGATGAGTGGGCCAAAATTCCTCCAGGACGCTGTAAAAGCCTCATTGCATGTTATCGCAAACGCTTGGTTGCAGTTGTTGCTGCTAAGGGTGGCCCAACCAGTTATTAGGTTTAGGGGGCAATCACTTTTTCACACAGGGCCATGATGGTTTGGATTTTTTTTCACCTTTAATAATAAACACCTTCATTTACAAATTGCATTTTGTGTTTACTTGTGTTGTCCTTGACTATTGTTTAAATTGGTTTGATGTTCCGAAACACTTAAGTGTGACAAACATGCAAAGGAACAGGAAATGAGGAAGGGGGCAAACACTTTTTCACACCACTGTATTTGTTTCCAAGAGGCTCCTTCCCCGGCTGCGAGAGGCGTCGTTTGGCCCAAGACTCCTCTCAGACCACCACCCATACATCATTACACTTAGTACCCCACAAGACAGACCTCCACGGACGTGGTGTCTAAACCCATTCTGGCTGTCGCTTCTGCCTGAAGACGACAGCATATCCACTGAACTGGGCAGACACTTTTTGGAAAATGCCGGCTCTGCATCTTCCGCAGCAGTCTGGGAAACCTTTAAACTTCATGCCCGTGTCACCCTACAATCTAGAATAAATCTGATAAAGAGGGACTCCGCAGCAGCTTATGACAAAGCAATATCAGAACTAACCCTGACGGAACAAAAATACAGGGGGGACCCGTCACGAGACAATGCAGACGTACTAAAATTACAAGCCAGAGCAATTACCCAAATCCAATACGAAAAAGCCAGGCAGAAGTTATTTTTCAGCAAGCAAAAACATTTTGAATTGGGGGAACGGGCGGGTAAACTCCTTGCCTACCTCGTGCATAACGAGGATAGACCCCCGGTAGTTATTACACTCCAAGACTCTGGAAACCAACCTGTCTCAGACCCCCTGACTGTTTCCTCCAAATTTAAGGAATTCTATACAGACTTATATACGTCCACAGCTCAAGAGGACCCTGGTCCTATGGCTCAGTTTTTTGAATCCATCTCATTCCCCAAACTATCCCAGGAACAGGTCACCTTACTAGAAGCACCGCTCACCGAAGAAGAGATTGCAGGGGCAATAGCCAGCTTTGCCAGAGCTAAGTCTCCTGGCTCAGATGGCCTCCCCATAGAATTCTACTCGCAGTTCACAGAGATACTCACTCCCAAGCTACTTGCTCTATATAACGACTTGATTAAAACACAAACTCTGCCGACATCCATGAGAGAGGCCACCATAGTGCTAATACCCAAACCGGGCAAGGACCCTATTTCCCTCCTCCAGGTTGATATAAAAATCCTTGCCAAAACACTTTCCACTCGCCTGAATCAAGTTATCCTGACTCTAATCCACGCTGATCAAGCGGGGTTCATGCCTGGCCGCAACACCTCCTTCAACCTCCATAGGCTCTTTATGAACCTGCAATCCTCCCACGACAATGTCGGCACTAGGGTGGTGGTGTCCCTAGACACGGCCAAGGCATTTGATTCAGTAGAGTGGAAATACCTATGGGGTTGCCTGGAGAGATATGGTTTTGGTCCACGATTCATCAAATGGGTACAGCTCCTCTACTATGAGCCAGTGGCCAGGGTGGTGGCAAATGGGTGGCCGTCTGAGCTTTTTACCCTCAGCAGGGGCACGAGACAGGGTTGCTCGTTGTCTCCCCTTCTGTACGCCCTTCTGTCTGTTCGGGCAAACACAGAGATTAAGGGTTTGAGGATGGGGTCCCTGAGCGAGAAAATAAGCATGTATGCAGACGACACCCTACTATACCTAGCTGACTCTGGCCCATCCCTCACCACCGCCCTTCAAACGATTGAATGCTTCGGCAGATTTTCAGGCCTTAAAATTAATTGGGGAAAATCTCAGATTCTTCCCCTGGACAGCTTTCCACCTCCTGCATCGCAGGCGGACATGCCCTTGCAACGAGTCGACGTGATTAAATACTTGGGGGTTCATGTGTCCAAATCCCCGGCTGACTACGTCAAGTTTAATATTGAACCCCTGGTCCCCTTAATTAAAACCAAAATACAAATGTGGTCCCGCCTACCCCTAGGTATCTGGGGTCGAATCAACCTCATAAAAATGATCCTCCTCCCTAAGATCTTGTATGTCCTCTGGCACTCCCCGGTCTACTTACCCCTTAGATATTTTAAACTAATTGAAGCTCTTCTCAAACCATTTGTATGGGGGAAAAATAGACACAAGTTAAAAGGCAGACACTCAAGAATCCCACGGACAGGGGGGGTACGGCATTGCCAGATTTCAACCTTTACTACATTGCCTCTCAACTCTCTCAGTTATTTCATATTGACAAGGTAGACAGAGACAGATTCCTTGCACTACTATGTCCCAAATGGGCGCAACTGACAAATGACCCAATCTATGCCATTACAACGGGTACCGCGGCCAACGAGACAGGTGGAGACAGGTACTCCCTGACATACCACTACAACCATATATGGGACCTAGCAGTCTCTAAACTGGGCATACCCCCACTGAACGATTACACTCCATTGTGGCACAACAAGAAACTGCAGGACATGTATAGCTTCCAAGATGCTCATCTCTGGCTCAGGCGAGGTATCTTCTACTTGAATCACCTGCTGGCGAATGGAGCAATAAAGACATTCACGGAACTCAAAGCAGAATTTACACTACAAGACCACATGCAATTCCGGTACATACAGTTAAGACACGTAGCTCAGGCACAACTAGCTCAACTAATCCCACAGCCCGCCCCTAACCCTATCAATCATTAAAGATACTGACCCCAGTAAGCTCATATCATGCTTCTACAACATGCTTGCAGCACCTACTGCAGCTAAAATAGCATACAACCTAAAACCACACTGGGAGGAAGACCTAGGCCCCCTGGAAGATGAGGAATGGGAAGAGGCGATGGAAACGTGCACACAGGTATCCCCCAAGCTTTCAGACAGGATGACGCAAATATATTGCACCGTGCATACCTTACCCCTCTCAGAGTGGCCAAATACAAACGGGAGCAATCCAGCACATGCCCCATGTGTACATCTGCACAAGGCACCTTTTTTCACCTGATCTGGACATGTCCTAAAATTCAGGGTTATTGGGAGCAGGTAGTGGAGTTTCTACACGACAATATGGGCTCCCCTCTGGCTCTAGACCCCAAGCAATGTCTGTTGGGGATATTCCCAGATACCCTTGACAGACACACCAAGACGTTTCTCCAGGAGACCCTTTTTGCTAGTAGGAAAGTGATAGCCAGGAAATGGATGAGACCGATACCCCCAGATATTATGGAATGGAAGGCTGATGTGAACTCTTTTCTCCCCTACAAGAAGTTTGTGTATATTAATAGAGGATGCCCTGAAAAATATAACAAGATATGGGACAGGTGGCTCCAGAACTCTGAGACATGCACTTAATGGGGTGCAGAATGTACCTGCTAGCTCTGTACACACAAGACACAACCATAGATGTATATCCTGTAAGAACTATGACAACAATCTGTACACGTGGATGCTAATGTATTTGCTTTATTGGATGCTTACTCTGATGACAACATGTGAACAACCTGTACATTTCCAAAGCTGTATTATTATGTTTACCTGTTACCAATGTTTTTTTTGAGTGAAAAAAGAATGCGCGCTTCCTGCTACAACCACGCACCTTCTCTTTGAAAAGCACTAAAGTGGGGTTCATCGTCTCACTACTCCAGGGTAAACCCCAAACCTGGGCTCACTGCTTGATGGAACAAGCCAGTCCTCTTTTGAATTCTATGGACTCTTTCCTGGATGAAATAGCTAAGTTGTATGATGACCCCTAGCGTACCACAATGGCGGAAGCCAGCCTTCATGCCCTCCAGTAGGGTCGCAGGCGGGTGGAGGACTATGCAACTGACTTTAAGCGGTGGAGTTCTGATACACAATGGAATTATGCCGCTCTCCGCTACCAGTTCCGTCTCTGAAGCACTTAAGGATGAGTTGGCTCAAGTTGGTGTCTCCAGTTCTTTGGAGAATTTGATCCAATTATCCATCCAAATCAATCGCCGCTTAAGGGAACAAAGATCTGAGAGGACCAGACAATTTTGTCCCATGTGGATGCGGCCACAAGGACCTAGCATTCAATCTGTTCCTGCTTCCCCACTACCTAATGCCACTACTGAGGCCCCGGAGCCAATGCAGATAGGCCTGCTTCGCGCACCATTGACACCAGAGGAAAAGCAGCATCGTCGTCAGAATAACCTCTGTCTGTATTGTGGGGAGCCGGCCACTACGCAAGCATGTGCCCCAACAAGACCCATAAGTTTGACTCCCCTCCTCACGATCCTTGTGTATTGACTTTAACCAGATCTGCTCACATTGCTGTTCCTGTCTCACTACAGCTTCAAGAAGGGGCACTCCGGGTCCAGGCTATAATTGACTCAGGTGCCTGCAGCTGCTTCATCAACCATGCCATTGTCCAGCAGCACAACATTCCTTTGCAACCCAAACAATAGCGACTCTCCATATGGCTAGCTGATGGGTCAAGCATCAAATCGGGACCTATTACCCATGAAACTCAACCTTTGTCCGTGGACATTTTGCCAGATCACCAAGAACTGTTATGCCTGGATGTCATCTCTTCCCCATTATTCCTGATCATTATGGGAATGCTATGGCTGCAAGCCCATAATCCCCAAATTAATTGGGTTATCGGCCAGGTGATCTTCCAGTCCTCCTATTGTCTCCAGAACTGTCTCAAGTCTTCCCACCATGTAGTTCCAGTCATCAGCTGCTTGAAATCCGTATCTGAAACCCAGAAACGTGCCCCATCTGTATACCATGACTTCCTGGATGTGTTCGACAAACAGAAGGCAGATACTCTTTCCCCTCACCGGGTTTATGATTGCCCAATCGAACTGTTGCCAGGGGCAGAAATCCCTTTTGGAAGGATTTTCCCTCTTTGAAAGCCTGAGCTCCCGGTCCTTAAAGAATACATCAACGACAATCTCAAAAAAAGATCATTCCCTCCGCCCATGCGTAAACTACAGGGAATTGAATAGAATAACAGTCAAAAATCGCTATCCTCTTTCTCTGATTCCAGAGCTTTTCCAGAGACTCCGTTCTGCAAAAATATTTACAAAACTACAACTTAATCAGAATCCGTGAGGGGGATGAATGGAAGACGGCTTTTCTGACACGTTTTGGTCATATCTTGTTATGTCGTTCGGACTTTGTAACGCACCGGACACTTTTCAACATTTTGTTAATAACATCTTCAGGGACTTCCTAGACTTATTCATGATGGTTTATCTGGATGACATTCTGTTATTTTGAATTTCTCTAGAATTACACCGTAGCCATGTGAAGCAAGTTCTCCACAGACTGAGACAGAACGGACTGTACGCTAAAGCCGAGAAATGTGAATTTGAACGTCAGACCATTCACTTTCTCGGCCTGGTAATATCAACTGGGGGGTATGGCAATGGACCCTCAGAAGGTCTCGGCTATAATGTCCTGGCCACCTCCAAACGACAAGAAAGGGGTACGTTTCATCGGGTTTTCCAATTTCTACAGAAAGTTTATCAAAAATGTCTCCGGTATCATAGCACCTATTATACAACTCACAAAGAAACAAAATAATTTCCAATGGACTGAGGTCGACAGGCTAAAAGGATTATTTACCTCCAGGATTATTTACCTCCAGTATTAAAACATCCTGATTTTGCTTTGCCGTACAATCCTGGAGGTGGATGCTTCTGAGAGTGCTGTAGGGGCCATCCTGTCCCAGCGACAAGGATCTAAGTCTTTAATGTATCCCGTGGCTTTCTTCTCCAAAATACTTGGTTTATCAGAGAGGAATTGCGATGTGGGGGACCGAGAACTGTTGGCGATAAAATAAGCTTTGGAAGAGTGGCGGTACCTCTTGGAGGGAGCAGCACACCCAATATTGATCTTCAGTGGTTGATCATCTTTATAAGATGGCACATTTTATCCCCATGAAGGGGACTCCATCAGCAACAGAGATGGCCAGGGTGTTCATTAAAGAAATTGTTAGACTTCACAGAATTCCTGGTGACATTGTTTCTGATCGTGGGGTACAGTTCTTGTCAAAGTTTTGGAAAGCATTGTGTGAATCCCTGGGTATCAAACTCAGTTTCTCGTCAGCCTACCACCCCCAGACCAATGGGCAGACTGAACGTACTAACCAAACATTGGAGCAGTATCTACGTTGTTTTTCCTCCTTCACCCAGAAAGATTGGGCCTCACTACTGCCCCTGGCGGAATTTGCATTTAATAATAGCACCCACTCAACCACAGACCAGTCACCCTTCTTCTCCAATTATGGTTTCCACCCCTCTTTTTTGCCAACGCTAGTGCCGGACTCTCCTTTGCCAGCTGTCCAGGATAGACTAAACTTCCTTGTTACCAACAACCAGGTATTGAGAGAAACCATCTCCAAGGCACAGGAAAATAGTAAAAGATTCTTTGATAAAAGAAGGGGGGAACTGGACCTGAAGACTGGTGACCGTGTGTGGCTTTCAATGGCAAACCTGAAACTGTCATGCCCTTCCAGGAAACTGGGCCCCAGATACTTGGGACCCTTCCCAGTCAAGAGGAAGATTAATCCGGTAGCGTTTGAACTCAAACTTCCTGACTCTTTTAGGATCCACCCTGCGTATCATGCTTCGCTACTGAAGCCTTTTCCGGATCGTGAAGTGGGACCCCCAGAAGCTATAATGGTGGATGGAAAATAAGAGTTTGAGATTGAAGCCATCTTGGATTGTAGGAAACGACAAGGGCAGAACCAAATACCTGATCAAGTGGAGAGGTTTTGGCCCGGAGGAAAATTCCTGGGAACCTGAGACCAATGACCATGCTCAGAGACTGATACAGGCCTGTCATTGTTCCCATCCAGAGAAGATGGCTCAAATGGGCATCCGGAGGCTGCCCCTAAGGAGGGAGCAATGTCAGAGGACTCACACAGCAAGCGCCTGTCTCCATGCAGCAGCTACCAACCCTTGTTCCGCTAATGCAAATGCGCAAGTGCAGAACCTTAGTCAGAGACAAATGAGATCCAGAGCGGGCATGCACAATGGCACCACCATGCGAACGCGTGCATGCAGAGCGCTCTGAGGAAGAAGGTAAAACCTTTGAAACGCGCCAGACGTCAGTGGTTCGCACGTCCTCTCTTCAGGACCTGGAGACTGCTATCAGTGGACAGACTGTCACAAGTCAAAGATTGTTACAAGCATGATTTTCTTTCTACCTTTGTGAGTAGTTTTTATTAATGTTTTTTCTTAATAAATGTATAAAAACATAATGCACAAGGCTGGTGCGCCTTCTCTTTTCTGTTTTCCCATTTGATTGCTAGGATATCCCTATCCTGGAGGGCAGCAAGGGCGAAAGCTATTGTCCATCCTGAACTTTGGAATGCCTGGCTAACACATTCATGCGCAAGAGTATTTGTTTTACTGTATTGAATAGTACCCAGCTAGTAGGGGCTACAGTACTATTGTGTGGACCTGCAATGAGGACTGTGCCAACTACAGCCGCGGAAGTTCTGGAAGGCCGAAAAGGGCCTTGAATCATCCAAGCAAAGAGGGGTTGAGTCTGAGCCTTGTGACTCCCCTGCAAAAATCAGTGACATTGGGGAAGAAGAGTGGAGAGCCAGAAGGGGAAAGTGGAGACAGGGTGATTGGTTGGTGTTCCCCCAGGCTGCAAGCAGAATTCGGGTCCCTGGAAGGGATAGAGGATTGGTCATCACACAGTAGCTCGGAGGAGGAATGGGAGACTCTCTGGTCCAGGAAGAGATTCAGTCCAAGGTGTTAGATGTACCAGATCTGACTGTGGGAACTAGGGGAGCTGTATGAACCCTTGTCAGTACAAGAACACTCTTCAACAGACCTTCCACCACACGGACCAGAGCAGCTGCATTCAAGCAGTGGGTCAAGAGGTCCCCCAACACTTATGACCTGCCAGGAAAAGAGAAGCAAAGAGAACTGCCCAGGTTTTCCAGGTTCCAGCGGGGTGGGGGTCTGGACTACCCCTATGTCCCTCCCGACATCATGGACATCATAGAGGACTCCCGGAGAGAGTGGGAGGAGGATGACCTGATGTGGGAGTACACGCATATCCCTAAGCCTCTGCAAATGCAAGATTGTGAGGAGACCTGGGCCCAGTTTCAGGACATTTGGAAGGAATGGAGGCTGGGGAGAGCAATCCACAAAGACAGAATGGTGGTCGTGAGAGCAGGACAGCCTACTAGGCTGCCCCTCTGTCTCTATCAGAGAAGCTGAAGGCAGTAGGAGGAGACTACCTGATCCCAATTTCTATGCTTGAGGGACTGCTGGAGTATGCAGCGCATATATGGAAATTGTTACTGCTGGAAAGATTGCAGACTGTGTTTGATTCTCTGTTTGCTTTCGGGAATAGGCCGGCGTGCCATCCTGATCTGTGCCAGCTGGATGAACATTTCCTACTGGTGAAATTTGGGTGAGTCCTAAGTCCTGACTTTACCTCTTTCAAAGAGCCTGATAATCTGGGGAGGGGCTCCTCCCACCAGGGACTCCAAAGTGAACTGTTCACTACACACTTCAATTTATTTTTCTGTCAGCAGGATCATAAAGGATCTGTTAATAGAATAGAAGAAAAAAAAAAGTGTGTTTTTCTATTGCCTGTCAGTGGGATCAGAACAGAAAATGGGTACAGTTAGTTGGTAGTGGTAGGATGGTGTTCTTTTTGTCTTTTCCATTTGCAGGTTTTGGTATGGAGGGCTGTTTATCCTCCTCCAGGTGGATTCAAGAATTCCAGCTGTAGGAGGATTTCCATCGAGGGGGAGGTGCTTCTACAATACTGTATATTTGAGGATGTTGCTATGTTAGTTACAGGGACCTGTAACTAGGGTGTACATATGGTGTAAATATTTATTGTATACATATGGTGTATACATATGGTCTATCATTTTGATACGGTAACTTTTTTGTAATATAGCCCTGTCAGAGGTGTATCTAGTGAAAATGGCGCCTATGGCAAACACTGAAACTGCGCCCCTGTCAAAAAAAAAAAAACAGCTAACAAAACTACAAGTCAAGCTCTTTAACCACTTCGTGCCAGCATGTCACAAAGATTATTTTCAGTCAAGGAGGCTTACGATATCCTTGCGGCCTTCGAGAGCACTCCGCTTCGGATTCCTCCTCCTATTCAGATTCTGAGTCTGACATGGACTACGCGCCTGTCCTAAGCAGTGGTACAATGACAGCCTCAGAGAAGGAAGATGAGAGTCCGCCCGCCAGACAAAGGCGTACTGGTGAGGCAGTGCCATCCACCAGTACCGCAGTGCTATCCACCAGCACCGCAGTACCTCAGCAAAAGCCAAGTTCCAGTGGGGTGTCACCTCAGCCCCAAAGGGTTAGGTCCCATGCTAGCCTTCCCTATTCCCTTTAAAACCCCTTGTGTTTCCTCCTAATTCAGGAGAAGCTAACGTTCCCCCTTTCACTGCCCACCCAGGAGTCCAGGTGGACACAGAAAATTTTTCCCCGATTTACTTTTTCAATTTAATTTTTACTGAGGACATGCTTGCATCGATTGTGGCCCAGTGCAACCTGTATGCACAACAATTCATAGCAAGTAACCCAACGTCCTATTATGCCCGTCCCTATGAATGGAGAGCCCTAACAGTGGAGGAGTTTAAAAAAAATTTGGGCCTCACATTCTGTATGGGACTAAACAATAAAAATGAAATGCATGCATATTGGTCAACCCTCCCCATCTACCACATGCCCATCTTTTCCTCAGTAATGCACAGGACCAGATATCTCATGATTATGAGATTCCTACACTACAATGATAATACCCAGTGCCCTCCCCGAAATTACCCATTGGGGAAAATCTGTGTTGGCCGTGTCCGTCGGACACGGACAATCACAGATCGCTGTAAACAGCTAATCACAGCGGCCGTTTACAGCGCGATCGTAGCAGCCAATGAGAGATGATCTCAAATGTAAAGATATGAGATCATCTCTCGTTGCCGGCTCTCCCTCCTCATACAGACAGTGTGTGAGGAGGAGAGCGATCTGTGCCAGTCAGTGAGTGCATTGCAAATAAAAACAAGTAATACAGTACACAGTGCCATCTGCCAGCCCTATTTGCCAGCCCCATCTGCCAGAGCCATCTGCCAAAGCCATCTGCCAGCGCCATCTGCCAGCGCCATCTGCCATCTGCCACGTATCAGTGCCATCTTTCACCAGTGTCACCTGTCGTCAGTGCCACGTATCAGTGCCATCTGTCAG
Source organism: Lithobates sylvaticus (assembly GCA_028564925.1). Lineage (NCBI taxonomy): Eukaryota > Metazoa > Chordata > Amphibia > Anura > Ranidae > Lithobates > Lithobates sylvaticus. The sequence continues at coordinate 257,614,453 of CM053029.1, read as the reverse complement.
TGCCACTTGTCGTCAGTGTCACTTGCCACATCAGTGTCACCTGTCAGTGTCACCTACCACATCAGTGTCACCTGTCAGTGTCACCTGCCACATCAGTGTCACCTGTCAGTGTCATCTGCCACATCAGTGTCACATATCACTGCCATTTGTGATCAGCATGTCACAAAGATTATTTTCAGTCGAGGAGGCTTACGATATCCTTGCGGCCGGCGAGAGCAACGGGGAGCACTCCGCTTCGGATTCCTCCTCCTATTCAGATTCTGAGTCTGACATGGACTACGCGCCTGTCCTAAGCAGTGGTACAATGACAGCCTCAGAGGAGGAAGATGAGAGTCCGCCCGCCAGACAAAGGCGTACTGGTGAGGCAGTGCCATCCACCAGAACCGCAGTGCTATCCACCAGCACCGCAGTACCTCAGCAAAAGCCAAGTTCCAGTGGGGTGTCACCTCAGCCCCAAAGGGTTAGGTCCCATGCTAGACTTCCCTATTCCCTTCAAAACCCCTTGTGGCTTCCTCCTAATTCAGGAGAAGCTAACGTTCCCCCTTTCACTGCCCACCCAGGAGTCCAGGTGGACAGAAAATTTTTCCCCGATTTACTTTTTCAATTTAATTTTTACTGAGGACATGCTTGCATTGATTGTGGCCCAGTGCAACCTGTATGCACAACAATTCATAGCAAGTAACCCAACGTCCTATTATGCCCGTCCCTATGAGTGGAGAGCCCTAACAGTGGAGGAGTTTAAAAAAAATTTGGGCCTCACATTCTGTATGGGACTAAACAATAAAAATGAAATGCGTGCATATTGGTCAACCCTCCCCATCTACCACATGCCCATCTTTTCCTCAGTAATGCCCAGGACCAGATATCTCACGATTTTGAGATTCCTACACTACAATGATAATACCCAGTGCCCTCCCCGAAATTACCCAAATTTTGATAAGCTTTATAAAATTCGGCCGCTAATATATTTTTCTGAGATCTTCCCCCGTTTGTTTACCCCAGACCAACACATATGTGTGGATGAGTCCCTAATCAAATTTTCTGGCAGGCTGGGCTTAAAACAATTTATTCCCACCAAAAGGGCCCGCTATGGGGTGAAAATGTATAAATTGTGCGACCGAGCCACAGGGTATACATATTCCTTCATGGTACACGAAGGGAAGGACACCCAGCTACATCCCCCAAATTGCCCAGAATACATTGGATTGAGTGGGAAAGTCGTTTGGGAACTCATAAACCCACTCCTGGAGAAAGGCTACCATCTCTATGTGGATAACTTTTACACAAGTTTGCCCCTGTTCCGAAACCTTCACAGAAAGAACACTCCAGCATGCGGCACCATAAGGACGAACCAGAAGGGCTTTCCTCAAAGCCTCGTCAACAAGAAGAGGGGAGATGGCGAGATTACGTAATGAGGAAATTCTGGCTGTGAAGTGGAGGGACAGAAGGGATGTGTACATGCTTTCTTCGATCCACAACAACACATTCGTTGAGATCACCAGGAGGAATGGCCCAATCCAAAAGCCACTATGTATCCACGAATACAACATGTTCATGGGGGTTGTCGACTTCAACGACCAAATGCTCGAACCCTACCTTTCCACAAGAAGAAAATACCAGTGGTATAAAAAAGTTTAAATGTATTTCTTTAATTTGGCCATATACAACACCTATGTAATCTACCGCAACTCCACTAAAAAAACCCGAACCCTTCCTTGGCTACCAGGAGGCAATCACCACTGCCCTTATATACCCGAACGGCCCACCAGAAAACATTCGATCCGATTTGATAAGCAGACTCTCTGAACGCCACTTTCCCGATAAAATCCCTCCCAGACCAACAGGTGAAAAACGTCAGAAAAAATGCCGGGTGTGCACCAAACGAGGATTGAGAAGAGACACCACTTATCATTGTGCCCAATGTGCCCAATGTCCTTCCCAACCAGGCCTCTGCATAGTTGACTGTTTCCGCCGTTACCATACTTCACTACATTATTAGTGAAGTATGGTAAACATAACCCTCACTTCCTGCCATTTACCTTCACACCCCTTATGCCTCTGCTTGCTTTGTAACTGATTCTGGCTTGTTATTCAACCATGCTTCTGCCTACTGATTCTGTTTTATACCTCTGCCTGATCTGGAACTGACCCTGGACTGTTATTCGACCACGCTTCTGCCTACCGATTCTGTACATACCTCTGCCTGATCTGGAACTAACCCTGGACTGTTTGACCATGCCTCATGCCTGCCTCTTGGACTGATCTTGTACCCTGCCAGTGGACTAGTAGGATTCATAACACAGGGGTCTCACATATGTGAGGGGCTCCAGAATAGTTTTTTTGGATGAAGAAAACTTTCATTTGTTTTCTCATTCCTAGATTAGGGTCTGGAGACTCGGAGGCTTTAAAGAGATTTGGGTGGAAGAAGCCTCTACCCCTGTCCCCATTCTGTCCTGAACGAGGCCCTATATCAGAGTACTCACCAAGGCCGAGTTGCTGAGAGCAGCTTCCCTTGCAGCTGGGTGTGCAGTGCCCCTGAGAGTGGAACAGTGGCACTGGGCACGGAGGGGCACGGGTTGCCAGCAGGCGGTGGAGGCAGTAGGACTTTCGACAGCAGGGGACCCGTGCAGGAAGGAGCAGGCACTTGGCTGGAGAGAGGGAGCCGGCCAGGGCTCAAACACCTGGAGCTGAGAGATGAGGCCTGGAGGCCAAACTGGAGGTGCAGGCCGAGGGTCCAACACAAGGAAGTCCAAACTGGAGCAGAGACTGGAAGACAAGCCAGGGGTCATACACGGAAGGTCAGGCAGCAGGCTAGGCATCAAACACAGGGAGCAGGCAGAGACAAGTCCAGGAGGAGGCCGAGGGTCAAACACAGGTGTAAGCAGATAGCGAAGTCCGGGAGGCAAGCCAAGGGTCAAGTGCAGGAGAAGATCAAGAGTAGTCAGGTCACAACGGGTAGGCTCAGGAACATAGGCAAGACTCAGGAACACAGGAGCTGAAAAGACAAACCAGCAATGATATGGCACACAGAGCTGTCTTTTATAGGGCTGGCAGAAAATGACGTTGTGCGCCCAGCCGTGCACCGTATGTGCGCGATCTTGCTAATTCGCGCACCCGTATGCGCGGACCCGATGTATCGCGCACTTGTGTGCGCCGCTGTGTTAGTCTACCCTGTAAGTGCGCAGGGATAAGCCGACGCTGACAGGACTGAGATATGGTCATTCTCTGACACCCTACTTCTGCCTGCTGCCTGTAGGACCTATGCCATCATGCCTCTGCTTGTCGCATGAACTGACCACACCACGTGGATGGACCATGTTCCTGCCTACTACCAGGACCAATATTTTGGCACTGCTGACAATCTCTGCCTGCACTGACCCTGAACTGTATATGGACAGTATCCCTGCCTGCTGCCTGTATTGACTACGGACAGTATTCCTGCGTGTTGCCAGGAAAGTTTTGTTCGCTTTTGCTGACCAAGTCCCTGCCTGCTGCCTGGACCAGTGCTATCCTCCTGTGGACAACTGCGCTACTAAAACCACAGGTAATCTTTTGTTTACTCTTTGCTCAGCAGAATGTATTTTGGGGTGTAATTCTTGGTATGTGCATGCTATGTGTCCCTGGAACACCTGATGGTGTTCCTTGCATGTTGGGCCTCTGTATGTGGCCAAGCTGTGTAAAAGTCTCACACATGTGGTATCGCCATACTAGGGAGGAGTAGCAGAATGTATTTCAGGGTGTCATTTTTGCTATGTACATGCTATGTGTTGGAAATATCTTATAAATGGACAACTTTGCGTAAAAAAAAAATGCGTTTTCATTTTTTTTCCCACATTTTCCGAAAACTTCTGGAAAAAAATGAACCTTTCAAAAGACTCATTATGCCTCATAGATTATACGTTGGGGTGTTAGCTTTCCAAAATGGGGTCACTTTGTGGGCGTTTCCATTGTCCTGGTGCTCCAGGGCCTTCAAAAGTGTAATAGGTGGTTGAGAAACGAGATGTGTCATTTATGCTTGTAGAATGCCTGATGGTGCCATTTCAATATTGGGCCTCTGTATGTGGCCAGGCTATGTAAAAGTCTCACACATTGGGTATCGCCGTACTCAGGAGGAGCAGCAGAATGTATTTTGGGTTGTAATTTTTGCTATGTACTTGCTATGTGTTGGAAATATCTTATAAATGAACAACTTAGTGTAAAAAAAATGCGTTTTCATTTTTTTCCACATTTTCCCAAAACTTCTGGAAAAAAATGAACCGTTCAAAAGACTCATTATGCCTCATAGATTATACATTGGGGTGTTAGCTTTCCAAAATGGGGTCACTTTTTTGGGCGTTTCCATTGTCCTGGTGCTCCAGAGCCTTCAAAAGTGTAATAGGTGGTTGAGAAATGAGATGTGTAATTTATGCTCCTAGAACGCCTGATGGTGCTATTTCAATATTGGGCCTCTGTAAGTGGCCAGGCTCTGGAAAAGTCCCACACATGTGGTATCGTAATACTCAGGAGTATCAGAATGCATTTTGGGGTGTAATTTGTGGTATACACATGTGAGAGAAATAACCTATTACAATGAAAATTTTGTGAAAAAAAATAAAAAATAAAAAATAAATCTTAATTTTGCAAAGAATTGTGGGAAAAAAATGACAACATCAAAAACCTCACCATGCATCTTACTAAATACCTTGAAATGTCTACTTTCAAAAAAGGGGTCATTTGGGGGGTATTTGTACTTTCCTGGCTTGTTTGGGTTGCAAGAAATGAGATAGGCCACCAGTACATCAGGTGTGCTAAAAGTTTTATGATTTGCACCACAGCTTGTATAACTTTCACAAAGACCAAATAATATCCACTAATTTGGGTTATTCTTACCAAAGATATGTAGCAATATAAATTGTGGCCAAAATTTATGAAGAAAAATTAATAATTTGCAAAATTTTATCACATAAACTAAGAAAAATTGACAAAAAATGAATTTGGGTACAGTGTTGCATGACTGAGTAATTGTCATTCAAAGTGTAAGAGCACTGAAAGCTGAAAATTGGTCTGGGCAGGGGGGCGTGGCGACCGAGCCCTAAGATGGACGCTTGATCTTGGAGCTCAGCTGCCAGCCAGAGAGATCGCTCTGCATCCGAGCGCACCAGCCCCTAAATCGGCCCCAAAACTACAACGGTGACCGGCGGGACATTGTGGGGATGACCAAGCGGAGGAAAACCGCGCCGCAGCCCCAGAAGATGGCAAATTTCTTTGCCGCTAAGTCCCGTGGGCCTACGCAAAATGGCGGCGGAGGCCCGCTACCACTGCGCTCTGCCAACCAGGCCGCTCACCTCAGGAACGGAGGCGGAGGCCTCCGCACAGCTCACAGCAACCCTCACAGTGAACCCTCCTCAGGCACATCCAGCCCCTCCACAAGGAGCCCAGCGAAATCCAAGCCCAGGCTGACCTCCCCTGACAGGCAACAGGACACTCAGGACATGGAGGTAAGCGCTCAGCAGGGACATGGGGCTGCAGCAGCCCCTCCTCACACTCCTGACCCTAGGCAGACTTTCCCACAGCAGACAGGCCCATCTCAGACACCATGCTGAAGGAAATGTTACTATCTCTCAGATCTGCACTGCACACTGACATGGTGAAAGGGATAAATCAATGCCACAAGGAGGTGCAAGCTATTGGGGTCAGAGTAGACAGGATTGAGCACAAAATGGAGGAATACACTACTACATACAATGTTATGGTGGACGCTCATACAACACAGGGGGAGGATATCGCATGGCTGAAGGACAAGGTCTCAGACCTTGAGAACAGAAGCAAACTCAATAACATTAAACGGAGAGGAATCCCAGAATCCGTCCCAGCACCTCAGCTCCTGCAATATGCCCAAACACTGTTTTCCACGCTAGTATCTGCTCTCACTGCTCAGGACTTAATTATAGATAGGATCCACAGGATCCCCAAGCCCTCCTTTTTGCCTGAAGGCACCCCAAGGGACACCTTGTTAAGAATCCACTTCTTTCATGTGAAAGAACAGATCTTCCAAGCTGCACGCAAACAAGATGCTGTTCCCCAACAATATGCAGATCTGCAAATCCTGACGGATTTGTCTAGGTACACACTACAAAAGAGGCGGAACCTGGCTACTAGAACTAAAGCCCTGAGGAACCATAGAATCCCGCACAAGTGGAAATACCCAGCCACCCTTTTCATCACACACAACGGAGTAACGAAATCAGTTACCACTCTGGATGAAGGCATTGCCACCCTACAGCATTGGGGGATTCTCCCAGACCAAGCAGCCTATTCCCCTTCCATAGTGGTAAGTGGGGGATATTGTTGCGCCTTCAAATGTGAAAATAGCTGCCAACTAGAGTTGAGCGGACACCTGGATGTTCGGGTTCGGCCGAACTTCGGGAAAAAGTCCGGGTTCGGGACCGAACTTGACCCCGAACTCCGAACCCCATTGAAGTCAATGGGGACCCGAACTTTTGAACACTAAAATGGCTGTAAAAAAGTAATGGAAAGGGCTAGAGGGCTGCAAATGTCAACAAAATGTTGTTAAGAGCATGGCAAGTGATATGCAAACAAATGTGGATAGGGAAATAACTTAAAATAACATAAAAAAATTAAAAATAAAAATAAAATGCTGGAGGCCCCCTTCTCAGCAGAAGAGGTACAGGAAGTCATTAAAAACCTCAGAAACTCAACGGCACAATGCCGCACATATGGTGGGAATACCCCAGAATACGCACTTTCTGGAATTTTTTTTTCAATTTAATGGATAAGATAGTGGGAAAATAAAATACTTGGAAATTAAAAAAAATGAAAAAATTATAATCTTGACCTAGGAGAACGAGGTTCAAATGGAGTAGGAGGTTGAGGTGGCGGTGGATGTGGCGATGTAGGTGGGAAGCGGCGGTGGAGGAGGACGAGGTAGCCAACACTGGTTCAAAAATACAACAATGCTGGGTAAGGCTAGTGGTGAATGATGTGTCGAATTCTGTCCCCCGTCGCATAGTGTCCGCCCTGTACTGCGCTTGCTCAGTACGTAGGACAAGGGGATTTTGAAACTCTCCGAAGACCATGCGTGGTGACTCCAGATTCAAGCCACATCATCCGAGGTTAAAGCCTAGCCAAGCGAGCCCGTGAGGGGCCCTGTTAGTATGTGCTACCGTATGTCCACTTGGATGGTCGGGCTTGAACCTGCACTCACTGCGCAGGCGACGTTCATCTTTGGAGATTTTGTGAATCTCCTTGTCCTCCGTACTGCGCAAGCACTGCACCTGCGCAGTAAGTGGCCGGACACTATCCGATAGCAAGACAGTTTTCGTCAGAACACCGGTATATGTGTCTATTCTGCACAAGGTACGGACAAGTCCTGTGGGATCCAGGCCTGGTTCATTTTAATGAACGTGAGCTTGTCCACATTGGCTCTGGACAGGCGGCTGCGCTTGTCTGTGATAACGCACCCCTGCCGTGCTAAATACACGTTCAGATAGTACACTGGCTGCAGGGCAGGCCAGCACCTCCAAGGCGTAAAGGGCAAGTTCAGGCCATGTGCCCAATTTGGAGACCCAGAAGTTGAAGGGGGCAGACCCGTCATTCAGTACGTGTAGGCGTGTGCACACATACTGCTCCACCATGTTGGTGAAATTCTGCCTCCTGCTAAGACGTTCCATCTCAGCTGGTGGTGCTGGTTGTTGTGGCGTGCTGACAAAGATTTTCCACATTTCGGCCATGCTAACCCTGCCTTCCGAGGTGCTGGCGGTGCCCCGGCTGCGTTGGCGACCTCTTCCTCCTCCTCTGCCTTCGCCTTGTGCTTCCACCGTACCCCCGCTGCCAAGTGGGAATGCCACCAGCAGCGCGTCTACCAGCGTGCGCTTGTACTCGCGCATCTTACGATCACGCTCCAGTGAGGTAATTAAGGATGGCACGTTGTCCTTGTAATGGGGATCCAGCAGGGTGGCCACCCAATAATCAGCACCAGTTAAAATGTGGGAAACTCGGTGGTCGTTGCGGAGACACTGCAGCATGTAATCGCTCATGTGTGCCAGGCTGCCCAGAGGCAAGGAAAAGCTGTCCTCTGTGGGAGGTGTATCGCCCTTGTCCTCTGTATCCCCCCAGCCACGCACCAGTGATGGACATGAGCTGGTCTGGGTGCCACCCTGCTGTGAACATGGTTCCTCCTCCTCCATCTCCTCCTCATCCTCCACCTCGTCATCCTCCAGAACTGTGCCCTTGCTGCCGGACAATTGTGTACCTGGCGCTTGTTGGTGCAGGAACCCACCCTCGTAGCCACTTGTAAATGACTGCCCTGAAAGCCTTGGAAATGAACCCCCTTCCTCCTCCTCCTGTGCCACATCCTCTTCCATCATCGCCTGAAGAGTTTTTTCAAGGAGGCATAGAACTGGGATAGTAACGCTGAGAACGGCGTCATCGGCACTGGCCATGTTGGTGGAGTCTTTGAAACAAGGCACACAGGTCTCGCATGGAGGCCCAGTTATTGGCGGTGAAGTGGTGCAGTTCCGCAGAGCGACTCACGCGTGCATGCTGCAGCTGAAACTCCACTATCACCTGCTGCTGCTCGCACAGTCTGGCAAGCATGTGCAAGGTGGAGTTCCACCTTGTGGGCACGTCACATATGAGACGGTGAGCGGGAAGGCCGAAGTTATGCTGCAGCGCTGACAGGTGAGCAGCAGCAGGGTGAGAACGCCGAAAGTGCGCACAGACGGCCCGCACTTTCTGCAGCAGCTCTGGCATATCGGGTAATTCTTAGGGAACCTCTGGACCACCAAGTTCAGCACATGCGCCAGGCAAGGGATGTGCGTCAAACCGCCTAGGCCCAGAGCTGCTACGAGATTTCACCCATTATCGCACACCACCAGGCCGGGCTTGAGGCTCACTGCCACCAACCACTCATCGGTGTGTTGTCCCATGTCCCTCCACAACTCCTGCGCGGTGTGGGGTTTTTCCCCCAAACAGGAAAGTTTTAAAACTGCCTGCTGTTGTTTTGCCCTGGCTGTGCTTAAGTTGGTGGTGAAGGTGTTACGCTGATCGGATGAGGATGCGGTAGAGGATGAGGAGGTGGAGTAGGAGGAGTTAGCAACAGGAGGCAAACTGAAGTGCCCTGCAATCCTCGGTGGTGGAAGGACATGCGCCAAACTGCTATCCGCCTCAGGCCCAGCCGCCACTACATTTACCCAGTGTGCTGTTAGGGAGATATAACGTCCCTGACCGTGCTTACTGGTCCACGCATCCGTAGTTAGGTGGACCTTGCCACAGATGGCGTTGCGCAGTGCACACCTGATTTTGTCCCCCACTTGGTTGTGCAGGGAAGGGATAGCTCGTCTGGAAAAGTAGTGGCGGCTGGGCACGACGTACTATGGGACAGCCAATGACATCAGCCTTTTAAAACTCTGCGTCTCCACCAGACGGAATGACAGCATTTCTAAGGCGAGGAATTTTGAAATGCTGGCATTCAGGGCCAGGGATCGCGGGTGGCTAGGGGGGTACTTCCTCTTCCGCTCCAGTGTTTGGGAAATAGAGAGCTGAACGCTTCCATGGGACATTGTGGAGATGGTTGGTGACCCAGGTGGTAGTGTTGCTGGCAGATCCACTGTTTGCGGGTTGGCAGGTGTCACTGTCACTACAGAGGTGGATGAAGAGGCCGAGACTGCAGCAGAAGAGGAAGCAGGAGGAGCCAGAGACCTTTCTTGGTTTTTGAGTTGTCTACTCCACTGCATCTCGTGCTTTGCACTTAGATGCCTGGTCATGCAGGTTGTGCTCAGGTTGAGAACGTTTATGCCTCGCTTCAAGCTCTGATTGCACAGCGTGCAAACCACTCGTGTCTTGTCATCAGCACATTGTCTGAAGAACTGCCACGCTAGGGAACTCCTTGGACCTGGCTTTGGTGTGCTCGGTCCCTTGCTGCGTTGGGCAGTAGCAGACGTACTGTCTAGGGGACGGACGCTCCGCTTTTGCACCCTGCTCCCTCTTCTGCTGTGCTGGTGGCTCTGTGCGACCACCGCCTCTTCCTCCGAACTACACTGGTCACCTGCATGACGTTGATTCCATGTGGGGTCAAGGACCTCATCGTCCTCCACATCATCTTCCACCCAGTCTTCACCCCTGCCCTCCTTGTCGGTCTGCACAATGGCGAAAGCAGCAGCAGTTGGCACCTGTGTTTCGTCATCATCCGAGACGTGCTGCGATGGTCCTCCCATGTACTCATCATGAAACATAAGCGGTTGGGCATAGGTGCACACAATCTCTTCCACTTCTGGGGCAGGGCTAGGTGGTTGGCCCTGAGAAACCCTGTTAACAGAGTCATCAAAAAGCAGAAGACTGCTGCATGATTTGGGGCTCAGACTGATTGGCTGATTTGCAAGGGGGTGAGGTGAAAGACTGATGGACATCGGCTGCAGGTGCCAACTCTGAACTTTCATCAGGAGACTGGGTGGGAGACAATGTGAAGGAACCGGAGGCACTGTCAGCAACCCAATCTACTATCGCCTGTACTTGTCCTGGCCTCAACATTCGTACAGCCTCATTAGGCGCGCCAAAATACCGCTGAAGGCTCTGTCGCCTACTCGCACCTGAGGAAGGTGTTTCACTAGTGCGTGTAGCTGGCACAGATCGACCACGTCCTCTCCCTGCAACAGGAGCGCCACCAGCAGCACCACGACCCGGGCCACGTCCCCTTTTTGATGATCTCCTCATATTTTCAAAATTTATGATCTCGCCCTAAATGGGTGTTTTTGTCAATAGCAGAATACACGTACAGTGTCTAAAGCGTTTATGAACACGCAGAAAATGCTATTGGGAAAAAAAAAAAACACTGCAAAATTTAATTTTTTTGCAATGTTTTTCCAATATCAGAATACACGGATAGTGTCTAAAGCATTTATGAACACGCAGAAAATGCTATTGGGAAAAAAAAAACACTGCAAAATTCAATTTTTTTGCAATGTTTTTCCAATATCAGAATACATGGATAGTGTCTAAAGCGTTTATGAACACGCAGAAAATGCTATTGGAAAAAAAAAAACACAGCAAAATTAAATTTTTTTGCAATGTTTTTCCAATATCAGAATACACACAGAGTATGGTGTATCTCTTAATAAAATATGCAGTGCAGTGGTGGTGCACTGAGCTTGCAGGTAAAACTTATATTTTGTCTGGCACTGGCCTCATGGCACTGTTAAAAGACTGTGCACTGCACCCCAGCCAGGGTACAATTGATTTAGGAATGCAATAATTCTTTCTGCCTCTTTCTTTTCCTTAATAAAGAAACTCTGTACTCTACTCTAGCTATCTAGATCACTCACTGATCTAACTAATTTGAAGAAAATTTAAGGAATATGGACTAACTGACTGACTAACTTTATCACACTAACTCCTAAAATCCTCTCTTAGCAGCACAGGAACCTGTCTATAGCAGAATGACGCTGTGTGCTGTGTGTCTGGACTATATATAGAGGCAGGGTCACATGCTGCACTGCCCAATCACAGCCATGCCATTAGTAGGCATGGCTGTGATGGCTTCTAAGGGCACACTAGTAAAACCAGCTTGTAAAAGGCGCCAATACATCGCAGAACACCGGACCCGAACCCGAACATACAGCCAATAGTTTGGGTTCGGGTCTGGGACCCGGACACCCAAAAGTCCGGTACGGACCCAAACTTTACAGTTCGGGTTCGCTCAACCCTACTGCCAACACTACAATCAGACTAATTATGAAAGGATAAATGTAAATAAAGTGTAGCGCTTAACGTGTCTCTGTACAGTAATGGGTACTAAAGAATAAAATTCTGTGTCCACATATTACTGTTCATAATTTTTATCTTAAAAAATTGAAAAATAAATTAAGTAATAAAAATAAAGTGACTAATTGGATCACCTATGGGAAGGTGATGTTCCAATATGATAAACACACATATAGAAATATATATATACATATCAGGGAGCATAAGATATTATATAAATCACAAGATAAGCATAATAACATCCAAATGCCGTTCATGGATAACTATGGTGAGTGATAAGAACAAAAACTCACTCAGACAATATCTGACTGTCCCAATTCACATTAAAGGAATATTGGTGTCCATATTATAAAGGCAATTCAAGTATGTCAAACTGTTGCTCAGAACTCAGTATGCAATCAAGATAAAATTCAATACTATGTCCTCTCTCGTTCGGACGGCATCATGAACATTAAAGAACTTGGGATATTCAAGTGCGCTTACCGTGTAGGGTGGACCCACTGACCAATGGTAGGGGGTCAAACAAGCGTAGTAGGCTACCACCAGGTGCCTTGGAAGTAGGATCAATCAGTAGAGATGGAGACTGGATCAAACCAAGACTGTCGTCTTAGTTGGTACTCACCAACCGCATGGAGACACTAATCATAGATCTGGTAAGTTAGGTCATTCAATCACGGATGTTCGGTTTACCTCAGTCAAAGTCGGCATGGATCAAGGCAAAAAGAGAAAAAAGGAGAGGGACTCCTCATAGTGTAAAAAACCCATTGGCAGGGGTTTACATTTATTCAAGGAAAATACACTACCATCAAGTAGATTTCATGAAGGGAAGTTATTCCATATAATTTTAAAATATCAGGTAAAAAAACGCAGTAGGCAATATAGCTGGGTGTTTTTCTCCAGCTATATTGCTTACTGCGTTTTTTTACCTGATATTTTAAAATTATATGGAATAACTTCCCTTCATGATATCTACTTGATGGAAGTGTATTGACATACTTGAATTGCCTTTATAATATGGACACCAATATTCCTTTAATGTGAATTGGGACAGTCAGATATTGTCTGAGTGAGTTTTTGTTCTAATCACTCACCATAGTTCTCCATGAACGGCATTTGGATGTTATTATGCTTATCTTGTGATTTATATAATATCTTATGCTCCCTGATATATATATATATATATATATATATATATATATAATTGTCACTGTTCATAGACTCTCCTGTTCTACTGTTCTACGAGCACTCATATAGGTTGTTTTTATATGATCTTTTGGTCATAATTTGTTTATCAACCTATATTTGAGCACACCCATACACGTTTGTACTGTAAACATATTGAGTTTTGTTTCAATATTTCTATATGTGTGTTTATCATATTGGAACATCACCTTCCCATAGGTGATCCAATTAGTCACTTTATTTTTATTACTTAATTTATTTTTCAATTTTTTAAGATAAAAATTCTGAACAGTAATATGTGGACACAGAATTTTATTCTTTAGTACCCATTACTGTACAGAGACACGTTAAGCGCTACACTTTATTTTACATTTATTCCCCTTCCATGCCACAACCACAACAGCTCCAAGAAGATTGGCAGGTGGTTTCGCACAAACGCCACAGCAAGAAAAATGCTGGAAGTAGCTCATGAATTATCCACAAGGTTATTTCAAATCTCTCTGGCTGAAGGAGTACACGTCTAAACTCCTATCACCCCGTTACCAAGTTTAGTAGCTATGTCTGCACGCGGATCAGTTCTCAGATCCATTTTTACATATTTACAACCCATCCTTGTTATTTTTTGTTTTTGTTTTTCTTTCTTTAACTCTCGTTATAGCTACAGTGAAATACTACTCCTGGACTTTCTATCCACCAACTCAGTGACACTCAATACTGCAAAGCCTTCTGCGATGTACCGAAGACAGGATTACCGTCATCACAGTGAGTACACACACACCTTGCTACGCACACAAATCTCCTTTGTCGACAATGACTTTCACCTTTTTATCTCTGAATGTTAGGGGTTTAAATCACCCCGCTAAAAGATTCTCCATGTGGCAAGAGGCCCGCAAGCACAAGGCGGATGTACTCCTCATTCAGGAGACACACTTCCAACTGCAAAAAAACCCTACTTGCACTAACAAAGCCTACCCGCATATATTTTTAGCATGCACTCCGGATAGCAAGAAAGGGGGTGTTATGGTGGCCATTAAGGATACTGTCCCCTTCAAACTCAAGGAATCTTTCATAGCCGACAGTGGAAGGTACATAATCATTACAGGAGACTTTGACGCCAAGCCGTTCACCATAGTGACACTTTACGCACCGAACACGCACCAACTGAGGTTTGTTAAACAGGTTCTCAAGAAAGCCAATTCCATGTTGTACGGACGTCTCATCATTGGAGGTGACTTCAACCTTATAGCTGACCCCAAGCTAGATACTACAACTGCCAACTCGCAAAGACCATCTAACCTGCTTAATTTCCTTAATACTCATGACATGTTCGATGCCTGGAGATGTCTCAATGCGAATGAACGAAATTACACCTTTTTCTCCACGAGACACTGTTCATATTCTAGGATAGATATGTTTGTGACTGACAAGTGGCTCTTGCAGCGTGTTCGGTCCACCATAATACATGATATCGGGTGGTCCGACCACGCTGCGATCACGCTAACTCTTAATATGCAGGGTGCTTCCCCCTCACCTCCTATCTGGCGATGTAATGTAAGGCTCCTTCAAGAACCTAAACTATTTCCTACAACATCTAAACATCTCACAGATTACTTCCAAACCAACGCTACCCCTGACACAAATCCATTTTCTGTCTGGAACGCCCATAAGGCGGTTATGAGGGGCACATTTATTCAACTAGGGGCAATAGAGAAGAAAAAATTCAACACCAAGCTCAATGATACACTGACTGAAATCCAGGTGTTAGAAACACAAAACAAAGCACTCCCCACTCCAGCCATAGCTGCCACCCTATCCGAACTTAGGGACACTCTGAGGGAACTCCTTACACAACAATTTGACAAACACCTGAGAAGGTTGCAACTTAATTCATACGCTAATGCCAACAGGGCAGGGAAATACCTGGCACACAGAATAAAAGCTGCACGCACCAAAACCAAAATTGCATACCTACTTCACCCCACCACACACAATAAGATTTCGAACCCAGAGGATATTGCGGATCAATTCGCTGATTTTTATGGGGCTCTCTATAACTTGCATGCAGATGCATCAACACCCCAACCAACCCCAGAGAGTATCCAAAGTTTCTTGCAGAAAATTAACCTCCCATCCTTGAGCAGGTTATGTGGACATGGATTACTTATATGCTACTAGACTTGACCAGTTAAAACACTGGTTCTCGCACTCAGATTATCCATTATGGGTTGATATTGAAAAAGCACTTACCCCGACGAATGACCTCATTACCTTTCTAATGGGATCCATGGGACTCCGGAGGTCTATCTCCTACTCTGCAATTAACCCTCCAAACCTGGAGATTTCTCCTTTCACATATGTCCACAGATCGCAAGGAGGTCTTATACGAATTCCCGATTGAACTTTTAGAGGCTAAAATCCCATATCTTAAAACCACACGTTTTAAGGCACATAATATATGCTATATACAAGACCTATTTAAGGACTGCATACCTAAAAAGACTGAAACAATTATGACCGAATATGACCTTCCCAGGGACTTATGGTTCTCATGCACGCGCATTTCCCATTTTCTGAGGGCACATCCCTTGCCTAATATTGCCATACCCTCCAAAGCCTGGAGATTTTACTTCAACACCACGCAACCCACTAAGGGTATATCATTATTCTATAATCTTCTGCATGATAAACGCACTTTCTCCAAATCTTCAGCCCTCAGTAAATGTGAAAAAGAACTAGACACTGCTCTCTCCGATGACCAATGGTTACACGCATTCAGTACCATTCAGAAAGCCTCACACTGTGTAAACCACTGGGAAATGACTCTGAAGATTGCCAATAGGTGGCATTACACCCCATACAGGCTTTCCATTTTTTTTTCCATCATCGTCTCCACTATGCTGGAGAAATTGTGGTCAAGTAGGCAACGTACCACACACTCTGTGGAGCTGCCCCAGTCTGACCAGCCTTTGGAACAAAACGTTTCAACTAATCTCAGACCTCACAGGTATACTGACTCCCCCTAACCCCTCTCTAGCATTGTTACACATAGGCTTGGAACCTTTTCCACAAGGGGATAGGGCAATGGTAACTCATATATTACTGGCAACCAGAAATCTTCTACTTCGTAATTGGAAGAGTACTACTGCCATTAATATATCGGAAGTTATTGCACTGGTCAATAAGAATCACTCTTTTGAAAGGTTAATTGCCATTAATTCGCTTCGCTGCAAGAAATTTGATAGTGATTGGAAAATATGGACTGATAGATTTAAAAATATTTGAGATACTGTACCATGCTGTCAGTTGGAACTATTTGATTTGACTGTTATTGATATTTGAACTGTTATTGCTGTTACAATAACCATTTGTATACTATACATATACTACGACTTTATTATTAGAACATGGAGAGTATTCACTGCAACTACAGTTTTATTCACTGCATATCCTTTTTTCTTTTTTCTTTTCTCCCTGTATTGTATTGTTTTGCTCTGTAAACTTTGAAAACTCAATAAAAAAGATTGATTTAAAAAAAAAAATTGGTCTGGGCAGGAAGGGTGTTTAAGTGCCCAGTAAGCAAGTGGTTAAGGTCAGTTCGCCCCTGCTCATTAAACAGTCTACATTCAGTGAAAGTTCATGTACTGCAAAGTTTGCAATACATGAACTTTCACTGAATGTAGAATGTTTAAGGAGCTTGTTGCACAAATCACTTTATTAAACTTTATATCTATTTATTTAATCCTTATTGAGCACTATTTGATTGTGCGTGTGTGCCAAGCAGAAGCTGTCAATCAAAAATAAGTGATTTGTGCAACAGCAGGTACTACTTTTAACCGCTTAACGGCAGAATGGCACGGCTGGCCACATCAACGTACAGGTACGTTGTCCTTTAAGCGCCCTGCTGTGGGTCGCACCGGCGGGGTGCTCGCGACCCGGTCCTAAGCTCCGTGACCGTGGCCGCGGGACCCACGGACCCGACCGCCGCTGGTGTCCCACAATCGGGTCACAGAACTGAAGAACGGGAAGAGGTATGTGTAAACAAACCTCTCCCCGTGCTTGCTAGTGAGACTGACACTGATAGTCTGTTCCCTGTCATAGGGAAAGACGATCAGTGACGTCACATGCCAAGCCACGCCCCCCTACAGTAAAAAAACACACAGCACATACTTAACCCCTCCCTGCCCCCTAGTAGTTAACTACTTCACTGCCAGTGTCATTTACACAGGAATCAGTGCATTTAAATAGCACTGATTGCTGTATAAATGACAATGGTCCCAAAAATGTGTCAAAAATGTCCGATGTGTCCGCCATAATGTCGCAGTCACAATAAAAATCACTGATCGCTGCCATTACTAGTGAAAAAAAAAATATTTATTACATTTCTATAAAACTATCCCCTATTTTGTAAACGTTATAACTTTTGCGCAAACCAATCAATAATCGCGAATTGCGATTTTTTTTTACCAAAAATATGTAGAAGAATACGTATCGGCCTAAACTGAGGAACAAAAATGTTTTTTTATATATTTTTTGGGGATATATTATAGCAAAAAATATTGCATTTTTTTCAAAATTGTCGCTCTATTTTTGTTTATAGCGCAAAAAATAAAAACCGAAGAGGTGATCAAATACCACCAAAAGCACATGCTATGACTAAGCACTACATTGAAGTGTGAAACACGTTAGCTCTTGTATGTTCCTGCTGTGGCTCCCGCGCATGCGCCTGTGTTAGATAACAATCCCCATAATGCCGCTCATGTATACGTGCATGTCACATGACTGTGGCACCCACGGATCATCGGCGGGCGCTCAGTGCGGAAACAGCCAATAGCCATGCGATTGGTTTGACAACAAGATGGTATATACACTGCCGGTTGGAATAGGCAGGAGGAGAGATAATAACAGATGGGGAATCGTGACATGAACAGGGGCTAAAAGCGGGCTGGCACAAAGAATTCAGTGACAGCCATTGGATGTCCATACAGCCAACAGCGGTACAGAGGCACAACCAAGTCAGGGCACCAAACCACCCACATAGGTACACAAGCGACCCGGGGGCGTGCACCCAAGCACACCGGAGCCCCAGGTAAGGAAGGTCCGCCGCACAACAGGATGGGGGCCAGAAATTGTCCTCCAGTAGCAACTTGGAGAGCAAGGCTCCACAGACTGGTTGCAGCTGTTAATCATGACATGCACTCTAGAACGGAGACCATACAAGACACAATTACAAAAGAAGCATTATAAAGCCAAATAAAGAAATATCCATTTATATAAGTAACATAATACATTACATACAATGATGTAGAAATATGAAAAAAAATTTGGCAATAATTTTATAAAATGATATAGGAACAAAAAAAAGCTAAAAAACAATAATCAATCAAAAATCTGAGATAATCTCTGATACAGCTCAGTAGCCCAGACTCCCCAGCCATGGCTTAAGACCCCGAGGGGACAGAGAGGAAAAGACGGATGAAGGTAGAGAAAAAAAAAGTATAAGGAAAAGAAAAAATAAGCCAGAAGCAATGGTAGGGAGATAAAGCAGAAAAGACCAGGTGTCAAGCCATATGTGCCAGTGGTACACACAGATGCAGATAGGCTTAAAGCTGAATCTATAAGTACCATATTTGATAAAGAGCCATATTCATTAAATTACAAAAAAGACTTAAAACTTATGTATTCCTTGAGGCCAGGAAAATGGATTGCATCCAAATTGTGGATCCATTTGGTCTCAAGTTGCAGCAATTTGCCGTCAATTCTACCCCCTTTCACATGTAGAGGTACATGTTCCAGGGCCGCGAAACTGACGGCATGTAGATCAAAATTATGTTGTGCTCCAACATGTCTATTAATCGCTGTAGTGGTACTTCGTTTGTACATAGGTTTAATGTGATCCCTAATGCGGACATGAAACGGACGTTTGTCGACATAATAAGAACTACATCGGCAAGAGGCTAAATATACAACACCCACTGTATTACAGTTTACTCAATGTCTGATGGTGTGAGTTAGATCGTGAAAGTGCCTGATGCTAATTGGGGCTGCGATTTTGGGGGGAATGGTGACTAGTTATTAGACTGTCCCTTATGGACAGGGATCGTCAATAAGTTATGTCAGGATGTGGTTTGACATGTTTACTAATAGATGCATCCGCAGTTAGTAAGGGCCAAAATTTATTCACAAACTCCCTGACCTGAGCATGTTGTTGTGAAAATTGGGTAATCAGACGAACCGGTTGTGGAACATCAGAGGATTTATTGGAGAAAATTAAATGTTTTCTGTCTATTTTTTTTTTACTTTATTATAAGCTTTTTTAAGTAGGGAATGGCTATATCCACGGTCTTTGAGTCGAATATACAGATCACGTGACGCATTGATGAAGTCAATCTCAGAGGTATAATTTCGTTTGATTCTTAGATACTGGCTAAATGGAATGCTATCCAGAAGCGGCTTGGGATGGGCACTAACGGCGTGGAGGATGGTATTACCTGAGGATGGTTTCCGATATAGAGCACAGTGAATATTGCCATCCAAATCAACGCTTATTTGAAGATCTAAAAAATTAACTTGTGACTGGCTGCACTCCATAGTAAATTTTAAATTGTAACAGTTATGGGCCAAAGAGTCAATGAAAAGAGTGAGTTCATCTCGGGTACCGGACCAAAAGAAAAGCACGTCGTCTATGTATCTGTACCAAGAGATGACTTTTGGTAACAGATCAGATGATGCAGAGTCAGCAAAAAGTTCACGTTCCCACCACCCCCAGGTATAGGTTGGCATAGGAGGGGGCGCATTTGGTCGATTTATTCCACGCCTTGTCCCTGTCAGCACATCCATTTGTATATACCATCCAATTCTCGTTGCCCCTGCTTTACAGGTCCTTCTCAAAAAATTAGCATATTGTGATAAAGTTCATTATTTTCTGTAATGTACTGCTAAACATTAGACTTTCATATATTTTAGATTCATTACACACAACTGAAGTAGTTCAAGCCTTTTCTTGTTTTAATATTGATGATTTTGGCATACAGCTCATGAAAACCCCAAATTCCTATCTCAAAAAATTAGCATATCATGAAAAGGTTCTCTAAACGAGCTATTAACCTAATCATCTGAATCAACTAATTAACTCTAAACACCTGCAAAAGATTCCTGAGGCTTTTAAAAACTCCCAGCCTGGTTCATTACTCAAAACCGCAATCATGGGTAAGACTGCCGACCTGACTGCTGTCCAGAAGGCCATCATTGACACCCTCAAGCAAGAGGGTAAGACACAGAAAGAAATTTCTGAACGAATAGACTGTTCCCAGAGTGCTATATCAAGGCACCTCAGTGGGAAGTCTGTGGGAAGGAAAAAGTGTGGCAGAAAACGCTGCACAACGAGAAGAGGTGACCGGACCCTGAGGAAGATTGTGGAGAAGGACCGATTCCAGACCTTGGAGGACCTGCGGAAGCAGTGGACTGAGTCTGGAGTAGAAACATCCAGAGCCACC
Organism: Lithobates sylvaticus; assembly: GCA_028564925.1. Lineage (NCBI taxonomy): Eukaryota > Metazoa > Chordata > Amphibia > Anura > Ranidae > Lithobates > Lithobates sylvaticus. The sequence goes on along the minus strand of CM053029.1, from coordinate 257,594,021 downwards.
GTGAACAGGCGTGTGCAGGAAATGGGGTACAGGTGCCGCATTCCCCAGGTCAAGCCACTTTTGAACCAGAAACAGCGGCAGAAGCGCATGACCTGGGCTACAGAGAAGCAGCACTGGACTGTTGCTCAGTGGTCCAAAGTACTTTTTTCGGATGAAAGCAAATTTTGCATGTCATTCGGAAATCAAGGTGCCAGAGTCTGGAGGAAGACTGGGGAGAGGGAAATGCCAAAATGCCTGAAGTCCAGTGTCAAGTACCCACAGTCAGTGATGGTCTGGGGTGCCATGTCAGCTGCTGGTGTTGGTCCACTGTGTTTTATCAAGGGCAGGGTCAATGCAGCTAGCTATCAGGAGATTTTGGAGCACTTCATGCTTCCATCTGCTGAAAATCTTTATGGAGATGAAGATTTAATTTTTCAGCATGACCTGGCACCTGCTCACAGTGCCAAAACCACTGGTAAATGGTTTACTGACCATGGTATTACTGTGCTCAATTGGCCTGCCAACTCTCCTGACCTGAACCCCATAGAGAATCTGTGGGATATTGGGAAGAGAAAGTTGAGACGCAAGACCCAACACTCTGGATGAGCTTAAGGCCGCTATCGAAGCATCCTGGGCCTCCATAACACCTCAGCAGTGCCACAGGCTGATTGCCTCCATGCCACGCCGCATTGAAGCAGTCATTTCTGCAAAAGGATTCCCGACCAAGTATTGAGTGCATAACTGAACATAATTATTTGAAGGTTGACTTTTTTTGTATTAAAAACACTTTTCTTTTATTGGTCGGATGAAATATGCTAATTTTCTGAGATAGGAATTTTGGGTTTTCATGAGCTGCATGCCAAAATCATCAATATTAAAACAAGAAAAGGCTTGAACTACTTCAGTTGTGTGTAATGAATCTAAAATATATGAAAGTCTAATGTTTAGCAGTACATTACAGAAAATAATGAACTTTATCACAATATGCTAATTTTTTGAGAAGGACCTGTATTTTAGTTTTTAACCGATAAGCATAAGTAATTGAGGCTATTTTAGTCCTATATATTTGGGATTGTGTTTATCCCTATATTTCTCAAAAAACAAACTAATTTACATTTTAATGATTTTCCTGATTGCTAGGTCCTTGTTTGTCCCCTGCAGCCATAGACGTGGTATCAGACTATTGATTCCACTTTGGGGTTCCTTCCTTCCAATTTTGGTTCACGGTTGTGGCCCGGGGGTACGTATCTATGGCGCACCTGTTCCTGCTGGTTATGTTAAGCCTATGACCATGTCATACACTCTGAACTTACAATATTTGTAATTTGATAACATGTAATTTGATCTGATTTTGTATTATGAATTCATGTCCTTTTCTCTTTCTTTGTGTGCTTTTTTAGAAACCTTATTTTGGCAAAGGTATATATCAACACCCTGAAGAAGCCAATGTCTTGGCGAAACATGCCGGTTTTGACCACCTGTACCTTTGGCCTATATAAGAGCTAGGCCAATTTTTCTATCATTCCTTGTATTTGTAAAATTAATTATTGCCTGTGCAGTACTGGTAATTATTGGTGTAATACTATATCTTGGACGCTTTATTTTTGTTTTTTTATGTATTATGAATATGTAATAAAATAGTTTTAAACTATCTAAAATTGCTATATTTTTGGCACCACCGTAATCCTCTTTTCCCTATCCCTGGTCACAAATTTGTATATGTACAGGTGTGTGGGGAGGGGGCTGACATATATACAGGTGTCTGGTGAGCGGGCTGACATATATACAGGTGTGGTGAGGTGGCCGGTGTGCGGATTCAGTAGGGTGGCATGTGGGCAAGCCCTGGGGAATGTTGGTGGTCAGGGGGGCCCCCATGCCCCAGGCCTAAAGCTGTGTAAGGGGCCCAAAAATGTCTGATGGCTGCCCTGCATATAATGGAGGTGACTAGGTGTGGAGTAGGAGCAGTGAGAGCCTCTTTAAAATTGAGTGGACCCTGGGCAAACACATTGTCTTGACCCCCCCCCCCCCCCCCCCCACACTCGTTTACTGCAGCAGATTAGGCAGTGACTGTGATTGGTTGCCAGAGGTTCCAGTAGACATTGCGGCTCACCGATTAGTTGCTAGAGGCTACAGCACATCATTTCTGCTTGCTGATTGGTTGCTAGAGGTTACTGGACACCATTGCTGCTCACTGATTGGTTGCTTGTGGTTACTGCACATTATTATTGCTTACTGATTGTAATCAAACTCATTCTGTTAAGCATGCCGCAAAGAGTAGTGAGCATGATGAGATTGTGTAAAAGAATGGCCCAAGCCCCCGTGCACAATGGAGCGACTAGTCATGCAATTTGACAATTACACCCTATTGCCTGCAATGGCACTGTTCAACCGACTTTGCGGTGCCGCAGGATTTGAAACAGTAGTTCCTGCACTACTTTTGCTGATTTCGGATGTGACTTGCATTGACATCTGTACATGAAGCCGCACAGATGTCTTCCAAGTCACACCTAAAGTCACGCTTACATGCGGCTTTGAAATCGTGCGACTTCAGATGAAGTTGCACAATTTTAAAGCCACAGTAAATGTGAATGTGGACCCAGAGGATGATTAAACAGAACCACTCCTTGACCACTTACCTTTAAATGAACATAGCAGCTGCATCATTGACTACACATTGCCATGACATTGATGCTTAGCTTCACCGTGATGCAATTTTAACCCGACATGTCAAGTTTCACAAGCGGCGGCGCAGTTAAACTTGCCCCTTGAAGTCACAGGCCTAAAGCCGCAGTCACAAGCCAAATGCACAGATAATCAGAGACGGCAGACGGACTACAGGAGCGAATTGGAGACTGCGGATGGATTACAGGAGATAATCAGAGACTGCAGACGACTACAGGAGATGACCAGAGACTGCGGATGGACTACAGGAGATGATCAAATAGCCATTTTTTTAATTCTACCTTTCAGCAATGCACAGCTATACAATTGGTAAACAACACTGTCAGGGTTTAGCATAACAGTCCACAGGCAGTCTACATGGGAAGAAAGACCTACCTGGCCAGCCAAGCTCACCTCCCACTCTCAGAGGTCTGGAATGGGGCTCTCAGAGGTCCAGGGGAGGGGCTCTCCGAGGTCTGGGGCTCTCAGCACTCCCACTCAGTTTCTCTGCTCCATGCAGCAGCTACTGTGGCTGGAATGCCTGAGGCACAAGAGGCATAGGGAGAAGCCGGTGGTCCCAAGGGAGTCTCATAGTGCGCTTCGTGTGTCCACCATGACTTCCAAGGAGCCATGAGCTTTTAAGCATGTAGTACCAGAGAAGAATCGCTTGATCTCAGATCTTGCAGCTGGCTTGAGAATGTCTTTAGTCTTCCTCCTTTTCCTTGTGGTACTAATATCTTGGATATCAGCTGAGTATAGGATGAGAGATTGGTAGGTGAGGGTCAGGAACTAAAACAGGAGATATCTTCACTTCGCTATGACCAGACCATGCCCCCACTATCTTTTTAACTTGTGAGTGCAATTCTTTTATTATTTGTCTTTTAAGAAAAGCCCAGAGCGAGAATGAAGGGGTAGTGTAGGGCTGGCATGACAAGGGAAACAGTGGGGTATAAAAATGAGAAAGAGTAAGGGATTGGTGGAGACGAAAAGAGGGAGGGGTAATTTAGGGCACTATGTTTAATTCTTCTTTTTTACAGGATGGTGTTATTGTAGGATGTTGTGGCAGTGGCACCTCAGAAGGATGAGTTCGGGACCCATCGGTGGTATTAGGGATGCACCGAAATTTTGGACGCCGAAACATATCGGCTGAAAATTGCCTTTTCGGCATTCTGCCGAAAGAGAATTCTTGCCAAAAATCGCGCATGTGCAGTAGCGGTGGGAGAGACACTCGTAAGCACGTTACCTGCTGAGACGCTGACACCTTCCCAGCAGATGCTCCTCGTGCTTGTGAGATGCTGCTGGGACACGAGAGACGCTGCTGGGAAACAAGAGACGCTGCTGGGAAATGAGAGACACTGCTGGGATCCAAGAGAAGGCTTCATAGAGGGCTGCACATAGCATACTCAAGTACAAAAGTGGGCACTGTCCCTCCTGGATGGCTACCATTACTACTATTTGCCGGTGAGCAATGCATTGCCTTTTTCTTACATTTTACTTAAACTGACAGAAACAATCCAACTAGTAGTATTATTTATTTTACTATATTACTGAAACTGAAATGATGATCTTTCTGTCTATAGCAGTCAAACAACATGTATTACTTACTACTTGGTCTTTGTTAAACAACAAGCGACTCTTGCCATGCAGTATTGTATTTAAAAAATACAATACTGCACTGCAGTACATCTGACCTGTAGCAAAAATATTTTATATATTGAACTGATTTGAAATGGAATGGCATGCTATTTATTTCTTGAACTATTCTGTAGTATACTATAAAATGTATGCCCTTGTCATTGAATTTGTCACTTTGTCAGTATAGTTATACTACAGTACACACTGACATGACAGCAAGCCTTTGATTGCTGCACTGAAGCTTCTGCTAGGAAAAGAGATAGAAACAGACCATGGCGTAAAAACGGCTAAAACCACTCTACTGGAGGCCGTTACCAACCAGTTTCAAGACACCGAGTCCAACCGATTGGAGAAAAAGCAGCGTGCATGGGAAATGATACTGGCACAAATGGAGGTGGTGGAAGAATCTAGTGAAGGAGTTTTGAGGTGTCGCACAGAGGAAAGTGAGAAACGGTTGCATACTGAAGAGGAACACACTCCCTCCATATCTGATATGTTTGAAGAAATTTTACACGAATGCACCCCAATCCATAGCGGTGCTACAACAAGTGCAGCTACCCAACAGATGGACATTTTTTTAGCTGAACAGCCTATTGCCAGAAGCGAAAGTCCCCTTGAGTACTGGCGCATCAACAAAGAATGTTTTCCCTTGCTTGCACAGATTGCACGCAGATATTTATCTGCCCCAAGCACCAGTACAGAGAGTGAGAGACTATACAGTCTAGCATCTCATATTCTTGATGAGAAGAGAAACCGTCTCTCCTGTGAGAAAGCTGAACAACTTTTGTTTTTAAAGCGAAATCTGCCACTTTTACTGAAATAGATTTAAAAATCCGTAGCACAGACCAATTCATTTACCATGTTGAACACATAGTAAATTAATTGGTATTGGACTGTGCTGCTATTGGACAATTGGAACATACAACATAGTAGGACTGACTACCTAGTATGTTCCAATTGTCTAGTTGTGCCATTTGTTGGTTGTTTTTTGTAGTTCTTCTACAGTTTTTTGCACTTGTCCTCAATTTAAGAGAGAACTCTAGCTTTTGAACTACTGTACCATAGTTTGTTGCTGTTGGGCCAAACTATGTCTCTCCCTAAGCTGTCAGCCCGCTGCATGTGCAAATGTAAAACTGTATGTTCTGTATCTGTGGCTGTCTACATACTACAGTATTATACCGCACTGTGTTCCAGGTATGGGTGGTGACTTCCATAAACACAGACTAGTCTACTACATTGCTTGCTGTTATTGGCAGAGCACCGCTGCTGTAGACTAGTCTGTGTTCCAGGATGTCTCCTCCCATACAACAGTTCATTGTCATCCACCCTGGATACCTTGGCCCCCCTCACTACACACAGAATCAGGCCCCGACCGCTACAACCCTGGCAGACAGACAACACCAGAAGCCTCAAAAAACTGAGCCGTGCTCTTGAGCGTCTGTGGCGTAAGACTAAGTCACAGCAAGATTTCAGCCAATATAAATCTGCCCTCCAAAAAAAACCATTCCTGCCGCCACACTGCCAAACAGACCTACTTTACCACTCTTATTAACACCCTCTCACGCAGTCCCCATCAACTCTTTTCTACATTTACTACTCTACTTCATCTTCCATTACCTCCACCCATTAACTTACTCACTGCCCAGGAGATTGCTAATCACTTCAAAAATAAGATTGAGACAATTCGTCTCGAATTCTCTACTCTACAGATATCTCCCTCACTTTACACTCCTTGTCCTCCTGCACAATCAATACTTTCCTCTTTTAATCCAGCTACTATAGAGGAAGTCACTAAAAAAATTCTAACGCCCACCTAACCTCCTGCCCCCTGGACCCTGTTTCTTCTAAAATACTACGGTCACCCTCTGACTCTATCCTATACTCTTTAACTCATATCTTCAACCTCTCCCTCTCTACTGGCATCTTCCCCAACCCTCTAATACACGCACTCCCATACCAAAAAAGTCCTCACTAGACCCCACCAATCTTAACAACCTAAGACCAATCTCTTTACTCCCTTTTGCCTACAAACTCCTTGAACGTTTAGTCTACAACCAACTGAGCGACCACCTCATTGAGAATAACCTTCTTGATCCCTTTCAGTCTGGATTTCGCCCACAGCACTCCACAGAAACTGCCCTCCTAAAACTCACAAATTACTTACTAACAGCCAAAACCAACTAATATATTAAAAAAGCATATTTCGGTTTCGGTGCTGTTTCGGTATCGGTTTTCGGGATCAATCAAGATTTATTTTAGGTATCGGTTTCGGCACCAAAAAAAACATTCGGTGCATCCCTAGGTGGTATGGGTCCTGATGGTGGTATTCCAGTTAACAGGGGTTTAACTGGAAGTGATTAATGGGTGCACTTCGGTCAGTGGGTTGTCTCAGAGCCAGCATGTCGGCGAGAAGCCTATTAACATATTTAAAGGTACCGCAGTGCCAGTGTAATCTGATAGTAGTTAGAGGTGTCCAGCAAAGACCAATGCTAGGCAAGAGATATGCTTTATGACAGATGTTTTTTACGGTTATGTTAAAAGTTTAAATATTTTGATTAACCACTTGCCTACAGGGCACTTTTACCCCCTTCCTGACCAGACCAATTTTCAGCTTTCAGCGCTCTCACACTTTGAATGACAATTACTCAGTCATGCAACACTGCACCCAAATGAAATTTGTGTCCTTTTTTCACACAAATAGAGCTTTCTTTGGTGGTATTTAATCACTAGTGGGTTTTTTTTTTTTTGTGCTATAAATTAAAAAAAGACTGAAAATTTGGTTAAAAAAATCCTTTTTCTTTGTTTCCGTCATAAAATTTAGCAAATTAGTAATATTTCTTCATAAATGTTGGCCAAAATGTATACGGCTACATATCTTTGGTAAAAATAACCCTAATTATTGTATATTATTTGTTTTTTGTGAAAGTTATAGAGTCTACAAGCTATGGTGCAAATCACTGAAAATTGATCACACCTGATGTACTGAAGACCTATCTCATTTCTTGAGACACTAAGTGCTGGTTCACACAGGGGCGACACGACTTCCAGCGCGACTTTTGGAGGCAACTTGCACACGACTTGAGGAGCTACTTCAACACGACTTGGGGCAACTTACAACACGACTTTAAGTCGCCCCAGGCCAGGCGACTTTGGCCATGGTCAATCAGAGAATAATCAGCGCTGGAGGGAGAACTCCACGCCAAATTTTAAATAAAAAACCGGCATGGGTTCCCCCTCCAGGAGCATACCAGGCCCTTAGGTCTGGTATGGATTTTAAGGGAAACCCCCTACGCCGAAAAAACGCCAAAATCCATACCAGACCCTTATCCGAGCACGCAGCCTGGCCGGTCAGGAAAGGGGGTGGGGACGAGCGCCCCCCCCACCCCAAAGCACCTTGTCCCCATGTTGATGAGGACAAGGGCCTCTTCCCGACAACCCTGGCCATTGGTTGTCGGGGTCTGCGGGCGGGGGGCTTATCGGAATCCGGGAGCCCCTTTAATAAGGGGGCCCCCAGATCCCGGCTCCCCACCCTATGTGAATGGGTATGGGGTACCCCTACCAATTCACCTAAGGTGTAAAAGTGTAAATAACAAAAAAAACACAATTTTTTTAAATATTTTATTGCACTGCTCCGGGGGTCTTCTTCCGTCTTTGGGGGTCTTCTCGCCAGACTCCACGCTCTCTTCTGCTCTTTTACCTAGCTCTTTCACGAGCGGAGGAGCCCGGCTTTCTTCTTCGTCGTCGCCGCGTCGTCTGGGGGTCTCGTTCCGCCTTCGGGGGTCTTCCGGGGTCTCTTCTGTTCTTGCCGCTGTCGCCGCCTTCTTCTTCTTCTTCTTCCTCCTCCTCCTCTTCTTCTTCTTCTTCCGATGTTGACTCGTCGCTGTCTCTGGCCAGAATGGCAGAGACGCGCTGTGTTGTGACTTATATAGGGACAAGGAAGCGGGGTCACATGCTCATGTCACATGGTGACCCCGCCCCTCATCAACATGGGGACAAGGTGCTTTGGGGTGGGGGGGCCCATGTTGAGGGCATGCGGCCTGGTACGGTTCAGGAGGGGGGGGGCGCTCGCTCGTCCCCACCCCCTTTCCTGACCTGCCAGGCTGCGTGCTCGGATAAGGGTCTGGTATGGATTCTGGGGGGACACCCACGCCGTTTTTTTGGCATAGGGGGTTGCCCTTAAAATCCATACCAGACCTAAGGGCCTGGTATGCTCCTGGAGGGGAACCCATGCCGTTTTTTTTATTTAAAATTTGGCGTGGAGTTCCTCCTCAAGGAGACACTGTCACGTCCATATAGATGGAGATCCGACTTGGAGGCGACTTCCATTGAAATCAATGGGTACAAGTCGCCTAGAAGTCAGATTGAAGTAGTACAGGAACCTTTTCTTAAGTCGGAGCTACTTCAGTAGCGTTCATTAAGATGGCTCTCATTCACTTGCATGTAATTTCTGATGTCAAGTGACTTGGGGCGACTTGCAGTCTGACAAGTCGCCCCCCAAGTTGCGGTAGTGTGAACGGGCTCTAACAAGCCAGGAAAGTACAAATACCCACAAAATGACCCCATTTTGGAAAGCAGACACCCCAACGTATAATCTATGAGGCATAGTGAGTCTATTGAACGGTTCATTTTTTTCCAGAAGTTTTTGGAAAATCTGGAAAAAAATATGAAAACGCATTTTCTTCCACAAAGTTGTCCAATTTTAAGATATTTTCAACACATAGCATGTATGACACCCCAAAATATATTCTGCTACTCCTCCTGAGTATGGTGATACCACATGTGTGCAGGGCTCGAGTCCTGCGGGAACGCGTGGGAACGGCGTCCCTGCACTTTTTTCACAGCAGGAACGCCGTTCCCTTTGCAGGACTAGAGCCGCCCGAGCCGATCCTTAACTAACGGCGATGCCCAGCATCGCCGCATAGTGAAGGACTTATATGTAAAACAGCGGAGGCCGCCCGCTGATATATTTTTTTCACTGAGGAAGTCGGCAGCGATGCCACTGCTGTCCACAGACACTGAGGTGTCTGAGCAGTGCTGGAGTGATCTCCAGCCTTGTGTGCTGCCATGGAGTCTGGGAGGGGGGGCATGTCTGACAAGGGGAAATCCCGCCCACTGCCCCACCATGCAGTGTGACATGCCGCCCAGTCTCTGGAGAGGGGCGGCCAGGAGCTGAAGACACTATTGTAAGGGGAGAGTGTGGAGGAGTGTATGGGGGTGAAAGGCTGTGCGGTCTCCTCATGCTGTGTTTAAAGGACTGGTGGCAGCCCGCTCTGCTGGGACTTGTAGTGCCCTCTGTTGGGGGCTGAGCTATGGCAGCTTCCTATGTTGGGACTTGTAGTGCCCTAGACTGTGGGGGACTGAGGAATCCTCAGTCCCCCACAGAGGGCACTAAAAGTCCCAGCAGAGTAGGCTGCCATTCTTCAGTCCCTTATAATCTAGGGCACTACAAGTCCCAGCATATCAGGCTGCTCTTACAGAACAGGAGAAGAAGCTGGGAGTGGGATTTGTACTGGAAGGGGAGAGAAGGAGACACAGGTTTGAGATGGGGGAGGATTTGTGATGAGAGGGGGGATTTTTGCTGGGAGGGGGAGATGGGGAGGTTTTTTTTCTAAGAGGGGGAATATATGCTGGGAAGGGGGAGATGGGGAGGGGTTTTACTGGGAGGGGAGAGAAGGAGGCACAGGTTTGAGATGGGGGGTATTTTTGCTGAGAGGGGGGATTTTTTTGCCGAGAGGGGGGATGATTTTTGTTAAGAGGGGGGATTTATGCTGGGAGGGGGAGATGAGAGAGGATTTGTGATGAGAGAGAGAATTTATGCCGAGGGGGGAGATGAGAGAGGACTTGTGATGAGAGAGAGAATTTATGCCAAGGGGGGAGATGAGAGGATTTGTTATGAAAGGGAGAATTTATGCTGGGATGGGGAGATGGGGGAGGATTTGTGCTGGGAAGGAGAGATGGGGGAGGATTTGTGCTGGGAGGGAGAGATGGGGGGATTTGTGCTGGGAGGGAGAGATGGGGGAGGATTTGTGCTGGGAGGGAGAGATGGGGGAGGATTTGTGCTGGGAGGGAGAGATGGGGGAGGATTTGTGCTGGGAGGGAGAGATGGGGGAGGATTTGTTCTGGGAGGGAGAGATGGGGGAGGATTTGTGCTGGGAGGGAGAGATGGGGGAGGATTTGTGCTGGGATGGGGAGATGGGGGAGGATTTGTGCTGGGAGGAAGAGATGGGGGAGGATTTGTGCTGGGAGGGAGAGATGGGGGAGGATTTGTGCTAGGAAAGAAGGTGAAGGCAAGGGTTTGTGCTGAGAAGGGGGGTTAGTACTGGAAGGGGTTATATGAGGGTGAGGATTTGTGCTGAAAGGTGGGATTTTTGCTACTAGGGGGAGATGGAGGGGACGGGGGTCTGTGCTGAGAGGGGGGATTGGGGGTAAGAGAATTTGTGGATTTATGTTGTAGGGGGGATGTGGGGAGTGAGGATTTGTGCTGTGGGGGGGGGGGGGTATTTGTGCTAAAAGGGGGCATATGGGGGTGAGGAGTTTGCTCTGGGCACTGGATGATTTTGTCCCAGCATTGGCGCATTCTTTAAATTGCAAGGGCGGAGCTGTGAAGAGAGAGAGCCAGGTGGCGACGTGAGAACTGGATTGGAAGTTGCTCCAGCCTGTACTGATGCGGTGGCGACTATGGCGGCCAGGAACGGCAGACTCGTGAGTACCTGGTGGCCCTGCTGAGTGGAGTGACACACACACACACGTGTTTCTTTGGTAAGATAACCCCCACAGCTAGCTTAGGTGTATAGAGTGGCAGTGGGAGGAATAGTGTCCCATCATTTATTTATTTTTGGTGGGGGAGTGGATCTTGGGTGGGAGTTCCCACACTTTTTTCCCCAGGACTTGACCCCTGCATGTGTGAGACTTTTACACAGCCTGGCCACATACAGAGGCCCGCCAGTGAAGTAGCACCTTCAGGCGTTCTACAAGCATAAATAACACTTCTAATTTCCTGACAACCTATTATTTTTGAAGGCCCTTATATTTCTAACACATAGCATTTACATACCAAAAATTACACTCCAAAATAAATTCTATTGAGCAAAGGGTAAGAAAAAAGAATTACCTGTGTTTTTTGTAGTGTCCCCAGAGGAGGGATTTGGTCCAGGCAGCAAGCAGCAGGCAGGCATGTGCTTAGCAACAATAGTAATTATCCAGGCAGCAGGCAGGAATATTGTCTATAGTCAGCACAAGGATATCGTCAGCACAGCCAAAGCATTTGTCCATAGAAATTGTCCAGGCAGAGACAGCCAACACAGCCATAATATTGGTCCTGGTACACCGTTACCTGCCTGCACTCATTGTACCGCTCCTCAGCCCTTCATAAAAAATACTGCCTCTTGCTACAGCTAATTATTTCCATAGTCCAGGTAGCAGGCAGAGGTGTGGTCAGTTTATGCTGCAGGCAGGGAGATAGCAGCAGTAAGTCAGCAGCAGGCTGAGGGCCACAATCAGGTAAGACCTGGGCACAGGGGCACAGGGGTAGAGGCTTCGACCCACCCAAATCTCTATGAAGCCTCCGGACTCCAGACCCTAATACGGAAATTACGAAATCCGGAGACAACAAAAAAAAAGTTTTCTCCATCCGGAAAAACATTTCTGGAGCCCCTCACATGTGAGACCCCTGTGTACTACAGTAGCAGGGCAACAGATCAGTCGGTAGGCAAAAGCATAGTCCATAAAACAGGCCAGGGTCAGTTCACGTGCAAGCAGTCCAAGCGGTGGGCAGAAGCGTAGTTGATAAAACAGGCCAGGGTCATTTCACGTGGAAGCAGTCCAAACGGTTGGCAGAGGCATAGTCAAAAAACAGGCCAGGGTCACTTCACGTGAAGGCAGTGGCATGGTTATTTGAGGAAGCATGGGAAATGGTCAACACAGATGTTGAAAATGGGGAAATGGTTAAGAATATGGGCTAATATTTTAGGGATGTGTGATATAGTCTGAAGCATTCACCATTGCAAAGGCCGGGTTCGGAGGGACACTGGACACAATGGTAGCTAGTATCAATTCTAAATCCATTTTTGCTGCATACTCGACATCTTTTTTGGCGTCTTTGGCCTGCTTCAGATGGTGGAATGTGGTCCGGGAAGTGGCATTCATGAAGTTGGCTAACAGCATCAGAGCGAAGGTTTTCTGGGGGGGTCTCTGATGGTAGATGAGGGATGTGACAACTTCTTCTATGAATTTTAGGAAGTGGGCAGGGCTTTCTGTGGATTTGGTGTAAATTATGTAGGCATTATAAATGGCCAAATTAATAAAATAGAGTGCTACTTTCTTGTACCAGAAACGGGACCTCCTTATTGCTAAATAGGGCTGAAGAATTTGGTCGTTGAAACCCACCCCCATGTACAGATTGTAATCTTGTACACATGTTGGCTTTACAATGGGACCTTGTCTTCTCTGAACTTCTACTGTAGTGTCATCATGGATGGTGGACATCATGTACACATTCCTGGTATCCTTCCACCCCAAGGCGAGCACTTCGTTGCATCGCAAGGTTGCTCTTTTTCCCCTTAGCAATTTCTTATTTACTATCGCTTGTGGGAAGCCCTTACTATTCTTTCTGGAGGTTCCACAGGCCATGGTTTCTGCGAGGTATAGGTGTTTGAAAAGGGGCAGGCTGGTGTAGAAGTTATCCAGGTATATGTGGTAACCTTTCTTCAGCAGTGGGCATTCCAGGTCCCATACAATTTTACCAGTTGTGCCCATGTAGGCCGGGCACTCAGGGGTCTGGGGCTGGGAATCTCTTCCTTCGTATATGCGGAGCGCATACAGATATCCCGTGACTCTCTCGCAGAGCTTATAAAATTTCACTCCGTATTTGGCCCTTTTGCTAGGAAAGTATTGTTTTATTTCTAGCCGGCCTGAAAAGGGTACCAGGGACTCATCTACACATATGTGCTTTTCGGGGACATAGAGTTCTGCAAGTCGTTGGGAAAAGAAATTAACGAGTGGGCGAATTTTATATAATTTGTCATAATTTGGATGATTGCGGGGAGGGCACTGGATGTTGTCACTGAAATGAAGAAAGCGCATTATCATCCTGTATCGGGACCTGGACATTACAGAAGAATAAATAGGCATGTGGTGGATGGGGTGAGTGGACCAATAGGCATGTTTTTTTTTGTAATCCCCATGTTTATGGTGAGATCCATAAATATAATATTGTTGGCAATATGCTGCTGGGCATATAAATTGGTCTGGTCCACGATGAGTTGCAGCAAAGTGTCGGGCAAAAATAAATTAAAACAATCAATTGCAGAAAAATGTTGGGTATTGGCCTGCACACCTGCCTGTGCGGTGAAAGGGGAGATTCTTGCTGATCCTCAGTTGGAAGGCAGCCATGTTGGATTGGCAAGACCATCTGGGAGGTATGTAGCTGCCCTGGCTCTTGGGGGACGTGGCACTCTAGTGCTGGTAGTTGGGGGATTTGAAGTTCCTGTGCTGGCATTTGGGCGTGATGATGCGGCAGCACTGGTACGGGGCCTGGGAATTTGATCCTGGGGTATATTGCTGGTGGCTGCCTGGTTTCCAGAGCGCTGTGCTTGTTTAGGAGGGATCCATTCTTCCTCTGATTCATTTGCCGATCCACTACTATCTATCAGTTCAAATCCTGAATTTGATTCACAATCGGAATTGGCATTTGAATCTGATGAGAACTCCCGGCTGCTCTCATCAGTCATGGCGTATCACTTGTATAGAACCTTTTGGACATTTTTTCTGATGGGCTGTGCGACGGGTGACAAATGACGGTCACTGATGGGCGACAGGTGACGGATGACGGTCACTGGTGGGTGACAGGTGACGGATGACGGTCACTGGTGGGTGACGGTCACTGGTGGGTGACGGGTGACAGTCACTGATGGCAGTCTCTGATGGTGACTGATAGGTGACAGATGAGGGTCACTGATGGCGGTCACTGGCGATGGTCACTGATGGGTGACAGGTGCACTTTGTGGGCACTGATGGGTGACAGGTGCACTTCGTGGGCACTGATAGGTGACAGATGAGGGTCACTGATGACGGTCACTGATGGCGGTCACTTATGACGGTCACTGATGGGTGACAGGTGCACTATGTGGGCACTGATGGGTGACAGGTGCACTTTGTGGGCACTGATGTGGTGACTGTTGGGTGACAGCTGTAATGGGGGGGGGGGGGGGGCGATGTGACAGGTTCTCTTTTTTTTGTGTGTTGGTGCAGTACAGTACACACATAAATCGGTAACTCACTGCTCCTGGCTCTTCTCTCCTCACACTAGTAACGGTGTGTGAGGAGAGAAGAGCCGGTAACAGCTAGTAACCGGTCTTTGTTTACATTTAGTGGTCGGCTGTAAATGGATCACAGCCAATCACGTGGTAAACAGCTGCCAGGCATTGTCTGTTTACCCTTGTCAGTGACGAGCAGTGTTCCTGGGAACACGCCGCCACCGACATGGCCACGCTGCACGCTCCCGATCATGCGCATGCGCGGTCTAAAGCGGGGAATTCCCATTGTGATCAGCCGTGATGTAATCGCGGCAAATCACATGGTGAACAGCCATGCCCAATGGCTGTTCACCCCTGTCGGTGACGCGATGTGTCTCCAGGACACGCTGCCACCGACAGAGCAGGGCTGCACGCCCGCGATCGTGCGCATGCCCTGTGTTTCTCAGCCGCCGTTATATGACAGCGGTCCGGAACAAAAGCCGCACCGCTCCGCCGTCAATTGACAGTGGCCGGTTGGCAACAGTTTAATAAAGGAGGCTGCTACGGCCATGTTTTACTCCAAAGATTGGTGTGGTCTCATGTTAATGGGGTAATTAAGGATACTGTTTGGTGGAGTAATAATGGGATTGGGTAGTCTGTCTGGTATACTACATCTGTTATACAATGTCATGAATAAAATGCTTTATTGTACTAGATCTATGTCACTTTCCTTTTGTTTTTTAAAAGCTTTTTAAAAGCTTTTTCACTGCATGGTGTCAATGAGGGAGCTGCAAGTGTCTGAGCAGATCTGCATTATTATTAAGGAAACTTATCAGTTATAAATTATCAGTTATAAATTATAACTCAGTTACTACTGTGTTTATGTTAGCTCTCAACTGAACTGTCAAGCCATCAAATGGCTGGTGTCATAGCTGATCACATGTGCAGCATTGTGGCCACTGCTGATGAAACAGCTTCCTTCGTTGTAAAGGATAGTGATATTAAATTCCGCTTTAATTAGCGTAGATATGCATGTTTTCTTTTCGCAATGATTAAATATTAAAAGCCAACACAAAGTTAAAATGTATGTTCACAAATAAAATATGCCTGGAAGTCTGGTTAACAAAATGGAAAAGCTGGAGCTTCTGTTACTTTTAACTTGGTGGGATAATCAGAAATCTGGTTAAGACAGCTCACATGACTGGGCTGTTAATATCCAGGGCTAAACTATGTTTTTGTCTCTTTTTCAGAGGTACAATATTAATAGAATAGGTAGTGGGGCATGCCTGTATGTTAGGAGAAATTCTAAAAGGGAATATGAGATTATATTGCTAATGAGAGTAGTGATGGTGCAGGGTTCATGGTGCTGGAACTTTATATAAGTGTAAAAAACAATAAGATTGCAATACATGATAAAGTAATTGTAGGAGTATGTTATAGGCCCCACTAACTTAAAAGATGAAGAGGAGATTCAGCTCCTATCACAGACTTTAATGGTGATACTAAAGGTTATTATTATTATTATTATTTTTTTGTAATAACAAACATGTTATACTCACCTGCTTTATACAGAGTGGCCCCTATCCTCCTCTTCTGGGGTCCCCTGGCAGCAATCTTGACTCTTCCTTTTCTTTGTGTGTCCCCATAGCGAGTCACACTCCATAGACACACACAGCGGGGCTTAGCCCCCCCCCCCCCGACTTTCTCCTCACTGCATTTAATTGACAGCAGCAGGCACAGCACTGAATCTCTTCTCCCCTCTCTTCCTCTTCACACAGGGAAGGGGGAGGACAGAAAAATAAAAAGTTTGTTACTTTAATGCAAAGAATGCATTAAGGTAAAAAATGTTTTGGCTTTAGAACCACTTTAATTACCGAGGTATTGGCTGGGCTAAAGGGACTGCATGTTTAAAAAAGGCTTATGGTTTCTTGAACCTATTGCAGGGCAATTTTATGGGTTAAATTGTAAAAACCCCAACGAGAAAAATTAGTGAAAATTTGGATAATAGTGATCAAAATGTAATTTACATCTGCCTTATGTTACAGGAAAGATACGTGTGTTGCTATGGAAATAACGCAAAATTTCAAAAAGGCTAACTTTATTAACCGGTTCCAAACCGCACGACGATGTACGTCGACAGGCATAAGGGTGTACAGGTACGTCCCTTTAAGAATGCCGACGTGACAACGCGTGCGCGCCACCGGTGGCGCGCACGCCGGTCGGGACCCCCCCTCAGGCCGGTCACGGGTCCCGAGGAATTGATCGCTGCGGGGATACCCGCGATCGTCTCACGAGCAGGCTGAATGGGGAGATGCGGAAGTAAACAGCATCTCCCCGTTCTGCAACAAGTGACACTGATCTCTGCTCCCTGTGATTGGAGCAGAGATCAGTGTTCACTAACACACAGCCACGCCCCCCACAGTTAGTAACACGCCCCTAGGAACACTTAACCCCTACACTGCCACCCCCTGGTTAACCCCTTCACTGCCAGTGTCATTTACACAGGAATCAGTGCATTTAAATAGCACTGATTGCTGTATAAATGACAATGGTCCCAAAAATGTGCCAAAAATGTGCCAAAAATGTGCCAAAAATGTCCGATGTGTCTGCCATAATGTCGCAGTCACAATAAAAATCGCTGATCGTCGCCATTACTAGTAAAAAAAAATGATTAATAAAAACGCTATAAAACTATCCCCTATTTTGTAAACGCTAGAACTTTTGCGCAAACCAATCAATAATCCCTTATTGCGATTTTTTTACCAAAAATATGTAGAAGAATACGTATCGGCCTAAACTGAGGAAAACATATTCTTTTTATATATTTTTGGGGGATATTTATTATAGCAAAAAGTAAAAAATAATGTGTTTTTTTCAAAATTGTCGCACTTTTTTGTTTATAGCGCAAAAAATTAAAACCACAGGGGCGATCAAATACCACCAAAAGAAAGCTATATTTGTGGGAAAAAAAGGACATAAATTTTGTTTGGGAGCCATGTCGCACGACCGTGCAATTGTCAGTTAAATCGACGGCATTGCCGAATCGCAAAAAGTGGTCTGGTTTTAAGCCAGCAAAATGGTCCGGTCTGAAAGTGGTTAAGCTCGCTTTTTACTACATAATATTAAATGGGATCAAATATTCTTAACAAAGAACACAGAAAACAAGTGGGAGTGTTTAAGACACTTTAAACAACTGCATTTGCCAGTATTCCAATGGGAAATTCTAAAAGAAGTGATGAATGAAATGACAACAGATCAAATGGTTGTGGGATCATATGGTGGATGTATTCCCCTTATTAATAAAAATAATAAGTAGGGATAAATGAGTATACATACAGTATCTCACAAAAGGGAGTACACCCCTCACATTTTTGTAAATATTTTATAACTTTTCATGTTACAACACTGAAAAAATTACACTTTGCTACAATGTAAAGTAGAGAGTGTACAGAGAGGGCCGGACCGGGATGCAGCACAGCGAAAGTTAGGGCAGGCCTGGCCATGACAGTGTGTCTAGGACACACAGAAAGTATTGTGGGGGGTTTGGCATAGCGCAGCAGGCCAATCAGGAGACGGGGGAGCGGCCATATAAAAAGGGGGCGTGGCTAGGACGGACATTCGGCGGGTAGGAACACACGAGGAGGCAGGTTTTTTACTCTGCTCCTCGATCCAGAATCCAAGATGGCCCAACTGAGAGCGGCGGTGGCCTCCCGAGGACCGGAGTGGCTACATCAGCAGGTCGCGGCCGTGCTGGCCGAAAACGGAGCCCCAAGAGGAGGAGGACAGCGGGAAGAGACCATGCGGTTGGCGGCGGAGCGGCGTACGGAAGATGGATGGCGACCGGGGGGCGGCGGGAGTCAAGGACGTGGCAGGATCTCAAGGCCGCCTGCAAGGTACTCTCCAGGGGATGGGGCTGGGCCATCCAGGGTTACTAGGAGCCCGAGGAGGGAGTACTCGACCCCCCCGGCGAAAAGAGCACAGAGAGAACCGACCGGTGGGCCTAGGCGGATCACACGCCGCTGGGCCCATGCGGGGGAGGAGGCCTCGGGCCTACGGGGCACCGCACCAGCAGAAAGGAGCAGAGAGGAGCAGATTGCTGAACCCCCTGCAGCGAGGAACGAGCGGAGGGGGGGAAGGGGGGAGGAAGCACACAGACAGAGCCAGCAGCAGCAGCAGGATCCAGGGAAGGGAATGTGGAAGGAGTAAATAATGGATGATGATTTTGCGCTAAAGTGCACCGAATGATATAAGTGAATATAGTATGAGTGTATGTGATAAAAATGATCACTGTGCCGTGACTCAGAATTTCAACATAAACTGAATAAATCACATAAATGAATCACATCAACCCAATATAGCATAAATGTGAAAAATGTGCAACTAGTGCTAAAAAACTCACGGCTATAAGTTAGGTAAAAATAATCCAAAATCCATAAATATGTAAAACAATGAGTCAATATAAAAATACACAATATAAACCACAAATTGGTGAATAAAAAATGGTGAATAAAAATGCACAATATGAACCACAAATGGTTAAGTGAATAAAAAATATATATAAAATATAGAACATATAATATATAGTGTATAATAAATATAGTCCACAAGAGAGGTTAATGAATAGGAGGTATAGTGGTGATGGTGACACCCATAAGCGTAAAGCTCTAATAGTCACTTAAATGTTGATAAGCGGTGGTTATGCCTCTTTCCAGAAGTGGGGGGAGTTGGGTAGTGAGGACCTGCTTCTATATGGTGCTCGCTAGCCTCTCACCCCCTGATGAAGTCACGAGGTCACGTGACGTAACGCGTAGGGATTGGCCGGACGTAGGATACCGGAAGTGCTGTAAAACGGTGCCTCCACTAACATCTCTCTGGCTGTCTGTACTTCGTTTGATTGTAAGCATTTATTTTTTATTAAAATCGTTTCATTTTGTGACATACTTCACGATTGGGTCCCCCTCTTTTGTGTTTTGCTTTCACCCTGATCCCCATGCTCATCGGGAGACAGTGATTACTGCGGCACCGCAGTTGCTATCGCAAACCAAGTATTGGAGGGCTATCCCTAGGTCCACGATTCCCATGAAGTGGAGATTCCGTCTATAGGACCAATTGATTACAAGCTGACAAGATTGTGAGCCATATAAGTGGGAATCTAGAACCGGAACCGACCACCTAACCCAGTCTTGATGCCCATATTTACCGTCTGAGAGGTGAGAGGCTAGCGAGCACCATATAGAAGCAGGTCCTCACTACCCAACTCCCCCCACTTCTGGAAAGAGGCATAACCACCGCTTATCAACATTTAAGTGACTATTAGAGCTTTACGCTTATGGGTGTCACCATCACTATACCTCCTATTCATTAACCTCTCTTGTGGACTATATTTATTATACACTATATATTATATGTTATATATTTTATATATATTTTTTATTCACTTAACCATTTGTGGTTCATATTGTGCATTTTTATTCACCATTTTTTATTCACCAATTTGTGGTTTATATTGTGTATTTTTATATTGACTCATTGTTTTACATATTTATGGATTTTGGATTATTTTTACCTAACTTATAGCCGTGAGTTTTTAGCACTAGTTGCACATTTTTCACATTTATGCTATATTGGGTTGATGTGATTCATTTATGTGATTTATTCAGTTTATGTTGAAATTCTGAGTCACGGCACAGTGATCATTTTTATCACATACACTCATACTATATTCACTTATATCATTCGGTGCACTTTAGCGCAAAATCATCATCCATTATTTATTTCTCTACGGGTTCGTGTTCACCTTTAGAATTTGCAGCTTTTTTAGGAAGTCTTCCACACACAGCACCAGTGCTGGCACTCACTTCACTGTAATTTTTCTATTCATTCATCTATCTATTTGTTATATAGTTTCTAGTTCATTTAATAGCGTGAAGGATACCCACATTCAATGTGGAAGGAGTAGCAGGCCCATCGTCGAATGTGTCCCACCCAGCAGCTCTGCACGAGCTGAGGGGAGAAGGAGCAACACCCAGGAAAAGGGCAGCGAAGAAGGGGGGTACTACAACCAGGAGGGGATCGGCCTTGGCACTCCCAGCAGCTCTGAACGAGCCGAGGGAGGAAGGAAAGGCACTGGCCAAGTCAGCGGGCAGACGGAGGCATGCTATGTCCAGGAGTCCCTCCCCAGAGGGACTGCCGTTTTTGTCCCAGCAGGAGGTTGAGAGCAGGTCGAAAGGAGAAATTTCAGAGGAAGAGGAGCTGGAACACAGTCGTCCACAAGAACCGGAGGAGGTTGGCACAGCAGCTGATGGAAGGGTGCCTGGTCGGCCCGGTAAGTCATGTGACAATTTAGCATTCACATCTGTATTGCAGAACTTGATGGGGGTTGTATCTGGTGGGGGGGGGGGGCTGCCCCTCCGGCACCGCTGTTGGCAGACACGTACCAACCGCGGGCAGGGAGTGGGCCTACAGGGGGGTCCAGTGGTCAGATACAGGAATTGTTAGAGGGCCTACGGGCCTTGGTGGGGCGGATTGAAGGAGGACAGCCGTCCACAAGGGGGTCAGGTGAAGGCACTGCGGGAACGTCACGAGAAGTAGGGTCGGTTGCAGCAGCTACGGCAGTGCCACAGGACACCGTAGCAGGTGAAGTGGTGGAGAAGGTGAGTATGACGGAAAAGGGGGGGACAGAGGCGACGGTCAGAGCTGACATTGTGCGGTTGGCAGATGCGGCAAAATGTGAGGTGTATGTTTGCTTCGAGGGACCCCTAGGCGCTCACCTGAAGCAGGAGACGAGAGAGAAGATATGGAAGGGCGAGTATGTAGAGATTTTCTCCCTATTGCCCTTAGAAAAATTTAATCTGGACAGGGTAAAGCCAGATGATACCAAGAAGGAGGACGAGGAGAAGCGGAGATACCGTTTGATTCCCAGGACGTTTGCCAATTGGCTGCAAGCGTTCGCCATTTTGGCAGGAGTAATAGGTGAAAAGAACCCCGAACACTGTTCGGCGTTATTTTGCTATATGAACGCTATAGGGGAGGCGTATAGGGTATACGGAGGCACGGCTTGGCTACGTTACGACGAGCAATTCAGACAGCGCAGGGCGGTGCGTCCCGCACTGCGTGGGATCATAAAGACATCAGTCTGTGGATGCGACTTATGGCATCGGCTAAAACGCCAGCACAGCCATTTCATGGGGGGGCCGGAGGTAGTAACTCCTCGGGATCGCCGGCCGGTAGGAAGTGGGGAGTTTGTTGGCAGTTTAACGAGGGATCCTGCAAGTATGGGGGATCCTGCAAGTTTAAGCACGAGTGTTCTGGGTGCGGGGGGGCGCATACGCATGCCAAGTGTTTCAAAAAAGGTAAACGGGGCAGAGAGGCTGGTAACAAAAGGGACGACGCCGGTGATGGGGGAAAGGATGCTACCTTTTCTAAATAGATACCCGGACAGGGCGGCGGCGTTGTACGGTTTTCATATTCCGTGCGCATTGACAGTTGTCCCTCCTATGGCCAGTAATTTGAGATCGGCATTGCAGCACCCAGCAGTGGTATCTGAAAAATTGGCCAAGGAAGTGGCTTTGGGGCGCATGGCGGGGCCATTTGAGGGAAAGCCAATAGAGGATTTAGTAGTGTCCCCGTTGGGGGTGGTCCCTAAGAAAGAACCAAACAAGTTTAGTTTGATTCATCATCTATCCTTCCCCAAGGGGGGATCGGTAAATGATTTCATTGACCCAGGGACCTGTACGGTTTCGTACACGTCTTTTGACGCGGCTGTACGCTGGGTACGACGTTACGGAAAAGGGGCATTGATGGCTAAATCGGATGTGGAGTCGGCGTTTAGACTTCTTCCGGTTCACCCGGCCAGTTTCAGGTTGCTGGGTTGCCATTGGCAGGAGCAGTTTTATGTGGATAAGTGTTTGCCCATGGGCTGTTCTATCTCATGTGCACTGTTTGAAACATTTAGCTCCTTTTTAGAATGGGTGGTCAGGGATGTCACGGGTATTGAATCCGTCATCCACTATTTGGATGACTTTCTCTGCGTGGGCCCTCCTTCTTTCATTGTGTGTGCGATACTGTTGTCCACATTGTAACACATTGCGGAGAGATTTCGGGTGCCTTTGGCAGCTGATAAGACGGAGGGACCACGGACAGAGCTGAGCTTCTTAGGTATAGTTATTGATTCCATGGAGATGGAATGCAGGTTACCTGAAGAGAAGCTCAGGGACTTGCAGAAGGAGATTAGGGAGATACATGGGTGCAAGAAAGTGCAGCTGCGTACGTTGCAATCCCTGTTAGGAAAATAGAATTTTGCATGCAGGATCATTCCCATGGGGCGAATATTTTGCCGTCAGATGTCTTCAGCCACGGCTGGGGTGAAGGCTCCCACGCATTACATTAGGCTGCGGAAGGAACATAGGGATGACCTGCAGGTATGGTATCAATTTTTGGCAGAGTTTAATGGCAGGTCGGTGTGGATGTCTGGTCCGGTAAGTAACTTTGACGTGGAGTTGGTGACAGACGCCGCAGGATCTACTGGGTATGGGGCGTACTTCCAAGGAAGGTGGAGTGCGGAACCGTGGCCACGGGCTTGGGTGGAGGCTGGGTTTTTGCGTAACTTGGTTCTCCTGGAACTCTTTACGGTAGTATTAGCGATGGAACTGTGGGGCGAGTCATGTCGAAATTTGAAATTGCGCTTGAATTGTGACAACATGGGGGTAGTGCAGGTTATCAATAGCATGTCGGCGGCTTCACCACCTGTCATTCGGCTTATGCGACAGTTGGTGTTGCGCTGCCTGCGATTGAATGTGTTTTTATATGCTGTACATATCCCGGGGGAGGAGAATACACTGGCTGACTCTTTGTCTCGGTTCCAGTGGGACAAATTCAGGGCTCTGGCGCCGGAGGCACAGAAGGTGGGAGTTCCTTGCCCAGCTTGGATATGGGATTTGGCACTAGAATAGCGGCAGGATGGATACAGAAGTCGGTGAGTACGTCCACATGGGCAGGGTACCAGAAGGTGTGGAGAGAGTGGGGAGAACTGCTGCAAGAGGCAGGTGTGGGTGAGTATGGGTCGTCAGGTCGCCTGCTGGTGCTATATTTGGTATCTAGGAACATGGAAAGGGGGCAATCGGTATCGGCTATTGAAAAGAAAATGGCGGCTTTGGCCTTTTTGTTCAAATTACAAAAGAAAGTAGATTGGACAAAAGATTTTTGGGTGAAACAGGCCATTAAGGGATACCGGAAAGAAAACAGGACTAGGGACACGAGACGGCCGATTACATTAAAAAATTTGGTGGATTTGGGGATACAGTTGGGATCGGTTTGCGGGGATAGTTATGAGCGTTTACACAACCCGCATTTTCATTGGCGTTTTTTGGGGCATTTCGTATAGGGGAATTGGTCAGCCCGGCAAAAGGAAGGGCGGGTGGTTTAATGCTGGAAGATGTAGTGGTCCTGGAGGACAGGGTGTCCGTGCGGTTGCGGAAGTCTAAAACGGACCAAAAAGGTGTGGGGGTACAGATATCGTTGTATGCAGTAGAGGGTTGTGCGATATGCCCGGTAAACACGGTAAGGGATTTTGCGAGCATAAGGCCGGGTGGGGATGGCTCCTTTTTGGTGCACGAGGATGGATCTAATTTGTCCAGGTTCCAGTTTGTTGCTGTTTTGTGGAAGTGTTTAAAGGGGTTGGGGATGGATAGTTCCGCCTACTCCTCACACTCCTTCCGCATCGGGGCGGCCACTGAGGCCGCTCGGTGCGGGCTGGATGAGGTGGATGTGCGATGGATGGGGAGATGGGAGTCTAGGCAGTTCCGCACCTATATTCGGCCTCAGTTAGTGTGGGAAAGGAATAAAATGTAAAAAAAAAAGGGGAAAAATAACGAAAGTAAATGAAAATATATAGAAGTTTGGTGGTAATGCGGTAAGATGTTGTTGTTGTGCATATCTGCCTACAATGGGGTAACCTGGTCAGGGGTCTTGGGGTTGTGCGAAGTCCTTTACACTATGTTTGTCATTTCAGACGCAGTGCTCCCACGCCTTATCTGGATTCTCGGACACTCGTATGTGTGTTGGGGCGCACGGAGAGGGGACGCAAGACCATGCAGGGGGGAACGACCTGGGGGTCCGCACGGTCAGGGATCTGATCGCGGACATTAAGAATGACTGGACTTATCTGCGAGCGAGATTCCCAGACACGCTGTTAGTCTGGTCAGACATTGTGGCGAGGACAACATGGCGTACGGCCCGGTCCATTTATCGGATCAATAAAGCTAGGATAAGGGTGAATAAGGTGGTTGGGAGGTTTGTGACGTGGCACGGGGGGTTGGTGGTGCGTCACAGGGAACTCGAGAAGAATGTGGGCCTTTATTTGAGGAGGGACGGGGGTCCATTTGACGGACGTGGGCATCGACTTATGGTCTTTAGGTCTGCAGGAAGGGATTCAGTCGGCCCTGCGGGTGCGGAGGTGCCTGCAAGGATGAGGTGTCAACCTTTTAGGCTATGGCGTGTTTGTTCGTTGGTCAGTGACGGAGCAGTTATGTAGGTTGTAAGTGTGTGTGGGGGGCTCATCATTAGATGGCCCCTCCTGGTAGTACATCAAATTATATATTTGATGATTACTCGTGCACTGCGGGATAGGTGTTTGTCTCCGGGCGGTACAGATGGAGGCCAGTTGGTTATGTTTTATATCCCGCAGTGCCCCCCGGTGGTGTTATATATATATATATACATATACAGTTAATTATATATATATTTTATAGTACTTAGCTCCGTCACTGACCAATTAACAGGGTGTAACTGATTGTTTAGTTCTTGATGTTTGTTTACAGGTGTATATATACTGGTTATGTGTTGATATGTTATTTATCACTATGGTTATTTATATGTGTTTTTCAGTTATTTGAGTTGTGTTTTAATAAAAGGCTGTTGCGGCCATTTACTCCATAAAAGAAGGTGTGGTCTATTATTTAATTTAAAGTAAGGGGGAGTATAGGGCTGTATCAGATGGTGGGTAGTATCTAGGCTACACTAATCAAGCTTGTATAACAGTGTATATTTGCTGTCCCCTCAAAATAACTCAACACACAGCCATTAATAAAGAGAAGCACACCGCTCCAGGCAAAAATCAGGTGCAGGATGGATCACAGGTGCAGACCTCGGCTGACACCCGATCTCGTCCGTGCCCGCTATGGTCCGTTTCTGCAGACGGAGGAAAACCCTATTTTTCCATCCGTCTGCAGAGCGGATCGGATGACGACGGGCCGTAGAGTCCGTCGTCACCCGATCTACCATAGGGGAGCGCGGCGCTGTGACAAGTCCGTCCCTGCACAGTGTGCAGAGACGGACCTGTCATCTTCCTGCTCAGCGGAGATCGCTCCGGCGATCCCCGCTGAGCAAGCGGATATCCACGGGGCGGATCTGCACTGATCCGCCCCGTGTGAAAGAGCCCTAACACTAAACAGGCAGGTCTTTTGAGGGAGTCCACCCAAATTGGGATACACCCAAAAACACAACTGACTCTAATAATGCCACATACAAACAACATTTCAACCAACATTTTAAAAACATTGCAACGTTTAAAACGCATACATATGTCTAAAACAAATGCACACAAAAATAGTAAAAGTCATAATAAAAATATATACATGTAAGCTTGCTGTCATTTATCCAAAATTAGGTCACAAGCAAATCATGAAAAAGAAGAAAAGTAATGAAAAGTGCAAAATGATTTATCATGTATCAATGTTTATCATGTGTGCATAGACATTTTGCATTCATGTATTCAATAAACAGGTGTGTTTTGGGTTAATCCTTTTTGGGCATTCATAAGCCTGGATTTGGACACTGTTGTGTCTTTTTTCTAGGCTTTATTGTCCTTTTCTTTATTTTTCTTCTTTTTCATGATTTGCTTGTGACTTAATTTTGGATGAACCTCACCTGGTTGCCGCCACACACACTTGACACCATCTGAACCAAATAAGTTCATCTTTGTCTCATCAGACCACAGGACATTGTTCCAGTAGTCCATGTCCTTAGTCTGCTTGTCTTCAGGAAACTGGCAGGGAGGCCTTTCTTGTGCATAATCTTTAGAAGAAGCTTCCTTCTGGGACCACAGCCATGCAGACCAATTTTTTGCGGCGTATGGTCTGAGCACTGGCAGGATGACCCCCCACCCCCTTCAACCTCTGCAGCAATGCTGGCAGCACTCATACGTCTATTTCCCAAAGACAACCTCTGGATATGATGCTGAGCACATGCACTCAACTTCTTTGGTCGCCCATGGCAAGGCCTGTTCTGAGTTGAACCTGTCCCGTTAAACTGCTGTATGGTCTTGGCCATCATGCTGCAGCTCAGTTTCAGGGTCTTGGCAATCTCCTTATAGCTCAGGCCATCTTTATGTAGAGCAACAATTCTTTTTTTCAGATCCTCAGAGTTCTTTGCCATGAGTTGCCATGTTGAACACCAAATTAAACACACCTGAGACCCTGTAACACGGACAAGCAGTGATGTAAGTAACTCAGTTAAAATGAATGGAGTTACTTAGCGCAGTTACTTTAGAGGGTAACGAGTAATCTAACCGATTACTCCTTCCCTCATGGTAACGCTGCTCCCATTACTTGGGCAGCGTTACCGCAATTACATCTACCGCCCGGGAGGCCCGCCATGGCCGCGCTTCCTGGCCGTTCGTTCCGCCGTGGGGAGGGGGGCTTTCGCCCGCTGAGCTAAGAGGCTGAGACTCAGAGAGACTGTCTGGACTGCCTCATCCCGCCCTGTTTATCCAGAGAGAGAGAGAATGTAGGGAGGCGGGGCAGACACTGAAAAATTAAGTCAGCTGTATAGCTGACCAGCTGACACCAATCGAGTGAAGGGGAGGGTCTCTCTCTCTACCCATGAGGAAAGGCATCCCTGGAGGCATTCAAGTAAGTGACTGTCAGTGTCTGACGATTCGAATTGCAGTGCAATCGATCCATCCCAAGTCCTCCACCACCTTTGCTTCTTACTGATCCCATCCCTACCCACCATCACTTCTACAGCACAGGTGATGGGGGGGGGGGATAGGGTAGGGATGAGATCAGTGGTGGTGGAGGATGGGATCTGTAAGAGGCAGAAGTGGTGGTGGGAGAGGATGGCACCACCAGCACCACCGCGCTGCCACCCCCTCAAGTACTGTACAGTCTCCACTTACTGTACACCACCACCACTGCCACCCCCTCTAAGTACACCACCACCAATGCCACCCCCCAAGTACCACCGCTGCCACCCCCTCAAGTACCACCACTGCCACCCTTGTCACAGTTACTTTGCTGAGTAACTAATTACTTTCCAATGTAGTAACCGAGTTAATAACGCAATTACTTTTTGGGAGAAGTAATTTGTAACTTAATTAATTACTTTTTTAAAGTAAGATGACCAACAATGCTAACGAGTCACATGACACCGGGGAGGGAAAATGGCTAATTGGGCCCAATTTGGACATTTTCACTTTGGGGTGTACTCACTTTTGTTGCCAGCGGTTTAGACATGAATGGCTGTGTGTTGAGTTATTTTGAGGGGACAGCTAATTTACACTGTTATACAACCTGTACAATCACTACTTTACATTGTAGCAAAGTGTAATTTCTTCAGTGTTGTCACATGAAAAGATATAATAAAATATTTACAAAAATGTGAGGGGTATACTCACTTTTGTGAGATACTGTACATCACAAAATCTGTAAGGCCCCTTTCACACCTAAGCATTTTTCAGGCGCTACAGCACTAAATATAGCGCTGCTTTACCGCCCCCCACCGCCCCAGTGTGAAACCGGCCTAAACAAATAAAAAATATAAACAAATAAAAAATATATACAATTATAAACTCATACAGTGTTGAAAACATATGAGCATAGAAAGAAATTGTCCATATAAACAGATTCCACAATCTTTACAGAAAGTTTTCCTCTGTGTTCCTTGAGATATGAAAAACAAGTGAAGAGAAACTGTGATGCTGGACCAGATTGGCATCCAGAAAAGTTCATGCTCCACACCCAAGGTGAGTAACTTAAGCTGCTTACCAGATATAAATGACCACTGAATTACAGGTGGTCAAACAGGGCACAATTAGATAGTTCTCCCTAAAACCATATGTGGCTCACTCTCCTCACACTGCTCCAGGATTACTCAGAAAAAAAAAAGCAAGAGAGGGCGCTTCCATAGTGCAGTATGAATACACCACTTAATAGATAAAGGTAAAAGATTGCACTTACAAGAATCTACTGTAAAACCAGCATTAAAGCAATCCGAACATATGAAAACGTTTGCGGCGTTCCTACAGGCTTCCCTCCAGGCACAAACATACATTGACCAATCAGTGATGGATCATGTGATGACATCACTGTTGTAGGCCCCACCCTCACAAATAATGTCATTTGGGGATAGGCTGGAGCAAATGCACTGATAAACGACACTGATGGGCACTGAAAGGCATCACTCACTGATGGGCATTGACAGGCAGCACTGGTGGGCACTGAATGGATCACTGGTGGACACTGAATGGCAGCCCTGGTGGGCACTAATGATCAGTACAGATGTCCCCACTGAGGAATGCTGATTACCTGCTCTCTTTGCCTCACGTGCTGTCTGTGTGAGGAGAGAAATGCTGATAATTTCCTGTTTAAACTGTGATCACATGTATTTGGACACAGCTGATCACATGGTAAAGAATTTATGTAATAGGCTCTTTACCGTGATCGGTGATGCCCTGTGTCCCAGAATTGGAGAACATCACATGACGTCCTCCCAGAACAAGAGTGCTCTCGCCCATTCCTTCATTTTACTATGTTACAGGTGGGAATCAATTAAAGGAGAAGTATGGCCAACACTTTTTTGGCCCCACTTCTATGGATCACAAGAGTGCATTTTGTTCTGTACTACTGTGATCTGTTTTTAGCTGAAAGCAGGCTAAAGTTCGCTGCCAGCTGACCTCACTCAGACTTTGGGATGAGTATCACCAGCTTTGCAACACTCCAGCATCAAGCCATGACTGCAGGTAACCACAGGAGCTTGGTACCTTTAAACGAGAAGTGCAACCAAAGCTTGTTTCGCTGTACTCCTGTGAATCACAAAATTGCATTTTCTTTTGTACTCCCGTGACCCGTTTTCAGCCGACAGTGGGCTAAAGTCCACTGTCAGCTGACGATCACGCTTCATCTATCCCGACTTGGGATCCACCTAGGAGCCTTGACTTTTAACTCTCATCTTCCATTTTAACCAAGAAGAAAAATCATGTAGCTTCCATAAACACTAGCCACTCCTTAGTGTATAACAAATCAAATAAATTACATTAAATAAATCATACAGTGCCTTGAAAAAGTATTTATACCCCTTGACATTTTCCACATTTTGTCATGTTACAACCATAAATGTACTCTATTGAGATTTTGTGTGATAGACCAACACAAAGTGGCACATAATTGTGCAGTGGAAGTAAAATGATAAATGGTTTTCAATTTTTTTTACAAATAAATATCTGAAAAGTGTGGCGTGCATTTGTATTCAGCCCCCTTTACTGCTAACTAAAATCTAGTGGAACCAGTTGCCTTCAAAAGTCACCTAATTAGTAAATAGAGTCCACCTGTGTGTAATTTAATCTCAGTACAAATACAGCTGTTCTGTGAAGCCCTCAGAGGTTTGTTAGAGAACCTTAGTGAACAAACAGGTCAGGGATGAAGTTGTGGAGAAGTTTAAAGCAGGGTTAGGTTATAAAAAAAATATCCCAAGCTTTGAACATCTCACAGAGCACTGTTCAATCTATCATCCGAAAATGGAAAGAGTATGTCACAAAGGCAAACCTACCAAGACATGACCCACCACCTAAACTGACAGGCCCGGCAAGGAGAGCATTAATCAGAGAATCAGCCAAGAGGCCCATGGTAACTCTGAAGGAGCTGCAGAGATCCACAACTCAGGTGGGAGAATCTGTCCACAGGACAACTATTAGTTGTGCACTCCACAAATCCGGCCTTTATGGAAGAGTGGCAAGAAGAAAGCCATTGTTGAAAAAAAAGCCATAAGAAGTCCCATTTGCAGTTTGAGATCAGCCATGTGGGGGACGCAGAAAACATGTGGAAGAAAGTGCTCTGGTCAAATGGGACCGAATTCAATTTTTTGGCCTAAAAGCAAAATACTGTGTGGCGGAAAACTAATACTGCACATCACCCCTGAACACACCATCCCCACCGTGAAAAATGGTGGTGGCAGCATCATGTTGTGGGGATGCTTTTCTTCAGCAGGGACAGGGAAGCTAGTCAGAGTTGATGGGAAGATGGATGGAGCCAAATATAGAGTAATCTTAGAAGAAAACCTGTTATGCCGTGAAACACGGTCGGAATTCTCATCGGAAAAAACTCTGATGGTTTTCCCGTCGGAATTTTGCTCAAACTGTCTTGCCTACACACGGTCACACCAAATTCCGACGGTCAATAACACCACGGCATAAAACACGTTTGAATGCACTATAAAAGGGAAGTTTAATGCTTCTGAGCATGCGTCAAATTGTTTCCGAGCATGTGTCGGAATTTTGCGTGTCGGAATTGCATACACACGATCGGAAAATCCGATAGAAAGGTTTTCCGTCGGAAAAATTAAGAACAGGTTCTCAATCCAAAGTCCGTCGGAAATTCCGTCAGAAAAAGACAGATGGGCATACACACGGTCGGAAAATCTGATGAAAAGCGCCCATCGGACTGTTTCCATCGGAAATTCCGACCATGTGTACGCGGCTTTAGAGTCTGGAAAAGACTTCAGACTGAGACGGATGTTCACCTTCTAGAAGGACAACGACCCTAAACATACAGCCAGAGCTACAATGGAATGGTTTAGATCAAAGCATATTCATGTGTTAGAATGGCCAAGTCAGGGGCGTGGTCTCGGCATGGAAGCGTGAGGGCGTTTTCTCCCTGGGCTCCCAGGTCGCAGCTTTTCAGCAGCTCATACGGACAGAAATACCTTACATTTTTGTCTCTACATGCAGCCCAGACAGCCAGAGAAGTGGCAACAAAGACCCCAAGCTACCGCCACCTGCATGGAACGCTACCTGGTCCCAGTTCAGCCGGCCGCATCTACACCAGACCCAGCCAAGATGGCGCTGACTCCTGCCACGAAGTCGGAGCCCAGCCTGCCTGCAGCCGAAGGAGGGGGAGAGAGTTACGATTGCGGCAATGACATGCCGCCATTTTCACCAATCAGTGACCTTTCTCCCTGCCTGCCCCTACTCTGCCTGCCCTATCCATCACAATATTCGGCAGCCCTGGGGGGGGGGGGAATTCAGCAGATCCCCACTACATACAGTGAGCAGCTTTAGGGCACCACCATATACACAGTCCTCCCAAGCCTCATCGTCCGGTGCACCGCTGTCTGCAACTCAGCATAGGCAAACTGCTGTGAACACTGCTCACTTAGCCTTGCAGTCACAAGAGTCCTCTCTCCCCCCTTTAAACGAACAGTCAATATGGGCCCTCCAACAGAAGTTGCCCACTAGAGAGGACTTTGATTCACAAGCCTCCAGAGTGGAGTCCACACTCCAAGGGGAACTTATGGGTCTGAGACAAGAGGTAGTTGATGTAACCTCACGCGTATCCACTTTAGAAACTGACTCTACTGCCCTACATCAGGATGTTTCTAGCTTACAAGATGCACAAACGGACCAAATTGCGGACCACAAACAGACCAAATTGCACAGCTACATTTGCTATTAGATGACCTTGAAAATAGAAATCGCAGGCGCAACATTAGAATTTGCGGCTTGCCAGAAGCCGCTTGCCAGAAGCCACTCGCCAGGTTGACTTAAAAGCGACTGTAACTGCCATTTTAAACGACTGTTTGGAGCGCCCTCCTGAGACCACCATTGCCATTGATAGGGTCCACAGGACCTTGGGTCCCAGGGGTCCCTCGGAAGACACACCGAGAGATGTTCTATGCTGCCTGCATAACTACTCGGTTAAAGAAGACACACTCCAACGGGCATGGCACAAGGGACAAGTGAACTTTGATGGCGCACAGAACCTTCTCCTACCAAATGTGTACCGTAGGACCCTACAGATGCGCCGCTGTATGAAACCCTTACTAGAGAAGTTCTGAGAATTGGAGATCACTTGCAAATGGGGGCATCCTTTCCATCCTTTGATCGCCCGGAAGAGGGGCAGGTCGTACGCTCTCTGGCACCCTTCGGAGCTTCCAGTCTTCTTCAGATCTCTAGATATGCCCCCTGTGCCTCTCCCCAATTTGCTTGCATATGTCCTGCCAACAGCAATCCCGCTGTGATTCCAACTGGCAGACCCCAGAGACCCCATAGGAATCGCCGGCCACAACGCAGACGACCACCAGCTCCACAGGATAACGAGCCTTAATTATCGGAAGTAATGACTGCACCCTCTTTACCGCTTTGTCCCCAGTCCCAGGGGCTACCAAACATGTAAATTCCAGACAGTACCTTCATTGGTACTGGGCACCTCGCTTGTAGGGAACTCACGGACCAATGATATATCCTCAGACTCAATGACAAGCCTTTTTAAGTATTATCCCCTAGATGCCCTGGTTTCAGCCAACACCCAGAAAGACTTGTCAGAACTAGAGACAGGGGGTTGTTCCTTGGGGTGGGAGGGAGTACAGGTTGGCCTTCTGTGCCTGCTCTGTAATGAGGTAACTATCTAGAATAAGAGAGCACGGCTAGGCCTTTCGGATTGAAGGGGGGGTGAGCTCCACCAAGGGGGAGCCCTGGGCCCCCCCCCCACACCTATTGCCTGTGGGACATACTGACTGATACACTAGGGTCTAAGTAATAGAGCAACAATTTCATGACACTCTCCATGTTTTAATCGTAAAGTAGTGCTCCAGGTGCCCCTCTGGTGCCATACCCGTAGGTGTCCCTCCTCCACTCAGGTAAATGTACCTGGATGCTTATTGCTTTTATTTATTTTTTACCTTACAATATAAATGTAAGAATGTCTGTTCAGTAGTGTGTGTTCTGCTGCACTTAGACCTGAGTTAGTTTCAGGGTTTTTTATTCTTTTTTCTCTGTACCGCGGTTGCTGGCTAGGTCAGTTGCTACAGCGGCACACACACTTTCTTTTTTTTTTTTTTTTAGCCACATCAGCAAAACTTTTATCGGGGACCTGTGTCCGTAGCCGTTCATCTCTGTCCCATCTCATCTTGGCATCCTTGTGGCTTTCTTTATTTCAAACTTTCGCAGTATACATTTTATGTAAATATTTCATTAAAAAAAACATTAAATGTTACTTCTAATTTCCCATCTTCTTACATACTCATCTCTTTCTATGCCCTTATCTATCTTAATTACCCTTTACCCTTCATTACCCCCCCCCGCCCTACTAATCTACCCCCCCCCCGGTCCCACCATCTTATCTCCTCAATTTAACTCTGCAGTCCAATTACTTCACTGTACCTCTCCGTTAACCTAAATTTTTTCCAGGCTTCCCACCTGATATTGAGGCGTTCTCTTCCCCCCTCTTCGCCTGCCCTAAGCCCTTCCATTTTAAAGATTTTGTTTATTTTATCAAACCATTCCTTTACTTTTGGTCTATCTACTGTTTTCCATTTTTTAGGGATCAAGGTCTTGGCTGCATTCATAAGATGCACTATCAGAGGGTTAGTGTATTATCCATATGGGGTTTCAACTCCATGAAACAGACAGACCCAGGGGTCATACGGTACCTGGGTATTCGTTATATCTTTGATGTATCTTAATATTTCCTTCCAATATAATTCAATCTTGGGGCAGCTCCACCATATATGTGCCATGGTCCCTCTCTGACCACATCCCCTCCAGCAGCCAAGAGCCTAGTCTCCTTGGAACTTTGCTACAGTCACCGGGACCCTATACCACCTTGATAGGCATTTATAATTTGTCTCTACTATTCCGATATTAACTGAGGATGTATGTACCAATTTTAATATTTTCTTTAACTCTTGATTATCCTCTCGTGTGCCTATTTCCCTTTCCCAGCTTTTTATGTATGACGATATCTCCAACTCGTCCCTCTGCTGCAGAATTTTATAGATGTGAGATATCCTCCCTTTTTTTGTCTCAGATTCACACATCTTCTCTATCGCCGTCAGTTCCTCCCCTCCTCTTAGTGGCTGGGGAAGAGAGAGGACAAAATTACAGCTGGAGATAGCGCCATTCATCAATCTGGAATATTTTTTTTTTTCTCCTTTAAATCTTGTATTGTGCTTATTTTCCCTCTGTGCAAAATGTGTCTCAATTGTGCCTCTTCACTCTTAATCCAATTTCCTCCTTCTTGTCTTTTACCTGGTGCAAAATAATTATTCTCTTTTAAAACAATTAAAGGTGAGTTATATTTCCACTTATTGTGCTTGTGTACCCCGTCCCATACCTTCATTGCATTTCTTGTAAGTGTAAGTGTATTTCTCCCCAGTGCTCTGTACTTAGGTGGTATCCATATATTATTTCCCAAGTTAGTTCCAGCCGTGATATGTTCTATCTTTGCCCAACTTTTTTCACTCTCTGACTTAGTCCATTCCACCACCCTAGTCAAGTTTATTGCTTCATAATATTTTTTAAAATTCGGTACTCCTAATCCTCCCTGATCTTTCTCTGTTTGTAGAATACTTAGCGCTATCCTAGGTTTTTTATTCTGCCATATTAGTCTTGTTATTAATATTTTAATCACTTTAAAATATGCTGGGGGTATATAAATGGGGAGCATTTGAAGTTTGTAGAGTAGATCTTATCTATCGAAGGGGTTAATTTTACTCCCAAATATTTTATTTCTGTATTTTTCCAGGAGAATTTAAATTCTCTTTGTAAACTCTGCTCTTCTCTCGGACCAATGTTAATATTTAATACCTCCGACTTGTGGGTTAATTTTAAAGTTTGATACTTCTCCATATTCTCTTAATGTGTTCAATAGATTGGGCATAGTGATTCGGGGGTTGGTAATATAGAATAAAAGATCATCTGCAAATGCAGCTACTTTGTGGGTTTCTTTTCCAACTTGTACCCCTCCTATATCTACGTTCCTTCTTACTGTCGATAGTAGTGGCTCTAATGTCAATATAAACAGGAGGGGTGACAACGGACACCCCTGCCTGGTGCCATTATATAGCCTAAAAGGGGACAGCATCCCATTTATTCTTATAGCCGCCATTGGGTTCCTATACAATATCTTAATTCTCTCCACACACACTTTCTGATCTAGGGAATCTTTGAATGCTGTGGTGTATTATGCAGGAGGTCGTCTTCTGAAGGGACACACATATTGCTTGACTGCATAGGCCTATGTAGGATTCAGTGTCCCACTGGTACCCCGGTGGGGTCAAACAAGGGAGCCACGGCTCACTCTCGCTGGTTGACAGCTGGCGGAGAGCGAACAGTCTCTCCTTTTATTGAGTTCTGATAATGTTTACCATTGAGGTTTTGAATATTTCACCATTGCTACCACTCCTGGTATTCTTTATATGTGTATCATATGTTATGCGTAAGAGAAGTTAGATCTGCAACTTTTAAAGCTGCGTTTGGCTTGGGGCTGGCTGGGGAGTTCCCGCGGCCCGGGGGCTCAACCTCTGAAGTGCCTTAACTCACCCCACACTAGGCCTTAGCTGCCTTTTTTGGCAGTAGACCTCCTTATGGAGACTTCGTTTTTGCCCATTTCGTCCATACCTCCTTCTATTCCTCTAACCTCCTATATTTACTTCCCCCTCTTTGACTGCTTTCCCTCGCCTCCTTTTCTTCTCTGCCCTTATCCTACCTTACCCTCCTTTTCTATCTCACAATACCCACTGTTCCAAGTTTCGACGGGGGGCGACAGCCAGAACCCACTTCCTTAAAAATAACTTTGAAATGAATTTCCTGGAACGTGAAGGGCGTCAATGCTCCTTAAAAGTGATCCAGTTGTCTTGCTGAACTTTGGCGGCAGAGACCTAATTTTCGAGCAGATAGGATTCCGAAACTGTACAGTAAACATTTCCCAACAGTGCACCATAGTGTATCGCCCTCAGATAAATCAAAAGGCACGTGTATCCTCCTAGCCAAAACTGTACCCTGGCAGTTCATAGACCTCTATACTGATCGGGAGGGTAGATACCTCTTTGTAAAGGGCAAAATCCAATCGCAAACGTTCACCTTGGCTAACCTGTATCTCCCCAATGTGGAGCAGCCCAGTGCTTGAGAATTGTCTCTCTGCCTTGGCTTCTTTTGCCAAGGGTACCCTGGTTCTCTTACAGGAACCGGATATTAAAGCAGACATTCTCCAAGAGTTAGATCTCTTTTTTGAGCATAACAAATATTCGGTCTCCAACCCTCTTTCTATATGGGCAGTACACAAGTGCTACATTAGAGGCATGTTTATTAAACATGGCTACAGACTCAAGGCTGAGTGAGCGAAAATACAGGCGGCATAAAACTCACCTAGATAAGGACCTAGAGGGGGGCGTGTCCAAGATGGCGACGGGAGAGAACGCTCAGTAGCAGAGCTCCTGGAGTCTGGCAGCTAAATCCTCCCAATCCGGCGCACCTGGGCCATCCTGCGTGGCTGCAACGACCCCCAGACACAGCACTGACACCGGGTCATGCCTGGGGGTAGATATCGGCGCTCAGCTTCAGTCACCCCCGCGAAAAACCAGGCCACAACACGAGGCCGGGCCGCCATCTCGGCCCACATGGCTTCCCAGTGGAAGCCACAGACTCGCCTCCTGCGACGGCGGCGGACCTAGCCACAGCCCTGCAAATGATAGCGACGGGCCAAGCGGCCCTAATGGAAAAAATCAACCACCTCCAGATCAACGTGGATTTTATCCGCTTGGATCTCGATTCCTTCCGGTGCCGTGTGGCGGAGGTGGAACAGCGGGTGTCGGCGGTGGAAGACACCGCGAGAGAACACACAGGGGATTTGCATACCCTGCAGGCCAGAGTTAAGGCCCTGGAGAGCCGTGCCGAGGACGCGGAAAATAGGAACCGCCGCAACAACCTGAGAATCGTAGGCCTCCCGGAGGGATCAGAAGGTAAAGACCCTGTAGCCTTTGTTGAGCATCTTCTGAAAGACTTAGTACCGAAGGCCCACTTCTCCCCCTTCTTTACAGTAGAAAGGGCCCACCGCATGCTAGCTACACGAGGCCCGCCAGGCTCCCCTCCCCGCACGTTCATATTTAAACTCCTGCACTACAGAGACAGGGATCTGGTGCTGCAGGAGGCCAGAGCGCTTCAGGAGCTTAAGTTTGAGAACGCACGCCTGATGATCTTCCCTGATTACACCATGGAGACACAGCGACAGCGGAAATCATTTGATGCGGTCCGGGCTAAGCTAAGCTATTTCCAGCCAGGCTGCGGGTGGAGGATGGTGAGTCCGCAAGATTTTTTACATCTCCTGCGGAGGCCTTGTCCTGGATCGAAACGCTACACAGGAATTAATCCAACCCTGAGATGACCACTTTAATTTTGCCTGTATTGCCCTGCAGGAAGGAGGGGAGGATTTGCCTACAACCGACGGACGTCTGGAACGGAGGACTGCTGGGGTTTACCTCCAATCTTTAACCTGAACTCCCCCCTCGTGTGCAATGGAAGGTCGTTTGTCCCCCTGGTCGTAAGTGACTCCCTGGGATCGGGCTGGGGGGGTCTATTTAATATTGCCACCCGAATCTCCCAGGCAGAGAGATGGAGGGACTTTACCCCTGCAGGGGGTGGTGGAGGGGTGGGGGGCATGCTGACAGGCACTGGAGGGAGGGAATCCTGGCCCTTATTGATGAGATGACTATGATGGCTGTTACGTTTTTTCAAACTATGGTTTACATGAGTCAGTTTGCCATATGTCTTAATTGCTTGATATCTCGTACAGTAAATGAAGTACAGGTGGTACCAGGTGGTGGTGTGGTCGGAGCTCCTGAATATCCGGTGATGGTCTTCGACCCTGCAGAGTGGTATGAATTTACTCAATGTCTAGTTGCAAAATAGTGTCCTGGAACACCAGGGGTCTAAATTCTAAAATTAAGCGAACACTGGTGTTCCAGTTCCTGCAAAAACACTCTCCTCATATTTGTATCCTCCAGGAAACACATCTAGTTGGGGGTAGAACCATAAGCCTGTGTAGGCCTTGGGTGGGCTATGCATACCATTCAACCTACTCCAACTTAGCACGGGGTGTCAGTATCCTCGTGCGTAAATCACTGCCCTTTCAATTGCTGGCATTAGAGGTAGACGCAGGGGGGCGGTACGTAATTATTCATGCCAGTGTTTTGACTTTGACTGTAGTGATAGTGGGGTTATATGTCCCTCCACCAGCCTCAATATCCCTGTTGTACCAAATTGTGACGAAAATCACACAGTATGCCACAGACAATGTTCTACTGATGGGTGACTTTAATATGGTTCCAGACCCCCAAATGGACAGGTTGACCCAGACGCCGGCTACATCTTCAGAGCTGAGGGCATGGTCTGAGACATTTGACTTTACTGATGTCTGGTGGTGGCGACATCTCGGATCTTGGACCGATCTCGGACCATGCCCCAGTGTCCCTGACGATTGAATTATCCTGTGCCCCCTCAGATGG
Organism: Lithobates sylvaticus; assembly: GCA_028564925.1. Taxonomy (NCBI): domain Eukaryota; kingdom Metazoa; phylum Chordata; class Amphibia; order Anura; family Ranidae; genus Lithobates; species Lithobates sylvaticus. The sequence goes on along the minus strand of CM053029.1, from coordinate 257,554,965 downwards.
TCTGTGGCGCCTTTCTAGATTCTGGCTCTCTGACTCAAGGATTGATCTCCCGGGTAAAGCTGACATAGGTGACTTCTGGAACACAAGGGATAGGACTGTCTCTCTTCCGGATTCCTGGAAGTGTGTATGCGGGGTCACTTCCAAACTCACATTGGACAGATCCGCAAGGAAGCAAGTAGGGAACTACACAGAGCTGAGACCAGGATGCAAATCCTGGAATCAGACTACGTCAGGGATCGCTCTCCCCAGGTATACCTGCAATACAGTGAAGCCCTGAGAGATGTTAACCTTCTTCGAGCCTCCGCGACTAAGGTTCGTCTGCTCCATCAGAGCCAGCGGATCTTTGAGCAAGGCGAACGAAGTGGAAGATTGTTGGCATGGTTGTCCCGGGAGCATTCCTCCCCGGCTTCCATATCAAGGATATTATCCCTAGACAGGGAAATTCTGACAGACCCTTCCCAAATTAATGCCTGGTTTGCATTCTATTACCAAGACCTCTATAGCTCCAAAGCTCAATACACTGAACAAGGACTCTACACATACTTAGACCAGATTGACCTGCCGTGTCTTAGAGACTCGGTCAGAGATAAACTGGATAGTCCCCTGACACTGGCAGAAATCCAAGCAGCAGTCAAATCCTTGCAAAGTGGGAAGACGCCGGGCCCCGATGGGTTCCCGGCGGAGTTCTACAAGCAATATGCAGAAGAATTCCTCCCCATATTTAGGGAGGTATTGGTTAAGGCACTAGAGCGGGGGAGTTTGCCCACCTCCATGTTTGAAGCGGTTATTGTAGTTCTCCCTAAGCCTGGCAAGAATCCTGACCTGTGCTCATCGTACAGACCCATATCACTCCTGAATGTGGATCTAAAAGTACTAGCTAAGGTCCTAGCGGGTCGTTTTAACACCGTGATTACGGCCCTTGTACACCCGGATCAGTCCGGGTTCATGCCGAGCAGAGGGACTGACATCAATGTCCGCAGATTGTTGACGCATATGGACGGGGCTCCGGAGGATGGCTTGGGGGTGGTGGTGTCCCTGGACGCCGAGAAAGCGTTTGACTCGGTTGAATGGGGGTACCTCTGGGCTGTCCTCCGGAAATTTGGTCTTGGACCGGTGTTTATTCAATGGATGCGCATGATGTATGCCTCCCCTAGTGCCCGTATCAGAACTAACAACTCCCTTTCACAGGCTTTTCCACTGGGAAGGGGCACCCGTCAAGGGTGTCCGCTCTCACCAGGGCTTTTTGCGCTGGCTGTGGAGCCCTTAGCTTCTAAAATACGCGCTGCACACACGGTAAAGGGGATACATGTGGGAGTGTTGGAGGAGAAAATATCCTTGTATGCAGACGACACTATCCTGTATTTAAGCGATGTCTCCTCCTCGCTCCCAGCAGCCCTGCAACTGGTTGATGACTTCGGAAAGTATTCTGGTGTCAAGGTCAATTGGGATAAGTCTCTGATCTACCCACACAGTCCCAATAGACCTAGACCCCCCTTGCAAAGCCCCTTAGTCTGGGTGGATACATTTTGGGATACATATGGGCGGACCGGTTGCCAAATATATGGAACTCAATCTAAATCCCATACTCGCTAACTTTTCAAAGAAGTGCGCTGACTGGAAAACAATTCCTTGACCCCGGTAGGTAGAGTTAACCTCATCAAGATGGTTTTTCTGCCGAGGTTCCTCTACCTTTTTAGGAACAGCCCCATAGCCAATGACCTATTTTGCCAGGATTAAATCTATCACCTCCTTCTTTGTATGGCTAGGCAAGGTGCCCAGGCTTGCACTTTCTACCCTGCAACTCTCTGTGGGTCAAGGAGGGCTTGCTCTCCCCAACTTCCAATATTATTACTGGGCGGCCATCCTAGTGACTGCCCGATGGTGGTTTTCATAGCCAAAGGACAACCCAGCGGTGACACTGGAGGCTGCGATCCTGGGGTCGTACACGACACTCGGTAACCTAGTGTTTAGGGGGGTCAGAGCCCATCCCAATTTGACTACCCTGATGCGCACGACCATCATGGTCTGGAGTAGAGCTAGAGGGGTGCACCAAACTTCGGGTACGATTTCTCCTCACATGCCACTATGGGGTAACCCCAATCTTTACCATTTCCGCAGTATCCCAGATCCACAAATTTGGGCCACTAGGGGAATCACGACTTTACAACATTTGATGGTGAGAGGTAGACTGTGTACATTCCCAGAATTAAAAGCTAAGTATCATTTACCAAACTAGATGCTCTTTCGGTTCTTCCAGGTGAAACATGCCTTTCAGCACCAATTCCCCGGGGGGATAATCCTTGAGTCAGATCCGGTTGAGAGGCTGCTTGCTTCTAGGGTCTTACCGGCCCCCTTGTCTACAATTTATTTCCATATGACAGCCTCCTCGTCTACCCCACTACCTAGGGTGTATAATAAATGGAAGGAGGACATACCTTCTCTTGAGGATGAAGACTGGGACTCCTGTGTCTCCTCGTATGTTTCCACCTTAATTTCTGCTAGAGACCGTTTCATTCAGCTGAAGTTTCTTCACCGGGCCTATTACACACCTCAGAGACTGGCGATTATCTACAGGGACAGGTCCCCCAACTGCACGAGATGTGGGGGGGAGGATGCCTCCTTCCTACATATGACCTGGTCATGCCCGGCGCTGCAGGGATTCTGGGAACAGGTCCTGGCTGACAATAATCAATCAGCAGAGCTTTCCCTCCCACTGGAGCCAGAAATTCTACTCTTAAATGTGATAGGCGACCCCTCGGTTGGGAAGTACAAGAAACTGTTTGTGTAATTTGCCACATACTACGCTCGTAGAGAGATTCTGTTGAAATGGAGGGCCGAGCTCCCACCCACCATCACCACATGGAGAAACACTTTGAACACGGTTTTACCACTGTACAAAATAACTTATGTCAATAGGAACTGTCCACACAAATTTGATAAGATTTGGTCATCCTGGATAGACTCTTGGGGATCCCTGCCGCTGGATCTATCTCCTCCTGAACCAGATGTATGATCCAGTGGCTGGGATCTAGATGTCCGAATTGGCGGAGTGTATGCTCTGCACTGTCCCTCTTCCTTCCCGTCCCCTCCCGTCCCCTCCCTCCGCCCTCCCCTTTCTTTCCCCTTCCCTTCTCCTCCTCCCCCCCATCCTCCCCCCCTCTTGTTTCTCCTCCCCTTCTTCTTTTTCCCCTCCTTCCCCCCATTACCCTCTTCTCTCCTAAAGCAGCCTTTCCCTTCATTCCCCCGGGCAGATATTCTGTCCCTCCTATCCCCTTCCTTCTAATGCCTAATGATGTGGGACAGAGAATGTTGATCGATTATGTACCTATTGACTGGATTGTCACGTGCTATTGTGTCAACTGAGAAACCTGTATGTTGTTCACTTGCTCTATTTTTATCTTGTACTGTAAACTGACCTGTATGTACTTAACATAAATAAAGTTCATATTTTGTTAAAAAAAAAAAAAAAAAAAAGATAAGGACCTAAAGACGGAAGTAACCAAACTACAAGAACAAGTTAGGGAACACTCCCTATTCCAAGCCAAAAATCAGCTATTGAAGGACTGTAGAACCCTATACGAATATGGGGACAAATGCAGTAGATCGTTGGCGAATGCCATTCGTACCCAACGCAACTTGTCTTTTTTTTTTTTTTCCACTTTATATCTTTATTTCGATTTTTGCAGTTACAAATTATACACAATCTCATACAACTCTCTTACATAAATAATGTTAAACATACATCATTAAATGAGTTAAGTACATTCTATTTCATTCGCCCCACCTTACATTCACCCCCTACCCCTCGTTTCCATCCTCTTACTCTTTGTTAATGTCGGTTCATCTACTTAGTTCTTTTTATCTGAGTGGGTTTGGTTAGCACTATCTAAGGCATTTTCAAATTTCTTTCTCAATCCATGGTTTCCATAGTGATTGAAATTTAGCGAGGTTCCCTTGTTTTATATATGTGGTTCTCTCCTTCATAATCACACTATCCATATTTTGCTACCACTCGTTAGCTGTTGGGGGGCTAGAGGACTGCCTCCTCCGAGCAATTAATATCCTGGCCTGAAATTAATATCCCTTTCCTCCCCCGAGAACGCATAGAGTAGGATCCAGTTCCAGTTGAGTGTTGAATACCTGGGAGATCTTGTCCACCACCTCTTTCCAATATCCATATAGTTTTGGACATCTCCAGAACATGTGGACAAGATCTCCCCTTGGTCTCTTACATCTAGGACACTTATCATCTTGCCTACGGCCAAACCTAAACAGCTTATTTGGAGTGTAGTAAGCACGGTATAATAGAAAAAGGTGTGACATCTTCTGGGGGAGGGGGGGAGTGAAACCATTGGGGCGAGTTCAAGTATCCTTTCCCATTGAGGAACTGAGATGGTTCCCACGTCTCTCTCCCACTTTGCTTTATGTGGACTTAATTGTGTACCTTCCCTGTTCCCTTTATATAGATGTAGATAAAGATTAGAAATCATCCCCTTACGGGTCCCTGCCCCTGCCACCCTCTGTAGTACCAGCATATTAGTCCACTCTGGTGGTTCACCTTTAAACTGTTCGGCCAGGGCATGTCTCAACTGCAGGTATCTAAAAAAAGACTTCCTGGGGAGAGAAAAATTATCTCTAAGGTCCTGGAAACTTCTAATCCTGCCCTCATGATAAATCTGAGCAATATATTTTAAACCTACTCTCTCTCATTCTCTAACAGTCCCCATCTTTTGTATTTCGCGCAAGTTAGTATTCTCCCATAGCAGGGAAAAAACTGTAAAGCCTCTATATCCCATCATTTTTTTTGCAGTACCCCATACCTTAGCCATCAAGCCCCTTCTGGAAGGTCCCAGCCTCTAGTATCTCAATCAAAGAATTATGTGGGGATTTATAGAGAAGGATCTTCCACTCTCGCCCCTCTTTCTCGACCTCACATCCCCCGATGTGTTGCAGCTGAGCCGCTAAGAAATATCTAAAAGGATGCGGCAAGGCAACTCCTCCTAACCCAGTTGGGAGTTGTAGTGTCCTAAGACTAATCCGGGAAATCCCCCCTTTCCAAACTAATTCTCTAAATATAGTATCTACTCTGTTAAACCACTTTTTATAGATCCATATTGGAGAATTATGGAGTATGTATAAAAGTTGTGGCATAAACACCATTTTTATTAAATTACACCGACCTGCTGCTGATAGGGGGAGTTTTTTCCAAATTTGAGTTTTTCCTTTGAATTTGTTCAAAAGTGGGACCAGATTTTCTATAACAAATTGTTTAGGATCTCTCGAAATATTAATACCTAAGCATTTGATTTGCTGAACTAGTTCTGGACTAGAATTGGAGTTGCTCTGCCTCGTATGGTAGGGGAAGGTCTATAGGGTCTATAGGTAGTAGGTTTGATTTTTCCCAGTTAATTCTCAGTCCTGACAGGAGGCCAAAATGTTTAATTCTGCCCATGGTCTTGCATAGTGACTCCTGTGTGTCATTAAGCAATAAAAGGAGATCATCTGCATACAGTATCACTTTTTCCTCTAAGTCCCCTCGTTTGAACCCTTTTATTTCTGGGGATGATCTCAAGGAGAGAGCTAAGGGTTTGATTGCGAGGGCGAAGAGAAGGGGCGACAAAGGGCACCCCTGCCTCGTCCCCCTCAGCAATCGAAACCTGGTAGAATGTTCGTTATTTACTTTCACTCTTGCCCCCGGGGAGCCGTATAGGAGCTTTACCCAATTAACAAAATTCGGACCCACCCGAAATTCCATTAAAGTTCTCCAGAGATACTTCCATTCAAGGGAATCAAAGGCCTTGGCTGCATCCAAGGAGAGGACGGCCCTGTTGCCCCCATCTTTAACAGGTAGTTGGAGATTCAAAAAAAGGCGTCTAATACTTAAGCTCGAAGACCTACCCGGAATAAATCCTGATTGGTCTTGATGGACCAGTTTGTGAATAACTTTATTTAACCTAGCTGCCAAGACCTTTGCTAACACCTTCATGTCCAAATTCAGAAGCGCTATGGGTCTATATGAGGCGGGGGAAAGTGGGTTCTTATTCTCCTTAGGGATCACAATTATGGTCGATTCCATCATTGACTTGGGGAGCTCTCCTTTCAGTGCCGAGGCATTAAATACCTCCAACAGTTCGGGGAGAAGCACCTCCGCGTACCTACGATATATTTCAATGGGAAGGCCATCCGGTCCTGGGGACTTCTGGCCAGCCATTTCCCGGACGGTCCGCTGTATCTCCTCCAGGGTGACAGGGCCGTCTAACAAAAGATAAGGACCTAGAGACGGAAGTAACCAAACTACGAGAACAAGTTAGGGAACACTCCCTATTCCAAGCCAAAAATCAGCTATTGAAGGCACGTAGAACCCTATACGAATATGGGGACAAATGCAGTAGATCGTTGGTGAATGCCATTCGTACCCAACGCAACTTGTCTTACATTCCAGCCTTGTCTACTCCTGAGGGTACCAAAATCCCTGCTTTCTACGAAGCACTTTACAATCTGCACTCCAATACTACTACAGACCAACCCCCAGATAAGTTGGAAGCCGTAGCTGCATATCTGGAAGCTGCTAACATGCCCCCTCTTAGTGAGGAGGAAGTAGAGTTGCTTTCGCAACCCATCTCCACAGAGGAACTCACGAGCGCCTTGGCAGGGTCCCCCAGAGGGAAAGCGCCAGGCCCTGATGGTTTCTCAATTTCTTATTATAAAACCTTTCAAACACAATTAGCTACCCATTTTATTGCCGCCTTTAATGGAATTCTAGACAATCACAATATGCCATCAGACCTTCTATAGGCAAGCATCACTGTGATCCCCAAGCCTGGGAAATACCCACTCCTCTACACCAGCTAAAGGCCCATCTACTTAATTGTGACCTAAAGCTGTTCACGAAAATCTTGGCAGAGAGACTGTGGTCCATTTTCCAGCATTTAATCCCACTGGACCAGGTCGGGTTTATCCGCAACAGAGAAGCACGAGATAAAAGAACTATAGACATCATAGCAAGGGCCAAACATCTTAATTCTCCGTTCATCCTGCTATCGACTGAAGCCGAAAAAGCATTCAACAGGATAAATTGAACTTTCCTTTTGGCCCCCCTGCGACATATTGGGATGCCAACATCCATCCTATCTTGGATTTATGCCATCTATTCCACCCCTACAGCAAAGGTCAAGATTAATGGAGTAACAGCCAACTCCTTCATGATAAGTAATGGCACGAGACAAGGATGCCCGCTCTCCCCGCTCCTCTTCATACTTTCTTTGGAACCCCTACTGCAACACATTAGACTTAACCCTGACATTAGACTTATCGAAACCAGCACAAACAACCATAAAGTAGCCACCTATGCAGACGACCTACTGTTTTACATATCAGAACCGCATATCTCTCTACCGGTCCTGTTATCAGCAATACACGACTATAGCACCCTGTCAGATTTTAAAAATAATCTAAAAAAGTCAGAGGAGCTCAACATCTCTCTTACTCCTAGAGCTCTTGATCACCTTAGTGGCAACTTCCCCTTCCAATGGGTTTCTCAAGCCATCCAATATCTAGGCACTAAGATCCCCTCCAACCTTTCCCTCATTTAACTTTCAACTTTCAGCCCCTTCTGGGCATTTTCTTCTCGGACTTGGACAGATGGAAGAACATGGCGATTTCTTGGTTTGGCAGATGCAATGTCGTAAAGATGAACATTATGCCGAGGCTGCTTTACCTCTTACAAGCCTTACCAATTAGGATTCTGCAGAGTTTTTTTCTTAAGCTCCGAACTACTTTATTAATTATGTCTGGCAGGGCAAACCCTTTTACAGCAACTGAAGCTCAGAGGAGGGGTTGGCCCAGATCCAGCTCTATATTGCACAGTGGTCCACATGAATAGTGGACTGGTGCAGACCACTGGAGCTGGTGTGCATTGACTTTTTGTGCTTGGAGCCTGATCTGAGTGGGCAGGGAAATATCCTGGTAATAACCAACCACTTCACTTGTTATGCCCAGGCATTTCCCACAAAGGATCAACAGGCATCCACGGTGGCCAAGATATTAGTAGACAAATTCTTTGTGCACCACGGTGGCCAAGATATTAGTAGACAAATTCTTTGTGCACTATGGCCTGCCCCAACGTATCCACTCTGATCAAGGGAGAGACTTTGAGAGCAGTCTCATTAAGAGACTTTTAGACCTGCTGGGCATCAAGAAGTCTAGAACCACAACTATCATCCTCAAGGAGATCCTCAAGCAGCAACAGAACTTATCTGAATATGCTCGGGACTCTAACTTTAGAGCAAAAGCAACACTGGAGCAAACACATAGCGGCTATTGTGCATGCTTATAACAGCACTGCAAATGATGCCACAGGATACTCGACCTATCGCTTGATGTTTGGGTGGGAGGCCCGGCTGCCAGTAGATCTGGAAGAATGGGTGGAACCTTGTGCGCTGCTTGAAACTAAAAACTGAATGCTATAGCTGCTGACACTCCCCACACCTTCCTACAACATGAATGATAGAAAAACCTGTATTTGCTATTATATATATCTGTGCGGACGCACAGGTGTATATAAATGTGTCGCGCTGTGCTCGGCAGAGTGTCTAAAACTGCTGTGCAGAATATAAAATCGCAAACCTGTCCCAATGAGCATCTGAAACTGCTGTGCAGACTGCTAATGATAAAAAAAAAAAGAAACATCTTGGAGAGAGGACAGCAGCCAGTGTGAGCAGGAGACTAACAGTGAGAGGTATCCACAGCAGCAAGCACAGGAGTAAAAGAAAAAATCAAGACCCCCGGCTGTTATAAAGTATTTTAGGCTTAAAATGTAAGCCCTTAAGGTGAGGGTACATCTGACGGGGAGGAGAGCACAATCTGCATGAAGTCACTTGGCACTTTAATTATTTTTTCATTTTAGACAGTTTTTTTCTGTTTTTATTTTTATTTTTATATTTTTTTCCAATGGACTTGATTGCTTTATATTGAATTATTCACGCCACATTGTTTGGAATCCACGGAGCACAAGCACTTTTTGTCATTTACAGCAGACACTATTTATATTTTATACTTATATTATTTGTTTTGCATTTGATTAGCACTCATTGGGACAGGACTGTGATTTTTTTTTTTTTATCATTAGCAGTCTGCACAGCAGTTTCAGATACTCATTGGGACAGGTTTGCGATTTTATATTCTGCACAGCAGTTTTAGACACTCTGCAGAGCACAGCGCGACACATTTATATACACCTGTGCGTCCGCACAGATATATATATAATAACAAATGCCAGTAAATCTGGCTTTTGGCACATCCACGGACAATATCTCAGTAACGTCCCACAGAGGGTATGTGGACTGCCTGCGGAGAAGCCTGAAGACTGCCTATGATAAGGCTCAAGCTGTTTCAAATGCCCAAAGACAGAGGAACAAAATACATTTCGACCTCAGGGTGCGAGTACAGGATTTACAACCAGGCGATAGAGTGCTGCTGAGGAATCTAGGTGTACCTGGGAAACACAAATTGGCTGATCGCTGGAAGTCACAGCCCTATGTTATCTGCAAAAAACTCCCAGGACTGCCAGTGTACCAGATCCGACCAGAGGGATGCACAGGCCCAATAAAGACTTGAAAAAAACGATGAGGGAAAGGGGAATAGGGAACGGGAAGTGGAGGGGAAAATTGCATCGGGATTAGTTTGAATAGGGAAGGATGCAGGATGGAGGATGAAGTATATTAAATCAGGTCGTGTTAATAGATGGTCAGGTTGGATCCAACCTGACCATCTATTAACATGACCTAATTTAATATACTTCAAATAGGGACGTTCAAAAAATAGAAAGTCCAGATCTCCCTGTATATTTTCTGATCTAGTTTTAACATTATTTTTTGTTACACTTAAATGACTTAAAAACGCTGTTACTTCCAGCGATGGTTCAAAACAGCATTATATACAGGGAAGACCTTTAGGACAGCACCCCAATTATAAATATTACCAGGTTGATCCTGCACCATCCTGCATCCTTCCCTATTCAAACTAATCCCGATGCATTATAAGATTATATCAATAGGAACCCCAGTAAAAGGCCCTAACCAGTTCCTTGATAGGGTAGTCGACATACTACTCTCCACGGTATACCAACAAAAAAACTTCCTGATCGCTCTGTACTCTTATTTTGGCATATTCTTACATGAGTGATCTTAATTAAATGGTTCGATAATAACTATCTCTCTCTTCAGGGCGATTCGTGAGTACCCTAAAAGAGACCGAGATAATAGGGCCTCAATGTAAGATGAGCGATTTCCTCCTTATGGTTAGCATAAAAATGTGCGACATGCATTCCCCTGCATCCTCCTTTACCCGGTTAAATTTCCCATCCCGGGACATTGCACCTATCAGTCTCTCAGCTGCTTGCTCCAACAGCCATGGCGGTGTTGATTTCGACATCGCAATGTTTTGATGTACGTTGCTGCCAAGTTGGTGCAGCATGTATAAGCTTTCTATTATCTCCTCTTTTTTCTATCATCCCACCCCATTTTAAATGTGTTTATTGGTCGGGTGACATGAGAATATTTACTTTTCCACTCGACCCTGTTTTAAGTGTATTAAATGTTTTGTATAGATGTTTCCTTGCCCATTGTCTAACACACGTAACTTTTTCAATGTTTAACAAACCGGTATTCTACATGAACAGTATTCACTGCTTAATTAGCATGACAATTGTATTTTCAACGGTTTAAATTGACACAACACTTCAAGTGCAATTACCTCTTTCCAAGTCAACACCTGTTGATGTTTGAAAATCACGGTATAAGATAGGATTTCCAACACCTTTCCAGCATACGTCAGGAAGAAGCAAAAGCAATTACGCCCTTTGCGAAAGGCGGCACGTCACGCATCATGTGATGGGCAGTTGATGAGCACTATACAGAGCAGAGGCTTGGAGAATTTGAGCAGCGCTGACCGACCCTGAGTGACTGTCGGGAGCCGGGAAACGCCGGGATACGGCCACAACTGAGCATTCCACACGGCCATTTGGCCTCCTTAGCATTTGGTGTTAGCCCAACCAAAGGACACAAAGTGGCCATCACGATCTCGGTCCGCAGCAACTAACGGCACTGGCAATTGATACACTGACTGAAGGGATCGGAATCCCTGTCATCTCATCCACACAAGGAAGACGTCAGCTGGGTAATGTTATAAGCTCACGAGTCTATCTTACCTTTTTTCATTTATGACTGTCTGAGGATTTAAAAAGTCTGTATCAATTGACATTGATTTCACTAAATATGATCAGCTAACTGCCATCTGCTACAGAACTTTGTTTGGATATATTGAACTGCTGACATATGAGATCTAACTGATTCATGACATTACTCTGTGTTTGAATGGTTAGCACCAAGTTCACAGCAGGGCAGTGCTCTACAAAACCTAGCTTGGATAAACGTAATTTTATTTAAGGCTTTTTCTGGTGTTAAGCAGTTTCACAAGGACAGCTGAAACTAACATATGGCTAATGGTTCAGTGCATTTAAACCGAACCCAACAAGGACTTTTTTTCTACACGGAAACCCAAACCTCTTCCAGCCAGGATGTTTAATCCCAGCTTACCTTAATAAAACCCGTTTTCATGCCTTTGGTGTCAGCAGGCATGTCATGTTGACTAGCTACAATCATTAAATTAGCGCAGCCTCTCCAATTTACTAAATTGCCTCTAACGAAAGCTCCACTAGTGCCAAGATCATTACAATCGGAATATCCTAAGGTCACTTGACTATTGGTATTATTTGTATATTTATATTAATAATTATCTGACACTCCCTTTGTTTGATCCTTTTTCACTGCTCAGTAACACGTGATGCTTTATATGTTGTCTATATGGTGTCCAGTATACGTCTTGTCTAGTGTTGTCCTTACTTGTTGGTTCTAGATATCCAGGTGTCTGGAATCTTATTATATGGGAAATACACAAGTGTTGTTTATAAATAATAAATTCACCTTTTGACTCAAAGAATCACTTTGTTTCGATCTATGTTTGTTTCCATATAATAGCCTCTTTTTTCTGGGCCCGTCTTCATAGGACCCAGTAGCCTTCCCCTTTATCCCCAATAAAGACTTGGCATCGCAATCATCTGTTGCCCTTGTCGGAGGCAGTTCGCGTACCACCGCAGCCATATTCACAGCCCACAACCACCACCTCTCAGAGATCCTGACCAGTGACTAGATCTCAGTCTGTGCCTCTTGCTGTAGATGAGGACAGCGAAGTTGAAGAGATGGGAATAGACTGGTTGTGGCCATCTCACACACCAGAGACTGCTACCACCCCTTCTTCTCTTCCCATGGTGACAGACATTGGGATCCTCCGATCAGAGGCTCCCGAGTTTGTGCCTCAGGATAAACCTCTGGAAGACCCCCAATCTTCCTTTCTGGAAGCAGACTTTGAGGGGTTTTCTTCTTTCATCAAAGCCAAAACGCAGGAAGCTGAAGTGGATGTAGAGGAGGAAGATGTGGCCGTGGATGAAGGTGATACCAGTGTGCCTGTAACACCAGAACCTAAAGAACAGAGAGAGAGAGGAGGGTTATTCACCCACCCAAGAGACTAACTTATGACACTCTGGGTGAAAGCTCGGAGATCTTTCTTACTTCAAAAAGGACTCGTGAAGCGCCTGGTCCTTCCACCACTGATTTGGTGGAGGACAACCCCAACTTACCCCCTGGCACATCTATTACAGGACACTTCAGTGTCAGTTGCATGTGGACAGAACAGCCTCCCGTATTATGCTCTGTGTCATGATATGAACTGCTTGAGGATGGGCTCTTCAAATGAAAATGCTAATTGTTTGTTGTCATGTGTGCATTAACCTATTTTATTTTCCACCTGTGTATAAAAGCGTGTAACAGGTCACAGACTTTTTACTCCCTTTGGGGGACCAAAGGTTCTTTGGTGGGGGGAGTGTGTAGCAGGTACCTCCCCAGGCTGGTTGCATCTATGAGGGAGAGAGCTGCCTTTCACCCCCCCTCCTTTCTCTCACACACACAGAACTGCTTGATCTGTAGCTTCCCCATTGGAAGAGACTGACAGCCATTCACCAGGAAACAGCAGCAAAGCATGGTGGGAGATGTAGTCTGGAGGAGGAAGTGACTGTTATGTGGATCAGCGGTGAACTACAGGACAGACAATGCAAAGCGTGCACAACTGCCTGCTGGAAGAGGTGATAAAAGGAGAGGCGTGGCTTGTTTTTAGTCTCTCTGGACGCCATTCAACACGATCAGCAGAAGGTCTGTGTGTGACCAGGGGTGAGAGACTGTGGCATATACAGCAGAGAGCCGGATCGCCTGCCTCTTGAACAGCCCTGCTATTCTAGCAAGCGGACCAGTCTGCGCTTCAGAGCAACTGGAAGCCCCTGCTCCTCAGTCCACAGGAGGAGATTCTGGCTGGAGCCTCATATCTATTGGAATCCATTGTAGTGAGGGGGCACCTGCCTATTCAGATAGAGATTACAGTGTTGCTGAGTGAGCTTTTTCCTATAGACTGCTGGTGAGACTTGTAGTCCCTCGGATGTGAAGCTACTTATTTACAGGTATTATACAGCTGGGCATTGGGGTCTTCTCCCCTGCACTGTAAGGTCAGTACTGTTATTGAACTCACATTTAAAGAGGAATCTACAAGTGGTGATCTTTCTTTAGTTAAGCCATCTTCAGCATATCTTTTGCACTACAGTAATTTATTTTCCTTTGTCTTTGTGGATTACAAATAAGTTTAAACATCAGGTTAGCTGAAGATATCCAGAGTGAAAGAACTTTTGCCATCTTCCTCTTTTACTAAGCTCTGCTGCTTTATATGCAGGGTTGATTACGGTATTGTAATACCTAAGGGGAGCCATTTTATTGGGACATTCTAAAAAAAACATTGCACTGTGTTACTGTGTGCATATGTTGTGTTTGTATGTGCTGATACCTCAGGGGACGGATATCCAATACATGCGTTGAGGGTTTTGGATGTTCATCTCCCTCTGTACCTGTTCACATATACCTTTTTAGGTGACGAAGGTACACATTCTGTAGGAATTAAGTGATATTTCCTGTCAGTTATAACTTGTGTGTGTGTTCATGCCATTTTATTATGTCTATTCTCTATTTCAAGTAAACATTTCTGAGTGGTTCATTGATATTGTGAGAGTCTCTATTTACTACCACCGCTGGTGACGTGACGAAACCCAGGCCCTTGGTAAATATACTTCATGGTTTATCATTATTGTGTTTACTCTCTATTGCTGGGTCACTAGTATTATCAAGTAGATGTGCCAGAGGGGTTGGGCCCATTTTTGGGGTTGAGAGGCAGAGTACAGAACCAAACATACATTAAGCGGCTCCTCCGGGGATAGTGCTACATTACTTTGAGCCCTCATTCACATTGACTGCGGCTTCATCTGAAATCAAATGATTTCAAAGCAGCATATCAGATTTCGCACAATTTTCAAAGCTGCATAACTTCGGGAACAACTTGGAAGACACCTGTGCAGCTTCATGCACAGATGTCTATTCAAGTCGCACCCGAAATCGCCAAAAGTAGTGCAGGAACTACTTTTGCAAAAGTGCGGCACTGCAAAGTCAAACACTGCCATTGCCAGCAATAGGCTGTGACCTCAAATCGCATGACAAGTCACTCCATTGTGAATGGGGGCTGATTCTATTGTAGAGCTGCATATATATCAGCAAGTGAACATTGGCAACTACTTCTTGCAAAAGAGTATCAAGTTCTGCAGAAAAGAATAACATATTTTGAGTAATAACAAAGTCATTACCATATGTGTGTAAAAAGTATACTAACACCTAGTGAGAGATCTGAGCATTGCAGCGAATAATCTGATCATCCCAATTTACAGTTTAGACCCAGGAAGTGAGACTGCAGAAACGGTCACAACTGAAGCTGTGCTAGAACTCTGAAACTGGAAAGTGCTATGTGGCTGAAACAGTACACACAGGTCTGGAAAGCACCACAATGCAGAGCCCACATTCCAGGCTACCTTCACCCTGTCCATGGGTTTGCTGACAGAGTAAGATTTCAGAAACTGCTTCACACCAGAGGCTGTGTCATGGCTCTGGATCTGTAGCTAACTAGGATGACCGCATGTCCGTATTTTGCAGGTCTGTCCCAGGTACCTTCATTTCAGGACAATACAGTGTCCCGGAATGAAACTGACAGAGCAAGCAAACCTCGTCATAGAGCTGGCACTTGCTCTGCCTCCACCTGAGACTCTGGCCACTGGTTGTTTTATTTATTTTATTTTATTTTTATACTGTTATTTATTTACATATTACAATGTAGTAATATAAATACTGTGATTTGATCATTCTGACACCATATCAAGCATGGTGTCAGGATTATTTAAGCGCTAACATCAGCCATTTGCCCGACAAATCACCCCCGCCTCCGGATTCCCCGTCAACCCTGAGACTACATTAAGCATCAATTAAGCATATTTTCCCTGAATGGCAGATTGGAAATGTGGTTATCCTACAGCTAACACAGTACACAGGAAATAAATAATACTGAACAGAGTAAATGACTAGTAAGAAGACTAGAGAAAATTCATCTATCCCTTTACGGCAGTAGTTAAAAGACTGAAGCAAGATGGAAGTGGGAAAGGTATACCTGGCTGAACAACAGCTTTTTTGTTTGCCACTGTCCAGTTCCTACTGAAGGTGGCAGTATAACCACATTTTCTCTGAGTAACTGAATACTGTGTCCCTTATTGGACAAGAATGAAGATGCGTTTAACAATGTTTTGCTATACACAGAATTGCATTAATTTATGTCTTTCGTTTTTTTCCTTAAGTTCAGCTTTAATTGGAGTTGGACTGTTAATGTCCAATATGTACAGTAGGTCTTGGGCTATATTCAAACTTGATCCGACTTTTTGAGTGCAACTTTGATTCAACTTTGGATGTATGTGACTTGGATGCGACTGGTTTTGAACAGTGATAATGGTCAATTGTTGCACAACTGTTGCATTGTATAACATTCAGGTATGTCTTTCACACAACTTTTGAGAGTTAACTTTAAAATGTTTGGCCCTCAAGTTGCATAAAAGTCGGACCAAAGTAATGCATGAACTACCTTGAAGCCGCTGCAACTTTACACATGAATGGAAGACATATGGAACAACTTGTCATGTGACTTTGATGTCAAAACAAAGTGACAAGTGTGAATAGAGCCTAAACCTCTACCTTAAAAAAAAATGTCAGCAGATTTTATGTTTTAAATATAGTTAGGTTTTCAAAAAACAGTATTCTTCTAGTAACAGAGCATTTAAGTAGGTGACACTGAGTTTGTTGGTATTAAGGCATTAATATAATAGTATACTACCTACATGATCTAAACACATATAACCTGAGGTATTCTTGTATTACAAAATACAGATGCATACTAATCTATTATATCATTAAGTAGATTATTTACAGTATTTATATATGTAGTATTAATACAGTAAAAACAGAACACACAAAAACATACTCACATAAAGCATGACAAAAGCAAGCCAAAGTAAATAAATGGGAAAAGAATATACAAATGTGAACTGCTTATCATTGATGAATGTTTCTTAAACTTGATTTAACCACTTTAAGACTTATGCCCCGTACACGCGATTGGAAATTCGGCCAGCAAAAGACTGATAAGAGCTTTTGGTCGGAAAATGTGACCGTGTGTATGCTCCTTCAGACTTTTGCTGGCGGCATTCCAGACAGCAAATATTGAAAGCATGTTCTAAATTTTTTGGTCTGAAAAAGTTCAGATTGGAAATTCCAATCGTATGTATCAATTCCGACGTGCAAAATTCCTACGCATGCTCGGAAACAATTTGACGCATGCTTGGAAGCATTGAACTTCATTTTCTCAGCTCGTCATAGTGTTGTACGTCACTGTGTTCTTGACTGTTGAAAGTTTAGCAAACTTTTGTGTGACCATGTGTATGCAAGCCAAGCTTGAGCAGGATTCCATCGGAAAAACCATCCAAGATTTTTCCGACGGAAATTCCGCTCGTGTGTACGCCTTTTACTGACATTTGTTGTTTACAAGTAAAAATCTGGATTTTTTGCTAGAAAATTACTTAGAACCCCCAAACATTATATATTTTTTTTAGCAGAGACCCTAGACAATAAAATGGCATTGCAATATTTAATTTCACACTATATTTGTGCAGCAGTCTTTCAAATGCAATTTTTTTAGAAAAAATACACTTTAATGAATTAAAAAAAAAACTGTTACGTTTTTGTATAATGTGAAATATGATATTATGTTGAGTAAATAGATACCCAACATGTCATGCTTTAAAATTGTGCACACTTGTGGAATGGCGAAAAACAATGGTACTTAAAAATCTCCATTGGCATTGCTTTAAACATTTTTACAGGTTAACTGTTTTGAGTTACAGAGGAGGTCTTGCACTATAATTATTGCTCTCCCTCTAACAATTGCAGCGATACCTCACATGTATGATGTATGCGTTCGCTTCTGCGTGTGAGCTCGGAGGGATTTAAATTAAAAAAAAAAAGATTTTTTCTTATTTATTTTACTTTTTATTTTTACACTGTCCCTTTAATTGTTTTTTTTTTTTTTTTTTAATCACTTTCATTCCTATTACAAGGAGTGTAAAAAAAAAAAACATTGTTTTGTTTTGTTTTCCTCTATCTTCATTTCATGTGAAAGCCCGAAACACACTGGAGCGGTGCGCTTGCAGGACAGTCAAAAAAGTCTTTCTTTGGAGCGCTGTAGGAGCAGTGTATTTACCACTCCTAAAGCGCCCCTTCCCATTGAAAACAATGGGGCAGCGCTCCAAAACCGCCTGCAAAGCGCCGCTGCAGCAGCATTTTGCGGGTGGTTTTAACCCTTTTTCGGCTAGTGGGGGTTAAAACTGCCCTGCTATCGGCCAAAAAGCGCAGCTAAAACGATGGTAAAGCGCCGCTAAATATAGCGCCGATTTACCGCCAGCGCGCTGAGCGCCCCAGTGTGGAAGTAGCCTTATGGGAACCAAGAATCCACTAGACTGTTTACCCTGTCTTGGAAGTTTGTTAGGACTAATATACACAATTGTATGTTTTGGTTTGCCCTCTCCCTTCTTTGCCTGCCCCCCCCCCCGTTTTTTCCCCCTCCCCTCTCCTTTCCCTTCCCTCCCTTTCTGCTCTGATTCTTAACAACCCCGTCTCTAATTTAAGATGTTTATATATGTATCGCCTGAGGAAGCGAGCATTGTCTGAAAGAAATGTATCATATAAACATTTACACCTTGGACTGTCAGTTATACCTTGATTTATGTAACTATGGAAACCCATCCACATATGTATGTTCTTATGTCTACCAGAATTATTATTAATTTATGTATTAACCACTTCCCTACCGCCCATTGTCATATGACATTCGCAGGAACACACTGTCCCTCCGGGTGGGTGTTATATGGCGTCCTTGGCTTCTCGGCGGAATAGGGGGCGCTGTGTCGCTCGGGAGCCAATGCACGTGCCCGGTGGCCACAATGTCTACCCGGCACCCGCAATTGCTGGTGACAGAACAGGAACGTGGATCTGTGTGTGTAAACACACAGATCCACATCCTGTCAGGGGAGAAGAGATCGATCGCGTGTTCCTAGTATATAGGAACACCGATCGGTCTCCTCTCCCCTGACAGTCCCCTCTCATTTGACAGTCCCCTCTCACCTGACAGTTAGAATCACTCCGTAGGTAACACATTTAACCCCTTGACCGCCCCCTAGTTTTAACTCCTTCCCTGCCAGTGACATTTATACAGTAATCAGTGCATATTTATAGCATTGATCTCTGTATAAATGGCAATGGTCCCAAAAATATGTCAAAAGTGTCCGATGTGTCCGCAATAATGTCACAGCCCAGATAAAAATCGCAGATAGCCGCCATTACTAGTAAAAAAAAAAAATTATAAAAGAAATGCCATAAATCTATCCACTATTTTGTAGGCGCTATAACTTTTGCGCAAACCAATCAATATACACTTATTGCGTTTTTTTTTTACCAAAAATATGTAGAAGAATACACATCGGCCTAAACTGAGAAAAACATTTGTTTTTTAACCACTTGCCGACTTGCCGCCGTCATTTTACTGCAGCAGGTTGGCACAATCCCGTGAACCGTCGTAGCTATACATCAGCTCGTGGGATCGGGAAAGCGCACCCGCTGAACTGCCGGCCACGAGCGATCGTGAGCACGAGAGGCAGAACAGGAACGTGTGTGTGTAAACACACACATCCCTGTTCTGTGAGGAGTGACAATAGCTAGGAACCCCAATCTGTAATTTCCTCTAGTCAGTCCCCTCCCCCTTTAGTTAGAAACACACACTAGGGAACACAGTTAAGCCCTTGATCGCCCCCTAGTGTTAACCCCTTCCCTGCCAGTGACATTTTTACAGTAATCAGTGCATTTTTATACCACTGATCACTGTATAAATGCCAATGGTCCCAAAAATGTGTCAAAAGTGTCCGATGTGTCCGCCATAATGTCGCAGTCCCGATAAAAATCGCAGATAGCCACCATTACTAGTAAAAAAAAAAAAAATATTATAAAAATGCCATAAATCTATCCACTATTTTGTAGGCGCTATAACTTTTGCGCAAACCAATCAATATATGCTTATTGCTATTTTTTTTACCAAAAATATGTAGAAGAATACATATCGGCCTAAACTGAGAAAAAAATGGGGATATTTATAATGGCAAAAAGTACAAAATATTGTGTTTTTTTCAAAATTTACGCTCTTTTTTTGTTTATAGCGCAAAAAATAAAAACCGCAGAGGCGATCAAATACCACCAAAAGAAAGCTCTATTTGTGGGAAAAAAAGGATGTCAATTTTGTTTGGGTGCAGCATCGCACGACCACGCAATTGCCAGTTAAAGTGACGCAGTGCCGAATCGCAAAAAATGGCCCGGTCATTCAGCAGCCAAATCTTCCGGGGCTGAAGTGGTTAAAAAAAAAAAATAATTTGGATATTTATTATAGCAAAAAGTTAAAAATATTGTATATTTTTCAAAATTGTCGCTCTTTTTTTTATAGCGCAAAAAAAAATAAAACGCAGAGGTGATCAAATACCACCAAATAAAAGCTCTATTTGTGGGGAAAAAAGGACGTCAATTTTGTTTGGGTGTTGCAAAAGTGGGTCAAAAGACCCCAGATCTCCCATTTACCTTTAAAAGCAAAAAATAAATAAAAAATACTTTCTGTCTAGCCATCGGCTGCACAGTGAATTGATTCTGGGCTAACCGACAGCTCCAATGAGCTCAGAAAAGACTGGGAAGCGGCGGGAGGCGCCCTTACTGCTACAGGGTGGGTGGCCCTCCTGTGTAGTATATATAGGTGATTCTGCACTTCTGCCTGCAGAGTGGCGCAATTATTAACAACAGAAGCTGATCTGCGGGTGCCGGGCACTGGATGTCCACCAGCACCCGCCAATCGTCAGGAGGAGACACAGAACAGGGCTCTGCCTATGTAAACAAGGCAGAGCTCTGCTTTGACAGGGGGGGGGGGTCAATTTTGTTTCCCTGCAAAGCAGAGACTAAAACCCATCTCTTAGTAAAAGCACCTAGCACAGTACACAAAAACACTGGCTAGGCACACAGTTAACCCTTTGTTCGCCCTAGAAGTTTAACCCCTTTCCAGCCAGTGTCATTAGTACAGTGGCACTGCACATTTTTAGCACTGATCACTGTATTAGTGTCACTGGTTCCTGCAAAGTGTCAAAAGAGTCCCACTATAAGTCACTGATTGCCGCCATTACTAGTATATAAAAATACATTTTTAATTCCAGAAATATATTTCATAGTTTGTAGATACTATACTGTTTGCATAAACCAATCAATATACGCAGATTTGGATTTTTTTTAACCAAAAAAATGTAGCAGAATACATGCTGGCCTAAATTCATAAAGACATTCAATTTTTTGACATTTTTTTTTATTGGATATGTTTTATCGCAAAAAGTCTAAAATATTGTATTTTTTTTTTTTTAATTGTTGGTCTTTTTTTTTTTTTAATAGCGGAAAAAATAAAAAAAACACACATTGGTGATCAAATACCACCAAAAGAAAGCTCTATTTGTGGGAAAAGATCACATACTTTTTTTTGGGTACAGCATTGCATGACCGTACAACTGTCATTTACGCAGTCCCACAAAAAATGGCCTGGTCATGTGCGCATTCTCATTTGTGCATGAGCACAAGGACATGGAAGTGCTTTGTTTTTGTTTTTTTGTTTTGTTTTTTGACACTGTCACTTGAATTTTTTTTTTATCAACTTTATTGCTATCACAAGGGACGAACAACATCCTTGGTGATAGCATGGGCAGCAACAGATACTTTTTACTGAGCGATATGAGGTCTAATAGACCCCATATCTCTTCTCTGTCCTCCAAAACAGCTGACCAAATCGAGATTGGTTTGATCAGCTGCTGCTTTACTAGGGATGGGGGGGGGGGGGGGGGGGGGTCCAATTCTTGCAAAAGTGATTGGGTGGCTGTTTAGCATCACTGGCACTAAAGAAATGACACCACTAATTGATGAGGCTATACAAAGAGCAAATTTTCCAAGGATGAGGGCTGCTCTCCAGGACTTAGACTGGGAGAGAATATAGGCATCAATGGGCACAGAACAGAAATGGGAATTCTTCAAAAAGACTGTTTGTGAACACACTGCAAAGTATATTCCCATGGGAAATAAGTTTTAAAGGTTTTAAAAATAAAACCTATGTGGCTCACGGCCAAAGTTAAAAAAGCTATAAACAATAAGAAAAGAGCTTTTAAAAAATATAAAAATGAAGGATCACTAGTGTCATTTAAATGTTACAAAGAATATAACAGAATATGTAAAAAGGAAATCAAGGATGCAAAAATTCAAAACGAAAGACAGATTGCAAAAGATAGTAGGACAAACCCCAAAAAATTCTTCAAATATATTAATAGTAAAAAGGTCTGAGCATGTAGCCCCTTTACAAAATAATCTAGAGTGGGTGACTGGGGACAAAGAGAAGGCTAATTTATTAAATACTTTCTTCAGCTCTGTGTATATAAAGGAGCATGGGGGAGCTCATTTCCATAATGGGGGTGGTAGTGACACAGCCCCAAATCCACAATGGCTCAAAAGTGATATGGTCCAGAAATATGTAGACAGAATAAGGCCCCTTTCACACATGCGGACCGTATGTCCGTTTTTCATCCATCCGTTTTTGGATGAAAAACGGACATACATGCATGTCTATGGGGCAGCGGGTGTCAGCGGATGAGCATCCGCTGACACCCGCTATTGTCCGCCTCCGCAATTGTCCGGTTCTGCAGTCCGGTTTTTCATCCGTCTGCAGAGCGGATCAGATGAACACGGACAGACGGTCCGTGTTCATCCGATCCTCCATAGAGGAGAGCGGAGAACTGACAGGGCGGTCCCTGCACAGTGTGCAGGGACCGCCCTGTCATCAGCCGGCTCAGCGGGGAACAGCTGTGCGATCCCCGCTGAGCAACGGATTTTCACGGGGCGGATCATTACGGATCCGTCCCATGTGAAAGGACCCTAAAGGTGGATAAAGCACCTGGACCTGATGGCATCCACCCACGGATCCTAAAAGAATTGAGCTCTGTAATTTAAAAGCCATTGTATCTAATTTTTAGGGACTCATTAATGACAGGAATAGTACCACTGGATTGGTGCAGGGCCAATGTGGTGCCTATATTTAAAAAGGGAACAAAGTCTTTACCAAGTAACTATAGACCTATTAGTTTAACTTCTATAGTTGGGAAGATACTGGAGAGATTAATAAAAGACCACATAGACAAGTTCTTGCAGGAAAAAAATATTTCAAGCAACAGACAGCATGCATTCATGAAAGACAGAAGTTGTCAGACAAACCTGATTTCTTTTTATGAGGAGGTAAGTAAAACCTTGGATAGAGGGATGGTGGTGGACGTGGTATACTTGGATTTTGCAAAAGCGTTCGATACAGTTCCGCACACACGGCTCATGGTAAAGGTAAAGGTAAAGTTTACAGGTTTGGAGGTTTACATGTTTGGAAATATCGGTTTGTAAATGGATAGAAAACAGGCTAAAAGACAGAATTCAGAGAGTCGTGGTTAATGATTCTTACTCTGAATGGTCTAAGGTTATCAGTGGTGTACCCCAAGGTTCAGTGATGGGACCCTTACTTTTTAATATCTCTATAAATGATATTG
The DNA here is from genome assembly GCA_028564925.1 of Lithobates sylvaticus. NCBI lineage: Eukaryota > Metazoa > Chordata > Amphibia > Anura > Ranidae > Lithobates > Lithobates sylvaticus. Next base: position 257,531,747 of record CM053029.1, on the reverse strand, counting down.
GGTCTGGGATCAAAAGTAACATTTCCGTCTTTGCAGATGACACCAAGCTATGCAGTGGAATAACGTCCTTACAGGATGTCTCCAATTTAAAAGGCGACCTCAATGCACTGTCTAATTGGGCGACTATGTGGCAGATGAGGTTTAACCACTTGCCTACCAGGCACCAACACCCCCCTCCCATCCAGACCAATTTTCAGCTTTCGGTGCTCTCACGCTTTGACTGACAATTACTCAGTCATGCAACACTGTACCCAAATGAATTTTTTTGTCCTTTTTTTTCCCACAAATAGAGTTTTCTTTTGGTGGTATTTGATCACCTCTGGGTTTTTTATTTTTTTGCGCTATAATTGAAAAAAGACCGAAAATTTGGAAAAAAAAAAAAGCATTTTTCTTTGTTTCTGTGATACAATTTAAGAAAATTATTAATTATTCTTCATAAATTTTGGCCACAATTTATACTGCCACATATCTTTGGTAAAAATAACCCAAATTAGTGGATATTATTTGGTCTTTGTGAAAGTTACAGACTCTACAAACTGTGGTGCAAATCATACAAAATTGATCACATCTGATGTACTGGTGGCCTATCTCATTTCTTGTGACCCGAACAAGCCAGGAAAGAACAAATACCCCCCAAATGACCCCTTTTTTGAAAGTAGACATTCCAAGGTATTTAGTAAGAGGCATGGTGAGCTTTTTGATGTTGTAATTTTTTCCCACAATTCTTTGCAAAATGAATTATTTTTGTATTTTTTATTTTTTTTCTACAAAATTGTCATTGTAATAGGTTATTTCTCTCACATGGCATGTGTATACCACAAATGACACCCCAAAATAAATTTTGCTACTCCTCCTGATTATTACGATACCACATATGTGGGACTTTTCCACAGCCTGACCACATATAGAGTCCCAACATGCAGGGAGCGCCATCACGTGTTCTAGGAGCATAAATTACACATCTAAATTGTTGACTACCTATTACACTTTTGAAGGCCCTGGAGCACCAGGACAATGACACGTGACACTGACGTGGCACTGATGACACGTGACACTGACGTGGCACTGATGACACGTGACACTGACGTGGCACTGATGACAGATGGTACTAATACGGGGCACTGATGACACGTGACACTGTTGACAGATGGCACTAATATGTGGCACTGATGAGAGATGCACTCATACATGGCACTGATATCACGTGGCACTCATACATGGCACTGATGACAGACGGCACTAATACGTGGCACTGATGACACATGACACTGATGACAGATGGCACTGATACGTGGCATTGATGACAGGTGACACTGATAACAGATGGCACGTGGCACTGACAGGTGGCACTGATGACAGATGGCACTAATATGTGGCACTGATGACAGATGGCACTAATATGTGGCACTGATGACAGATGGCACTAATATGTGGCACTGATGACAGATGGCACTATGTGGCACTGATGACAGATGGCACTGACTACAGGTGGCACTGACTACAGATGGCACTGGCAGATGGCACTGGGGATGGCACTGGGGATGGCACTGGCAGATGGCACTGGGGATGGCACTGGCAGATGGCACTGGCAGATGGCACTGGGGATGTCATTGGGCACAGATGGCATTGGGGACAGGTTGCAGTGGGCACAGATGGCATTTTATTTTTTTATTTTAAACTTACGGCGCTGCAGCCGTTCATCTCCCCCTCCTCACACGCTGTCTCTGTGTGAGGAGGAGGAGCGGCGCTGAGAGATGATCCCATATGTTTACATATGAGATCATCTCTCATTGGCCAGGGCGATCGCGCTGTAAACGGCCGCTGTTATTGGCCGTTTACAGCGATCTGTGTTTGGCCGTGTCTGAGGGACACGGCCAACACAGAATTTCCCTGCTGCGCGCTCGTGAGCACGCACAGGGAACGAGGAAAGGGGAGGCCGTCATATGACGGCCTCCCGGGATTTGGCATCCGCGCTGTGGCCGTCATTCGGCTACGGCCGGATGCGAAGTGGTTAATGTTGATAAATGTAAAGTTATGCACTTAGGGGCTAAGAATATGCATGCATCATACAGTCATGAGTTATTCACTTTACAGTCAACAAAGAGGACAAGAGGGCACTCTTTACATCTAGAGGAAAAGAGATTTCATCTCCAAATACGGAAAGGTTTCTTCACAGTAAGAGCTGTGAAAATGTGGAATAGACTCCCTGCAGAGGTGGTTCTGGCCAGCTCAGTAGATTGCTTTAAGAAAGGCCTGGATACTTTCCTGAATGTACATAATATAACTGGGTACTAACATTTATAGGTAAAGTTGATCCAGGGAAAATCCGATTGCCTCACGGGGGATCAGGAAGGAATTTTTTCCCCTGCTTTAGCAAATTGGAGCATGCGCTGCTGGGGTTTTTTGCATTCCTCTGGATCAACTGTGGTTATATAATGGGGTATATAGGATTGTATATTTGTGGTTGAACTGGATGGACTTGTGTCTTTTTTTCAACCTAACTATGTAACATATGCCAGTCAAGAAGTGGTTAAAATTGTTGACTACATTTTTAAAATCATAATTGTCAGCAAGAACAGAAAACTTGTCTGCTGCTGAAGATGAAAATTTGCATGCAAGCAAATTACCAAGTATGAGCTTTTAAAAACAAAAAAGCAGATTTTGAAAAAAGTTTGATTTTTTTGATTAGTGACAGTCGTAAAAGTGGACAAAACTGTAGAACACATCATCCAAATGCTTGTTATTTTTGAAGTAGCCCTTGGAGAATGAATGCAACGAATGCTGTATGGCTCAAGCCACATTGGGAAATGACTGGTCTCCAGGGCAATAATCAGCATTAAAATACAAACATGAAGCAATCATTCTCAAAATTCACAGTTTTATTTTGTTATATGGGGGGATAACAGCAGATAACCATACACAAGGCCGCAAGAGGGTGTACAGTGTGCTTGGAGCATAAATAGCTGGCATAAGGGAGCCACGGGTGCAGCGAAAAGCTTCCAATTGCAATGGAGGACTTCACATACTGTAGCTAAACAAGGGTTTGCGGCACTTGCATAAAATATGGAACACTAATATGGAGGCAGAACAGACACAGCATCCATATATCAATCTTGGGAAATTGCATGAGGCAGTGATGCCTGTGTGAAATATTTAACACTAGGACACTTCAGGAATCAGGACTCATAGTACTTACAGCCATGAGGGGCTGTTATTAGGTATTCTAGCACAGTAGTAAGCAAGGGTTTCTGTTTTTATGGGCATTATTTAAACGCTTTTTTTTACTTTTTCAAATAATGATGCATCTCCTGGAGATAATTTAAACTATGAGAGATAAAATAAGAGATAAACTACATAACAGTACAAGACTCATTTGTTTGTTTTTTCCCATTGCAATTGCATAACAGTTGCTCAGTTCAGCAGAAAGGTATTTTGTAAATAGATTTTTTTTTTTTAAATATTCAGCACAAAAAGTTACCTAGTCAAAAAAGCATACCGATTCTTACAGTACTACTACAGAATTACAATACTAAACGTCATAGGTTTTAGACAGCCTGTCAAACATCCTTGTGATGTTGTGATTCACAGTGCAAGTACTGTGACTTTAAAGCTTTCTAACACAAAAAAGCAAGAAGTGCTTCTTTTATCACTGTTAAAAATATAAGGTGCTGAAAACATACTGTACAAAAGTTTACAAACTAGGGAGGGCATTAATGAAAACTGGTGGTATAGAAATTAGACTAATTCCAAGCACGTTAAACATATAATAAATTGCTCTTTAGGGGTTAGAAAATAAAAACAAATACATGACTGTTTTTAAGAGTCTTTACGTATAGATTTTTATAAATTCCCTTTATAAAAGTATTTCAGTTCAAAAGTACTTTTTCAATCTCAGAGTCTGCACACCTGTGGATAATATAGATGGAAGAGTACATACTGCGCCTGCAAACTACCCATTTATTTTGAAGACATGGATAGGTAATACTCACAAAAATGGGCTTCAAAGAAATAAAAAGGTTTATCAGTTAAATAGGAATAAATATAGAAACAGATAGTTAGTAGCTACAGCCAAGACATGGCTGTAGCCCATAATTTTGCTCCTGATGCAAGTATAGTTAAAAAAAAAAAAAAAAAAAAGTGAAATGCTTGGAACCTAGCCACTCACTGGGAAACCAATGAATCTGTTTTAGCAATATCAGTATTTTCTGTGGACTTTCCAGTTTCCCCATCCAGGATAGAAACTAGAACAGAAATACAGTAGAAAGCTTTCAATTTGACACCTGTTATGGTAACATTTTTTTTAAGGGAGGTTCCCCCTCTCTTCCAAAATATTTCATGTTATTTCACTTGTAATGCGATTACATGTGTTCAGAAATGCATACAAAATCGCATCAGTGTGAACCAGGACTTACTGCTTACACAATAAAAAAACATTTACGCAAGCTGCTGAAAATTTGACTAACTTCTAAGGGCTGAAACACACTTTTGTGCTGCAGTACATTGTGGAAATGCATTCCTCTTGACAGCCCATTCAAAATGAAAGTGTGAATTGGCCTTAATAATTATTTTGTTTCTTGCCTAATAAGGTTATTCTGAGGTTCCCACCATAAGAAATACTGCATATTGGTGAGTTGCTGGGGCATTACACTCCAGAATGAGACTCCCAAGTTTTTTTATTTAAATAAAAGCAGTTTAAACCTTCCTTCCTCTAATTATACATTTTCTTATAATATAAATTAAGCACAGTAAGGAGCATAGTTACAACCTGCAAGTAAATGTAAGCACCCTATTGTGTATTGGTGCTTCCTGTGTCCCCGTTTAGCAGGGGGTTGGGCAGTTGACACTTCCTCCATGTTCCCCTCCTCATTGGGCACCAAGTGTGGGTCACAGAGGAGGCCTACCCCAGGGTAAGTTCTTCTGGACTACATTAGGCACCTTGAACAGGGTCACTTGTCTTACACATGGGCTACTTTTAATTGAACAGATGAATGAACTCTAGCTAACTAGAGGGACATGTTGAGCCAATGCTGATCGGCTCTCGCTGCTATGGGAGACAGACCTGCTCACGGAGAGTGTCGACAACAACTCCTTCTGCAAGAGGCTGTTCCACCTGTCACATGTACACACTTATGACAGACTGCAAGTGAACCCTTTGTTACTCTTGGTAACCACTTGTGTCTTCATGCTGTATTAACTTCTACAAAAGTTGTCTTCCTACCCCAATTTGCTCAACTGAGCCGAGCTGTAGACTATATGTGCCAGGTAATTGCATTACACCCATTGAGTAACTTCAGACCAGACAAGGACAACATTTCTAAAACTACTGGAAATTCACAGCTTACATAACAGAGAGCACAGTCTCCTCCTAACATCCCTAATCCCTTACTCAGGCTTGATTGTTGCCCCAGCATACCTGCACAGGATAGAGTCTATTATGGCAAAGGATGTCTTTCATTTGAAGGCTCAATTTAACAGATGGTGACCCCAAGACGTATCTCTCTGCTCTTGGCTGGTTGAGCTCTGCCCGCATCTGATGAACCTGACCGGTCATAACAGGTAAGAAAACTTTCTATCATTTCTTCACTTTATTGCGGCTGCGGGTTGCTCGGTTGTCCAGGACACGAGAGGTAACACAGTCTATGTTTTCTAGTGCTTTTATTATATATGTCAGTGCTCATTTGCAGTCTGTGTAAACGTTACTGGTTTTCTTGAAATTAACTGAAATATTGCAGTTGCATTTGTTTCTGCTTTCATTCCAAAGGATGTGTTTTATTTAAAGGGATGGGCTCACAAAAAGTACCATATATTTTCTGGATTGCATGCATTTGATTTGTTGAATGGCTTTACCTTATCGTTTGATAATGATAAAATCAATGCATTGTTTAGCATACAAATTAAAAAATCTGATTGTGATCGAATGTGTGGCTGCATGGGAAGTTATGGCTGATAAGCTTAACAAATTTGTTAATCCACCACTTTATAGAATTTGCACAGGTAAAGTTCCTATAGGTCAACTAGAAACTGATGAATTAGCTGATTTCATCTCTCCCTATTTGTGTGCACGGAGACAGTTCACAATTGCAGCTGCTCCTACAGCTCCTGAAGGGCAGGGGGATCTGTGTTACAAGCTGAGGATGAAGAGCAGACAGGCACGGCTGCTGCAGCCACTGACTCCTCCACAGTGTCGTATCAAATTATAGACACTGACACAGAGAACAAGATGAGGAAGTTAATAACAGAATTTCAAACACCCCCTTCAATAAAAAGAAGAAATAGCGTAGGGGATGTGTATCAAGATTGGAGATATGTTATCCCCGACCTAGGTACTCCCGAATTAGCTAGATTTGTTAAAATGCTAAAAACTTCTACCTTTACTCCTCCAGTTACTAGGAGCAGAAATAGAGAACAGGAAAAAGGCTACTACAGGTCCCTTCTCCATGAGAAAGCACCTTCCTTAGGTAAGAAAAAGCCCCATAGTGAAAGAAATGCCACTCAGAAAGGTAGCTCTCCCTGGAGATATGGAAGGAGAAGAATATGTGCCTAAAATAGGTAAAGTATATGTGCCATGGAAACCACATGAGATTAGGGCTTCGATTTGCCTGATATAAAAACTTTCCCAAGAAAGTGGATAACTCAATTGATGTGGTTTTAAAAAACTAAAAACTCAGCAGGCAACATATGGAGATATGTGGATGTTGATTGATTGTGCATTGCCTGGGAGATATGTTGATATGTGGAATCAAGCAAAAATGGCGCTACTGAAAATGGTATAGTGAAGATAGAAAATAATGTACAGCAACCTGCAGTGTTTTACATAGGAGCTCTTATAGGGCTTCTAAAAAATTGAGTCCTTGAAACATTTACCGAATGTCAGGATCTGGGGCAGTTAATGGAGGTAGTGCAAAGAACGAATGAGTATGTATTAGAATACTGGAATAGGTTTCAAGGAAGCTGTAAGAAAGCATACGGATTGGACTCCAGAAGATGAAACCGATTTGACCAGACATGATCTGGTTAACAGTTTTGTAGGAGGATTGTCACAGAAAGTCATAGAAGAAACTGAGCTTCACACTCCTGAATGGAGCAATAAACCAGCCTCAGAACTAGTCGATATTGCTCGAAGAATCCCGTACCTGAGAAAGACCACCCAGGGAAAGTATTGGGGTGCCAGTCTCAACTGTTCAGGTCTCTCCTCAAGGGATGCCTGTGGCCACACCCCCATGTATATTTCAAATTATGGAAACCCTGGTAGACATGGAATGCAGGCTAAGCCCAACAGGACTAAAATATATGTCAGAAATGCCCCCTCAGTTTCAGCAGATGATCCCACAGAGAAGTGACAGGAGCCCTAGTGCTAGTAATATTTGCTTCAAGTGCAAGAGACTGTCGTTTCTGCTAGGATGAGGCAGGGTATGGTGATTTGTCTAATGAAAATGTAATTTCTTCACCAGAGCTTGCTGTCTTGAATTTAGGACAAAATACAAAACCAATGATTGATGTGTCTGTTAATGGTTTATCTATCCTGTGTTTAATAGATAAAGGCGCTTCAAAGAGTTTGCTAAATATATGTGATGCCAATTTTCCCACCTCGAATCAGCAGGTTTCTTTGGTCAAGGTAAGTAATGATATAATCACTGCCAAAGTCACTAAACCTCTACAGGTAAGAATTGGAGGTCAGTGTCAAACATTAATTTGTTGTATCGCCATACTCCCCTTGCAGTCTGTTAGTAAGAAATCTACAGAAATGGGAGTAACTATAGTTTTAACCCCTGAAGGGATGGAAGTAAACATACATTAATAAGTGCAGACTGAGGCTTCAGATTTGCTATTTATGCCAGTACTTGATTCACCCCCAACAGTAGGGATTCCAGAAGCCCACAAGGGGCTTATTGATGAAGCAATCAGGATTACTGGAAATAATTCACCAGGCTATATGGAAGATGTAAATACAACAAGCGAAGGTGACGGGTCATGTAGAGATGTACCCACTAGTAATACAGATTAAATCAAACGTTATGCTTTTTCTGATCGTTAGTATGCTGCTTACAAATTTTCGGCAGACTGGGAAGCATGTGGACGTGAGGACGTGCAGCGCCTCATAGAGGGAGGGGCTTGACCGCGGGACTGACGGAGTGTACGAGGCGGCCCAGGGAGAAGCGGAGGGAAGCCCGCTGAGTGTGAGAGCGGTGCCCTCTTGGATGAAGTCCCCGTACCCCCGCTGTAAGCCACTATGTATCCCGCATCCAGGCGAAGTGACAGGCGCTAAGCCTGGGTCTGGGGATATGCATGTGGATTGAGATCAAGCAACCGCCCTCCTCCACCCGCTGCACCATATAATCCGTTCCGGAAGGAAAACGATCCCGGCTCAGCATCCGCCACAACAGACGCCCGGGGGAGGTAAAAGCGGTATGATATGAGAGGAATGTGGATTGAATTTGGAGGTCTTATAGAAGTCTCAGGATCGGGTAAGTGGAGCCCTAAATGATTGGTATCATCAGCTGATTGAGAAGCAGGACAGAAACAGGAAAGAGGTACTGATGCACTAAATGAACTATAAACTGGAAATGTATTGTGCCTGAGAAGAAATATACCTGTACTGATCCCATAAGTGACTTTATTGTAAAAAAAAAAAAAAAGGGGGGGGGAAAGGTACACAAATCATGACATACCAGCTTAAAAAGGAAAAGGTTGCAGTTATCCTATTCCAGCAGAATATTATATATACCTGCAAAGGACAAGGACATTTTGAGCAGTTGTCTATGATAATTACCATCTGTTTAATAACCTGATCATATCAGAGGACATTGTGATTAAAGTTGGAGGAAATGATAACCTGTAACTTGTATTGGAGCTGTAAAACAACGTGTATATAAGCGATCTGGCAATCAGACACAGGTTAATCAGAGCTGTATACTAGTAAAGCTCAATATATATCCTTAAAGGGACCAGTTTATATCAGCACGCACCTGTAGAGAATAGAGGAAGATATAAAGGAGAAGAAATACTTTTATTTCTGCTTTTCTATCCTTCTCTATGTAACATACTACTGCCTTCTGTCCGCCTCCCCTTGGGTGAATAAACATTAAGATCTGTGACTAAATCCCCCTTCTCCTCTTCTTTTTTTTTTGGGACTGCTGAAACAGCACATGATTTGTTCGACCCATATGACTTGGTTGGTGAAAAGAGATATACTGCTTGATGTAAATTATCATAAACCCTGTGCTAATACTGCCTTAAATAATAGTTTTTATCAAGTAGTAGTATGATGCTGGATGACTCACTGGAAGAGGATATAAGCAGGGTGTGAAATTTCTGGAAGAGGGTAGTTTAATACAGTCTTGTACTTTTGCACATATTAGGCCTGCTGATATAAATATTAGAATCTTTGACAATTTTGAAACCAGCAAAAATAGTGACTCTTCTCCCCAGTATAAGTGGACTCTATTTCAAGCAAATATAATAGATAACAATCCAAAACGGAACCTCCAATAAATGATCCTGGCAGTCTACAGGTAGATTAGGGGTCCCCTAAATTCAGCTACGTCACTATAAGCGCGTAGAAGTAGGAGCTCCAATGGTCTGATATTATAAAGAAATAAGAGATTGTAAACTGGGGAAACGTAAAATTATAAATAAAAAAAATCAGTATGAAAGGCAAGACCACGAAGGGAAGTGACCCCAAAACTCCTAAAGAAAAAGCAAATACAAGTACGATCAAACAATATATGGTAAAAGGGTCAAGCCCTAAAATTCCAGGACTGGAAAAACAAGAAGAAAGAATCCACTAAGAAGAAAGGAGATAGCCCTGACCTATCCAGAGAGGATATTTGCACAGAAAGTGAAATAGAGACCAGCAAGATGGAAGAACAGAATGCAAGCGCTCAAATTCCAACAAAGACAGAAATGTCAGAGATGTTAATGAGATTGGAAAACTAAATTAAAGGGGAAATAATGGCGCTACGAACGGATTTGGGTCACCTGTTGACTCAAGTGGAAGAGATGGAGGAAAAAACAGGTAATCAAGCACAGGAACTCTCTAAATTAAAAGAACAAGTTAGAGCAACTAAGATAAACCAGAGGAGGATCCTCTATAAATAAGAGGATCAAGAAAATCAAAGCATGAGACAAAATCTGAGAATACGGGCCCTCCCCGAGGAAAATGGTGAAGATCCAAGGAAAATTATGAATTTGATACATAAACCCCTGTTGAACAAAGTGTCAGATGAATGCTTGAAATTTGATAGAATCCACCGGGTCAGAAAACCCCAAAATATAGCAGTAGATCGTCCCAGAGACATTGTGGCCAGATTTCAGAGCTATGAAGAGAAGGCGGAAATATAGAGCAACCTGAGGGGAAGACCCCCATTGAAATTTGGTGGAGTGGACTTACAAATTTTTATGGATTTAGCGCAGGAAACATTAGCCAGGAGACGATTTCTTAAACCACTTTTAGAGCAAATGCGAACAGCAAATATTAAATATAACTGGGGATTTCCGGCATGCCTAATAGGTTATAAAGATGGTAGATCTGCAAGATTAAGGTTTCCAAAAGAACTACAGGAATTCTGCAACAAACTGGACTTACAAGTTATAGAGATACCACAATGGTCAGATAGAGAAAAATAGTTTAAAATAGGAAGATGTTTATTAATGATTTCCTCTGTGATTCTCCCCTCCCTTTCCAAAAATTGTTTTATTTTTTATTTTTATTTTTGGAAGGTAGGAGAGAAATAGCAGTACAGGCGTGCTCCACTTGTGGGAACGCGGTGGGGCTTGCTTAGCCGAGACTGGGCCCTCGCCTGCATGGTGGCCGATGGATCTCCAGGCCTCAGTGGGGGTCGGGGGCTGGTTTGGCCTATGTGCAGGGGTTGGCCGTGTAAGATACCTATTGGTCCTGGGGAGGGATATGTTTGTAACTGTTTGGGAAGGTGCAGAGAGAGGGGGAGGGAGGAGGAGAGAGAGGGTAATGGGTTCGAGAGGGGAGATCATGGGAGCCGCACTTGTGCACCCAATTCGTGCCCCCCCTCCATTTGTGTGGGGGGGGGCACGGATAGGGAACGAGGTCAGAGCCGCACCTCTGGGAAGGAAGACCAGTGGTGGAAATGAAGTTCAGATCCACCTATGGTTTAGAGGTCGGAGATGGCCCGGAAAGGGGGTGGAAGGGAGGGGAGATGGGAAGGAAGGTGGAGAAAGGGGTGTGGAGGGATGGAGGGGAAGAGATAACTCTGTCAAATGTAACAATTAATAGTAGGAAATAACAATTACGTTTTTGACATATAATGTCCACGGATTGAATACACCTGCCAAGCGACACAAAATCCTTAGAGAGTAAAGCATTATAGGGCTGAAGTAGTGTTTCTCCAGGAGACACATCTCCTTCAGGACACAAACGTTAAATTACTCTCTAGGGATTTTCCATTATGGTACTACGCAGATTCAAACACAAAGAAAGCTGAAAGGGGTGGCAATTGGCTTTGCTGCAGGGATACGGTTTAAATTAGAGGAAAGGGTGATGGACCCTAAAGGCAGATACCTCTTTTTGAGGGGTTGCCTAGGGGAAATGGAATGTACACTGGCAGATATATATGCCCCTAATAAGAATTCAATAAATTACCTGAGAGGAATTATGGGGAAACTCATGGAGTTCAAGAAAGGCAGTGTTATACTTGCAGTAGACCTACAATTCTGCATGGATCCTTGAATAGATAGTTCGCACCGTGTACAGGGGACAGGGGGTGTAACTTTAAAAACAATTAAACAGAAAATGCATCAACATCAGTTACTTAATGTTTGGAGAATTATGCACCCCAAGACGCAAGATTACGCGTTCTTCTCCCCTGTACACGGGACGTACACTAGAATTGACTATATATTGGAAGACCACAAAACACTGGAGATGGTAACTGATTCAAATATAGGAATATCAACGCTGAATCTGACCACTCCTCCGTGACTATGAAAATGAAGACCATCATATAACTGCTGTTTAAATGAGGCACTTATACAAAATAAAAAAGATGTAGAAATAGTCTGAAAGGAGATAGAATATTATTTTATGACCAATGATACAAATGGAATATCACATTCTACACTATGGGAGGCGCATAAGGCCTATATTAGGGGTATTCTTATCTCTATAGGGGCAGGGGGGAAAAAAGGAGCGAACTAGGAAAATTAAATTATTAATAGATGAGATACATAGATTAGGTTTAATTGGTAATTGGTTTAATGAGCATAAAGCTGCACCGACTAAACACGTACTTCGGGAATAGTATTACACCGGTTGAAAGATTAATAGACTAATAATCGCATAGAGATACCTTGGAACTGGACTTTCCCTGTCAAATCTATATTTTGAGTTTATGGTGGGCAAATCTACTGTGAGCTATATTGTCCAGGACACCTGTCCATTCATTTGGGAAGTACTGAAAGATGTGGTCTTCAAGCAACCAAACACAGAAGAATAGACAAAGATAGCTGATGTATTCTAGCTGCTCTGTAATCTTCCCAACTGGGATAGTCATAAGAACACAGAGCTCAAGGGACCAGATAGTAGTGAACAGCATCTCACACCAATCATTGAAAGAGAGTGACACCTGTTATGATTGGTCGATTCTTGGATATAATTATACCATTTGATGGAAAGTGGAATATATATTTGATGCTCACCTTTATCTGACATCTGGTAAGCAGATTTGATACACCTGGGTGACGTGTGCTCCTTTTTTCACATTCTGGAAGTGGTGGAAGATTCTTCTCACTATCATATAGTATTTACAGTTTTTCTTCAAACGAATGAACTTTAACATAAATTAGCGCTGCATTTGGACTATATTTACTGAGTTTGATGATCAACGAACTGTGCTGGCTGCTATTTCATTTCTTTCGCTATTTTTATGACATATTGTTTTTAGCGCTGTTACCCACCTCTATTTATATTACATAGATTAGAGCAAACTCATAAAAAATTTAAAGGACAACACCAGGAAACCTTCTACCTATTGGTAACAAAAAGAGAGGAATTAAAAGATCTCATGATACAAGATACGAAAAGAATGTTTAATAGAGTATTGAAAGATAGATATCTCTGGGGAAATAAACTTATGCCTCGTACACACGAGCGGACTTTCCCGCGGGAATGTCCGGTGGACTAAGTTTTAAGTTTTGTTTTAAAATTGTCCGCTGGACTCGGCAGTCCGGCGGACAATCCCGCGGTCTGTATGCTAGTCCACGGGACTTTTGGAAATGAACGGACTTGCCGATCATCGGAAAATCCGTTCATTTAGAACGTGACTTCAGGTAGACGGGGCTAGCGAAGGCAGTGAATGCCGCCGCGCTAGCCCCGTCACCTGTTATGGATTTAAAGGGAATTCCTACGCCGAAAAAACGGTGTGAGGGTCCCCCCCAAATCCATCTCAGACCCTTATCCAAGGACGCAGCCCGGCCAGGAAAGGGGTGGGGACGAGCGAGCGCCCCCATCCCTCCTGAGACGTACCAGGCCGCGTGCCCTCAACATGGGGGGTGCCCTGGGGAAAGGGGGGCCGTGCGGCCCCCCACCCCAAAGCACCTTGTCCCCATGTTCATAAGGACAAGGGCCTCTTCCCGACAACCCTGGTCGTTGGTTGTCGGTGTCTGCGGGCGGGGGGCTTATCGGAATCCGGGAGCCTCCTTTAATATATTTTATTGCACTGCTCCGGGGGTCTTCTTCCGTCTTGGGGGGTCTTCTCGCCGGACTCCTCCGCTCTCTTCTGCTCTTTTACCTAGCTCTTTTACCGAGCGGAGAAGCCCGGCTTTCTTCTTTGTCGTCGCCGCCTTCGTCTGGGGGTCTCGATCCGCCTTCGGGGGTCTTCCGGGGTCTCTTATGTTCTTCCCGCTGTCGCCGCTTCCTGCACGGTCTTCTTCTTCTTCTTCTTCCGATGTTGACTCGTCGATCTCTCTGGCCGGAATGGCAGAGACGCGCTGTGTTGTGATTTATATAGGGACAAGGAGGCGGGGTCACATGCTCATGTCACATGAGGATGCTGGGACTGTGACATCATAGGGGGGCAGGGTCACCATGTGACATGAGCATGTGACCCCGCCTCCTTGTCCCTATATAAGTCACAACACAGCGCGTCTCTGCCATTCCGGCCAGAGAGATCGACGAGTCAACATCGGAAGGAGAAGAAGAAAAAGAAGACGGCGCAGAAAGCGACAGCGGCAAGAACAGAAGAGACCCGGAAGACCCCCGAAGGTGGATCGAGACCCCCAGACGACGGCGACGACGAAGAAAGCCGGGCTCCTCCGCTCGGTAAAAAAGCTAGGTAAAAGAGCAGAAGAGAGCGGAGGAGTCCGGCGAGAAGACCCCCCAAGACGGAAGAAGACCGCCGGAGCAGTGCAATAAAATATTTAAAAAAAATTGTGTGTTTTTTTATTGACACTTTTACACCTTAGGTGAATGGGTAGGGGTACATCCCCATACTCATTCACATAAAGTGGGGGGCCGGGATCTGGGGCCCCCTTATTAAAGGGGGCTCCCGGATTCCGATAAGCCCCCCGCCCGCAGACCCCGACAACCAACGGCCAGGGTTGTCGGGAAGAGGCCCTTGTCCTCATCAACATGGGGACAAGGTGCTTTGGGGTGGGGGGGGCGCACGGCCCCCCTTTCCCCAGGGCACCCCCCATGTTAAGGGCACGCGGCCTGGTACGGCTCAGGAGGGGGGGCGCTCGCTCGTCCCCACCCCTTTCCTGGCCGGCCGGGCTGCGTGCTCGGATAAGGGTCTGAGATGGATTTGGGGGAACCCCCACGCCGTTTTTTCGGCGTGGGGATTCCCTTTAAATCCATGCCAGGTGACGGGGCTAGCGCGGCGGCATTCACTGCCTTCACTAGTCCCGTCTACATGCAGTTACGTTCTAAATGAACAGACTTTTCTCCGTGTGTGGGCAAGTCCGTTCATTTTCAAGAGTCCCGCGGACTTTTTCCCGCGGATTGTCCGCCGGAGAAGTCCGGCCGTGTGTGGCCAAGTCCACAGCTCGGAAAGTCCGGCGGTTTGTCCGCTGGAAAGTCCGGCGGTTTGTCCGCTGGACTAGGTCCGGCGGACAATCCTGCCGGAAAGTCCGAGCGTGTGTACGGGGCATTAGTAAACATCTTGCCAGGACATTAAAAAAAGGAAAAAAAATCTAGAAGCTATATAGAAAAGATTTAAAATAAACACCGGGGAATGGTATACAAAACAAAGGAGATAGCAGAAGTGTTTCGGAACTACTACGGGGCATTATATGCAGTAGATAAGGGCCAACCAGACAAAGATAAAGCAAGTAGAATAAAGCAGTTTTTGGACAGGGCAGGAATCCTCCAAATGCCAGATAGTGATATGGATGCGTTAGAAAAACCCATAACTGAAGAGAAAATTAGTAAGGCCTTACCAGAAACTGCCTCAGGGAAAAGTCTGAGACACGACAGGATTTCGATCCTCTATTTAAAGAAATATAAGGAGATCTTGGTACCAAGGTTATGCCAATATATGAATGGATTGGGGATGGAGTATGAAATGAGTGGAGGCACAGGTGGCATCGATAATGGTAATATTGAGGGAGGGGAAGGATGGAACATGTTGTTCAAGCTATAGACCAGAATCTTTGCTTAACGCCGACACAAAGTTATATGCAAAGGTCTTGGCAAATAGGTTGAAAGATCAGATGAAAGTTCTAGTTCACCCCGACCAGGTCGGATTTATTCCCGGGAGGGAAGGGAGGGGCAATGGAGTGAGAACATTGCTCCTCCTCCAGGAAATTAAAAATGGTGGGTCCCCAGGTCTATTCCTGTCGATTGATGTGGAGAAGGCATTCGACAGGGTAGACTGGGGACTCATGATAAAAACATTGGAATACATGGGATTGGGTTAAAAAATTATCCAACGGATCAAAGTATTATATAAGCAACTGACCGCAGTCATAAAAATCAACGGGGAACTATCCCCCTCCTACGAAATGAGACAAGGCAGGGGTGCACCCTATCCCCATTACCAGGGCTCAAAATTTCAAGTCTTGAGCTACTAGCCAGGCCTCAAGGGTTACTCGCCACCAGTTGCCCCGCCCAACCCCTACCCTGCCCCACCCCCTAACCCCGCCCCTAAACACGCCCTCATAAATTATCTCATGAAATTATACTTAAATGATTTATGCAGAATTAAGTTATAAATATTAACAACAACTTTGTCCACCAATGCAGCCAGCCTGTGCCCCCCCCAGTGCAGCCTGTGTCCCCAGTGCAGCATGTGACCCCCCCAGTGCCGCATGTGACTCCCCCAGTGCCGCATGTGACTCCCCCAGTGCCGCATGTGACTCCCCCAGTGCCGCATGTGTCCCCCCAGTGCCGCATGTGTCCCCCCAGTGCCACATGTGTCCCCCCAGTGCCGCATGTGACCCCCCCAGTGCCGCATGTGACCCCCCCAGTGCAGCATGTGACCCCCCCAGTGCCGCATGTGACCCCCCCAGTGCCGCCTGTGTCCCCCGTGTCCCCCCAGTGCAGCATGTGTCCCCTCCAGTGCAGCATGTGTCCCCCCCAGTGCCGCATGTGACCCCCCAGTGCCGCATGTGTCCCCCCCCCAGTGCAGCCTGTGTCCCCCCAGTGCAGTCTGTGTCCCCCCCAGTGCAGCCTGTGTCCCCCCCCCAGTGCAGCCTGTGTCCCCCCCCCAGTGCAGCCTGTGTCCCCCCCAGTGCAGCCTGTGTCCCCCCAGTGCAGGCTGTGCCCCCCCCAGTGCAGGCTGTGTCCCCCCCAGTGCAGGCTGTGTCCCCCCCTAGTCCAGGCTGTGTCCCCCCCTAGTCCAGGCTGTGTCCCCCCCAGTCCAGGCTGTGTCCCCCCAGTCCAGGCTGTGTCCCCCCCCAGTGCAGGCTGCCCCCCCCCCCAGTGCAGGCTGCCCCCCCCAGTGCAGCCTGTGTCCCCCAGTACAGATTGTGTCCCCAATGCAGCCTACCTGTGCAGGGGAGGAGAGCCGCCGCCGCTGCCTGTCTGATTAGAGCGGCAGGGGAACATAACAGCTTTCATTTCAATAGCTGTTTGTTCCCCGCCGCGCACCGTCATATACAGCCCCTCCCCCTTGTCCAAGTCACTTTGATAGACAGATCACCCGTCCAATCCTGGGTCAGGTGATCTGTCTGTCTATCAAAATTCCCCCGACAAGGGGGAGGGGCTGTATATGACAGCGCGCGGCGGGGAACAAACAGCTATTGAAACGAAAGCTGTTATGTTCCCCTGCCGCTCTAATCAGACAGGCTGCGGCGGCGGCTCTCCTCCCTTCCGATCCTACACTCGCGAGACCTAAAAATCCACTCGCAAAATGCGAGCAGGCGAGTGGATTTTTTGAGGTCTGCCATTACTCTTTGTGTTGTCTATTGAACCCCTTTTAGCAACAATTAGGTCCAATCCGGATATAGGGGGAATTAGGGTTGGCGATGTGGAACACAAAGTGGTGGCTTTCGCCAACGACTTGTTGTTCTACATATCCAACCCTAGGACAACAATGCCAAACGTACTTAAAATCATAAAACAATATGGAGTAATATCAAACTTTGAAATTAACCTGAATAAATCAGAGATTTTGAACATAAATTTAAATAAACAAGAAGCGCAAAGTATGCAAAGGGAATTCCAGTTCCCTTGGAGGAAGGAGGGATTCAAGTATTTAGGAGTGAAGTTGGCAAATTCGTTGGTAAAAATATATAAGGAAAATGATATCTCCTTACTAGACGAAATAAAAAATGAAATAAAAAAATATCATCTAGATCCCTCTCTTGGATAGGGCGAATTAATACAGTAAAGATGGTCCTACTGCCAAAGATTACTTATAAGTTCCAAATGCTGCCTAACGCCTTGCCGCACTATTACCAATCACTAAAAGCGATTATAATGAGATATATCTGGCAAAATAAAAAACCCAGAGTTTCATTTGCCATATTGAAACAAGGGAAAAATCATCAAGGAGGTTTAGCGATACCTGATATAAAAAAATACTATCACGCAGTGGTCCTATCACGTGTTATAGAATGGGCAAGAGAAAAAAGTGAAAAGCAATGGGTTAATATAGAAAATAACATTAGTGGAGCACGGTTGAGGAAGGTAATATGGAACCCCCCACAATATAGGGGGTTGGGGGAAAATACACACGAGATGACAAGACATGCACTTAAAATATGGGATTTGGTTCACAAACAATTTAAATGGAAATATAACTTATATAACTATAATTTATTTGAAAGAGAGTGATTATTTTTTGCCCGGGAAAAGGGATATAGGAGGGAATTGGGTTAGGGAAAGCACACAATTAAGAGATATAATTAATAAAGGCAAAATAAACAAATTTTTTGAGATACAACAAAACATGGATTTAATGATAATAAACGAATGGCGCTACCTCCAGTTGAAGCACTTTGTAGAAAATCTACCCCAACCTATAAGAACAGTAGACAATTTAACATCATTTGAACGAATATGTTTGGAAGGAGGAGCAAAAAAGGATATATCACGGCTATATAAAAAATTACTAGCGGGTGAGGAACTGGAGGTACCGCCATTCTTTAAAAAATGGGGTAATGAATTTGAATCACATGAATATAAACACAAGATAAGGAAATTTTTGAAACGAACACATAGTTCGGCTATCGATACCAGAACAGCTGAGATGAACTATAAGTGCTTGGAAAGGTGGTACCAGGGGCGGACTGACAGGTCGGTGACTCGGGCGCCGCCCGAGGGCCCGGGGCCATTAGGGGCCCGGACTCGGCCACATGAGGGGCCACTTGAAACGGCTGTCTTACATGCCGCGATGCCGCTAACAATACTGCTAGCGGCGCGCGGCTCCCCGCCGGCCCCTTCTTCCCTCCTGTCCGTCCCAGGTGCTTCTACTGTATGCGTCGTGACGTCACCTGGGACGGACGGGAGGGAAGGAGGGGCCGGTGGGGAGCCGCGCGCTGTTAGCAGTATTCGCGGCATGTAATACAGCCGCTTCAACCTGCCGAGTCCGGGCCCCTAATGGAAGGAAAGAGTGGAGGGGCCGGCGGGGAGCATCGGCATCGGATAGTCAAGGGCCCCGGGTCCCCCCAGCCCACAGTGTCACCCCCCCAGCGTCACCCCAGCCCACAGTGTCACCCCACAGTGTCACACCCCCCCCCCCCCCCCCCAGCGTCACCCCAGCCCACAGTGTCACCCCCCCAGCCCACAGTGTCACCCCCCCAGCGTCCCCCCAGCCCACAGTGTCACCCCCCCAGCCCACAGTGTCCCCCCCAGCCCACAGTGTCCCCTTGTGTGCATGTCCCCCCGTGTGTGCGCTCTCCCTCCAGTGTCCCCCTGTGTGTGTGCCTCCCTGTGTGTGCGCTCTCCCTCCAGTGTCCCCCTGTGTGTGTGCCCCCCTGTGTGTGCGCTCTCCCTCCAGTGTCCCCGTGTGTGTGTTCCCCCCTGTGTGTGCGCTCTCCCTCCAGTGTCCCCCCCTGTGTGTGCGCTCTCCCTCCAGTGTCCCCCTGTGTGCGTGTGCCCCCCTGTGTGTGCGTTCTCCCTCCAGTGTCCCCCTGTGTGCGTGTGCCCCCCTGTGTGTGCGCTCTCCCTCCAGTGTCCCCCCTGTGTGTGCGCTCTCCCTCCAGTGTCCCCCTGTGTGCGTGTGCCCCCCTGTGTGTGCGCTCTCCCTCCAGTGTCCCCCTGTGTGCGTGTGTCCCCCTGTGTGTGCGCTCTCCCTCCAGTGTCCCCCTGTGTGCGTGTGCCCCCCTGTGTGTGCGCTCTCCCTCCAGTGTCCCCCTGTGTGCGTGTCCCCCCCTGTGTGTGCGCTCTCCCTCCAGTGTCCCCCTGTGTGCGTGTCCCCCCCTGTGTGTGCGCTCTCCCTCCAGTGTCCCCCTGTGTGCGTGTCCCCCCCTGTGTGTGCGCTCTCCCTCCAGTGTCCCCCTGTGTGTGTGTGTCCCCCTGTGTGTGCGCTCTCCCTCCAGTGTCCCCCTGTGTGTGTGTGTGTCCCCCTGTGTGTGCGCTCTCCCTCCAGTGTCCCCCTGTGTGTGTGTGTGTCCCCCTGTGTGTGCGCTCTCCCTCCAGTGTCCCCCTGTGTGCGTGTCCCCCCCTGTGTGTGCGCTCTCCCTCCAGTGTCCCCCTGTGTGTGTGTGCCCCCCTGTGTGTGCTCTCTCCCTCCAGTGTCCCCCTGTGTGTGCGCTCTCCCTCCAGTGTCCCCCTGTGTGTGCGCTCTC
Source organism: Lithobates sylvaticus (assembly GCA_028564925.1). Taxonomy (NCBI): domain Eukaryota; kingdom Metazoa; phylum Chordata; class Amphibia; order Anura; family Ranidae; genus Lithobates; species Lithobates sylvaticus. The sequence goes on along the minus strand of CM053029.1, from coordinate 257,511,548 downwards.
CCTCCAGTGTCCCCCTGTGTGTGCGCTCTCCCTCCAGTGTCCCCCTGTGTGTGTGTGTGCCCCCCTGTGTGTGCGCTCTCCCTCCAGTGTCCCCCTGTGTGCGTGTGCCCCCCTGTGTGTGCGCTCTCCCTCCAGTGTCCCCCTGTGTGTGCGCTCTCCCTCCAGTGTCCCCCTGTGTGTGTGCCTCCCTGTGTGTGCGCTCTCCCTCCAGTGTCCCCCTGTGTGTATGCCTCCCGGTGTGTGCGCTCTCCCTCCAGTGTCTCCCTGTGTGTGCGCTCTCCCTCCAGTGTCCCCCTGTGTGCGTGTCCCCCCTGTGTGTGCGCTCTCCCTCCAGTGTCCCCCTGTGTGTGTGTGTGCCCCCCTGTGTGTGCGCTCTCCCTCCAGTTTCCCCGTGTGTGTGTGTGCCCCCCGGTGTGTGCGCTCTCCCTCCAGTTTCCCCCTGTGTGTGTGTGTGCCCCCCTGTGTGTGCGCTCTCCCTCCAGTGTCCCCCTGCGTGTGCGCTCTCCCTCCAGTGTCCCCCCTGCGTGTGCGCTCTCCCTCCAGTGTCCCCCTGCGTGTGCGCTCTCCCTCCAGTGTCCCCCGGCGTGTGCGTGCCCCCCCCGCGGGTGCGCTCTCCCTCCAGTGTCCCCCTGTGTGTCCCCCGTGTGTGCGCTCTCCCTCCAGTTTCCCCCTGTGTGTGCCCCCCTGTGTGTGCGCTCTCCCTCCAGTGTCCCCCTGTGTGCGCGCTCTCCCTCCAGTGTCCCCCCCTGTGTGCGCGCTCTCCCTCCAGTGTCCCCCTGTGTGTGCGTGTCCCCCCCCCCTGTGTGTGCGCTTGGTCCCCTTGAGTGTGGGGACCAAGGGGGCCCCATGATCTTCTATTGCCCGGGGGCCCCATGAGTTGTCAGTCCGCCCCTGGGTGGTACACAACACCAGATAAACTTAGTAAATACCAACCAGAGAAATCCCATGAGTGTTGGAGAGGATGTAGGGCAGTAGGAACAATGGCCCACCTGTGGTGGAACTGTTCTCAAATTAAAAAAATATTGGAAAGGAATTCTGCAACTTATTAAGGAAATAAATGGAGAAACTGTACCTGAAGACCCGTGGATATGTCTATTCCACGGAACAGAGGGGTCAGTGAAACAATATAACAAAACATTAGTCCCCTATATGCTTAATGCAGCAAAGAGCCTTATCCCAAAAAGATGGCAGGAAGAAGAAAGCCCTAAAATGATAGATTGGGTTTGGGCTATGGAAGAAACATACTACCTGGAGAGTCTGAGATTCAGTAGGGAAGAGGGAAAGGAGGGAGCAATGGATAAATGGAAGTTATAATTCCTGCCTCCACACTGTCAAACAGACCTACTTTATCATTCTCATTAACACCCTCTCATGCAGTCCCCATCAACTCTTTTCTACATTTACTACTCTAATTCGTCCTCCATTACCCCCACCCACTAACTTACTCACTGCCCAGGAGATTGCTAATCACTTCAAAAATAAGATTGAGACAATTCGTCTCAAGTTTTCTACTCTACAGAGATCTCCCTCACTTTACACTCCTTGTCCTCCTGCACAATCAATACTTTCCTCTTTTAACCCAGCTACTATAGAGGAAGTCACAAAAAATTTTTTTAATGCCCACCTAACCTCCTGCCCCCTGGACCCTGTTCCTTCTCCAATACTACGGTCACCCTCTGACTCTATCCTACACTCTTTAACTCATATCTTCAACCTCTCCCTCTCTACTGGCATCTTCCCCAACCCTCTAAAACATGCACTAGTAACTCCCATACCAAAAAAGGCCAATCCTAACAACCTAAGACCCATCTCTTTACTCCCTTTTGCCTCCAAACTCCTTGAACATTTAGTCTACAACCGACTGAGCGACCCCTTCATTGAGAATAACCTTCTTTATCCCCTTCAGTCTGGATTTTGTCCACAGAACTCCATAGAAACTGCCCTCCTAAAACTCCCAAATGACTTACTAACAGCCAAAACCAACGGTCATTATTCCATACTCTTACTCTTAGACCTTTCTGCTGCCTTTGATACAGTTGACCACCCCTTCCTCCTCAAAAAACTCAATTTGCTTGGTCTACATGGCTGTGCCGTTGGTTCGAATCTTACCTATCTCATCGCACCTTCAGTGTAACTTACAACTCCACTTCCTCCTCTCCAACTCCTCTTACTGTTGGGGTCCCCCAAGGTTCTGTCCTTGGACCTCTACTATTCTCAATCTACGTGTCCTCCCTGGGTCAGCTGATAGCCTCACATGGCTTCCACTACCATTTATATGCTGATGATACCCAAATCTATCTCTCTGCTCCTCAGCTCACCCCATCAATCTCCTCAAAAACTGAGCTCTTTATATTTCCTCCCCCACGTGCCCCTTCCCCTGACTTCTCAGTCAAGATCAATGGCACATCTATCAGTCCGTCCCCACATGCCAGGGTGCTAGGGGTAATCCTAGACTCTGAACTGTCCTTTCAGACCCACATACAATCCCTGTCCAAATCATGCCGCCTTAGCCTCTGCAACATTTCCAGAATACGCCCCTTTTTAACTAATGACACCACCAAGCTTCAAACTCACTCCCTGGTTATCTCTCGCCTCGACTACTGCAACTCCCTCCTCATTGGATTACCTTTACATAGACTATCCCCCCTTCAGTCCATAATGAATGCCGCTGCAAGACTCATCCACATTACCAACCATTCAGTGTCCTCCACCCCTCTCTGCCAATCCCTCCATTGGCTTCCACTCACCCAACGAATAAAATTCAAAGTACTAACAATAATTTACAAAGCCATCCATAACTGCCCCCAGCTACATCACTAACCTAGTCCCAAAATACCAACCAAGCCTCTTCGGTCCTCCCAAGACCTCCTGCTCTCTAGCTCCCTTGTCACCTCCTCACATGATCGCCTCCAGGATTTCTCCAGAGCTTCTCCCATCCTTTGGAACTCTCTACCCAAATCTGTCCGACTGTCCCCTAATCTATCCATCTTTAGACGATCCCTGAAAACCCTTCTCTTTAAAGAAGCCTATCCTGCTTCTAACTAACACTGTTTTACTTCCTCCATCAGCTCATCACCCAAAGCTATTACCTTTTGTATCAATTGACCCTTCCTTTTTAGATTGTAAGCTCTAACGAGCAGGGCCCTCTGATTCCTCTTGTACCAAATTGTAATTTAATTGTAATGTCTGCCTTTATTTTGTTAAGCGCTGCGCAAACAGTTGGCGCTATATAAATCCTGTACAATAATAATAATAAAAAAGTGCTGACAGGAATTTAAGAAAACGTGGAGATATGTCGAAATAATAACCTAAAAAGAGCAGGATATTAAAGAAGGAAAACATATAGAATGTATTTTGACGAGAGGTGGGAGGGGAAAGGGGAAGGAGAGGGATAAATGTACTATTTGAAAGTTATGTTGTATATGCTTTCTTTTTAAAATGTGAAACCTGTAATAGGAAATATTTAATAAATAATAATAAAAAAAAAATTTCGACAGCCAAAAAAAAATAAAATATATCAAACGTTATGCCACTCACCCTTATCGGGTGTTGCTGCCGTAGCCAACCAGACTAGGCATACAAAAAAAAGTTAAGATTACCCAGGGAGAAAACAGCTACTAAGCTACTAAGACAGCAAGGGGCAGTGATAAAGGCTGCTAAAAATTACAAAACTGTTTATTAGTTTCAAGGTTGAGGGATAAAGACATACTCAATATACAAAAAACTTATATCGGTCAATAGGATCCCACACTACTAAAGAGCAGTGTGAGAAACAAACAAACAATGGACACACAGACACATACAGATAACAGAAAGCCTGGACGCCAAATCACAATACACACAGACTGTCGGCAGGATACCCTGCTTACTTAGTTAAGAAAGATTAATTCCAATGGGAAAACATGTATAGACAATCTGTGTGTGTATGGCCCCCAGGGGTAGGAAAAAATTAAATTGTAGAAATTGTGCTAGACTCAATGAAAAAGGCAGCTGTTACTAGGATTTATGAAGTAAGGTCACACACTATATGCTAGTGTTCGGAGCATCTGTATCCACATATACCAATACTGCGATCACTAGAGTCAGTAAAGGGTGGCTGGAGGTTGCTCCTATCAACTATTAAGTTTAAGTGCAGTCAGGTCTAAGTCAGTCAAGCAGGAGAAAAGCAAATCATCAGATATAAATACCTGAAAATACTTGCCACAGTGAATTAGGACCCAAATAGTAGATGTCAGATTAGCAAGCAGGCTATTGGGCAATTGCAGCTTTGCATAGCAGTTCCTATGAGAGGCATGGAGCAGAGAGCGATCCTACATTACCACATCCTGTAGTTTGCAAATTTTCCAATCTCACGGCCGTGATCATGGGATCCATGCTGTATGTCTCGGGCCAATCACCAGGTGGAAAGACTCATCAGCCTGGTAGCCATAAGAACCGGATGGTTCACTGGGTGATTTGCGGTAGCTCCGTTCAAATCCGTATGTGGTTAATATCGCCAATCATCTAACTGCAATTCCACAAGCCTATTGAATTGGGGGATTGTCCGAGTGGCGTCATATGACTGTGATGTCAACGCGTTTCGCAAAACAGATAGTGGCGTAGCTTCGTCTGGATGGGGAGGGGACTGGCAGACACCTATCCCTTCTATCTCGTAGTGGTGGTGCCGCTCCTCCTAAGAAAGGTTTAAAGGGTCGTGTACAGCAGCCTTTCATCCATTGTCAGTAATGCTTTCTTAGTGGGCAATGCGAAACGCTAGGCGGTAATTGAGGTTAATATTTCTAGACCAAAGCAGTCAAAATTACGGCTATTCACAAGAATATAGGTGAAGAAAATTAAGCAAGTCTTATCCTAGCCTAGATACAATGTGAGTGAATGCACATAAATATGGGGATGCTACACGGGGATAATACCATGTACATTGATGATTGATTCGCTCATTAATAGTCCTAAGGGGGGGGGGGGGAGAATATATACATGATTTTAGTAGTATTAACAAATGACAATAAATGGATGTAGATATAAATATGAACAGTATGGTGGCAAAGATTAGGTATATGGAAGATGCCCCAGTGAGAATTTATAGGGATTTAACCCTGCTAGTACCAAGAATTCCTCAGTATCCTCTTAGCAGAAAGGGCACTGAAGGAATCCGCCCAGTGATTAAAGAATTACTGGATGAAGGAGACCTAATACAACACAAGGATATAGTCACAAGACTATTTACAGCAGTCCAGTTACCTGCCAAGGTAGCAGTAATCAAATTTAAAGCACATACAAATGTTGATGACCTAATTTCATGAGGAAATGCATTGGCGGATGAAGCTGCATAAGCTGTTTTCCTGGATACACCACCTCAGCTACTCTGTATGGAAATTTTTGCACCTGTGATTGACCACACAATCCTCATTGCCCTACAGAATTCATCCTCCCAGACGGATGTGTTGCAAACTAGGGGAGCCACACGCTCCTCTGAGGGGAGCTGGTTGATAAGACAAATGCACCCAGCACCTTATTTCCTTCCTTTTTTTCTCTTGAGCCATAGGACTTGCCATATCTCAACAGGAGGGGTGGCCAGATACTGGTGGGCACCAGGCTTCAGAGATTTTGCAAGGGATTTGCAGGTATTTTGCAAGAGAAACAATGTGTTATCTGTCAAGAACACAATATAGGGGAAAAGGGTACAAACTGCAACAAGACACCTCCCAGCACCAGATGCTCCTTTTCAAATAATACAGATAAACTTTGCCGAGATGCCTTTGTGTGGTAAATTCAAACATTTTTTCATCCTGGATACCCCACAGTGAGAAATTACGCTAGAACTGTAGTAAAGTGTCTCACTAGAGAACTAATACCTATATTTGGGATAGGACAGGTGATTTCTTCAGACAGAGGCACACACTTTAAAATCAAACTAATGACACAAGTACATGACACATTCTTTAGGGTTAAAGCAACAATTGCATACACCGTTCAGACCCCAAGCAAGTGCAATGGTGGAACGTGCTAACCAAATCCTGAAAAGATACCTTGCAAAACTGACAGCTAATGGAATGGGGACTTGGGTCGACATGTTGCCCGCAGCACTTGCTGCTATGTGAACTACTCCAAAAAAGGAGAGGGATGGTATGTCACCCTTTGAAATTTTGTTGGGAAGGGCTCCAGTACAAGCTGCTATACCAAGAGACAATGCATCTCTAATGACTGACATACCAGAAGTATTAAGTGAATCTGGGATCGACAACGACAAGCATTCTTTTTTTATCTGTGAAATTTTGTCAATTCAAGGCCATGGAGGAGAGGCAAGGTCAGGCCAGGCTATGAAGGGGGTGCAGGAGATGATTGATCAGTGCCACAGTCAGGGCAGCGCAGTCCTGTGCCAGTGTGCCAACCTGTGCTTGAGCCCCTGACCCCTCCCTCTGCCCGGCCCTTACCCCCACCTATGCAGGGCTCCACTGCAGTGGTCCGGAGGTGCCAGTCCAGTGCTGATCCATTCCTCAGCCATGGTGCTGGCACTGCCTGCTGATTGGCTTCTCTGCTGCTATCTCCCTCACTGACACCAGCACCGAGATAGAGAGCACTGACACCAGCACCGAGATAGAGAGAACTGACACCGGCACCGAGATAGAGAGAACTGACACCGGCACCGAGATAGAGAGCACTGACACCAGCACTGACACCAGCAACTCGCTGCGGGACCCAAAAATATGACACCGCTCAACCTCTTCAAACAGGATGGTACGGGCATATAGTACGGTGTGCTTTTTTTCTACAAGTGAGCCAAAGGTAGAAGAAAGGTCTGTGTGCTAGATTATATAAATCGTTTATAGAGTTATGCATATACATGGTCTACTGGTCACATGTGTTGAATTTCTCCGAGATCCATGCCCCATTCATTTTTAGAAATGTGAGGTAGTCAACACTGTCGTGAGCTAGGTGAGTGCGCTTATCGGTCATGATCCCCCCTGCTGCGCTGAACGTCCTTTCGGACAGAACACTGGACGAAGGGCAAGCCAACAGTTCCATTGCAAATTGTGCAAGCTCTTGCCAGAGGTCAAGCCTGCCCACCCAGTAGTCCAGGGGTTCATCACTTCTCAGAGCATCCACATCGGCCGTTAACCTGATGTAGTCGGACACCTGTCGGTCTAGGCGTTCCCTGACGCTGGATCCGGATGACACCTGTCGATGGGTCGGCTGAAAGAATGATCTCATATCAGAAGTGACCAACACGCTGCTGGAGGGATGATGCGGACGTAGAGGACGTAGGGGAGGGGCCTGAGTGCGGCGCTGGTGTGAGGAGATGGTGGCCTTCCCGGAAGTTCAGCAGGAGCGATGCGTGGTGAGACGAACGCTAGCTCCGAGGGACGCACTATCCCCCCCTTGAACCTACAGGTGGCGGTGGAGGTGGCAGCCACACGCCACTCAGAGTCGGAGCAGAAGATCGGGTGCACAGAAGGGCAGGTCAGAGACGCGGCATACCACAGCGCTTAGCACTGTGCTTAATGCAGCTGAGGCCGCCGGCTTGAACGGATCCCGTCCCCCCCCCCCCCTCTCCCGCTCCCCCCCCCCCCCGCTCCTCATCCCGCTCCTCCCCCCCGCTCCTCATCCCGCTCCTCACCTACATGTGTCAGGCTGGGTATGCTTTGTAAGTCGGTGTTTCTATCCCGTTGGCGTGGAAGAGCCTGGGCTGCCTGAAGTGGGAGCCGGGACCAAGCCCTACAAGTGGAAAGGGGAATAAACGGCTCCGGATATTGGGAGGGAAGTCAGCAGGCAACCCTGGTGGCTGGATAAGGTATACCCCCTCTCAATACTGTATATATTGAACACTGGAGACCTCTGGACTTGGCAGGGTAAGATAAAAAAGAATATCATCATCTGCTGTAAATGATTTATTGCTATGGAAGATACACTTGAGGGAAGCGTATGGGGGGCCTAGCAAGATAAGTAGGAGAAATATACGCTGTTGATTTCATCGCATCACATGTCTCAGAGGCAACAGGGACAGCAGATTAAGGACTGAGTTGTCGTGGGATATAACATAAGTGTCTGTATAACATAACCTGTTATTATCTAAGTACCTGTTCTCTCGTTGTAAAAACTGTGACCTACTTATACAGCAATCTCAGATTGGCACTTGCGGGCCAGGACACATTAAGCCGGGTATAAAAGTACTGCCAGGGTCTGCTGAAAATAGGAGCAAAATTGGAGTCTTAGGCAGCGCTGCGTGAAGTTTATTACCATACTGTATTCCCAAACCGGAACTGTATACTAACTATTGGGACACGCAAGGAGAGGCGATATTAGGGGGAACAGACACTACAACTTGTCATAAGACTACCTAAAGGAGCAGGAAGGAAGGATCTTAAATATCTTTCTTGTAAAGGCAGCGGATAACAAGCTACCTGGATAGCCTTGACTGACAGGACTGACCTCATTTATCCCGGGACACTTGAAATCTGGCTGTTCTATAATCAGCAGTAAAGTGACCAAATTCTGGTTTTAAATTGCCAGATCTCCACTGAAAGGAAAAGGAAGAGGGAAGGGCAGCTTCGTGATGTATTCCGGAGCGCATGCCCTTGTCCCGTCCTGGTTTTCTCTCCTTGTGTCGTTTCCTGCCTTGGGATTTGTTCCCTTGGCCTTACTAGGAGTGTAACCCCTGCCTAATTGGAGACGAGCCCACATCGACCAAACTAGTTGTATATATCTCAGGGGGAGGAGCGAACTTCAGGATTAAGACTTAGAGCGCTTTATAAGCCTACTCGCCTCAACCCACTTGCTTTTTTCTTTTTTTTTCTCTCCTCGTCTTGCTTCCCTCCTTCAATAGGGCTTTTTGCCCCCCTTAACCCCCCCCCCCCCCCTGGAGAAGGGGAAAACAGGGAGATCACCCTGGGGAGGAAGAAACTCACAGAGGGGAAAATGAAGGGTAGGGCACAAAAAAACAAATGAACCCAAAAATCCAAGAGAAAGTCTAAACTCAAGCACGATGCAAAAATATTTAAAAGAAGCAAGTTTAAAAAGCCCAGGAGTTGATAAAAAACAGGGAACAAAGGAAAAGAAAAAGGAATCTCTTATAACAACTCCATCAACAGAAGAGCTAGGAGCTTGTGCTAGAGAAGAAACAGATAGCGACCTGGACCCGAATACGGGTAGGATAGAAATACAGAGGAACATTGCACTGATCCCTACAAAGGACGAGATGTTAGACATGTTCGCAAAGTTAGAGAACTCAATAAAAACGGAAATAGAAAATGTACGGGCTGATATGGGCCACCTCTTAAGAAGAGTAGAAGAGGTGGAGGATCGAACGGAAAAACAGTCTCAGGAAATTCTAGAATTAAAAGCTCAAGTTGGGAAGATGCAGACGGAACATAGGGACATAGTGTATAAAATGGAAGAACAAGAAAACCAAAGCCGACGCCAAAATTTGAGAATAAGAGCAATCCCAGAACAACAGGGAGAAGACCTGACTGTTAAAATGAAGAGGATTTTTAACCCATTATTGGGCAGAGGGGAAAATGACGATCTGAAGATCGATCGGGTACATAGGGTCCGTAAACCTCCAGGACTAAGAGAGGATATTCCCAGAGACGTTATTATCAAATTTCATCTCTTTGAAGATAAGGCAAGGATATGGAGTAAACTAAGAGGAAGCCCGCCCCTACAATATGACGGATCCGCTTTGCAGGTCTTCTCAGATCTCTCAGCAGGAACTTTGGCCCGGAGAAGGCAATTAAAACCCTTACTGGAGCAATTGAGATTGGCGAACATAAAGTACAGTTGGGGTTTTCCAGCAGCATTACTAGTCTTGAGAGAGGGAAGGACAATTAGACTTAAATTCTTGGATGAACTGGAGGACTTTTGCCACAGACTAGACATCCCGGTTCCGGATATACCGAGGAGATGAGGGGGGAGGAGAAGATTGGATGGCCAACGAAGGGAAGAAAGGGAAATTATTGAGAGGGAATGGGGGGGGAGACGGGAGGTGGGGGGGCGGGAGACAGGAAAGCAAAATCAAAGCAAAAAATAAAACAAAGGCCTGTAAGGGAACAGGGGGGCCTCAAATGAATGTTCTCTCCCTATCAGTACCCTTTTTGAGAGGGATAGGGGCGGGACAGGCATAGGCGGCCGCAGCCAGAGCCTCACCCTAAGCCATATGGTTCATGGGCTGGGCAAAGATTGGGTGCCCACATAAAGAACCAAGGCCGGGAGATGGCCGGGGGGGGGAGGGTAAGGGGGGGTTAGGGTGGGGGTATAAGGGGGGGTTTGGGAAGGGGAGGGAGGGTGGGAGGGGGGAGATCCACCTTGCAAAAGCTAACAAAAAAAAAAAAAGGGGGAGGCCATAGAAAGGGGGGAGGAGTTAGTAAAATATGGAAGTACTCTATCTAAAAGGTATAGATGACAGAGGTTAATTTGGTAACGTATAATGTAAAAGGATTAAACTCTCCGACTAAGAGGCTTAAATTAATTAAAGAATTAAAGGAGTACAGAGCAGATGTGGTATTCCTGCAGGAAACCCACTTATCTTTAGAAACAAATACCAAACTGAACTCTGAAAACTACCAGACATGGTATTATGCTGACTCTCCCATAAGTAGAGTGAAGGGGGTCGCAATAGGATTTGAGAAACAGACTAGATTCACACTAACCGACAGGATAACTGACCCAGAGGGACGGTATTTGTTCCTAAAGGGGAAACTGGGTGATAGGTATTTGACCCTGGCAAATGTTTACTGTCCTAATAAAAACCCTATAAAGTACCTGATACAGATATTGAATAGACTTACAAAATTCAAGAAGGGGGAGGTAATACTGGCTGGAGACTTTAATTTTTGTTTGGAACCGGAGAAGGACTGTACGTCCCGGGCACAGGGGACAAGTAGGATCTTATTAAGGAAGATAAAATTTAAGTTGAAACAAATACAATTGGTAGATGTGTGGAGGGTACAACACGAGAAAATAAGAGATTATACCTTTTTCTCCCCTGTGCACGGGACGTACTCCAGACTAGACTACTTTTTGACAGAGCATAGAATGCTAGACCAAATAAGGACCACACAGATAGAGATTTCCACCTTGTCGGACCATTCCCCGGTGTCAATGAAGATCGGGATACTCGGAATTCAGAGACAACCGTATAGTTGGAAACTTGAGGAAAGTCTATTACAAGACGGAAAAATACTGGAACAAATACAAAAGGAAATTGAATTCTTCTTTAGTGTCAACGATACTGAAGAAATCTCTAGCGCTACCCTATGGGATGCGCATAAAGTGTATATCAGGGGAGTCCTCATCTCCATAGGCGCCGGGGAAAAAAAAATAAAAAAAAAAAAAAAAAAAAAAAAAAAAAAAAAAAAAAAAGGGAAAAAAAAAGGAAAATGTTGAGAGTAACCGATGAGATCTACAGACTTGAACAAGAACACAAGAAACAAAATGGGCAACAACAGGAATTATTTCACTTACTGGTTAAAAAGAGAGACGAACTTAAAGATATGAGAGAACAGGAAATAAATAGGAGATTCAATATTAGGGCAAGAGAGAGATATCGCTGGGATAATAAGATAAGTAAATATCTAGCAGGAAAGTTGAAAAAACAGCGGGATCTTAATTTCATTGAAAAAATTCAAAACGGGGGCGGGGGGATGGCGCACACAACAGGGGAGATAGCTGAAGTCTTTAAAAACTATTACGAGGCCCTCTATTCTGTCGGTCAGAATGGATCACAAGATAAAAAGAGCCCAGAAAAAATTAAAGAGTTTTTGGAAAAAAGCAATATACCTTGCCTGTCAGAGGAGGAAAGACTCTTCATGGACAGACCCATTACGGAAGCAGAAATACACAAAGCCTTGAAGGAAACAGCAGTAGGTAAAAGCCCGGGCCCAGACGGCTTCTCTTCCCTTTACCTTAAAAAATTTAGTAACATTCTTGTTCCAAGGCTGTGTCAGTATATGAACGGTCTTGGATCGGAATATAAAATGGGAGGGGAGGCATTGCAGGCCTCAATAACTTTAATCCTGAAGGAGGGTAAGGACAGCACACTCTGTTCAAATTATAGACCTATAGCTCTCCTGAACACGGATACCAAATTATATGCAAAGGTACTCGCGTCAAGGTTGAAAGAGAGGCTAACCGACCTGGTCCATCCGGATCAGGTCGGATTTGTCCCGGGGAGAGAGGGGAGGGACAATGGGGTGCGTTCCCTCCTTTTGCTCCGGGCATTGGAAGATGGTGGGTCCCCAGGTCTACTCCTGTCAATGGACGCTGAAAAAGCGTTCGACAGGGTAGACTGGGGACTCATGTTTGGAACCCTGGAGGCAATGGGAATAGGCCCCCGTATGATCAAGTGGATAGGGGCGCTGTACAATGATCCTCAGGCATCCGTTAAAGTCAACGGAACTCTGTCCTCAACGTTTACAATGAAAAATGGCACCAGGCAGGGGTGCCCGCTGTCTCCCCTGTTGTTCGTGCTTTCACTCGAACCCCTGTTATCAGCTATCCGGAATAATCCGGATATTAAAGGGATCAAGGTCGGGACAGAAGAACACAAACTCGCAGCTTTTGCGGACGATGTTCTCTTTTATATAACTCACCCAAGGACAACGATCCCGAGCCTGTTAAAAATATTAAAGGAATACGGGGAGATTTCAAATCTGAAAATAAACCCCAGCAAATCTGAAATCTTAAATGTCAGTATCAGTAAGCAGGAAGAAGCTAATTTAATAAAAGAATTCCATTTCCCTTGGCAAAAAGAGATTAAGTATCTAGGAATTAAACTGGCCCCCACGGTCAAAGCAATATATAACACTAACTTTATTCCCTTATTAGACGAAATTAAAAGTGAAACTAAAAAACTCTCAATGACATCCCTCTCTTGGAGTGGTAGGATCAACGTGATAAAGATGGTTCTGGCCCCAAAAATACTATATAAGCTACAAATGCTCCCTATATCACTCCCACAAATATATTTAAAAACATTGAAAAGGCTAATCTCTAACTATATTTGGAAAAACCAAAGACCAAGAATAGCGTTTAAGGTTCTAAGTAGGAGCAAGAAACAAGGAGGCTTAGCGGTACCGGATTTTCAAAAATACCAAAATGCGATTGTTCTCACCCGGGTAATAGAGTGGGCAAAAGAGGCGAATGAAAAAAGATGGGTAAGTTTAGAAAAATAAATGAGTGGCACACAGTTGGGACGAATAATCTGGAATCCTCCACATTATAGGCGCATGGGAACAGGGACACATGAAATCACATATATAGCACTAAAAACTTGGGATCGGATTCACGCACAAAAAAAATGGACATATAATTCCCCATTAATATATTTGAAGCAAAATGATTTTTTCGCACCGGGAAAAAAGGAAGTGGGGGGAAATTGGATGAAAAAAGAAAATGCACAATTAAAGGACATAATACACCAAGGCAAAATTAAAACGTATCAAGCACTAAATAAGGACACGGGTTTAATGAAATTAGATGTCTGGCGGTTCCTCCAATTGGGTCACTTTACTGAAAAACTTCCCCATCCATTAAGGGACAAAGAGCAGTATAGACCATTAGAAAAACTTTGTCTAAAGGTGAATTCAAGGAAGAACATAGGGCGGATATACAAAATGCAATCAGAGGGCGACGACTTGGAGGACCCACCTTACATCAAAAAATGGGAAAATGACCTAGGGACACGTTGCAGTGCACAGAAATTGAAGAAAATTCTAAAATTACTACACAGCTCGGTGATAGATAATAGGATGACAGAGACAAATTACAGTTAGGTATGTGTACTTAAGCGCTAGAATGGGTATTCAAAGACAGAACGGCAACAATGTTTTTAAGATAGCCAAATGATGATGCTGCAACCCATATATTAGTGTTCTCACACGTAGAAGAAATGGTTTTTAAAATACACACACAATGTTAATAATTATGTGAAATGGGTGCGCTCTCAATCAACCTTAAAAATCGTGTAGATCTGATTAAAAATTGCTTGTGCAATGATACTATTCAAGTGATGTGTAAAACCTCCTTAAAATCCGTGCACTGAGTGTGTATACATGTATAAATAAATACATAAAACCATATGTAAATATATAAATAAGTGGATCCTTTTCCTTTTTGTGGTACCAGTGATTAAGTGATATTTGTGCGATAGTGCTGTGAATAAAAGACAGTTTAAAAATGAGGTAAAACCACGTTTACATTCCAACCCTTAAAAATCCATGCGTTTAAAACTGAAAAAAAACGCATTAAAAAAATCCATGCGTTTAAAACTGAAAAAAAACGCATTTAATTGTGCGATTTATTTGTGGAAAAACGCATATTGGGTTATGCGATTAAATTGGGAGAAACACCATAGGTGTTTTTTAGAATCCTTTAGGAGTCCATGCATCTAATTGATGTCTCCTTAGGTGTTTAATTTGCGGTTGCTTAGACAGGTGTTGTTCCTGATTAGTTAGTGCTGAGATGTTTTACTAACTAATTGCCCTTTGGTGTTGAGCACAGGTTAAAACTTGAAGGATAAAAGGTGTACACCACAAATGAGAAAGATAAGCACCATTTAGTAAATGTATATTTTTGAGCAGGTATACACATAATACTTTTACTTATCTTTAGTTGTGGTGTCCTCTTTCCTGCTGGTCACGTCCTTACTATCTCTTCCGTGTTTGCATGAGGATAGAAGACAGATAAAAAAACCATTGCGCAATATAGTTATACTTTGAATGGTGTGCATGTGTTGTGGCTGAAGCCCATCTACTTACACAGCACCCTATGAACGAAGCGCGGTGGTTAGAAATATGTCAGGCACTGTTTGGGCTCCCTGCCCTGCTTGTCTCAGTAGTGTTGCTTAGCTCCTCCTCCCGACGCGTTGCGACACGCCCACGTGTCTTTATCAAGGGATTTATCAAGAGATAGTAAGGACGTGACCAGCAGGAAAGAGGACACCACAACTAAAGATAAGTAAAAGTATTATGTGTATACCTGCTCAAAAATATACATTTACTAAATGGTGCTTATCTTTCTCATTTGTGGTGTACACCTTTTATCCTTCAAGTTTTAACCTGTGCTCAACACCAAAGGGCAATTAGTTAGTAAAACATCTCAGCACTAACTAATCAGGAACAACACCTGTCTAAGCAACCGCAAATTAAACACCTAAGGAGACATCAATTAGATGCATGGACTCCTAAAGGATTCTAAAAAACACCTATGGTGTTTCTCCCAATTTAATCGCATAACCCAATATGCGTTTTTCCACAAATAAATCGCACAATTAAATGCGTTTTTTTTTCAGTTTTAAACGCATGGATTTTTTAATGCGTTTTTTTCAGTTTTAAACGCATGGATTTTTTAAGGGTTGGAATGTAAACGTGGTTTTACCTCATTTTTAAACTGTCTTTTATTCACAGCACTATCGCACAAATATCACTTAATCACTGGTACCACAAAAAGGAAAAGGATCCACTTATTTATATATTTACATATGGTTTTATGTATTTATTTATACATGTATACACACTCAGTGCACGGATTTTAAGGAGGTTTTACACATCACTTGAATAGTATCATTGCACAAGCAATTTTTAATCAGATCTACACGATTTTTAAGGTTGATTGAGAGCGCACCCATTTCACATAATTATTAACATTGTGTGTGTATTTTAAGAGACAAATTACAAATGCCTCGCAAGATGGTATATGACACCAGACAAAACCAGCCGATTTGTAACAGATCAGTCATCAGAGTGCTGGCGTGGATGCAAACAACTAGGAACTGCTGCCCATATTTGGTGGGAGTGCCCCATCATTAAGAAATATTGGAAGGAAGTTCGTCAGCTTATAAAGGAGGTTATAGGGGTGGAAATAGCAGATGATCCATGGATATGTCTGTTTCACGGGACAGACCTCCCCGTCAAACAATATAAAAATTCTTTGATACCCATCTTCTTAAACGTTGCAAAAAGCCTCATTCCAAAAAAGTGGAGGGAGACAGAAAGCCCCAGCATCAGGGATCTAATATTCCAAATGAGTAAGATACAAAATCTAGAAAATTTAGATGAAAATGGGGAGGAAAGAGAAACGGGGGGAGAAGAGAGGGATAAATGGACAGCATGGAAGGAATTCAAAGATACGTGGAGATATGTGGAGGAGATTACACGATAAATAACTTTGTATAGAAGGGCAGATATTAGGGAAAAAGGGAGAAAGGAAAGGAAAAAGGTTAGGAAGGAAAGTGAAGGGGGAAGGAAAAAAAAAAAAAAAAAAGAGGCTCTGCAAGGTGGGGGGGGGGGGGGGGGGGGAGAGGGAAAATTATTTGCAATAAATCAATTTATAAATGAAAAAAACAAACACCACAAATGATGTGACTTAAAGGAAGAGACGAAAATGAACGTTAAGTTGAATGAAAGTCTCTTTAATGTTCGCTGAGGTGAAAAAAAAAAAAAAGAGAGAAGTGACCAACACATCTTCAAACCGCCCTCTTCTTGCAGGCGTTGTTGGATTGGTACCCGCAACTCTTTCTCTGGGAGTGGGAATTCCTCTGCCAGTGCACGCAAAAGCAGAATGCAGCATTTCTCTAAGCAAGGCCACTAAGTGCTCCATTCTGACAGCCCTCTGTGATGGTGGTAACGTTTCCGCGATTTTGTGTTTGTACCGGGGGTCTAAGTACGTTGCCACCCAGCACTGGTCCTTGACCTTTATGCTTTTTATACAGGGGTCCCTGTTAAAACACCGGATCATGAAGGCCCCCATTTGCACTAAACTGGAAGCGGTGTGGTGGCCTGGCATCATCGAGGATAATGTCGTCCTCCTCGTTCTTCTCCCCCCATCCACGGACAACAACAGGGATCCCAGAAAGCATGTTCTTCTTGCTCCTCCTCATCCGCCCCGGAACCATCCTCCTCTGACTCCTCTTCAGACTCCTGTTGTTGACTTGTCTCAGACAGAGTAGCCCCTTCCCCCCCCCCCCCGGAATTCATCCAGCATTGTGACTTCCTCATCTTCCTGCTCCTGCTCCTCCACGGCTTGATCAATGACACGACGCAATGCACGCTTGATAAAAAAGGCGTAAGGTACGATGTCACTGATGGCGCCATGGCTGCGACTGACCAGTTTGGTGATCTCATCAAATGGCTGCAGAAGTCTGCACGCATTGCACATGAGCAGCCACTGGTGCGGTGAAAAAAAAACAAGCTCCCCAGAATCTGTTCTGCCGCAGAGTTCGTACAGGTAGTCGTTAACTGCACGTTTCTGTTGGAGCAGCCTATCAAGCATATAGAAGGTTGAGTTCCATCGCGTTGGGCAATCACAAATAAGACGCCTGACCGGCAGATTGTGTCGCCGCTGAATGTCAGCAAGGCGAGCCATGGCGGTGTAAGATCTTCTGAAATGGGCCGAGATTTTCCTTGCCTGCCGCAAGATGTCCTGGACCCCAGGGTAATTGACAACGAATCGCTGCACGACCAAGTTTAAGACATGTGCCATGCATGGACTGATCTGCCTGTGAATGCAAAGCTGAAAGGAGTGCAGGGCCAGTGTGGCTCTTGGCTTCCAGGCACAACAGACGCAGCACAGCATGGCAACGTCTCACCTGGCATGTCGACTAGGTTCTGGGGATCTTGGGCGGCGCAGCGGAAGAGACGCTAGCAGCGGAAAAGGAGGAGTCAGCCGAGGAGGAGAGGGAGGATGGAGTAGGAGGAGGAGAAGAAGAGGCAGGCCTGCATGCAATCCGTGGCGGTAAAACAAAATCTACACGGGTGCCATGGGTTACATGCTTGACGGCCATCAGTAGGTTCACCCAGTGGGCAGGAAAAGTTATATACCTTCCCTGCCCATGTTTGCTAGACCACGTGTCTGTGGTCATATGTATCTTGGCACCGACACTGTGTGCCAGAGATACATTCAACATGGAACATGGCCGTATAGCTCTGGGATGCCCTTCTTTGAGAAATACTTCCTTCCAGGGACCTTCCATTGTGGTGTTCCAATGGCCACAAATTTTCGAAAGGCCTCCGAGTCCACCAGTTTATATGGCAGTAGCCAGCGGTAAACCGTTGGGCAAGAGGGTTATCCGGCGTCATCATTTTTTTACGCTCGAACATTTGGCCCACGGAAGCCTTCCTTTTTCCGGAAAACGGTAAGATGGAAGGTGAAGTGGAGGACAATTCTGAGGAGAGAGGAGAAGGAGAAGTAGAAGAGGCTGGACGGTGAGAGCCTGGAGTGTGGCTTTGTGGGTTCTGACGGCATTGCTCCCACTGGGCTCGGTGATGGCAGCTCATGTGCCTTCATCCCTAGGTGAGTGTTGGGCTTACCGCGACTTATGTGTTGCATGCAAAGGCTGCAGATGGCAACACTATTGTCAGCAGCAGACACGTTAAAAAAAGCCCACACTGCGGAGTCATGTGCGGGCGTCCTGGGAGCGCCAGATGTGACCGTACATGGTTGATGCCTCGCTCCTGATACATTAGCAGTCTGGTTTGTCCCTCCTGTGCAACGTAAGTTCCGCCTGCTTCTCCTCCCTATCTGCTGGTCCATCTCTCCCTCTGAACTCCCCTCCTCTTCCTCTCTTGTGGGCACCCACGTGATGTCCCTAGACACGTCATCATCGACGTCACCTTCCCCACCACTATAATTAGAGATCTCTGAGTAGTCAGCAACAGCGGGGACCAACCTCCTTGGGCTGATCTGGGTACTGTCGTCAGACTGCTGAGGTTGTTGTTGTTGCTACCTCCTCTTCCTGATCCAATGCCAAGATTGGCTGCACATCGGAAATGTCTTGTGATGATGGTTCGGAAAATAATTCCTGTGACTCAAGCAGAGGGTATATGGTGGTGGTGGTGTTGGTGGTAGTGTCTTTGGAGGGCACACAGCAGAGAGTAAAGAGGGTGCAGATCGAGAGGATGAGGAGGGTGCAGAAGAGTAAGGCTGAGTGAGCCACTCAACCAAGTATGGTGCGTACTTTGACGTAATCGAACGCACATTCTGCCACTTCCCACTTTGGCTCAAGCCTGTTGCTCCTGCCCTACCCCTACCACCCCTGCGAAAGGGCCTGCCTTTTCCTTTGCCTGTCATTTTTTAAATGACCCTGTGACAAAAGTCTCTAGAGAAGTGTGGTATATGTGGAAGAAGGTATATAACACCCCGCTTCCATCTGTCGTTTTGGGAGGCTACTGGTCTATCACACCAGTTATAATACTTTTTTATAATTGCGTTTGTCACTCTTTGTTGTATCGCTGCAGAACCGCTCAGCAGTCACAATGCCGCACAGTAGAAGCACTATACTATGCTTTCTATATTTGAAAGTATTTTATTATATTTAGTATTATATCAGTGTATTTCACCTCTATATACTGTACACCTATACCAGTCCTTAAAAGGACTTTTGTGGACCTAATAGTAATAGCTAGTGATTAGACTGACTGTCCCTGCTCCACACAGCGTCCTTTCACTACACTGACAAAAGACAGAATGTAAAATGGCCGCAAGATCAGGTCTATTTATAAGGTAGGGGGTATGTCCATGTGCTGAAATGTCTCAATTGGCTGTCCTGTATCCCATGATGGATGTGTCATGGGTCAAAGTTCTTCACAATGTAAACGAATATGGCCGCCGCGAACAGCACCATAAGTGCGCCGGTTTGGTGAATCGCAAACAAGCAAAGTTTTCCGCGAACCGACCGCCGGGCGAACCGCAAGGCCATCTCTAGGTGAGACTATACGGGCTGTTAAGTCCCAAACCAGATAAAGGACTGTGGGTAGTTATCCTTGGAGGAGGGATGTTGGTAATATTTATCTTTTTTGTTTTGCCCTGGCTGATTGACATTTCTGTAGGGCAGGAGAGCCAATGGAACATTACAAAGGAAGTTGATGTGCTGGTGAAGACTGAAAAGAGAGATACTAGAGAGATTACTACCCATCTTATGGAGCCAAACAAAAATGCCTTTGTAGCCATACACATGCAAGCTGCAAAGTTCCGATGTCACTCAAGGAAATAGAGGAACTAGCTAACTTCCATAACGTAAGTAAGGAAAGTGAACAAAATGATATCCCTATTTCCCTTCCCTTAAAAGTACCCTCAGTATGAATTACTCACATCTATGCAGCAAGTAGAAAGAAATCAGTGATTTAAATAGGAATTCTCTAAAGTACACACTGAGAAGGCATGGACCAACTTGGGAGAATTCCCACATTGGTTAAATCCTCTCAATTGGTTCTCTGGTGTTGGAGAATGGTTTTCGGGTATTTTTCATAGTATTTTATATGTCATAGCTATTGGTATAATATTTTATGTTTTTCTGAAGTGCCTACCTAAGATAGTGAGAGGTTGTACTAGCTCACTTTTTTCCTACTCTCTCACTAATGCCCTCGTTCTGAGCCACCAGGGAATGGAGTTCGTCCCAAGCTATACAAAATGGAGTCAGATTGAGTTAAGCTCTGCTAGTTAGAGAACTTACTAACTTGATTTTCTGTCCTTAAGTTACATTCAGCTGTAGTCAGCATTAGTGGTGGGAAAGGTGGATATGTTATTACATTAATGTCATGTGTAACTTCTCTTCCCAGAACTGATTGGAACATATGATAATCAGTTAGCACGAAGATGTTTTTGGAAAATACCCTTTTGCAGATTAAGGATCAACTCGCCTCTTGATCATCGGTAGTTAGGGATTGCTCTTTCACATGGCTGTGTGCCAGAAATATAGCTTAACCACCTCAATACCGGGCTCTTTTGCCTCCTTCCTTCCCAGACCAATTTTCAGCTTTCAGCACTCTCGCACTTTCAATGACAATTGCGCGGTCATGCTAAATGAAATTAAATTTTTATAATTTTGTACCCAAATGAAATTTTGTCCGCAGAAATAGAGCTTTCTTTTGGTGGTAATTATTCACAACTCCGTTTTTTATTTTTTGCGATATAAGCGGAAAAAGAGCAGAAATTTGGAAAAAAAACACAATGTTTTCTTCTTTCTATTTTAAAAGAAATCCAATAAAATCTAATTTTGGCATAAATTTAAGCCAAAATGTATTCTGCTACATGTTTTTTGGTAAAAAAAAATCCCGTTAAGTGTATAATAATTGGTTCGTGTGATCACGGACATATGTACGTAAATGATCATGTACAGATGTGCACAGGTGATCACGGACATATGTGTGCAAATGATCATTCGGACATGTGATTTTATTGTTTTATATGTAGGGGACATGTGTTTTGGGGATCATTACTATGTGGGGACATGTGTTTACTTTGTGTGTTTTACATTGTGGGGACACTAGACTGGTGATCAGTGAGTAAAAAGCTGTAAAAAACAGCTCATACTCACTGATCACCAGCCAGCTGCAGAGATCCACTCTCCTCTGCTCACCGACAACTTCCGCATGAGGAGAGGAGAGCCGATCGCCTAGCAACCGGCTCTCTGTTTACATCACATGACGGCTGTCATCATGTGATCAAAAGGGCCAATCATAGAGCCCTCCTGCCGATCTGAAATGCGCCGTGTCCATTAAAGCGCCGCTTGGTTTAAACCCCCTTGGGCGCTAGCAGGGGTTAAAAGAGCCCTGCTAGCGATCGAATACCATTGCTAAAGCGACGGTAAATCGCCGCTAAAAATCGCGTTACCGCCGACGCCTCATTGTGAAAGCAGCCTTAAAGTCAAATTTGATGTTAAGACAACTCTGTGATTGGAAGCTTTATTAATGATTTAAAATACTTTATTAAGAGGCTATAGCTGTATCTATAGGAGTACATTCTGTTATGTCCAAAATACATTAGAGGGCAATAGTAGTTATTTATTTTTATAAGTATTCGTTTTTAAATTATGGATTCTGCAATCCTCATCTATAAGTGGTATTATGATAAATAGATAATGATAAATAGATAGCAGCAAAGGTATGTAATAAATTAATCTATTGAATTAATGAAAAGTATGTAATAAACTAATGAAGAGTAGCATGTTTTATAATTGTGTACCACCCATTATAAATGAATGAGGAATGAATGAGTGACTTGTATAGCGCTACCTATGGGAATTGAATCGCCTCAGGGCGCTTTTTGCCGCCGGTGTCCATCTACGGTATAGCACAGTCCTTTGCCCCATGGGGTCCCGACGTGCTTACAAACACATACACATACAACATACACATATTTGGCCAATTTTTTCGACAGGATCTAATTAACCTACCAGCATGTCTTTGAAGTGGTTAGTGGTAGTGCAGGCAAATCTATGTTTTTGGCTCATGCTAATATGAGTCTTTAAATCTGGGTCAAAAGTTTACGGCAGTTGATGGCTGGATGACTCATACAGGCAGGTCTCTGGTGCCTCCCCCTAATTCTGAAAAGTTGGAAAACATTCTGGAAACTGTAACGCAAAGGTCAGTAGGGTTGATCTGCATACTTAGGGGAGTTTATCCAATCCCCAGGCAGTGGGCCTGACATGGTGTCTAAGCAGCCCTTAAATATGGATGAGTCATGCTGGTACCCTGACCCTGAGGAAGTCACATGACAAGTGACACAACGTGTTGGTTGGAGCCAGTGATTTCACTTCCAGTGTCTCGGGTACATGGAAGCAGCAGTGAGGAGGTAATCTATCGTGGAGGATTTTATACATGTATTTGCTGTTAACAAGAAGCGGTTATGCAAGTGATTTTTAATCCATTTTAAAGCATAATACGCTATGAGCATACATTTATGTTTTCACATATCCAGAGCATACGATTACAAGCAGAGTTTTTTCTAATTGGAACTATACCATAAGAGGAGGCTATCCAGTTTGAAGCATACTGAGCAAACAGTATATGATTTCAAAGGCACAGAAAGACCTGTAGTGGGTCTGAATTTAAGGTGAGCAGGTATTGCACCCAGAGGTGTCAGGTGATGGCTCTCTAATACACAGTTACCCATATATGGATGGATATCAGGGACATTTTTTAACCTTTGAAAGGTTTATTTCATGTAGTGGACTATTAAATATTATTTACTATTTTGGATATTTTTTCTAATATCACCAATTCTTATTGTATATATTATTGTGGGGCACAGTGTTTAAATGGATTATTAGAAGTAATATTTATGTAAATATTATCCACCATTATCATCTTAACAGCGCACCATTCATTGTATTTATATATGTATTTGTGTGGTAGGTGTATACCATTGTTAGTGGTTCAGCAGTTCCTCACATTTTGCACAATATACACATAGCAGCGCATAAGTAATAATATATTAATTCAATCATACTACTTGCTGTTATAATTACCTGCTTCCTAATATGGCATAGTATTCATTTGATTGTTGCCTTGGGAATTTTTAGTATACTAAGTACAGGGGGTCCTCTACTTACAAACATCCGACTTACAAAACGACTCCTACTTACAAACGGAGGGAGACAACAGGAAGTGAGAGGAAATCTACCCCTAGGAAGGGAAATTCTCTCCTGTAACAGTTAATATGGGAAAAAGGTGTCTCCACTGATGCTTTATCACCAGTCCATGCTTCCCTAACAACCCAAAATTTTCAAAATCCAATTGTCATTGAGACAGAAGGTGAGGTGAAATCTTCTGAACAGGGGCACAGACAGCAAAACAAATGTTACAGGGGTGATAACCCTTCTCTATGTTATCTAAAAAACGTAAAAATAGATTTTCTGGCTGGAGCTACACTTAAAAAATTTACCTGTTCCGACTTACAAACAGATTCAACTTAAGAACAAACCTACAGTCCCTATCTTGTTTGTAACCCGGGGACCCCCTGTATACTACCTTCAAAGCCCAATTGTGTGCTTCCCATCCATAGTCAGCTAAATGGAGGTTCAGTATTTAGTTATTGTTGTTTCTGATGTAGGTGGGGACATATGCTATCCCGCTGCCCCGTATAACTTGTTTTTTTTATACCAGTCGCCTGCTACCTACTACTACCTCTTGATCACATCTCCCAGGCATTATGCAAGTGGCACAAATGACAATATATCATCATATATAAACCATGAAATTTCTATGCATTTATTATTTTTTGTATGTTTTCCTAACTAGGCCAAACTTCTTTGCTGCCAAAGTATAAAGGTCCTGAAGCATATTAATACAAAACGCATCGACCTCTTGGACAATTCAGCAAAGTTAAACATGTCTTTTGTACATATACGACCTAATGTCTGTGTGGGATTCCTTCTCATGTGGTTTTAATAGATCATTTTAATATTTATAATAAAAACTTAGATTTTATTGAATTTCTGTGTTAGTCCTTTTCCTGTACCATTAAAGTCCGACATACAAGGTTCTTTTTTTGAAATGATATACAATATGGATGTGGTACACTATAAGAGCCAAGTCTTTTCTAAGAATCTTGCTCAAATTAGTGGGGCACATGTCACTTTCCTCACCGTTACCCATAGCAACTATTGTGGGCTTCACTACTACCTATGCCCAGCTGTCCAACCCTGGCTAGGATCAGGTGTCATGTCCTGACTTGTCCTGCAAACAGTGCATGTGAACTGTTCATGTCCAGTTCGGATATAAAAGAGTTACTGCAAACGCGGGAAAAGGCCTGCTTATCAGAGCTGCTGGTGGCAACTCGAGTGTCTGTGTGAGGGGCAGAGCTGGAGCTTAAAGCAAGCCCAGTACACCCAACATGGAGCTGAGAGAGGAAGAAAGGAGCAAGATGGAGGACGCTGCTAGAGTTTACCCCAGGATCTTGCTTCCTGAAATGCAGGATGTGACTTTTGTGGATATTTGTGGATGAGTGTGCCTGGAGCAACGAGGGGGATTTACCCCCAGAATGATCGGAGGAGTAGAGAGGCTGTGCCTGGTATGTCCCAGCTGCAGGAGACCCACCACCATGGTCAGTGCCTGAATCAAGTGTGGACACTGCGGGGAGCTGCTAGTAAAACTGACACAGAGTGATTTGGCACCTGTTGCGTACAGCATAGATCTGCAGTCAGGCTTGTGCACAGAGCATGCAGTGGAGAAGTCCTGGTTCGCCAGAAAGAGCTGGGAAAATGGATGCCGATAGTGGGGTTGAGACCCAGGACAGAGATTCCCCTGTGAAGGTAAAAATACACCCAAGGCCGGAGACCCACCATCATCCCTCGCCTGCAAGAAACTACCACTGAGTGGATGGTACCCATAATGCTGTTCCTCAGGAGCAGATGGATGAATCGGAGAAGCCAGCTGTTCCAGTACACTCAGTCACTCATGCATGGAGGGAGCTGGTTTCCGAAGAATCCTTATCAGGTGAGCTGGCGGGGAGTGATAGCGGTGGGGATATCCATTGGGGATCGCCCAGATTGGAGGCTAAGTTTGGGCCCTTGAAGTTAGAGTTTGACAAGTGATCCACCTCCAGCGAGCCTGAGGTCCAGTGGGAATGGGGAGAAGTTACACAGGGGTGCCAGCAGCAGAACACTCTGGTGAAATGTCTCCCCCTACTCAAGCCAAAAGAGACACGAAGTTGACCAGCTGCTATCATGTGGAGAAGGGTTGCAGCTGAGCTCAGCTTACATGCAGTATCGGGTCCAGTCAGGACTGGCTGGAACATGGGCCAGAATTCAGGCTCAGGATGCTGCGTATCAGGACGAAAATGTTAGGTCCCAGGATCAGGCAGGCAGGATAAGGGAATTTCGTGGTTCCAGTGAGAAGTGCAGAAAATAACTGCTTTGGAGTGGGGACTGGACTACCCGTATGTCCCTGAAGATGTAATGGACATCATCAAGACCTTTCATACTGAATGGAAGGAGGGCCTTGTTTGGGACTTTCTACGTGTTCCAAAGCCACTCAGGGGGGCTCATAATCCTTAAGTATGGGTCCAATTCAAAGATATCTAGTAGGGAAGGAGCCTGGGGAGGGCTATTTACAAAAACAGGGTAGTGGTGGATAGAGCCGGATGGTCCAGCCAGAGCTATTCCACTATCATTCGGGACACTAGTGGAGCTATTACCTGGATACCTCCCCTTAAAAATGTCGGACTCTGCCATCCACTTTTTCCAGATGAGTGGTCCTCGGAGAAGACGTGGCGGTAAAGCCTACTCCAGAGACTGTTGCTATGGAGGGGCTCCTCCTATAGAGACTCTGATGTACAAAGTTTTTTTTTTTCTTTTCTGTTGGCAAAATTATAACTCCTGGCTAACAGACTGTACAGACTATGTATATAGTTATTAGAGTGAGGATTGTGTTCTTATCTTCCTCTGCAGTTTTCTTAAGGACGGCTGTCCTTCTGCTCAAGTACTGGACTTATGGCTTCTTTCAGCAGATGCTACAATTTCCTGATAGGAGGGCTCCCCTTTGCGGGGGGGGGGGGGGGGGTGCTCAGTTCTATTGCCAACAAGTGTTTATATTAATGGTGTGGTAGTGAGGTACCCCACCAGTGTTTGGACGGAGGATTCTCAACCAGGCAGGTTGAGGGGCTCCAGTTTATTTGCTTATTTGGGAGGAAACTGGCTTTTCAGTTTCCTCATTGTTTACTAAAATCCGTTTTGGGATCTGGAGCCCGGGGATTTCGTAGCGATCCGGGTGGGATGAAATCCCCAGTCCTGGGTCCAGATCTTGAGATCCACCAGCATACTGACTGGTCAGGTGTGTGTGTGCTGGGCTATTTGTACACACCTGACCATGGTTCTGGGCTCCACCCTCCCAAGGAGTCCAGGCAAGCAAGGGAGATGGAAAGAGGTAAGCCGCGCTTAGGAGAAGGAGGGGAGTGTAGGGGAAAAAGGTTGAAGGAGGATACAACCAAAAATGAAATGTAAAAAAAATAATAAAATAAAAATGTAAAGGCTGCTGCTAAAAAGTGAGATACTACACACTAGACAGATATACAGTTGGATAAAGCTGCGCCAATATCAAAAGAAACTAAACATATAAACCATGTGTAGGACATAATAAACATATTAAGCTTATGAAAAATTCATGTAGAACAGTCCAGATAGAGATGAATCAGTCCAGAGCAATTCCTATAAAAGTTAAACCAGGGGTAAATTAAATCCATCAATCCAGTGTACTCAAATATGACACCTCCGTGCTCGTGCTCTAGGCATCCACTGTGACATATGAAAAACGGTGCTTTATCCCGACCACCTAATGAGTGGGAGGCTTACCAGAAGGTATAGGTAATCAAGCATTGGATATAAGCTTGTGGTGTATCCAGTAGACCAGCGTTGGTGGGGTTAACGGCCACTCCAGGGAGGGAACAGTCCAAATGCAAACAGGGAAGGAGGGAAGGGATCCGTCCTGGGAACCGTTCACAGACTAGATAGCCAATTCCTAATATAATCCTCCGTTTGGGGAGAAAGCACAAAAGGGACCACCCATAGTGTAATACTGGTAAAAATTAGTTTAATAAAAACGGATTAAAAATAACTTACATCAAGGATGCGAAATTAGGGCAACAAAGATGACAATATAAACACTGCCGGCCGGTCAGTGTGATCCCGTCCCTTGATCGAATGTTTGTCTGTAGTGGTGGCGTCGCTGCGTGCCTTCCCATACGACGTTTCGTCACAACTGACGTTTTCAATGGGGAACGGGCGACGCAGCGACGCACCACCTATAAATACCTAACCTCTTCCTGGGATGTATGAGATCGAGGCCGGCGCCGCCATCTTGCTAATGGGAAAACTACCATAGCAGTGTTGGCGGGCCGGCGCCAAGGAGGATTGGCAATTTGGAAAGCTAAAAAGAATCTGGAAAGGAACATCATTATGTTGTATCCTTGTTCCTCAGAGGCGAATACTAACAGGGAAATTGAACATTACAATAATAGTGCAGTGAAGAACTAATCCGAAGTGCACAATAACCATGCAGGATAGGCTGCTGGAATTATAATAGAAAAAACATCTAGTAGCAGATGTGGAAGTGGTATCTAGGAGTGTAAAGATACTTATTAGTTAAAATTACAAAAGAATTAGGTTATATAAATGAATATGAACATAAGGTCTATTAGAAAAAAACCCCGATTAAGGAAGTTGCCTATAAAGGGCGTGATGTAACTACACCAGTGAAGGATGGAGTACATAAAAAAGAGGGGGTGAAAAAGGGGGGGGGGGGAGGAAGGAAAAGGAGGGATAGCACCCCCGCTAATATTAACTGGTGCAAAAAGGGCTAGTGAATGTCTGCACAGGTCTGTCTGTCCGAGCAGACAGAGGGTCCAAGCCTGTGGGCTGGAAAAGGAAGCTGGAAAAGAGAGCTGAGGTACTGGGTGTACAGGAACTCTGTTAAAGAGCTGAGAGGGCTGAAGCACAAGTCTGAGCAGCCGTGCTGCTAAAGAGAGCCAGGTGGCTTGGTATCTTTGGTTTGACTTACATTATTGCTGTGGAAAGCTGAAACCCCTGTGTGGGCAACTCGTCTGTTTTATGGACATTTTCTTTCTTTAATAAAAGTGGGCCTACAAGCCCTTAAATGCTCCACCCTTAAGCTAAAACATCCCCTGATGTTACAAGTGGTGGAGAATGCGGGCACAAGACAGTGGAATCCGGGTCCTTGCTCCCCAGTGAGTTCAAGTCAGGAACTATTGGCTGTGTGTGGAAGTGCAGCCAGGCAAAAGGCATTGCGTGTTGCAGGTAGTGTACCTGTGAATGAAAAAAGTCAAACTTTTTTTCTGCTATGACTTGTTTGTGTGTATGAGACAGCACAATCTGTGTGTGCACTGTGCAGGTGAGGAAAGCTTGCATAAAGTGAAAAGCAACTTGCTTTAAAGTGACAGTGCTTCATTTTTTGCTGGAGGGCGCAAAAGTGCAGTGGAGTAATTGCGAATATGGAGAGTCCACCAGTGTTTGAATCTGCAGTGGATTGGTGCAAGCGGCACCTAGAAGCACTGAACCCAGCTAAAGAGGAAAGCAAGCCAACCCTCAGTGCAAGGAGAGAGCGGCAAGATGTTCATACCTGGAAGAGGGGTGTTGTTGCCCCTGACAAAGCTCGTGCAAGTAGGCCAGAATGCTGTTTGCGGTGCAGCGAGTGGGGGCATGCTGTCTCCAAGTGCCCGTTGTCACAGCTTCCAGTACAAAGTGACGTGGCCATACAAAGGTCTGCAACAGTGTATGGGAAGCCTTATTTGAGTGCCAGGTGTGACCGACAGCCTGACCGGAAGTTGGAGAGGTATGTGGTTGCCCATAGCAACGGTGGTGATGTCAAGTCTGCAGACCACATGAGAAAAGTATTGCCTGCAGAGAGTCGTGGCAAGTTGAAAGCCGCAATGCATCAAAGTGTTTGGGAGAATCAGCAAAGCTCTGCTGGGAGAGTGCGGTCTCCCATGGTGACGGGAGAAAGATTGCCAAAGGAAAGGAGGAGCTACAGGGCATATGTAGCTAAGCATCCACCTAAAGATGCGTATGCATTTCAAAATTACCAGGAGGAAGGTTACCTGAAAAAAAATCATCCAGTACCATGCCTGGAATGTGGACATCTGGGGCACGACATGTTTTTTTGCCCTAGGTTATGGGATACCACTGGAGATGGTGTTCCTGAGCAAAAGTCTTTATCTCCAGGCCCAGATTCCTGTGCAAATATGTTTGCAGTCACCCCTGGCAATGAGGATTTTCCTGTTGTGTCGGCAGGGGGTGCTAAACAGTTGGAGATGCCTGCTGTAATTTCATCCGGTGGCCATCAGGGAGAGTGGGCCAGTAAAAATGCAGCAGAGGACTGGTTTGTTAAGACAACATACTCAAATTCAGATGGTGACCCCTACTACTGCGGTGGGTAAGACTGTCTTTAATGAAATAATGGCTGGAACCGCTAGGTTGATGTTGAAAAAGACTGGTGCTGGTAAATGCATAGAAGAGACTGAATATGTGACTGTGCACACTGGAGTGGAAGTGACCCCAAATGGGAGATCCACTGTCTGTTTAGAAAAGGACTTGCCTCGCTGCAGTGCCCTGTCCAGTGGGGAGGCAAGTGGTAAACTTGAATGTGACAATATTATGGATAAAACTGCTAATATTGTGTTGGCTAAAGTGAATGGTCCAGTTGCTAATTGGCTAGTGCAGCTCACTAGAGATAACCTTGCTGTGAATGCGGTTAAAGATGTGCTATCTCCCCTAGCAACTGCGAAGAAGGCCACAGAGGTGTCCCTAGAAACCCCCAGGGAGCTCTGCGTTTTGGACCCGGAGGTTGCCTGGGACAGCTTTGGTGCTGCTCTGAGGGATAAGAGGGTGCCTGAACATAGTGATGACAGGATGTTAAATGTTACAACTGAAATGTTTGAAAACACTCATGGTGGAAATGGGTTAATGCAGTCTGGCAACGACGCGTATCAAAGCTTTAATGCATAAAGGGAATGGATAATAGGGATTATATCGGTGCAAAGTTACATAGAAAGAAGGGTTGCTGGCAGTTCAATGCTTGAGTTTAAAAGATATATAAAGTTTTATTTAGAATATTTTAGACACAATTTAACAAAAATAGAAAACATTTATAGGGCCTAACCGTAAAATTAGTACATATACTCGAAGGTCCCCATTTTCAACAAATCTTTACATACAAAAAGGGGGGATAATTTGCTCATATTCAGAAACAATATTTGATTAGAAAGAATCTTTCAGTTACAATGGGTAGGATAACCTGAAGTAGACAGCGCAGGCCATTTTAATGTCCGACATGTTTCGCCATATCAATGGCTTCTTCAGGGCTGGCCTGCTGTACAGTAAGATTGTATCTATATGAGAAAAATAATGATTATTAACAGTTCATGGAATCAGGCAGTCAGCCCCAAAGGTGGGGAAGTGGGAGAAGAGGAGAGAGGGGAAGGGGTGAGAGAAAGGATGGGAGCACATCTATACATCCGCCCAGTCTGTCCCAATTAGATGGTACATGTTAACCAATAATCCTAGACCCCAGCTTACCCAATAATCAGTATTTGGATGGTAAGCACAAAGAAATTGACCGAAAACGGGGTGGGGGTCGCCCGGTGGACACCCTTCAGTGGGTAACAGGAGACATACTAGACCTAGCAAAAGGTATCTTAATTAGATTGCATATATTTACTGGTACTGTTCTTAATTTTATAATATATGAAAAAAGTGCAGTTTTGCTTAATTGTGGAAAAATAGTCCACAAGTATATAGCATATCACTGTTAAATGGACAAGAAGTCTCGATACTTACTTTAATTGAGCTATAAAATTTAGAAAAGAAATAGAATAAGACTCGGACGTAAGTTTGAGGTAGATGGTGAGGAGGCACCTAAAACGAATTGATAATATGAACTCAATAGTGATAGCAGAAATTGGTAGATCGTTCATAATAGATTAAAAGGGAGAGTAACATACCTGCATAGGAATGTATATGTATATAGTATAGTACTGATTTATGGTACTGGTCCAATGCACAGTCAGAATATGACAGCTTTAGCGGGAATATATTTCCCTGAGGACAATAAAAGTAATGGGTAAGGAAAAGGGTGGCTAGTAGTTGTATAGTTAACCAATTGGTATAGATTAGTTTTGTCATTTGAAAACTTACTGATCAGGAGAGAGTGTGTCCGCTTCAGGTGCCTCCGACGTCCGGTACTCTAATGAATGCCAGTGCCGGCTTTAAATGATGTCTCCCAGATTGGAGGGCGTGGTGAGACGCCCTCCAATCAGCGAACAAAGGAGCCTCTGCGCATGCGCGAGCGCACCGACTCCCAGAGGGCCTACAAGGTCCATAATACCTGGCGGTCGGTGCGTCACGTAGCGCGATGACGTCATGACGACGGTATTGCTATGTACAGAGGAGGCTAAGGTGGGTGGGCTAACAGGGTGTTGCACCGCCCTTGGGTGTCCATACTAGTCCACTGGGGGTGGTCCTGGGTAGGCGTGCTCAACCCCGTATGTCATAGATTCCTAAATAAGGGTAAATTTAGAAGGGAAAAGCAGTTGGAAGGGGCAATTAATGCCGGGGGAAAAAAGAAAGGAAGACAGGAAAACATATAAAAAATGGGGCAAGCTGAGAAAAAAGTGGTGCACAGATGGCTCCCGACACCCCGTCCCACAGTAACCTCTAACAACCCCACCAGGAGAGGAATAATCGGATGCCATGAGCTGTAGAAAAATACAGATATTAATTAAAAATATATATCATATGTTTAAAATTGAATACCGTACATAAACATGTTTTTTAATACCCATATAGTTTGTGCAGTATTAACCAACCAAACACTTTAACAATAAATATCCAAATTAATTGATACTTAAGCAAAAAATGCTTTCTTTGATTTCTTCGATTTCTTTGTGCTTTCCATCCAAATACTGATTATTGGGTAAGCTGGGGTCTAGGATTATTGGTTAACATGTACCATCTAATTGGGACAGACTGGGCGGATGTATAGATGTGCTCCCATCCTTTCTCTCACCCCTTCCCCTCTCTCCTCTTCTCCCACTTCCCCACCTTTGGGGCTGACTGCCTGATTCCATGAACTGTTAATAATCATTATTTTTCTCATATAGATACAATCTTACGTACAGCCCTGAAGAAGCCATTGATATGGCGAAACATGTCGGACATTAAAATGGCCTGTGCTGTCTACTTCAGGTTATCCTACCCATTGTAACTGAAAGATTCTTTCTAATCAAATATTGTTTCTGAATATGAGCAAATTATCCCCCCTTTTTGTATGTAAAGATTTGTTGAAAATGGGGACCTTCGAGTATATGTACTAATTTTACTGTTAGGCCATATAAATGTTTTCTATTTTTGTTAAATTGTGTCTAAAATATTCTAAATAAAACTTTATATATCTTTTAAACTCAAGCATTGAACTGCCAGCAACCCTTCTTTCTATGTAACTTTGCACCGATATAATCCCTATTATCCATTCCCTTTACACATTTAATTACCAAAGGGATGAGGTGCTGTATAACGTTGTGGATCCTCTCTGCCATTTATACACAATCTTTTCTACAGGTGTTTTAATACACCATCCGTTGACAGATGATCCTGGCTTTTTTCTATCAAAACTTATTGGGGTTGCTCACAATTCAATGCTTATCCACTTCCCACCCGGCCACTGTACATATAGGGCCGGGTGGGAGCCGTCTACTTCTGATCGGACGTTCCAGAACGTCCTTCAGAAGTAGAGGGATCGCGCGCGTGCCCGCGCAGCGGCGCGATCCCGATGCGGCCGTGTCACCCGGACACGCCGCATCTCGGATCGGCAGGAGGGCTCGGTGATTGGCCCTCCTGATCACATGACGGCCGTGTCGAATCACAGCCGTCATGTGATGTAAACAAACAGCCGGTTGCTAGGCAATCGGCTTCTCCTCTCCTCACACGGAAGTCTTCGGTGAGGAGAGGAGAGCGGATCGCTGCAGCCGGCTGGTGATCAGTGAGTATGAGCTGTTTTTTTTACTCACTGATCACCAGTAGTGTCCCCACAGTAAAACACACATGTCCCCACACATGTCCCCAAATAATAAAAACACATGTCCCCAAATAAAAAAAACACATGTCCCCAAATAATAAAAACACATGTCCCTCACATATGTCCCAGTAAAATAACATGTGCCAATGATTATCTGCACACATATGTCCGTGATCACCTGCACACACCTGTACATGATCATTTGCGTACATATGTCCGTGATGACGCGAACCAATTATTATACACTTAACGGAATTTTTTTTTACTAAAAACATGTAGCAGAATAAATTTTTGGCTTAAATTTATGACAAAATTTGATTTTATTGGATTTCTTTTAAAAAAGAAAGGAGAAAATATTGTTTTTTTTCAAAATTTCCGCTATGTTTTCGCTTATATCGCAATAAAAAAAAAACGGAGTTGCGAATAAATACCACCAAACTAAAACTCTATTTGTGCGAACAAAATGATAAAAAATTCATTTGGTTACAGCATTGCATGACCGCGCAATTGTCACTGAAAGTGCGAGAGCGCTGAAAGCTGAAAATTGGTCTGGGCAGGAAGGGTGTTTAAGTGCACAGTAAGCAAGTGGTTATAAAAAACTTTGTTCTAAATAAACTTTAAAAATCAATTGTAGATAACTAGTTAAAATAATCATTCACAATTGAGAGCTTATTAACGCTTTGGCGTGTAATGGCTGACCTCTGTGGAGAAGCATTGAAGGGACTAATGACTAAAATACAACTGTCCAAAAATTCAACTAATATCTCAGACTCTGATCTCAATCGAGATTTTATGCGACTTCAACGCCTTTTGGAAAAGAAGGTTCGCATATATTGGCATAAAACCTATTTCGAAAAATATACTGAACATCAAATTGTACCTTGGGGACTATGTATCCAGATATTCCCCAATGTCAAAAAAATAAATGACCTACTAAAGACATCCTGGGAAAACAACCTCCAGGCATGTTCATTTAATATGATATCAATTTTGTGTAAACAATATGATCATGAACTTGATATTTCAATCTCGGAATGGCATGAAAATCATGCATCTTGCGTGTCGTCTCCCAGGTTTGCTAAACGGGACAAGGACCTACGGGCACACCTGGAAGACTACACCCTAAGCATCATAAACAATAAAGAGAACAAGTTCTCTCGGGATAAATTAGCACATCAGAATGGCTATGCATACAAATGGGAGAACTCCTCCTTTTCTAGACCTTCAACCAAATCATCCCACTTTCAACCATCCAAAGCCAATCCAGATCCCTCAAATATGTCCTCTAACTCTTTTAGCTCTAGTACCACCTATCATGAACTTTCACAAGATCGTATTCCTAAAAAAAGAAAAGGTGATCAACCTACTTCATCAACTGAATCTCTAAAACGTGCCTTCGGCACAAATTCAAACACCAGACCTTCAAGCACCCGCCCAAAATCCACTAATATCTCTACCCCTTTCTCTAGGGGACCATCTTTGTCACATAATGTGTCCTCTTCTATCACTTATCTACCCACTACGGAAACCAACATAATTTCACACCTCGCGCTATCCTCCCCCGGGAGAAGGGCGAGTGAACCATCTTTGTCCACAATGTTCCCCCTACCTTCACAAGAACTCAAACTTGCCCCTATTTTTTTATGCCAGTCATTGGATCCCCCCAGTTGACACCCAACCACAATCCCACTACAACATTGACTATTCCAGAACACGTGACTTAGACGTAGTCAACCTTTCTTCCTTGACCCTAACACCACCCCAAATTCAAGTTCTACAATTAGGACTCACTTTTTGCCCCTCCACTGACTTTGATCGTTTCCAGCTAGTAAAGGATGTCCATTTATTTGCTAGAAAATTACTCTTTAAAACAATCTATCATAATAAAACCACTTCCACACAAATATTCAATACAGATAATACCATTCCCACAATTGCTGAAATACAGGCCCTTGAGGACCTAATGACACTCCTAGATGAGGCAGATCCTAATGACGAGGATCCTCTGGACTTTGTGCAACAGGATATTACGATTCCAAGAATAACCTTTCCACCTCCAGTACCCTTTAAACCGAAATCCAAAACTTTTCCGTCTCTAACTACTAATCCCAATATTTGGGCCTTTGTTGAACAAACAACTAAGGAAATACAAAAATTAAATTTAGACACAGCTGGAATGTCAACTCTAACTAAATCCCAGCAATCAGCACTCAAACTACTTCAATCTAATCGAAATATTGTAATCAAACCCTCAGATAAAGGGGGCAACGTGGTTGTCATGGATGTCCTGGCTTACATGAATATGTGCCACGACATCCTTGACAACCACGACTGGTACAGACCAATCTCTCCCTCCCTAATAAAAAATGTTATCTCTGAATATCAGAACTTAATTTTTCAGGCCACTAGGACAGGCACTATAGATGCAAATACCTGGAAATTTCTATTTGTAGCACACCCAAAAACCCCTACGTTTTATGCACTACCTAAACTTCATAAATCTTTGAACAAACCACCAGGTCAACCAATTGTATCGGGCTGTGAAGGACTCACAGAAAAAGCAAGTGAACTTGTAGATAAACATTTAGCCCCTCAAGTCTTGTCCTTACCATCTCATATCAAGGATACTATTCATTTATTACGTACTCTTGAAAATAAGCAGCTTCCCAAAAATTCTTATCTGGTTGCTCTGGATGTAGAATGTCTCTACAATACAATACCACACACAAGAGGTATAGAAGTTATAGCTAAACAATTGGAAGCACGCGGCCCAGAAGCCAAACCTTATAATGAGTTTGTATTATCCTTATTGCAATTTATCTTAATGAAAAACTATTTTACCTTCAGTTCCTCCCACTTCCTCTAGATACAGGGTGTGGCTATGGGCACCAAGTGTGCTCCGTCTTATGCCAACCTGTATCTGGGGGGGTGGGAGGCCGAGGTTCTGTCGCAGCCCAAACTGTCATACTATACTCAGTATATATTTACATGGCTAAGATATATTGACGATATTTTAATTTTTTGGACTGGCACATACAATGATTTGCAACGGTTCTTTCAAGCCCTATCTGAGAATACTTATAATTTACGATTCACCCTGGACTGTAGTCAAACATCGATCACATTCTTAGATCTCACAATTACTATTGACACTGAGGGTAAACTTTATTCTTCACTATATAGAAAATCGTCTGCAGGAAATACTATTCTACACGCCTCTAGTTCCCATCCAAAATATCTTTTAAAGAGTATACCCTATAGTCAATACTTACGTATAAGACGAAACTGCAGTAATGATGAAGATTTTTATCAATCATCACATCAGCTATATCTAAGATTACGACAAAGAGGCTACAGCCATAAGTTACTGAAAAAATCTTTTAATAAAGTAAAATGTTTAAAGAGAAAGGAATTAATCTTTCGAGATAAAGATCATGACTCTATGCAGTCTGTTCGCCTTATTACCCAGTACTCAAACCAATTCAATCGGATAAAAGAAACTTTTAGCAAATTTTGGCCCCTCCTCTCAACAGACCCTGTTATTAGGAATTATGTGAAAACCTATCCTGAAATTACATACCGACGATCACCATCATTAAGTGACAGACTTACTTCCAGTCACTTTAATCCAAATAGTGACCCAAGAACAGACAATCCAGGCACTTTTTCTTGTGGCCATTGCGAATCATGTGTAACCCTTTCCAATTCAAGCAATACTGTCTTACCCACAGGCAAATTACATAAAATCAAGCATCGAGTAACTTGCAACACTATAGGAGTAATATATTTAGCCACCTGCCGCTGTGGGAGTTTTTACGTGGGCAAAACAAAAAGAGCATTCTCTACCCGTATACAGGATCATATGAAACCACTTCAGAAAAAGAAAATTACTACAGCAATAAATCGCCATGTTGCTCTAAGCCATAATTTTGATGCCCATGCAATTCAATTTTCTGCCTTAGAGCATATACCAATCAATGTACGTGGAGGTGATATAGACAATCAATTACTCCAACTTGAAACAAGATGGATACACAGCTTAGATGCTACCAGACCTCCAGGATTGAACGAATATATTAGCTTTAAATCATTTCTTTAACCCACAGATTAATGTTAGAAGTGCAAACCACTTAACACCAGTAGTTCATTATCTATCAGTTCTCTTCATTATTAAGTTTACTTCTATATGATGTATTTGATGTCACTGGTCCTTCTCCCCCCCTTTCATTCTACACTTCTATTTCTTGCTCAATATAGCACATAGAGGAAACTCCCATTCCCCGTCGAAGCCTGCTCTATGTAAACCAATAAAAATAATTAAATAAAGTTTAATCTGCTATAAGCATATTTGCACATTTATTATAATCAATATTTTGATACTGTATGGGACCTGATTAGATCATGTTTTGTTTAATCAATAATAATCTAATTATTCCTCAACAATCTTGCATTCTCAATTCTCTGTACCATTATTTGCCCATTTTTTAGATGGTACATGTTAACCAATAATCCTAGACCCCAGCTTACCCAATAATCAGTATTTGGATGGAAAGCACAAAGAAATCGAAGAAATCAAAGAAAGCATTTTTTGCTTAAGTATCAATTAATTTGAATATTTATTGTTAAAGTGTTTGGTTGGTTAATACTGCACAAACTATATGGGTATTAAAAAACATGTTTATGTACGGTATTACATTTTAAACATATGATATATATTTTTAATTAATATCTGTATTTTTCTACAGCTCATGGCATCGGATTATTCCTCTCCTGGTGGGGTTGTTAGAGGTTACTGTGGGACGGGGTGTCGGGAGCCATCTGTGCACCACTTTTTTCTCAGCTTGCCCCATTTTTTATATGTTTTCCTGTCTTCCTTTCTTTTTTCCCCCGGCATTAATTGCCCCTTCCAACTGCTTTTCCCTTCTAAATTTACCCTTATTTAGGAATCAATGACATACGGGGTTGAGCTCGCCTACCCAGGACCACCCCCAGTGGACTAGTATGGACACCCAAGGGCGGTGCAACACCCTGTTAGCCCGCCCAGCTTAGCCTCTGCTGTACATAGCGCTACCGTCATCATGACATCATCACGCTACGTGACGCACCAACCGCCAGGTATTATGGACCTTGTAGGCCCTCTGGGAGTCGGTGCGCTCGCGCATGCGCAGAGGCTCCTTTGTCCGCTGATTGGAGGGCATTTCACCACGCCCTCCAATCTTGGAGACATCATTTAAAGCCGGCACCGGCACTCAGAGTACCGGACGTCGGAGGCACCTGAAGCGGACACACTCTCTCCTGATCAGTACGTTTTCAAATGACAAAACTAATCTATACCAATTGGTTAACTATACAACTACTAGCCACCCTTTTCCTTACCCATTACTTTTATTCTCCTCAGGGAAATATATTCCCACTGAAGCTGTCATATTCTGACTGTGCATTGGACCAGTACCATAAATCAGTACTATACTATATGCATATACATTACTATGCAGGTATGTTACTCTCCCTTTTAATCCATTATGAACGATCTACCAATTTCTGCTATCACTATTAAGTTCATATTATCAATTCGTTTTAGGTGCCTCCTCACCATCTACCTCAAACCTACGTCCGAGTCTTATTCTATTTCTTTTCTAAATTTTATAGCTCAATTAAAGTAAGTATCGAGACTTCTTGTCCATTTAACAGTGATATGCTATATACTTGTGGACTATTTTTCCACAATTAAGCAACACTGCACTTTTTTCATATATTATAAAATTAAGAACAGTACCAGTAAATATATGCAATCCAATTAAGATACCTTTTGCTAGGTCTAGTATGTCTCCTGCTACCCACTGAAGGGTGTCCACCGGGCGACCCCACCCCGTTTTCGGTCCATTTCTTTGTGCTTACCATCCAAATACTGATTATTGGGTAAGCTGGGGTCTAGGATTATTGGTTAACATGTACCATCTAATTGGGACAGACTGGGCGGATGTATAGATGTGCTCCCATCCTTTCTCTCACCCCTTCCCCTCTCTCCTCTTCTCCCACTTCCCCACCTTTGGGGCTGACTGCCTGATTCCATGAACTGTTAATCATTATTTTTCTCATATAGATACAATCTTACTGTACAGCAGGCCAGCCCTGAAGAAGCCATTGATATGGCGAAACATGTCGGACATTAAAATGGCCTGCGCTGCCATTGTAACTGAAAGATTCTTTCTAATCAAATATTGTTTCTGAATATGAGCAAATTATCCCCCCTTTTTGTATGTAAAGATTTGTTGAAAAATGGGGACCTTCGAGTATATGTACTAATTTTACTGTTAGGCCCTATAAATGTTTTCTATTTTTGTTAAATTGTGTCTAAAATATTATAAATAAAACTTTATATATCTTTTAAACTCAAGCATTAAACTGCCAGCAACCCTTCTTTCTATGTAACTTTGCACCGATATAATCCCTATTATCCATTCCCTTTACACATTTAATTACCAAAGGGATGAGGTGCTGTATAACGTTGTGGATCCTCTCTGCCATTTATACAAAAGCTTTAATGCGTTTAATGAAGCGCCACCAGAGCAAGGTGGTGAAGGTGTGGCATTGCAGTCTGCTATGGTTAAAAATGTAGTGCCAAAATCTTATTTGAACCAAAGTGATATGTGCAATGTGTCTGTTGCTGAACCACTCTGTCCCTCTGGGTCTCCTTGTGCAGTAGAAGCAGTACTGCGTGGTACCTCTGGGAGCACAGAGATAACAGACTGGGACAGGTGGGCAAAAAGCCTGTTGGCTTTGTTGGAAAAGGCCTCTGTTGGTAAAAGTGGAGCAGACAGGACTTCTGCAGTGCCAGATGAAGGGCCTGCAGAGCAACTTGTATGCAAGGGTGCACTTGCTACTACAGATGATGGTGCTCATGAGATGGAAACGCCAAGTAAGGTCGAACGCACAGAAGAGGTCATGTCTGTGATCCACAAAGGGCCTAATGATGTGGTAATGGATAATGCCGTGCCAAATGAGCTGGTGTTGGTGGAAGTGCCAGATGGCACAGCAATAAATGAAGTGATTGTAGTCACAGTTCCAAATGTTTTATGTAATGATGGTCAGGAGTCAGGACAGTTGTTGGCAGAGGATCTCATGCCAGTGGAGTTGGTGTATAGTGAAGCTGCTTTAGACAACCACTCCGCTGGGTGCAGTTCCTCTCCAGACACTGCCCTGCCAAACATGAGTGAAATGAAATATGACAAATGCATTGATATTTCTGACCGTGATGAAAAATGCAGTGCATTGTCAATTTGTAAGGGTTTGGTTACCATGGGTGACAACAAAAATAATGGTAGACCTTAAGTTCTTGGTCAAGTTGATCTGTTTGTAGCAAACCCTGAAAATTGTAATGAGATAGGGAATGGTATGATTGACAAAGGAGAGGTAAAAGATACAGCAGAATTAGGCCCCCTACAGGTTCAGGAGGGTATTTCTGGGGAGGAATTTCCTGAGGTTTGAGAAATTTCTAAGGTCGCAGGAAAATGGCCCAAAGCTCAGCAAGGTGTCGCATGACTTTAAAACCTTAAAGTTGCAAGACAGTCAGAATGTCCTTCAGAGGGAGACTAGGATGAGGCTGCAGTCATATGAGGATGTTGGTGATGAAACTGACAAAAATAAGCATTCAATGTACATGAGAAAACAAGTGAGGCTAAGTTTTGACAGTAAGAGGGTGCCCGTACTTGGAGTACAGAGAGGGACCAGTGTCACCCTAATAAAAGAGCCCCCACTTATCATTAAACCAGTGTTTAAAAACGTGGTTCCTTCTAAATTAAGTAAAGAGAAAAGGGGTGGTCTAGTGGAAATTGAGGGAGCACTTTATAAACTTAATGGTACTGGACCCGTAAAATTCAGAAATCAACCTCATGTGCAAAAAGGTACCAAGATTGGTAAAAGGACTAGTGTAAGCCCAAGAGAAATGGGAAAACATCGCTTTTGGAAGCGCACTCGTAAAAGGCATGGGAGTGTCTTTGTAGAACCCAAGTAGATGTAGCAGGGGGACATAGAGAAATTCACCTGATGGGACAAGATTTGGCCCATGTGGGGGGTAGCTTGCATGGTCATGCTAAAGTGAGGAGGTTGTACTGGTGTATAGTGAAGGTTAAAGCTGATGTCAGTGAGTTGAAAGGAAGGATCAGGGAAAGAAGAGTTTCCCCAAGAAAAATGAATAAGCCCAGGGACCCAAGAAGAGGGAGAAGGCTGAGGATGGGAGAATATAGGACCCTGTTAAGATCCAGGGTAGGACGTGCCTGGAAGCGCACCCGGAAAAAAGGTTGGGCCTACGTGGCTGACAGCCAGCACAGAGGTGTCCCAACCATGACGGGTGCTGGTGTTCCTCCCTCCGCATCAAAACAAAGGGGGGGGATATGTGGTAGTGAGGTACCCCACCAGTGTTTGGACGGAGGATTCTCAACCAGGCAGGTTGAGGGGCTCCAGTTTATGTGCTTATTTGGGAGGAAACTGGCTTTTCAGTTTCCTCATTGTTTACTAAAATCCGTTTTGGGATCTGGAGCCCGGGGATTTCGTAGCGATCCGGGTGGGATGAAATCCCCAGTCCTGGGTCCAGATCTTGAGATCCACCAGCATACTGACTGGTCAGGTGTGTGTGTGCTGGGCTATTTGTACACACCTGACCATGGTTCTGGGCTCCACCCTCCCAAGGAGTCCAGGCAAGCAAGGGAGAAGTGTGCATGTCTGCACAGGTCTGTCTGTTCGAGCAGACAGAGGGTCCAAGCCTGTGGGCTGGAAAAGGAAGCTGGAAAAGAGTGCTGAGGTACTGGGTGTACAGGAACTCTGTTAAAGAGCCGAGAGGGCTGAAGCACAAGTCTGAGCAGCCGTGCTGCTAAAGAGATCCAGGTGGCTTGGTATCTTTGGTTTGACTTACATTATTGCTGTGGAAAGCTGAAACCCCTGTGTGGGCAACTCGTCTGTTTTATGGACATTTTCTTTCTTTAATAAAAGTGGGCCTACAAGCCCTTAAATCGGCATATCTGGCGTGGACTCCGCTCACTGGTAAGCTCTACCCTAAAGCTAAAACATCCCCCGATGTTACAATGGTTATATTGCTAGCTACAGGGACCTGTAGTTAGGTTGTGTAAATATGTAGTGTAAAATATGTAAATTGAACATACTACATTTTTCTACTGTAATTCATTATGCAAATACTTTGTATATTTTGTGCATAGCCCCTGCCAAGATTGTTCCCTTTTCCCCTCCAATTGTTCTTATGAAATGCCCTTGCTCTTGGGCGTAGAAGCCATTTTTTCCAGCCAATGGGGACATGGCTGATTTTTAGGTGATGGTGAGTGTAGCACCCTCTAGTGTCCTATTGGTGGTAGTGTAGGCAAATCTATGTTTTTGACTCATGCTAAAATGAGTCTTTGAATCTGGGCCAAAGGTTTACTGCCGTTCAGGGCTGGATGACTCATACAGGCAGGTCTCTGGTGCCTTCCCCTAATTCTGAAAAGTTGGAGAACACTCTGGAAACCTTTCCTTTACTTTGCCTGGGAAATCTTTAGTAGCAGCCAGGTGGGCTGGTGCATTCTTCAGTCAGTGGAATTGGGATCAGTATCTACAGTGGAGTTGGAGGCACTTCTGTATGCAACCTACAACTTTTGTGCTACTTTCCAAAATGAAGGGAAAGTTCCTAGTCCTTAAGAGGCTGTTGCTTTTCTATCAGAAACTCTAAGTGTCCAGGAAGAAAGACAGTTCTGAAACATGTACATAGGGTGGAAGTTGTCCCTGGTTTTGTTGCCATCAAGATGGGCATCCCATAATTCCTATTTCCCCATCCAAGTTATTACCCCTAATAAAACATAAAAAAAAGCTCAAAGACTGTTCCTTGTGTCTGGATAAAGTGTGGAGAATACTTGTTGCCTGGCTGTGATGGGTGTTGGAACCCAATTACCAGCGTCTCCTTTGGGGGTGAGAGACTAGTAACCTAGGTAATTGTAAACAACTAGGTGTATAAGATCGGGAAGCAGTCACCCAAACCTGTACCCTTAAGGAAGTCACAAGATGACACAAGGTGACGTAACGTGTAGGATCGGTGATGCCATCACCCTCAGCCAGAAAGTGATCAGGCAAATAAGAAAAAATAATAAAAGTCAACTGGCACTATATGTACCTAGATCTAAGTTATGCTAACTATAATTATAAATACGTGTCATTAATAAAAAGTGATTCAACTCATGCTAAATATAAATTGTAAATACAATGTCATTAATAAGAAGTGCCCCACCTCATAATCATAGTGTCATGTGATCTATAATTACATTTTTCAAATAAATCAACTCCCTCTATATTAAAATAAGTGGCAATAGTAAAAATAGAAACCACACAATATAAATAAATATAGGTAAAATTATAACAGTTCATGAAAGTGCAGTCCCATTCGTGATGGTATATGATGATTAAGAGCTGCAGGGGGTGCTGTTAACCGCTTAAGGACCGCCTCCTGTAGATTTATGTCAACAGAATGGCACGGCTGGGCAGAAGCATGTACCGGTACGTCCTCCTTTAAGTGCCCAGACGATCGGGTGACAGAGCTGAAGAACGGGGAGAGGTCTGTGTAAACAAACCTCTCCCCGTGCTTCCTACACGGCCTGTCACTGATCGGCTGTTCCCTGTCATCAGGAAAGCCGATCAGTGATGGCAGGCGTAAAGCCACGCCCCCGTACTGTAAAAAAAAACACACACACGTCACACTAACCCCTCCCCCTAGTGGTTAACTCCTTCACTGCCAGTGTAATTTACATAGGAATCAGTGCATTTCAATTGCACTGATTTCTGTATAAATGACAATGGTCCCAAAAATGTGTCAAAAATGTCCAATGTGTCGGCCATAATGTCGCAGTGACAATAAAATCGCTGATCGCCGCCATTACTAGTAAAAAAAATATTTTTTAATAAAAATGCTATAAAACTATCCCCTATTTTGTAAACGCTATAACTTTTGCGCAAACCAATCAATAATCGCTAATTGGGATTTTTTTTTACCAAAATTATGTAGAAGAATACAACTGAGGAAAAAAAATTTGTTGTATATATTTTTTGGGGATATTTATTATAGCAAAAAGTAAAAAATATTGCATTTTTTTCAAAAAAATTTGTTTATAGCGCAAAAAATAAAAACCGCAGGGGTGATCAAATACCACCAAAAGGAAGTTATTCTGTGGG
This sequence comes from Lithobates sylvaticus, assembly GCA_028564925.1. Lineage (NCBI taxonomy): Eukaryota > Metazoa > Chordata > Amphibia > Anura > Ranidae > Lithobates > Lithobates sylvaticus. Next base: position 257,467,050 of record CM053029.1, on the reverse strand, counting down.
AAAAAAAGGACGCCAATTTTGTTTGGAAGCCACGTCGCACGACCGCGCAATTGTCAGTTAAAGCGACGCAGTGCCGAATCACAAAAAGGGGCCTGGTCCTTTGGCTGCAAATTGGTCCGGGGCTTAAGTGGTTAATAAAGGGTTCTTCCAGTTTTCTCTGTGGGCTGATTGGGGCCTAGTGAGCTGTGGGAAGGCAAAATTAGAGAGAGAGAGAGAGAGAGAGAGAGAGAGAGACAGAGGATAACATACCACAGAACTTGGGATATGCTGTATGTATTGAGAAGACATAGTGGGAGCCAGGTGGGAAAAAGGGGCAAATATTAGCTGCTGCTCTACTGTAGTCCTGGAAGGACTAAAACCGGATATGTGACCTTACTTTTAAGCTCGGTCATATATCATCAGGTGAGCAAGAGTGTATTTTGTAAGCACATGTGTGAAGCACCTAAAACGCCATTTCAGAGAAACATATGTATACAGTATATAGGAGCATGCAAGCACAGCTCTTTTGATAAACCATCATGGATGGGACTGCACTTTCATTTACTGCTATAATTTACGTATATTTATTTATATTGTGTGGTTTCCATTTTTACTATTGCCACTTGATTTAATCTAAAGGGAGTTGATGTATTTGAAAAAGAGAAGCCCAGAGCACCAGCAGGTGACTCAAGAAGAGGAAGATGGGGATCACTCTATGCAAAACCATTGCACAGCAGGTAGGTATAACATGTTTGTTATTTAAGGACCGGAAGCATTTTCCCCCTTAGGCCCCTTTCACACTGGGGCGGTTTGCATGCGCTATTGCGCTAAAAATAGCTCCTGCAAACCGACCCGAAACAGCTGTTGCTGTGTCTTCAGTGTGAAAGCCCGAGGGCTTTCACACTGAAGTGGTGCGCTTGCAGGACGCTGAAAAATGTCCTGCAAGCCGTATCTTCGGTGCGCTGTAGGAGCGGTATATTTACCGCTCCTATAGCGCCCCTTCCCATTGAAAACAATGGGGCAGCGCTCCAAACCCGCCCGCAAAACGCAGCTGCAGCGGCGGTTTGCGGGCGGTATTAACCCTTTTTCGGCCGCTCGCGGGGGGTAAAACCGCCCCGCTATCGGCCGAATAGCGCCGCAAAAAAAACGGTAAAGCGGCGCTAAATATAGCGCCGCTTTAACGCCAGCGCCCCCAACGCCCCAGTGTGAAACTAGCCTTAATGACCAGGCCATTTTTTGTGATACGGCACTTTAACTGACAATTGCGTGCCCGTGCGACGTTGTACCCAAACAAAATTGACGTCCTTTTTTTTTTTCCCACAAATAGAGCTTTCTTTTGGTGATATTTGATCATATCTGCGGCTTATTTTTTGTGCTATAAACAAAAAAAGACTGACAATTTTGAAAAATAAAAAATATTTTTTACTTTTTGCTTTTTGCTTCCCCCCCCCCCCCCCCCCACAAAAAAAAATGTCTTCATCAGTTTAGACCAATATGTATTCTTCTACATGCTTTTGGTAAAAAAAAAAAAATGCAATACGTGTATATTGATTGGTTTGCGCAAAAGTTATAGCATCTACAAAAAATAGGGGATATATTTATGGAATTTTTATTCTAAATTCATTTTTTACTAGCAATGGCGGTGATCAGCGATTTTTAGCGGGATTGCGGCGGACAGATTGGACACTTTGGGACCACTGACATTTATACAGCGATCAGAGCTAAAAATAGCCACTAATTACTGTATAAATGTCACTGGCAGGGAAGGGGTTAACACTAGGGTGAGATCAAGGAGTTAAGTATGCCCTAGGGAGGCGTTTCTAACTGTGGGGGCAGTGTACTGACAAGGAGTAGAGAGAGATTGCTGTTCCTGATCACTAAGAACAGCAGATCTCTCTACTCCCCTGACAGAACGTTTGTTTACATTGACAGATCCCGTTCCGGCTCTCTGAGGAGTGATCGCCGCGGACATCGCGGCCACCGGCCACACACATATGTTCCAGCATCTTGCCACAGGTGCGTGCCGCCTAGAGTTCTTAAAGTGGCCATCGTACAGCTATGGCGATTCGCACAGCCGTGCCAACCTGCCACAGTATAACTGCGGCGGCTGGTCGGCAAGCGATATAAAAAAAAAAGCCTTTAATATCACTTTAAGGCCCCTTTCACACGTGCGGACCGTATGTCCGTTTTTCATCCATCCGTTTTCGGATGAAAAACGGACATACATGTACCCCTATGGGATAGCGGGTGTCAGCGGATGAGGATCCGCTGACAACTGATATCGTCCGCCTCCGCTATGGTCCGATTCTGCAGACGGAGGAAAACCCTATTTTTCCATCCATCTGCAGAGCGGATCGGATGAACACAGAAAGATGGTCCATGTACATCCGATCCCCCATAGGGGAGAGCGGAGATCTGACAGGGTGGTCCCTGCACAGTGTGCAAGGACCGCCCTGTCATCCGCCGGCTCAGCGGGGATCAGCGGAGCGATCCCCGCTCAGCAGCGGATGTTCATGGGGCGGATCATTACGGATCCGCCCCGCGTGAAAGGACCCTAAGAGTCTTTCACACTGGTGCGGTTAAAAATCTTTTTCTAAAATGCATATCACATTTTTAACATGCTTTTAATGGTTTGTGGTGTACTTTCTGGTTATCTGACTTGCAGGATGGACCTGTGACTCAAAGTTCACTCCCATTGACTTACAATGAATGGTGTGTTATTGGTGCACTTTTCCAAAGTTGGAACCTGCAGGACTTTTCAAAGCTGAGTGAGAGACGTCAGTGAGAGGCCGCGGCCGCCCCAGCATTCAGATCGCGCCGCGGCCTCCCCAGCATTCATTGCGCGCCGCCTCCGCGGCTAGTGTACAAGCTCCGCCCACCTCTGCCATGCTCTTCAGACAGCGTGGCTCAGAGGGGGCGGAGCGAACGGACCGTGGAGAGAAGAGATTGCTGAAGAGAGAGCTGCTGTGCCAAGCTTGCTGTGAGACTCAGACGAGTGACCCCTGCACTGCACCAGACCGATAAAGGAAAGAAGTAAATGACAAATTTGCGCCCATCAAGCGCCCACTGTGTCCATTAAAAGCTGCCACTGTGCCCAATCAAATGCCCACTGTGCCCAAACGCCCACTGTGCCCATCAAAAGCTGCCTCTGTGCCCATCAAACGCCCACTGTGCCCATCCAAAGCTGCCACTGTGCACATCAAACGCCCATCGTGCCCATCAAACGCAGCCACATGCCCATCAAACGCAGCCACTGTGCCCATCAAACGCCGCTACTGTGCCCATCAAACGCCGCCACTGTGCCCATCAAACGCAGCCACTGTGCCCATCAAACGCAGCCACTGTGCCCATCAAATGCAGCCACTGTGCCCATCAAATGCAGCCACTGTGCCATCAAAAGCTACCACTGTGCCCATCAAATGCAGCCCCGGTGCCATCAAACGCAGCTATGGTGCCTATTAAAGGCAGCCACTGTGCCATCAAAGGCAGCCACTGTGCCATCAAAGGCAGCCACTGTGCCATCAAACGCAGCCACTGTGCCATCAAACGCAGCCACTGTGCCATCAAACGCAGCCACTGTGCCAAACGCCCACTGTGCCCATCAAAAGCTACCACTGTGCCCATCAAACACAGCCACTGTGCCCATCAAACGCAGCTACTGTGCCCATCAAACGCAGCTACTGTGCCCATCAAACGCAGCTACTGTGCCCATCAAACGCAGCCACTGTGCCTATTAAAAGCAGCTACTGTGCCCATCAAACACAGCCACTGTGCTCATCAAACACAGCCACTGTGCCCATCAAACGCAGCCACTGTGCCCAGCAAATGCAGCCACCGTGCCCAGCAAATGCAGCCACCGTGCCATCAAACGCAGCCACTGTGCTCATCAAACACAGTCACTGTGCCCATCAAACGCAGCCACGGTGCCCAGCAAATGCAGCCACCGTGCCAGCAAATGCAGCCACCGTGCCATCAAACGCAGCCACTGTGCCATCAAACGCAGCCCACTGTGCCAAACGCCCACTGTGCCCATCAAAAGCTACCACTGTGCCCATCAAAGGCAGCCACTGTGCCATCAAACGCCCACTGTGCCCATCAAAAGCTACCACTGTGCCCAAACACAGCCACTGTGCCCATCAAACACAGCCACTGTGCCCATCAAACACAGCCACTGTGCCCATCAAACACAGCCACTGTGCCCATCAAACACAGCCACTGTGCCCATCAAACACAGCCACTGTGCCTATTAAAAGCAGCCACTGTGCCCATCAAAGGCAGCCACTGTGCCCATTAAAGGCAGCCACTGTGCCCAAACGCAGCCACTGTGCCCATCAAATGCAGCCACTGTGCCCATCAAACGCAGCCACTGTGCCAAACGCCCACTGTGCCCATCAAAAGCTACCACTGTGCCCATCAAAGGCTACCACTGTGCCCATCAAACACAGCCACTGTGCCCATCAAACACAGCCACTGTGCCTATTAAAAGCAGCCACTGTGCCCATCAAACGCAGCCACTGTGCCCATCAAAGGCAGCCACTGTGCCCATCAAAGGCAGCCACTGTGCCATCAAACACCCACTGTGCCCATCAAAAGCTACCACTCTGCCCATCAAACACAGCCACTGTGCCCATCAAACACAGCCACTGTGCCCATCAAACACAGCCACTGTGCCTATTAAAAGCAGCCACTGTGCCCATCAAACGCAGCCACTGTGCCCATCAAACACAGCCACTGTGCCTATTAAAAGCAGCTACTGTGTCCATCAAAGGCAGCCACTGTGCCAATCAAAGGCAGCCACTGTGCCAATCAAAGGCAGCCACTGTGCCATCAAAAGAAGCCACTGTGCCCATCAAACGCAGCCACTGTGCCCATCAAACGCAGCCACTGTGCCCATCAAATGCAGGTTTTACTAACCTGACAGCTTAATATTCTGATGAGGAAATAATTTTGTTTGCAAATATTAAAGATTCTAACTACCAACAAGGTTATAGAATTATATGAACAAGCTAAGGGAGGTACCGCATCCTATAGAATATGTATAAAAAGAAAGAACAGGAGGGGGTGCCAACCTAATGGATTATCTCGGTACCTGAACACAATGTGACCTAAATACTAATAATATTTTTCTAAATATCTTTTATTATCACAAAATATATAATATACATAACATTAAAAAGAATAAATAGATGAAAATTTAACATCACATTTCAAATTTGCATATACAGTGCCTTGCGAAAGTATTTGGCCCCCTTGAACTTTTCAACCTTTTGCCACATTTCAGGCTTCAAACATAAAGATATAAAATTTAAATTTTTTGTGAAGAATTACCAACAAGTGGGACACAATTGTGAAGTGGAACGAAATCTATTGGATATTTTAAACTTTTTTAGCAAATAAAAAACTGAAAAGTGGTGCGTGCAAAATTATTTGGCCCCTTTACTTTCAGTGCAGCAAACTCACTCCAGAAGTTCAGCGAGGATCTCTGAATGATCCAATGTTGTCCTAAATGACTGATGGTGATAAATAGAATCCACCTGTGTGTAATCAAGTCTCTGTATAAATGCACCTGCTCTGTGATAGTCTCAGGGTTCTGTTGAAAGCGCAGAGAGAATCATGAAGACCAAGGAACACACCAGGCAGGTCCGTAATACCGCTGTGGAGAAGTTTAAAGCCGGATTTGGATACAAAAAGATTTCCCAAGCTTTAAACATCCCAAGGAGCACTGTGCAAGCGATCATTTTGAAATGGAAGGAGTATCAAACCACTGCAAATCTACCAAAACCTGGCTGTCCCTCTAAACTTTCAGCTCAGACAAGGAGAAGACTGATCAGAGATGCAGCCAAGAGGCCCATGATCACTCTGGATGAACTGCAGAGAACTACAGCTGAGGTGGGAGAGTCTGTCCATAGGACAACAATCAGTCGTACACTGCACAAATCTGTCCTTTATGGAAGAGTGGCAAGAAGAAAGCCATTTCTCAAAGATATCCATAAAAAGTCTCGTCTAAAGTTTGCCACAAGCCACCTGGGAGACACACCAAACATGTGGAAGAAGGTGCTCTGGTCCGATGAAACCAAAATCGAACTTTTTGCCCACAATGCAAAACGATATGTTTGGCGTAAAAGCAACACAGCTCATCACCCTCAACACACCATCCCCACTATCAAACATGGTGGTGGCAGCATCATGGTTTGGGCCTGCTTTTCTTCAGCAGGGACAGGGAAGATGGTTAAAATTGAGGGGAAGATGGATGCAGCCAAATACAGGACCATTCTGGATGAAAACCTGTTGGAGTCTGCAAAAGACCTGAAACTGGGACGGAGATTTATCTTCCAACAAGACAATGATCCCAAACATACAGCAAAATCTACAAAGGAATGGTTCATAAATAAACTTATCCAGGTGTTAGAATGGCCAAGTCAAAGTCCAGACCTGAATCCAATCGAGAATCTGTGGAAAGAGCTGAAAACTGCTGTTCACAAACGCTCTCCATCCAACCTCACTGAGCTCGAGCTGTTTTGCTAGGAAGAATGGGCAAGAATTTCAGTCTCTCGATGTGCAAAACTGATAGAGACATACCCCAAGCGACTTGCAGCTGTAATCGCAGCAAAAGGTGGCTCTACAAAGTATTAACGCAAGGGGGCCGAATAATTTTGCACGCCCCACTTTTCATTTTTTTTATTAGTTAGAAAAGTTTCAAAAATCCAATAGATTTCGTTCCACTTCACAATTGTGTCCCACTTGTTGGTGATTCTTCACAAAAAATTAAATTTTTATATCTTTATGTTTGAAGCCTGAAATGTGGCAAAAGGTTGAAAAGTTCAAGGGGGCCGAATACTTTCGCAAGGCACTGTACATGCAGTAAATCAGACTATTGAGTCAGGAATGCTGATCGATACTGGTTGAGGTGTTTCGCTTGTGGCTTCTTCAGAACCAGAAAGTAGCAGTCATGACATCTACAGTATATCATGAAAAACATAGGAGATATATGTAAGTAAGTCATCAGAATTATTGATTCCATAGATATAATGATTCACAGGTTATTTAGCAAAAATATTGTAAATTATCATTTAGTAAGTATTTGCCTACCTTTAGAATTTCATATCGAAAAAAAAACAACACATACAGTAGCTGAATGATTTATGGACAATATATTGTCCCATAAATATAGTGGGATCACCAACAGTGGACAGCCAGAGTGTACTCGTGGGAGCCTGAGTCCGACAAAGGTAGAAAGACTGATGGAGAGAAAAACAAAAAACAAACAAAAAAAAAAGATTTAAGTAAAAGTCTAATATAAGGGATCATATATCCCATTAGTTTATATGTAAGAGATACTTACAACTGACCAATAGAAATGTCTGAGAAATAGTTTCCAATACTATCTTATGTAGTAGTCATATTAGATCGAAGTAGCTGGGAAAGCATTCTTGATAAACAGGCTTAACCTATAATTAGTAAAAATTATATTACTCAAAAATCCAAATAAGTTACATTTGATAGAGCTATTAGCTATGAGACCGGTACATACCTGAAAGCTTCACCAAAACGTATAAAGGTTTCCCCTGCAGGGGGCTGGTAATCTCGGATCTGTATGGTAATGACCATCAAAAGGGTCACGGAGCAAGTACCCTACAAAAATAGAGAGAGGTGGGCGGCTAATATCATGGCTATATAGATCCTCATAAAATATCTCTTGCAGCGAAAGCAACAAGGTATCAGAGCTGGAAAACGACAAAAAAAGGTTTAAAATTACCTTTGAGTTGGGATATTGCAGATCAACCAGCACTCCATCTGGATGTGTCTCCACTGGAGTGCTGGTTAAATACAAGTAAATGGAGCCAAAATTGGAGAAGATCCGCCCAGAACATCTCATTAGGATGTCCTCATATCAGCTGGGAGAAAGGCTGAGCGGCGCTTAATAATGCGCAGGCGCGTCCTTTCGAGCGCCAGTGCGCATGCGCAGCCTACGGCGACGCCACAGGCGCCTACAACTCGAGCCCGCAATCACGGCCATCAATGCAAGGATCAGTATGCGCATGCGCGGCGGGGATTAACAAACCCTGATGCCACAAAGGCAGCGCGCATCCATCAAGGCGGCAAGTAGTCTCCATGGCTGCCAATTAAACAAAAACAAAGGAAAACAAAAACGAAACCTCAGCTCAAAAATGGAGCCAGACATTAGCCTATCCCAAGCCAAAAGGATTGGATCTGTATCCAATTTAGGACAATGCCCCAACGGCTGCAGAATGCTATAGGTCCATCGCCAATACTAGTTTACAACAGAAAAAATATAATAACAGAAAAACGAGATTAGAAAAAAGAGAAAATCAAGTGTGTTAATAAAAGGAATAAGGAATAAAAAATGAAAATTAAAAAAAGTAAAGTGAATCAAAATAAATTAAATCACGCCAAGGGGAAACCTTTATACTTTTTGGTGAATCTTTCAAGTATTTACCTGTCTCATAGCTAATAGCTCTATCAAATGTAGCTTATTTGCATTTTTGAGTAATATCATTTTTACTAATTATAGGTTAAGCCTGTTTATCAAGAATGCTTTCCCAGCTACTTCGATCTAATATGACTCCTACATAAGATAGTATTGGAAACTATTTCTCAGCCATTCCTATTGGTCAGTTGTAAGTATCTCTTACATATAAACTAATGGGATATATGATCCCTTATATTAGACTTGTTTTTTACTTAAATCTTTTTTTTTTTTGTTTTTTTTTTTGTTTTTCTCTCCATCAGTCATTGTCGGACTCAGGCTCCCACGAGTACACTCTGGCTGTCCACTGTTGGTGATCCCACTATATTTATGGGACTATATATTGTCCATAAATCATTCAGCTACTGTATGTGTTGGTTTTTTAACGATATGAAATTCTAAAAGGTAGGCAAATACTTACTAAATGATAATTTACAATATTTTTGCTAAATAACCTGTGAATCATATCTATGGAATCAATAATTCTGATGACTTACTTACATATATCTCCTATGTTTTTCAAGATATACTGTAGATGTCATGCCTGCTACTTTCTGGTTCTGAAGAAGCCACAAGCGAAACGCGTCAACCAGTATCGATCAGCATTCCTGACTCAATAGTCTGATTTACTGCATGTATATGCAAATTTGAAATTTGATGTTACATTTTCATCTATTTCTTCTTTTTAATGTTATGTATATTATATATTTTGTGATAATAAAAGATATTTAGAAAAATATTATTAGTATTTAGGTCACATTGTGTTGAGGTACCGAGATAATCCATCAGGTTGGCACCCCCTCCTGTTCTTTCTTTTTATACATAACTACCAACAAAAATGAGTCCTTACATTAAAAAAAGCACCTGTCATTTCAGATCCATCATGGCAGGGGGCGTCCAATCACCTGCTGCCGCCATGTCCCTCACCTTGTTGTGTCACTGCCGCATCACCAGCAGTCCCATTAAAGTGAATGGGACTGTCGGGGAGCCAAAGGAGGAGCTGGTGGGGGACAGAGATGACAGTTGCTCTTTAAAAATTATGATTTATATCGAGTGGATTTAAATCAAGCCTTTTTACTAGTGATTTAAATCAAATCCACCCTGCATTGCATGCTATTATTAAGCTTATGACATACCAGATCCTTCACCACCATTGATCCCCCAGCTAATCTCCTAGTATGTATGATGCATGCATATTCTTAGACCCAAGTGCATAACTGTACATTTATCAACATGAAACCTCATTTTGCCACATAGTTGCTCAATAAAACAGAGCATTGAGGTTGACTTGTAAGTTGGAGACCTCCTGTAAGGACGTTATTCCACTGCAAGAACTGCTCAAGCTCAGTTACATTTGATGCTGACTGTTTGTGGACTGCAATCTTCAAGTCATTCCACAGATTTTCAATGGCGTTTAAGTCTGAGCTCTGACTAGGCCATGCAAGGGCACTCACCTTTTTCTCCTTCAATCACTGTGTGGTCATTGTTGCTGTGTGCTTTGGGTCATTGTCATGTTGGAAGGTAAACCTTCTTCCCATTGGCAGCGCAGATTTTCCGCTGAAGAGAAATACCCCCATACCAGGATATTACCACCTCCATAACAAGATATTATCACCTCCGTGGTTTACTATAGGAATGATGTTATTTGGCTTCTGAGCTGTATTTGGATTTCTGCCAGACATCTTGTTTGGTATTGAGGCCAAATAATTCAATTTTAGTCTCATTTGACCATAACACCTTTTTCCATGTGGCCTCAGAATCTTCAAGGTGTGTCTTGACAAGGCTCAAGTAAATGCACGTGGTTTTTCTTGAGGAGTGTTTTTTTTTATTGCAACCCTCCTAAACAAGCCACATTAGTGTAAAATCTGTGATATTGTTGTCACATGCACACAATCACCACGCTTTGTTCTTTTACATCAAGGATATGCAATTAGCAGACCTCCAGCTGTTGCAGAACTACAAGTCCCATGTGGCATAGCAAGACTTTGACAGCCACAAACATGACACCCAGAGGCATGATGGGACTGAGTTTTGCAACAGCTGGAGGTCCACTAATTACATATCCCTGTTTGGCCTGGTGGGGGCTCCAACGGACTCTCTAATGGACACCAAGAGGGCTGCCGGTAAAGAGACCCCCCCTCCAGATCCGATTAGACCTCAGTGTAGTTGCCTAATATATCCGACCCCTTGACAGGTGATATTGTAATGATATAATCAATGCTATTCACTTCACCTGTTAGTGGTTTTAATGTTGTGGCTGATCAGTGTAGTGTACTTTTCCCCTTAGATGGCTAGCAAAAAAACAAAGTTATCAGGATATCAAAACCTGCAACGCCGGAAAAGAAAGGAAGAAGCTTTGAAAAAAATTACTTCTTCCATCACAAGCTTCTTACAGCCACAGTCTTCATTAAGCAGTGGTCAAGATTCCCTTTGCACAGATACATCAACATCAAGCAAAGAGTTAAGGTCCAGTGTCAGACATTTCACATGGTGGAGAAGGCGAAAAAAATACAGAATTGGCAGAATCATCAGAATGTGATGATGATCTGGTCCCCGTGGATCCCGAGTGTGGCACTGAGCCAATAACAACTGGAGATGTAACTTCAGGTTACATTGTTTCAGCAGCAGAGCATTTTGACATTGAAGAGGAAGATATATCTGATGTTTCCTCTAACTCAGACACTGAGTCTATTGTACTGACGGATGAAGAAACCGAAATGGAACTTGAACAGCCATCAACATCATCAAGTGGAATCTCAAGTGATCCTGCTTTCTGGCCTGAAAATATAGATGACCAACACAGAATAACTCTGATAAAAATTGGTCCTGTTTAAGAAAAGGCTTCTACTTTTCCAAAAGATGATACCAACAGGAGCTTTTCTATCACTTACTACCAATGAGTACTGGATAATGGAGAGAAGATACCAAGAAATTGGTTGATATATTCTACATGTAATAATTCAGTCCAGTGCTTTGCTTGCAGGATATTTAACAGTGACAATATGGCTTTGGCCTCAAAACAAGGCTTTAACCACTTGCCTACCAGGCACCAACACCCCCCTCCCATCCAGACCAATTTTCAGCTTTCGGTGCTCTCACGCTTTGACTGACAATTACTCAGTCATGCAACACTGTACCCAAATGAATTTTTTGTCCTTTTTTTCCCACAAATAGAGCTTTCTTTTGGTGGTATTTGATCACCTCTGGGTTTTTTTATTTTTTGCGCTATAATTGAAAAAAGACAGAAAATTTTGAAAAAAAACGCATTTTTCTTTGTTTCTGTGATACAATTTAGGAAATTATTAATTTTTCTTCATAAATTTTGGCCACAATTTATACTGCCACATATCTTTGGTAAAAATAACCCAAATTAGTGGAAATTATTTGTCCTTTGTGAAAGTTACAGACTCTACAATCTGTGGTGCGAATTATACAAAATTGATCACATCTGATGTACTGGTGGCCTATCTCATTTCTTGTGACCAGAACAAGCCAGGAAAGAACAAATACCCCCCAAATGACCCCTTTTTTGAAAGTAGACATTCCAAGGTATTTAGTAAGAGGCATGGTGAGCTTTTTGATGTTGTAATTTTTTCCCACAATTCTTTGCAAAATAAATTATTTTTTTATTTTTTATTTTTTTTCTACAAAATTGTCATTGTAATAGGTTATTTCTCTCACATGGAATGTGTATACCACAAATGACACCCCAAAATAAATTCTGCTACTCCTCCTGATTATTACGATACCACATATGTGGGACTTTTCCACAGCCTGACCACATAGAGAGGCCCAACATGCAGGGAGCGCAATCACGTGTTCTAGGAGCATAAATTACACATCTAAATTGTTGACTACCTATTACACTTTTGAAGGCCCTGGAGCACCAGGACAATGACACGTGACACTGACGTGGCACTGATGACACGTGGTACTAATACGGGGCACTGGTGACACTGATGACAGATGGCACTAATATGTGGCACTGATGAGAGATGGCACTCATACATGGCACTGATATCACGTGGCACTAATATGTGGCACTGATGAGAGATGGCACTAATACGTGGCACTGATGACACGGACGTGGCACTGATGACAGATGGCACTGATACGTGGCATTGATGACAGGTGACACTGATAACAGATGGCACGTGACACTGACAGGTGGCACTGATGACAGATGACACTAATATGTGGCACTGATGATAGATGGCACTATGTGGCACTGATGACAGATGGCACTGACTACAGGTGGCACTGACTACAGATGGCACTGGGGATGGCACTGGCAGATGGCACTGGGGATGGCACTGGCAGATGGCAATGGCGATGTCATTGGGCACAGATGGCATTGGGGACAGATTGCAGTGGTGGCAGTGGGCACAGATGGCATTTGATTTTTTTTTTTTTTTAAACTTACGGCGCTGCAGCCGTTCATCTCCCCCTCCTCACACGCTGTCTCTGTGTGAGGAGGAGGAGCGGCGCTGAGAGATGATCTCATATGTTTACATATGAGATCATCTCTCATTGGCCAGGGCGATCGCGCTGTAAACGGCCGCTGTTATTGGCCGTTTACAGCGATCTGTGATTGCCCGTGTCCGAGGGACACGGCCAACACAGAATTTCCCTGCTGCGCGCTCGTGAGCGCGCGCACAGGGAACGAGGAAAGGGGAGGCCGTCATATGACGGCCTCCCGGGATTTGGCATCCGCGCTGTGGCCGTCATTCGGCTACGGCCAGATGCGAAGTGGTTAATGATTGGCAGCATCTGTCAAGACATTTAAACCGACATGAAAAAACCCAAATCCATGTCCCAAATTATAAGAAATGGATGGATCTTTCAAGAGCTCTGGAAAAGGGAACAACCATTGATCATATCAATCAAAAGATCATTAACCGGTTCCCGACCGTCGCACGACGATATACGTCGGCAGAATGGCACGGACAGGCAGGAGGGCGTATATATAAGTCCCTCCTTAATGCCGTCCGTGCCATCGGGAGCACGCTGGGAGCGGCGCGCTCCCGCGCCGGTTGGGACCCCCGTGAGGCCGGTCGCGGGTCCCGCGGACTCGATCGCCGCAGGGACACCCGCGATCATCTCACGGGAAGGCTGAACGGGGAGATGCGGAAATAAACAGCATCTCCCCGTTCTGCCTAGCAACTTAGTGACGCCGATCTCTGCTCCCTGTGATTGGAGCAGAGATCAGCATTCACTAGCTGACAGCCACGCCCCCCCAAAGTAAGAAACACACCCCTAGGCATACTTAAACCCTACACTGCCACCCCCTGGTTAACCCCTTCACTGCCAGTGTCATTTATACAGGAATCAATGCATTTAAATAGCATTGATTGCTGTATAAATGACAATGGTCCCAAAAATGTCCGATGTGTCCACCATAATGTCGCAGTCACAATAAAAATCGCTGATCGCCGCCATTACTAATAAAAAAAAAATATTAATAAAAATGCTATAAAACTATCCCCTATCTTGTAAACGCTATAACTTCTGCGCAAACCAATCAATAATCGCTTATTGCGATTTTACCAAAAATATGTAGAAGAATACGTATCGGCCTAAACTGAGGAAAAAAATATTTTTGGGGGATATTAATTATAGCAAAAAATAAAAAAGAATGCGTTTTTTTTTCAAAATTGACGCTCTTTTTTGCTTATAGCGCAAAAAATAAAAACTATTTGTGGGAAAAAAAAGGACGTCAATTTTGTTTGGGAGCCACGTCGCACAACCGCGCAATTGTCAGTTAAAGAGACGCAGTGCCGAATCGCAAAAAAGGGGCCTGGTCCTTTGGCTGCAAATTGGTCCGGTCTGTATGTGGTTAAACAAGAAGAGAAATGCTGGTATTCTGTAATACAGCGAATAATCTACATTATCCAATATTTAGCAGGACAAAATCTGGCGCTTCGTGGCTGTGATACCCGTTTGTTTCAAAACAATAATGGTAACTTCCTGAAATTGGTTGAAATGATAGGGAAATTTGATCCCATCATATCTGAACACATTCAGAGAATTCAGTGCTCCATTTCAGAGCATTCACAAATGCCACATTATCTCGGTTACAAGATTCAGAAGGAGGTAATTGGCATAGTTGGAACAAAAATACGAGAAAAAATTATACGAAGCCTGAATGAGTCCAAATATTTCTCCATTATCCTGGATTGTACTCCTGATGTGAGCCACATAGAGCAGATTAGCATTGTTGTCCGATTTGTTGTTCTAGATCAAAGTGCAAAAAAATTTGAAATTCGAGAACACTTCCTAATTTTTGCCCAGTATACAATACGACATCTGAAGGACTGACATCCTTTTTACTGGCCTACTTAAAGAACAATCAGATTGCAATTGAGAATATGCGTGGCCAAGGCTATGACAATGGCGCCAATATGAAAGGCAAACATACACAGCACACAGCACTCCACAGAAACTGCCCTCCTAAAACTCACAAATGACTTACTAACAGCCAAAACCAATGGTCATTACTCCGTACTCTTACTCTTAGACCTTTCTGCTGCCTTTGATACAGTTGACCACCCCCTCCTCCTCAAAAAACTAAATTTGCTTGGTCTCCATGGCTGTGCTCTCCGTTGGTTCGAATCTTACCTATCTCATCGCACCTTCAGTGTCACTTACAACTCCACTTCCTCCTCTCCAACTCCTCTTACTGTTGGGGTCCCCCAAGGTTCTGTCCTTGGACCTCTACTATTCTCAATCTACACATCCTCCCTGGGTCAGCTGATAGCCTCACATGGCTTCCACTACCATTTATATGCTGATGACACCCAGATCTATCTCTCTGCTCCTCAACTCACCCCATCAATCTCCTCACGCATCACTGATTTACTAGCAGACATATCAGTCTGGATGTCAAACCACTTTCTCAAACTTAATCTGTCTAAAACTGAGCTCTTAATATTTCCTCCCCCACGTGCCCCTTCCCCTGACTTCTCAGTCAAGATCAATGGCACATCTATCAGTCCATCCCCACATGCCAGGGTGCTAGGGGTAATCCTAGACTCTGAACTGTCCTTTCGGACCCACATACAATCCCTGTCCAAATCATGCCGCCTTAGCCTCCGCAACATTTCCAGAATACGCCCCTTTTTAACGAATGACACCACCAAGCTTCTAACTCACTCCCTGGTTATCTCTCGCCTCGACTACTGCAATTCCCTCCTCATTGGACTACCTTTACATAGACTATCCCCCCTTCAGTCCATAATGAATGCTGCTGCAAGACTTATCCACCTTACCAACCATTCAGCGTCCGCCACCCCTCTCTGCCAATCCCTCCACTGGCTCCCACTCACCCAACGAATAAAATTCAAAGTACTAACAATAGTTTACAAAGCCATCCATAGCTCTGCCCCCAGCTACATCACTAACCTAGTACCAAAATACCAACCAAACCGCTCTCTTCGGTCCTCCCAAGACCTCCTGCTCTCTAGCTCCCTTGTCACCTCCTCCCATGCTCGCCTCCAGGATTTCTCCAGAGTTTATCCCATCCTTTGGAACGCTCTACCCCAATCTGTCCGACTGTCCCCTAATCTATCCATCTTTAGACGATCCCTGAAAACCTTTCTCTTTAAAGAAGCCTATCCTGCTTCTAACTAACACTGTCTTACTTTTTCCATCAACTCATCCCCCACAGCTATTACCTCTTGTATCAATTGACCCTTTCTTTTTAGATTGTAAGCTCTAGCGAGCAGGGCCCTCTGATTCCTCTTGTACCAAATTGTTATGTAATTGTAATGTCTGCCTTTATTTTGTTAAGCGCTGCGCAAACTGTTGGCGCTATATAAATCCTGTATATAATAATAATAATAATAATGGTTTGCAGCAAAAAATACTCAATATCAACCCAAGAGCCTTTTTTGTTCCATGCAGTGCACATACTCTCAACTTGGTTGTGAATGACGCTGCAAAGATTTCATACCTGACAATAGATTTTTTTGGCATCATTCAAGAACTTTATGTGTTCTTTGTCTCATCCACCCAACGATGGCAAGTACTCAAGCAGCACGTTACAAATCTAACTTTAAAACCACTCTCCAATACCAGATGGTCAAGCAGAGTTGCAGCAATTAAACCCTTGCGCTATTTCCTACCTGAGGTATTTGATGCACTGTATGACATCTCAGATGATGACAACAGGGATATTAACACCAAACATCAGGCTCAATCCTTGGCAATGAAAATTAAATCATTCAAATTAATTTGTTCCGGGGGGCGTGGCGACAGAGAACGATCGTCAGCGGACACATATAAACGGCGGGGAGACGTCCCCAATTAGAAGGTACTTACCTACATTCTCCGGGGGCACATTCGGGTGATGGCCAGACACCGTAAAAATCCCCAGCAGCCGCAGAAAATGTCGGGATACTATGCCGCAAACGGCGCGTCTCAAAATGGCGGCGGCGGGGGAGAAGCTAATACCTCATGGAGCTCGCAGGCACAAGCGGCAGACGCTAAAGACCCCCAAACACCTCATACTCCTCCTCAAAGGGGCCACAGTGACTCCTCCTCTGGGCCTACAACCCCCACAACCCGGAGCCCGGTCAAATCTAAGCCGAGGAGGGAATCCCCTTACAGGCCACAACAGCCTCTGGAGATGGAGGTAAGCAGAGAAACCATGGCGGCGGCCTTCCCTCACGCTCAGGCAGGAGACCCAATTGCAGACTTCCCCACGGATAACAAGCCAGTGTCAGACACAGTTCTAAAGGACATGTTGCTGTCATTACGTTCGTCCTTACAGGCTGATGTAGTCAGGGAGCTTGCTGTATGTAGGAGAGATGTTGATTCACTGGGCAGGTTTATTATTTTAACAGGTGACATTAATTCTCAACCATTTACTTTAGTTACCCTATACGCCCCAAATAGACATCAACTGCGCTTCTTTAAAAAAGTTTTACGCAAGATTGATTCTTTAAAATATGGCAAAGTACTTATCTGTGGAGATTTCAACACCACTTCGGATCCCAAAGTGGACACATCTTCGGTAAAATCTAACCAGTCACCAGCGCTTCAAGAGGTTCTACACAGTGAAGAACTATTTGATGCCTGGAGGTGTCTCCACGCGAATGAACGAGACTTCACTTTTTTTTCTAATAGACACAAATCCTATTCTCGTATTGATATGTTTCTCACTGATAGAATGTTATTGCAAGATATTGATGTGGCTACTATACATGACATTACGTGGTCTGACCACGCAGCAATATCGATACGTATAGTAGAGAGGGGTGTCTCCTCTTCACCTCCCATATGGCGTTGTAATAATAGGCTGATTCAGGAATCTTCCTCAAGTAAAATATTGTCGCAACACCTTACAAATTTTTTCCAAGATAATTTTGGCTCAGTTACCGACCCCCATATTTTATGGAACTCCCATAAAGCATATATGAGGGGAATATTCATACAAATGGGCGCCAGATTAAAAAAACAAAGATCTCAGCAACTATCTAATATTCTTGCTGATATTAAAAACTTTGAATCTCAGAATAAATTGGCATCTACCACATTAATATCGGATAAACTGACCTCTCTTAGAGAACAACTTAGAACACTTCTTTCCCAACAGTTTGATAAACACCTTAGACGTTTAAAATTAAATCATTATAATAATGCTAACAAACCCGGTAGGCACCTTGCCAATAGGTTAAAAGCTGCAAATGCCAAAACACGGATCGCTTTTCTTAGACATACTACCCTATCCCATAAAATTATTCACCCAAGAGAAATAGCTAACCAATTTGCAGAATACTATAGTTCCCTTTACAATTTGAAAGATGACCCGCATACACATCAACCAACAGAAGAAGCTATCCAGTCATTTCTGCATAATCTACAATTGCCATGTCTTTCTACACAACACCTAGACACTTTAAATGCACCATTCACAATCCGAGAAATTGAAAAAACCATTGATTCACTTCCAATTGGTAAATCCCCAGGCCCTGACGGGTTTTCTAATGAATATATCAAAACATTCAAACACATTATATCACCACATCTGGTTAATTCTTTTAATACAGCTGCTGAGTCTGCCAACTTCCCCCCTGATATGCTAAAAGCCTTCATTATTACACTACCTAAACCGGGTAAAGACCCAGATACTCCGGCCAACTTTAGACCGATATCCCTCTTGAATTGTGACACTAAGGTATATGCCAAATCATTAGCCATTCGCCTATCACATATCATTCCTTCCCTTATTAAAAACGACCAGATGGGATTCGTGAAGGGGAGACAAACTTCTGATGCAACTAGAAGAATTGTGAATATTTTACATTATGCTAAATTGCATAGAACGCCTTCTCTGCTGTTATCTATTGACGCAGAGAAGGCGTTCGATAGGGTCCACTGGAGATACATGCGCATGACCTTAGAAAAATTCGGTTTTCAAGGACGTATTTTGCAAGCTATTATGGCGCTCTATTCATGCCCTACAGCTCAGGTGTACACAAATAACACTTTATCTAATATGTTTAGTATTGGCAATGGAACTAGACAGGGTTGCCCTCTGTCTCCTTCCATTTTTAATTTAATGATTGAACCTCTGGCTGAAAAAATTAGGACGCACCCTTCAATCAGGGGCTTCCGGTTTGGCACACAGGAACATACTATTAATCTGTTTGCAGATGACATTATACTACTAATGACTGATCCACTTATTTCTTTACCTGAAGCTCATACTGTTCTTCAGGCGTTTGGTAAAGTTTCTTATTATAAGATAAATTTTTCCAAATCTTTGATACTTGATATAAATATTAAGTCCAAACAGAAACTTGATCTTCAGGCTTGGTTTCCATATACGTGGAATAACAGTGGTGTGCCTTATCTGGGGATTATCCTGAAGCCCAAGATTTCTGACCTTGCAAGGGCTAATATGATTCCACTTATTGCCAAACTGGAAGCTCAACTGAAATCTTTTTCGATGAAAGAGGTGTCCTGGTATGGAAGGATGGCGGCTTACAAAATGTTGATTTTGCCTCAAATTCTGTATACTTTTCGATCTTTACCGATCCATATTCCTCAACATTTTCTCTCCAAATTAGCTAACATGGGAAGGAAATATATATGGAACGGCAAAAAAGCTAGGTGTTCCAGATGCAACCTTACTTCTCACAAAAAAGTTGGTGGGGCTGGCTTGGTAGATATACATGATTATTACTGGGCTGTTCGGTTAGACCAAATCAAACACTGGTTCCAGACTGTCAATGCACCTGCATGGGTGTCTATGGAAAATTCAATAGTACCCTTACAGGAAGCTTCTACTTTTTTACTTACAGATAGTTGGCTTAAATGGGATTTAAAAACTTTAGCCCCCACTATTAACATTTCCTTGAAAGCATGGAGGCATATAATGGATAGTGTTCATAGAGAAAACAATGATGCTCCCTATGATGTGCCTCTATATATACTTGAGAGATACCTTCCATCACTTATGGTTGATGACTTGGTCACTAAAGGAATTACTACAGCAAACAACATTAAAAAAAAAAAAAATTAATTTGTTCCATTGTCATTTGGTATGAATTATTATCAAAGGTGAACGTAATCAGCAAAATACTGCAGCAAACAACATTAAACCTATCAGGCTGTGTACAGGAACTGGAAAAGTTGATCAAGCACTTGGTGGAATACAGGTCTGATGAAGGCTTTGAGACTGTGCTATCTGATGCCAAAGAAATAGCTGAAAAGCTTGATTATGAAGCACGATTTCCTGATGCAGTTACAATTAGACCTCGACGGAGAAAGAAGAATTTTGACTATGAACATGAAGATGAGTCTCTTGCAGACCCAACACAATCTTTTAAAGTGAATTTTTTCTTGCCGTTTTGGACACATCCATCCAGTCCATAAATGAGAGATTCACACTACTTCAGAGCCACTGTGACACATTTGCGTTTTTATATGAAATCCCAAAACTTGTAATGGACAGAAATTATATAATGAAATGTTCCATGGATCTGCAAAATAAGTTAACTGACAGCCAGTTATCCCACACTGACATTAATGGAATAGATCTTTGTGATGAACTGGACACCATTAGACCTTTTCTAACTCAGGAGATGACAGTCACCAACATCTTGCAGTATCTAGTGGAGAATAACTTGACCAACAAATTCCCTAACCTCTCTATTTCACTGAGAATATTGGTGACACTTCCTGTAAGTGTAGCTGCTGGGGAACGTTCATTTTCAAAACTAAAGCTGATAAAAAATCATCTCCGTTCCACAATGTCCCAGGCAAGACTTTCCAACTTATCCATAATATCCATTGAAAAATCCTTCTGCGAAGACTTGGATATATATGATGTGATTAGAAATGTTGCTGTCGCCAAGGCTCAAAGAGTTCGTTTTGTTTGATTAAATAATTAAAAAATGTGTACACACTGCATCCTTCCCTAGTGTTTCACAACCGGAAGTTAATGTACCAAAAAATTTGGGAGACTGCAGATGTGTTTTTGCAATATTTAGCTGGGTTTTTATTAAGAAAAAGCTTGCCACTCTACCCCATAACCCAGACATATGAATAATACGGGAGATTATTGTCACATGTAGCACACAGCCAGATATTCCTGCAGCTCCTTTAATGTTGCTGTAGGCCTCTTGGCAGCCTCCCTGACCAATTTTCTTCTCATCTTTTCATCAATTTTGGAGGGATGTCCAGTTCTTGGTGATGTCTCTGTTATGCCATATTCATATTCATTATTCACTTGATGATGACTGTCTTCACTGTGTTCCATGGTATATCTAATGCCTTGGAAATTCTTTTGTACCCTTCTCCTGACTGATAACTTTTAACAATGAGATTCCTCTGATGCTTTGGAAGCTCTCCACGGACCATGGCATTTGCTGTAGGATGCAACTAAGAAAATATCAGGAAAGACCTACTAGAACAGCTGAACTTTATTTGTGGTTAATCAGAGCACTCTGAGGCTAGGTTCACATCTGTGCTGCTGCGCTTGATGCATTTTTCAGGCACGTTTTGCACTTTTAAACCCTTGTTTTTGCATGCAGTTTTCATGCATTTTGCAGTTTTTTTTTCTCTTTAAACACACTGTATATGGCTGGTTGCTAAGGAGGATGGGAAGCCAGCCACTTTAACTTTAATTGATATTTGCACTTTTGTGATCATATGCATTATGCAGATCTGTTATTTGCACTTTAGTGATTGTATTCATTGGAAATTTTAAAAGTACAGAATCAATCTATCTTGCATATTTTGCATCTGTAGTTATAGATTTTCTGCTACCTCATTTTATGTTCAAAAGTTTAATATTGTTCAGTTCATATTTATATTCCTTTTTTTTTCTGCTACACTATTTGATTTACATGCACTTGACACAGAATTGTCAATAAATAAAACATTTATTTTGACTTGTCAAAGCCGTTAACGAAGTTATTGTCAAAGCAAAGTGATGGGGCTTACAGATGGAGAGGTGGAGTTGTTGCCATAGAAACATTAGTAAAGGGGAGGAGTTAGTAAGATGACCACACCCACGTGGGGGCGCCAGAAATATTTCTGCACCCAGGCGCCTGTGACCCTAGGATCGGCCCTGCCTGGAAAACCCACGTTTCCTCAGAATGTGGGTTTCAATAGCCAGGCCGTTAAATTTAGCATTCGTAAAGTAGGATGGAATATCGGCCCCTGTGAAAGCAGGTCTGGCCTTAGTGGAAGGGACCATGGATCCTCCACTGTCATCTTTACGATTTCTGCATACCATGACCTCTTGGCCATGCTGGTGCTGCCAGAATTACCGGTTTTCTTTCCAGCTTGATCCTGCAAAGAAGTCGAGGCAGCAATTGAATAGGGGGAAATGCATAGATCAGTGAAAGCGGATCCCACGGTATCAACAACGCATCTGTTCTGCATGTGAATGGATCCTTTGTTGTGAACACAAAGTTGACTATGTTGAACTGGACGCTGGAAGATCTACGTCCGGAGTCCCCCATCTTTGACAAACAGCCCGAAAATATGTTGGGGTGAAGAAACCATTCACCTGGGAATAACTGCTGGGAACTTAAGTAGTTTGCCTGCCAATTCTCTATTCCCGGAATGAAGACTGCCGATAGGCACAGAATATTTCTTTCTGCCCAAGTTAGAATATGGTTCACCTCTCTCTGTGCTGAGAGACTCTTGGTGCCCCCTTGGTGATTGATATAGGCCACAGCCTTGGCATTGATGGATTGGACCCTGACAGGACAATCCCTTAACCTGGAAGACCAGATCTTTAGAGCCAGAGACGCACTACCCGAATCTCTAGGATGTTGATGGGCAAGGCTCATCCGGTTCTTGACCACTGTCCTTGGACAGTTGTCTTCTTTAATACTGCTCCCCAGCCTGAAAGGCTGGCATCTGTCATTACCACTTTGCAGATAACAGATCTGAAGGATTTTCCTTTCAGTAGATTCTGGTTAGTAACCACCAATTGAGGTTTTGGGACAGCCACATTGGCAAGTCCAAAGCTTGGATCGTCTTGTTAGCAGATAGAATACTGTTTTGCAACAGTCTCAAATGGAACTGGGCATAGGGAACTGCTTTGAATTAAGCCACCATCCTTTCTAACAACCTCATGCAAAGGCGAATGGAGGGATCTCCTTTTGACCTGACCATCCGCACCAACTCTCTTATGGAGTTGTTTTTTGCCTGGGCAAGAACACCCTTTTTCTGGGCTGTATCTATGATCAGACCCAAATAGTCCAGCTTTTTTAGCGGTTTTAAGGGAAACTTCACTAGGTTGAGAACGCAACCCAGACTTTTGCAGGTAACTGGTACACCTTACTCTGAACACCGATTGGTCTATAAGCAATAGATCATCTAGGTATGCCAAGACTGTTTAAGCCATGTGCCCTTGACCTGGCTAGAGGTGGGGCTAGCACTTTTGTGAACACTCAGGGTGCTGTAGCTGGCCCGAAGGGCAAGGCTGTACACTGAAATGCTGTTGCTCTACTTCGAACCGCAGAACCTTTGGTTAGCGGGAAATATATGGACATGCAGATATGCATCCCTGATGCAAGAAGTTTTCCTCCTTGTAGGATAGAAACTACTGACCTGATCGACTCCATAGAAAGGAGCAGATCCTCAGGAACTGATTTAGATTCTTTTAGATCTAGAATGGATCTGTTGAATTTCTGTGTGGATCTGTACATGTACATGAAATGCATGAAAAAGGCAGTGAAGGTTTTAAGGAACCTAAGAAAAAACAGAACTATCAGCTGACTCTACTAGAGGTAGCTTGAAAGAGGCACGAACCATCTCTGTAAGATTTGTACCAGCAATCTCTCAGATTGCGAGGCTGAAAAAAAGGTTCAACTCCAGTTGTCTCAGCCGCATCCGAGTAATCGGTTTGCCTTTCTTCCTGATCACCTGAGGGTAACCCTTCATCCTCTACCCACTGTTCCCTTGATAAGGGATCTAAGGTGGGGGATCTAACACGCTTCCTATCCTTGGATAGCGGATACGGTTAAAGTGGCTAATTTTCCTTCTAGCCCTGCAGGGCGGAGGAAAAACTCAGTTTCAATCATGTATACAGGGGCTGAATGTTTTTTCCTCTTAGAGTCAGATGGAGGAGGCCGTCACCACTGCCTAGAGGCAGCTGCCCCTGGTCCGTTTAAATAAAAGGACGTTTATACTTTCTTTTGGACAAAAGAGTACCTTTCCTGCTAGAAATCGTTTGGATGTATTTGACCAAATCTTCCCCAATAAATAGGGAAAATAGTCAGAAGCCTTTTTGCAAGATGCTTCAGCTGACCAACTTTTTAACCACAGGGTCCTACGCATGTGTATTTGCACAAGCGCAAGGCGGGACGCTTGGTGGATAGAGTCCTTTATGGCATCTATGGCAAAACATAGCGCCTTTGGTAGGAGGATTTTAACAAAAAAATCCAACTTATCTGTTGGATCCTTAAAGTGGATGTAAAGCCAATTTTTTTTTGATGTCATAATGTAGAATATAAGATTTCCTATCATTTGAGTCCAGTCTTGCCATAAAGAGTTAATCCAGCTCTGAGCAATCCTCTTTCATTGTTCAGTGAGATAAATATTGACAAAGAGAAACACTTTGTCAATTCCTCCCTTTTGCTGTGAGTGACAGGTGATTTACATATCTTGTGCACTAGCCTAAGAGACATGCATTATTTTTCAATTCCCTCCCACTCCTTTCTTCTGCTGCTCTGTCATGATTAGATGTTCCACACCCCAGCATAATTGGGGATGCTGAAGTCAGGTGGTTAGTTTCCTGTCTTTTCACTGGATGTTAGAGTCATAGCAGAAGTTCAGTGTAATAAATACACAGGAGAAAATGCATGTTGATAAGGGGATTGTAGAGGTGGGCGGGGAGTCTACTGACATCAAGACTCCACACACGGAGCTCCAGACAACAGACCCACCCACAGAATCTGCAGTTTTTTGGGTCTCATAACAGACAGAGGGGAGACATTTGACAGGTAAAGATACATGCAGGAGGCATGTATATCCTTATAGATAACCCCTATGGCAGTAGTTTAGAAAGGATGACATCCACTTTAAGCATTTGTGCATCTTTATTGATGCTGGAAATCGCAGCGTCTACTGCTGGTACTTTCCATCCTTTGTGAATTTTTCCTCCATGATAGAGAACTGAGAAACTCTTTGGAGGGAGAAAATGCTTATCTGGATGATCCCATTCAGCATAAATAAGCCATTCTAGTAATGCATGAAAAAGGCTGTAAAGGTTTTTTTTTTTTTTTTTTTTTGAAAACCCAAGGAAGGGACCGAACTTTTAGCTGACTCTGTTAGGAGTAGCATAAAAAGTGGAATGAACCTTCTCTAAGAGCTTGTACCATCAATCTGGCAGATTGTGAGGTTGCATAATGTTCATCAACTGTTGTTTCCTCCGCAGAGGAAAATTCGGCTTGTTTTTCCAGGTAAACACCTGAGGGTAATACCTCATCCTGTGCCCACCGTTCCCTTGGAAAAAGGGGATTTGAGGTGGGGGAGGGGGATCTAGCATGCTTCTTATCCTCTTGGATGAAGGATGCAATTAAAGCCGATAATCTTCCTTCTAAGCCCTGCAGGGCAGAGGAAAATGCATCTTCAGTCACGTATACAGGGGCTGAAGTGTGAGAAGCAGTTGCACCACCAATTGCTTCCAATGACTCACCCTGGCTTGCCATGTCAGGTATCTCCGGAGAGGATGACAGTGTGGAGGCATGACTGAAGTTCCCAGTGCCTAGGGGTGGAATCCTTGGTACCTTTGTGGTAGCTCTGGAAGTCATAGTACTAAGCAAAAAGCAGAGGCACTTTAAGAAAAAAAATATGGCATTTGCTGAACAATAGTTTTAGCAAAAAACAATGTCACCATAAGGATCAGCCTTTGATACTGAGTAATCATATTTCCTGTACTAGAAATGCCTGCTTACAAACCTTTACATGCCCAGCGCTCCTGTGTCCCTTAGTGCCGGTTCACACTGAGGCAGCACGACTTGCAGCACGACTTGCAGCGCGGCTGCCTCAGGCGACCTGCACACGACAGCAGCGGCGACTTGCAAAACGCCTTTTGCAAGTTGCCTGAAGTCGCCCCAAAAGTAGTACAGGAACCTAAGGCGGAGCGACTTGAGTCGCTTTTATTAGAACGGTTCCATAGTACAGAATGGGATGCGACTTGTCAGGCGGCTAAGTCGCCTGACAAGTCGTCCCAGTGTGAACCGGCTCTTAGTGTGACAGACTTCGGTCTTCAGCATATGAACTGAGAGCGTCTGTGTTAAGCCTCAGGTGAGAACCTGATTTAGGCGTCCTCAGCTTTTAGAGTCTGCAATGCTATACAGGGGCTGAATGTCTGCCTAGGCTCAACAAGGGCAAGTCTGATAATACAAACAGTGGAAGCTGTTACTGCACCTCTCCAAGAGGGGAATTTATGTCAGCAGTGTTTGTTTGGCTCCTAGTTTTAAAGGAAGACTTCACTTTGTATAAAAAAAAAGTCAAATGGCTGTTTTTGTATGTTCATAAACTACTGTTGTACCCCCAGAAGAGGAACACCATCTGTTCAATTAAGAACCCCCCTCTGGCTGCTGGGACCACACCTGCTGCTATAGCTGGACTCAGAGCTGCTGAAAAAGGCATCGTACAAGGTAAGTGTAATATACTCCCTCTAGAGGAGACATTTTTAAAGGTGTGTATTTATATATGAATCCAGGGGAAGAAACGCAATGACATGAATCCAGGGGCAGAAACGCAATGACAAGAATCTAGGGGCAGAAACGCAATGATATGAATCCAGGGGCAGAAACGCAATGACATGCAACTCAGGGCTGGTGTACCCACGGACCGTGGTGGGTAGTCGTATGAGTGTGGTGAATGAACATGCATCGTATGACGTATGGTATGCGGGCGAGAAGATTGTGGACAACAATCAATTAACAAACGAAACCTCAGCCCGTGTGGATCTGTAGACGTGACAGATCCTGACGTAAGCCCTAACTAACTGACCCAGGTACAACATAAACACAGATACGATGAGACATGACAACCAACGAACAAAACAGCTACCGGAGTGTGCCATGGGTGAACAACGCCCCTCTGAGAAACGCTGAGGCTGAAACACAATGACAGAAATGCTGGGGCAGAAATGCAAGGGCGGAAACTAAATGACGGAAACAAAATGACGGAACTGCTGAGGCAGAACCATGATGACAGAACTGCTGAGGCAGAAACGTGATGACAGAACGCTGAAGCTGAATGTTGAGGCAGAAACACAATGACACAATCCAGGGGCAGAAACGCAAAGACATGAATCCAGGGGGCAGAAACGCAAAGACATGAATCCAGGGGCAGAAACGCAAAGACATGAATCCAGGGGGCAGAAACGCAAAGACATGAATCCAGGGGGCAGAAACGCATAGACGTGAATCCAGGGGGCAGAAACGCAAAGACGTGAATCCAGGGGGCAGAAACGCAAAGACGTGAATCCAGGGGGCAGAAACGCAAAGACGTGAATCCAGGGAGCAGAAACGCAAAGACATGAATCCAGGGGGCAGAAACGCAAAGACGTGAATCCAGGGGGCAGAAACGCAAAGACATGAATCCAGGGGGCAGAAACGCAAAGACATGAATCCAGGGGGCAGAAACGCAAAGACATGAATCCAGGGGGCAGAAACGCAAAGACATGAATCCAGGGTGCAGGAACGCAAAGAAATGAATCCAGGGGGCAGAAACGCAAAGACATGAATCCAGGGGGCAGAAACGCAAAGACATAAATCCAGGGGGCAGAAACGCAAAGACATAAATCCAGGGGGCAGAAACGCAATGACAGGAATCCAGGGGGCAGAAACGCAATGACAGAAATCCAGGAGCAGAAAGCAATGACAGAAATCCAGGAGCAGAAAGCAATGACAGAAATCCAGGAGCAGAAAGCAATGACAGAAATCCAGGAGCAGAAAGCAATGACAGAAAACCAGGAGCAGAACGAAATGACAGAAATCCAGGAGCAGAACGAAATGACAGAAATCCAGGAGCAGAAGCGCAAATGACAGAAAATACGCTCAGACTGAACGCTGAGGCAGAAACGCAATGACAGAAATCCAGGGGCAGAAACAAAATGACAGAAATCCAGGGGCAGAAACAAAATGACAGAAATTCTGTGGCAGAATGCCATGACAGAAATCCTGGGCCAAACGCTATGCCAGAAGTGGAATGACAGAAATCCTGGGGCAGAACACTGACAGAACGATGGGGCAGAAAAGCCATGACAGAAACCGGGTCAGAAACGCAAATGACCGAAACACGCTGAGACTGAACGCTGAGGCAGAATGCAATGACAGAATGTCGGGGGAGAACGCTAAAACAGAAATGGCGGGCAGAAACCGCTCCGACAGAAATGGCGGGCAGAAAAGCTATGACAGAAATGGCGGGCAGAAACGCTATGACAGAAATGGCGGGCAGAAACGCTATGACAGAAATGGCGCGGCAGAAACGCTATGACAGAAATGGTGGACAGAAACGCTATGACAGAAATGGCGGGCAGAACGCTATGACAGAAATGGCGGGCAGAAACGCTATGACAGAAATGCCGGGCAGAAACGCAATGACAGGAATCCAGGAGCAGAACGCAATGACAGGAATCCAGGAGCAGAACGCAATGACAGAAATCCAGGAGCAGAAAGCAATGACAGAAATCCAGGAGCAGAAAGCAATGACAGAAATCCAGGAGCAGAAAGCAATGACAGAAATCCAGGAGCAGAACGCAATGACATAAATCCAGGAGCAGAACGCCATGACAGAAATCCAGGAGCAGAACGCAATGACAGAAAACCAGGAGCAGAAGCGCAATGACAGAAAACCAGGAGCAGAACGAAATGACAGAAATCCAGGAGAAGAACGAAATGACAGAAATCCAGGAGCAGAATGAAATGACAGAAATCCAGGAGCAGAAGCGCAAATGACAGAAAATACGCTCAGACTGAACGCTGAGGCAGAAACGCAATGACAGAAATCCAGGGGCAGAAACAAAATGACAGAAATCCAGGGGCAGAAACAAAATGACAGAAATTCTGTGGCAGAATGCCATGACAGAAATCCTGGGCCAAACACTATGCCAGAAGTGGAATGACAGAAAACCTGAGACTGAAATGCTGAGGCAGAAATGCAACGACAGAAATCCTGGGGCAGAACGCTGACAGAACGATGGGGCAGAAAAGCCATGACAGAAACCTGGGCAGAAACGCAAATGACCGAAACACGCTGAGACTGAACGCTGAGGCAGAATGCAATGACAGAAATCCTGGACCACAAACGCTGAGGCAGCAAAGCCATGACAGAATGCCGGGGGAGAACGCTAAAACAGAAATGGCGGGCAGAAAACGCTCCGACAGAAATGGCGCGCAGAAAACGCTATGACAGAAATGGCGGGCAGAAACGCTATGACAGAAATGGCGGGCAGAAAACGCTATGACAGAAATGGCGGGCAGAAACGCTATGACAGAAATGGCGGGCAGAAACGCTATGACAGAAATGGCGGGCAGAAACGCTATGACAGAAATGGTGGACAGAAACGCTATGACAGAAATGGCGGGCAGAACGATATGACAGAAATGGCGGGCAGAAACACTATGACAGAAATGCCGGGCAGAAAACACTATGACAGAAATTCCGGGCAGAAAACGCTATGACAGAAATGCCAGGCCGAACGCTGCAATAGCGTTCAATAGCTGCAATAGAAATACTGACCAAGAAAGTGAAAGCAGCAACCTGGCAGACCTGTCACCTCAGTCTGGCCATTGCCATGACTGCTGAGGGTGGTCTGATGTCCACTGTCCCTGCTGCAGAGAAGCCAGTTATGGGGAGGCAAGAAGCGACGGGCATTCCCCCCCTCAGCACCGGGAGAAAAACCGGCGGCCCTTCCCCCTCCTGGGAACACGAGGAGAGGAGCAGGTGGGCAGCCGATCATCCCCCCACCAGGCGTGCACGCTGGCCAGGTGAGGCTGTGGAAGATTGTGGGATGTAGGATGGATGCCCCCCGCTCCCCCTGGTATGAGCGCCGGGAAAAGTGGGCAGGCTGCATGCTGGCTGGACAGAGCTGAGGGGAGAGTGGAACGTGCGAGGACAGATGCCCCCCCCCGCTCCCCCTCGGCATGAGCGTCGGGAGAAGCGGGCGGGCGGCACACTGCTAGACAGCTGAGGGGAGAGGAACGTGCAAGGACAGACGCCCCCCCGCTCCCCCTCGGCATGAGCACCGGGAGAAGCGGGCGGGCGGCATACTGCTAACAGCTGAGGGGAGAGTGGAACGTGCAAGGACAGACGCCCCCCCCACGCTCCCCCTTGGCATGAGCGCCGGGAGAAGCGGGCAGGCGGGCGGCACGCTGGCCAGATAGAACCGTGGGGAAAGTGGGTGGTGGAGGATGGATGGACTCCCCCCCCATGAGCGCTGGGAGAAGCGGCGGCTGCCCTCCACGCAGCTGAAACATGGTGCTGCAAGGGAGGATGAGCAGGACGGCGCCCACAAAGCTGGTGGATGGGGGGGGGGGACACGAGGAACCAACACAAATGCTGCCGCTCAGAAAGGTGGCCGGAAGTGACGTGCATCAACCCAGAAAGCCGACGACCCTGGCCCTGATGGAGGAGGAGGCTTAAATAGCCCTCTTAGGCTCCTCCTACAAATACCTCCGGCCAGCCTTCATACATATAAGAAAAACCATAGGTGGACTTTTTACAGTTCCTAGGTTTCTTCTCCCCTTACATTATCCTCGCTGCAGGATACTACTATAATAGCAAATCCAAACTTCACCAATCACAGCGGGCAGCGTAGTTGAACCTTTAAAGACAGGGTCCCTTTTAATAGGTGTTCCACTCCTTTGGATCTGTAAAGCACCGCTCAGGACAACTTTAGGTAATGTAGCAAGACCAAAATAAACCCTGGTTCCTAGGGTCCAGCCCTCAAAGAGGCGTTACAGGCAAAACCTCGTTCTTATGCGAGGCCCGGGTACAATCCTGAGGCCGCAGTGGCGTGGATGGATCCGGTTGTGGAGGTTTTTTAAATCCAGCATAGATCCCTCCTGGAGCTCCTTAGAGCACACCTTCACTCGTGACCAACATCTTAGACACTGGTGAAAAAACTGATGTGCTCCTGAAAGGAGGAAGGGGTTATATAGGGAGCGAACTTCCTTGATTGGGTATATCAGTGTCAACACCTGAAGATGGCCCGTAACTCTTTAATTACTTAAGGCTCTGTGTCCCAAGAGGTACGATAAATTTATTTCTTTATCAAAACTTTGGGTGGGTTACTTCCCTCTCTTATCTTGGTTCAACTGGAGCAATGTCAAGGTGGGCTCCCTGTCTTCCACCGATATCCAATAAAAAACGACAAAGGGACACGTTCTCCAAATGCAGATATTTTACTGTAATCTTCAAGTCATCAAGTCATATAAATTAGCAGCAGCTACCGTACAGTTACAAGCATCCCTAGACAGCCAGAGGAAGAGCAGGGATGCTCGCAACTGTACGGTAGCTGCTGCTGATTTATATGACTTGATGACTTGAAGATTACAATAAAATATCTGCATTTGGAGAACGTGTCCCTTTGTCATTTTATATTATATATACAGCCCTCAAAAATTACACTCGCACACTCGCATTTTGCGAGTGATTTTTGAGGGCTGGCGAGGAGGGGGAAGAGAGGAGAGCCGCCACTGGGTCATCACAGCAGGGAACATCACAGCTTTCGTTTCAATATCTGTGTGTTCCCCCGCCACGCGCCGTCACATAAGCCCCTCCCCTTTTGCAGGATTTTGATAGACAGATCACCCGTCCAATCCTAGGATGGGTGACATGTATCAAAGTTCCACGGAAAGGGGGAGGGGCTTATGTGACGACGCGCGGCGGGGGAACACACAGATATTGAAACGAAAGCTGTGATGTTCCCTGCTGTGATGACCCAGTGGCGGCTCTCCTCTCTTCCCCTCCACAGGTAGGCAGCACATGGGGGACACAGGCAGCACCATGGGGGGGGGGGAGCACAGGCAGCACCATGGGGGGGGGACACAGGCAGCACCATGGGGGGGTGACACAGGCAGCACCATGGGGGGGTGACACAGGCAGCACCATGGGGGGGGGGTGACACAGGCAGCACCATGGGGGGGGTGACACAGGCAGCACCATGGGGGGGGGGACACAGGCAGCACCATGGGGGGGGGACACAGGCAGCACCATGGGGTGGGGGGACACAGGCAGCACCATGGGGGGGGGGACACAGGCAGCACCATGGGGGGGGGGACACAGGCAGCACCATGGGGGGGGAGGACACAGGCAGCACCATGGGGGGGGAGGACACAGGCAGCACCATGGGGGGGGAGGACACAGGCAGCACCATGGGGGGGGACACAGGCAGCACCATGGGGGGGGACACAGGCAGCACCATGGGGGGGACACAGGCAGCACATGGGGGGGGGCACAGGCTGCACATGGGAGGCATGGATAAAGTTGTTATTTTTATAACTTCATTGCATAAAACATTAAAGTGTAATTTAATGAGATAATTTATGAGGGCGGGTTTAGGGGCGGGGCATGGTAGGGGTTTGGCGGGGCAACTGGTGGCGAGTAATCCTTGAGGCCTGGCTAGTAGCTCAGGACTTGACATTTTGAGCCCTGATATATATATAAGAATTGTGAACTTTGGGGACAATAGCTCCACGGGATTAAGTGCATAAACCGTCAGTTGTAAAATAAAAGACATTTATTTGAAAGAAAAATCAAAATAAGGCTTTCTTCAGCGCACAGGTAAAGTACAAAAACAAAGTCCGCTTATCTTCAGCATAACAAAAAAAAACAGCTTATCTTCAGCACAAAAACAAAGTTAAGGAAAACACATACAGTTTTTGCAGCAGGTTCTTTTAGCAGCCTCCAGACATCCACACAGCTCAGCTAACAGGTGTAAATCACCTACTCCTCCTCACACCCACAACTCTTCCCTACTTCCTGTCTTTTGAGCTGTCTTCCTGGAGGCCCTTAACCCCCTGTGCGCTGAATCATTGTGGTCAGGGAGGGAGGCTCTTTTCCCACCCGAATATCTCTTCAGAGCCTCCCAAATTCCGGGTCCCAAATAACTATTATTAACCTAGAGAGGACTGCGAGTCAGTCCTCTCCTGCTCGGCTACTCCCGGAACCCCTCACCCATTTTGGGTGACCCCCTGAGCAATGCTGCGACTCCTTTAAAGGGACCACAGCCCAAATACTGGTGCTATATAGCACCCGTCCAGGACCCAACCTTGGCGTCCTGTACATATCCCCCCCCTCTGCCTCAACGCGGAGGTGTTGGAGGCACCACTCGACATCATACAATGGACCCGGGAGAGGGCATCGGCGTTCTGATGCTGTCTCCCTGGTCTGTGCTCTACCACAAAATTGAACTCCTGGAGAGAAAGGAACCACCTTGTCACCCTGGCATTGGTGTTTTTGTTTTGTCTCATCCAGGTCA
The DNA here is from genome assembly GCA_028564925.1 of Lithobates sylvaticus. Classification (NCBI taxonomy): domain Eukaryota; kingdom Metazoa; phylum Chordata; class Amphibia; order Anura; family Ranidae; genus Lithobates; species Lithobates sylvaticus. The sequence goes on along the minus strand of CM053029.1, from coordinate 257,433,616 downwards.
GTGGGGCATGGTCGGACACTAGGCGGAACCTTCTACCTAGGAGGAAATACCGTAAAGAGTCTAAAGCCCACTTGATGGCAAGACACTCCCGCTCCACCACCGCATAGTTTTTCTCCGCTGCCGTCAGCTTCCTACTTAGAAAAACTATGGGGTGCTCTTCCCCATTGATCACTTGAGACAGGACTGCTCCTAGCCCTTCACTTGAAGCATCTGTCTGTACTACAAAATCCTTAGAAAAATCTGGAGCCACAAGCACCGGATCCCGGCACAATGCCGTCTTAAGCTTCTGGAAAGCTTTTTCGGCATCGTCATTCCACTGTACCATCACTGACTTTCTGCCTTTGGTCAAGTCCGTCAATGGTGCAGCAATGGTGGCAAAGTTGGGGACAAACCTCCGGTAGTAGCCAACTATGCCCAAAAACGCTCTGACCTGCTTCTTGGATAGGGGGCGGGGCCAGTTCTGTATGGCTTCTACCTTACTCATTTGGGGCTTCACCAGTCCTCTACCCACAATGTACCCTAGGTACTTGGCTTCCTCTACTCCAATCGCGCACTTCTCCGGATTGATGGTGAATCCTGCTCTTCTCAAGGAGTCTACGACTGCCTGAACTCGGGGAAGATGGGACTCCCAATCAGTGCTAAAAATGACTATGTCATCTAGGTAAACCGAAGTATACCGTTGATGTGGACGCAAAGTTTTGTCCATGGCCCTTTGGAATGTAGCGGGGGCAGAGTGTAGACCAAATGGCATTCTTTTGTACTGGAAGTGGCCTTCCGGGGTAGAGAAAGCTGTTTTCTCCCTGGCTTTCTTGGTCAGGGGAATCTGCCAATACCCTTTTGTGAGGTCTAGCGTGGTTATATACCTGGCTGGACCTAACCTCTCAATTAGCTCATCTACCCGTGGCATTGGATAAGCATCAAACTTGGAGATTTCATTAAGTTTTCTGAAGTCGTTGCAGAAGCGGAGGGTGCCGTTGGGTTTGGGTACCAACACGATTGGACTCGACCACTCGCTCTGCGACTCTTCGATGACTCCAAGCTCGAGCATTCTCTTGACCTCTTCAGACACTGCCACTCTATGAGCTTCTGGGATACGGTAAGGCCTTAACCGGATTTTTATACAGGGTTCCGTCACAATGTCATGCTCGATGACGTTGGTGAGACCCGGCAACCCTGAAAACATGTCCCTATTTCTTTGCAGAAACTCTTTTGCTTGCTGGGTTTGGGGCCTAGTTAGGGTAGCAGCCACCTGCACCAGGTCGATTCCTGCATGGTCCCCTGACTGTACCGCTACCACAGCGGATACCTGTTCTCTGTCTCTCCAGGGTTTCAACAGATTTACGTGATAGATCTGGTATGGTTTTCTTTTCCCTGGCTGGTGTACCTTGTAGTTCACCTCACCCACTTTTTCTATTACCTCAAACGGGCCTTGCCACCTGGCCAAGAACTTGCTCTCCACTGTGGGTATTAGGACAGCCACCCGGTCTCCTACTTGAAACTGTCTAATTTTAGCCGATCTGTTATACACCCTTCTTTGGGCATCCTGAGCCTTCTGCATGTGCTCCCTCACCAGCGGCATCACCTTAGCCACCCTCTCTCGCATTTGAGAGATATGCTCTACCACGGTCTTGTGTGGTGAGGACTCACTTTCCCATGTTTCTTTGACTAGGTCAAGCAACCCCCGGGGCCTTCGTCCATACACTAATTCAAACGGTGAGAAGCCCGTGGACGCTTGTGGAACCTCCCGGATGGCAAACAAGAGGGCAGGGAGTAACATATCCCAATCCTTCCCGTCTTTCTGGACCACTCTTTTTAACATGGACTTTAGAGTTTTATTAAACCTCTCAACTAGGCCATCGGTCTGCGGGTGATAGACGGACGTCCGCAACTGCTTGATCTGAAATAGTCTGCACAAGTCCGCCATCACCTTTGACATAAAAGGGGTGCCCTGGTCCGTAAGTATCTCCCTGGGGAATCCAGTTCGTGAAAACATTTGGAATAACTCCTTGGCAATGGCCTTAGAGGAAGCTTTCCTCAAAGGAACTGCTTCTGGATACCTGGTTGCGTAGTCTAGGATGACTAATATATATTGGTGCCCCCTTGCCGACTTTACCAGTGGTCCCACGAGATCCATGGCGATCCGCTCAAATGGAACCTCAATAATCGGCAAGGGTACCAGAGGGCTTCTATAGTGTGGCCCTGGGGCAGTTAACTGGCAAATGGGACAAGATGCACAATATCTTTTAACCTCGGCCTTCACCCCTGGCCAGTAAAACCGGTCGGTTATCCTGGCCTCCGTTTTCTCTGCCCCCAAGTGTCCTCCCAGTGCGTCATTGTGGGCTAGGTCAAGTAGCATCCGCCTATATGGTTGGGGAACCAGTAACTGCTCTACAGTTTCCTCTCGGCTTTCAGCCACTCGATAAACCAAATCCCCCTTTAATGCAAAATGAGGAAACCTTTGATCTGCCCCTGGTATTTGTGGGACCCCATCAACAACAGAAACCTGCTCTCGAGCATTGACCAAGGTAGGATCCTGCAACTGGGCGGTGCCAAACGCACCCCTGGGTACGTCCAGGTCTGGATGCACTGGCCTTGAGGATGTTTCCCCTTCACCCTCCTCAACTGGGAACTGCAACGGGGAGAGCTCCTCATCATCCTCCCCCAGCATAACCTGTAATGGGAAGGCTTCCCCCCCCTCAGAAGTCAACTCGGTATTGAGGCCTGCAACAGAAACATTGTCATTCAAATTAACATTCTCTGCAATATCCTTATTAGTGACAGGTATCTCTGTTTTAGAGGGGTGTGTTGTGGGGGTTTCAGGCCTAGACCCCTCAGACTCCATCTCTTCCAGGCCCAGTGTCCCCAGTTCTCCTGGCAGCCCCATCTGTGCCTGGTTCCACAGTTCGAGAAATAGCGGACAGTCCCGCCCCACTATAATATCATGTATTAAACTATTTACTACCCCAACCTCTTGTGTCACTGAGGTACGTCCATAAGAAACCGTCACAGGAACCAGGGGGTACTCCCTGGTATCCCCATGGATACACACTACGCGCAGAGTTTTATTTACGGGGCCAAGTCTCCCAATCACCCTGGCATGTACCAGTGTTACCATGCTCCCGGAGTCTAGTAGGGCCCTGGCAGGAAGGTGGTTCACCCACACTTCACACTCGAACCGTCCTTCAGCCAGATCAAGATGAGTGGTACACGCTCTTTGCACATAGAAGGAGCTTCTCCGACCAGTCCCGCAATCCATCGGCTCCTCCTGAAGTGGGCATTGTGCCCGGGTATGCCCCCAGGACCGACATCGCCAACACTGTAGGCCTCCCATCCTAGGGACAGGAACCAACCTTCGAGGTTCTGCAGAAGATGGTGCAGGGTTGCGGGTTCCAACGTCTAGCAGGGCTTCTCTCCTAGGTGCCGTGGCCGGTCTTGTTGCCCTTGGTGTGGGTTCCCGACGTTTGGCAGGCCCAAGCAGGTCCTCCACCACGGTGTACCTTTCAACCAACTCAACCAGCTGGTCAGCGGTTGCAGGGTCTCCATGGCTTACCCAGCGCTGTAGGTCATCTGGCAGGGACCGCAGGTACCAGTCCATCACCACCCGTTCCACCATTTGTGGGCCTGACAGTTTTTCTGGCTGCAGCCATTTTTTAACCAGCTGTATCAGTTCATGCATTTGGGACCTGGGTGGTCGGTCAGGTTTGTACCGCCAGCGATGCACCCTCTGAGCCCGGACAGCCATGGTCACTCCTAGGCGGGCCAGGATCTCTGCCTTCAGATGCTCATAGTTGCTGATATGTTCAGTTGGGAGGTCAAAGTAGGCCTTTTGCGGGTCACCGGTGAGAAAAGGAGAGATAATGCCGGCCCATTGGTCACGGGGCCACCCTTCTCTCTCTGCTATCCTCTCAAAGGTGGTGAGAAAGGCCTCTACGTCATCGCTGGGTGTCAGTTTTTGTAAGAAATGGCTGGCTCTCACAGACACTTGGTTGCCAACGGCAACGACCGATTGTTCTCGTCCCTGAGCCAGCCGCTGCACTGCCTCCTGTAAGGCAGTCACCTGTGCTTGAGTGGACTCCTGCTGAGCAGTAAACTGGGCGGCTAGCAACCGTGTGTTTTCCTGCTGTGCAGCTATAGCCTGTGCCAGGGCCTGCTGCTGCTGAGCCATCGCTTCCTCATGGCGACGGTTTGCATCTGCTGAAGCTTGCTGCTGGGTCACGGTGGCTTGCGCCAAAGCCCTGATGACCTCCTCCATGCCTTTACCTGCTGCTTGCAGCGTCTGAGCTGACTTCACCCACGACATGCCATTTGTACACTGTCTCTTTAAATGTCAGTTTAGTTTTAAACGGTTTTTGCGGCTGCAAATGCACTTTTGCCAGCATCCAAGACACCAGTTGTGAACTTTGGGGACAATAGCTCCACGGGATTAAGTGCATAAACCGTCAGTTGTAAAATAAAAGACATTTATTTGAAAGAAAAATCAAAATAAGGCTTTCTTCAGCGCACAGGTAAAGTACAAAAACAAAGTCCGCTTATCTTCAGCATAACAAAAAAAACAGCTTATCTTCAGCACAAAAACAAAGTTAAGGAAAACACATACAGTTTTTGCAGCAGGTTCTTTTAGCAGCCTCCAGACATCCACACAGCTCAGCTAACAGGTGTAAATCACCTACTCCTCCTCACACCCACAACTCTTCCCTACTTCCTGTCTTTTGAGCTGTCTTCCTGGAGGCCCTTAACCCCCTGTGCGCTGAATCATTGTGGTCAGGGAGGGAGGCTCTTTTCCCACCCGAATATCTCTTCAGAGCCTCCCAAATTCCGGGTCCCAAATAACTATTATTAACCTAGAGAGGACTGCGAGTCAGTCCTCTCCTGCTCGGCTACTCCCGGAACCCCTCACCCATTTTGGGTGACCCCCTGAGCAATGCTGCGACTCCTTTAAAGGGACCACAGCCCAAATACTGGTGCTATATAGCACCCGTCCAGGACCCAACCTTGGCGTCCTGTACAGAATGTATGTGACTTTGAGGCTATATAAATGATAACCTGGTGAAACAAACTTCCCTACTTGATTCCCATATCTTTACAGAGCCTTACATTAAATTGCATGGCTAACATGACAACTATATTACCCACAGGTGTGTGAATCTTCCACTTTAGATTTTTTTTCTTCCTGCATATACTACCGCATACACTAATAAATAGATAGTCAATAGAAAAGACAGGTTAAATGTAAGTTGTTAAATGGAAGTAACATTCCATAAAGTGAAAGGAAAAGAGCGAAAGTCCATAGCTGCAAGAGCATGCAATTTATGCCACAAGCAGAATTATAAATAGGTCTTTTACTTGAAGACTTTTTTGGGGTTGGGTAATCTGCATCCGGTTTAGACAGCCACTGTACTACATAATTATTCTTTAATGGATCAGTTGAATTTCCTAAAAAAAAGAAAAAAACAATTTGTTGTTAAATATTTATATTAAACAGCTTTTCAGAATTTTTATTTCACATAACTTCACAGTATTAAAGCAGAATACTATAGCTCTTTTCATTTTCTCATTCTCAGTCTTCCATGCTACTTCACAGGTAAATGCTGTTATGAATATCCATGCTAACCATATTCTTGCTGTGTGACTGAGAAAAATTACACTGCTAATCTTTGCTCTACAGTAGGGTTGAGCGAACCCGAACTGTAAAGTTCGGGTCCGTACCGGACTTTTGGGTGTCCGGGTCCCGGACCCGAACCCGAACTATTGGCTATATGTTCGGGTTCGGGTCCGGTGTTCGGCGATGTATTGGCGCCTTTTACAAGCTGCAGGGCAGCCAATCGACGCTAGTTTTACTAGTGTGCCCTTAGAAGCCATCACAGCCATGCCTACTAATGGCATGGCTGTGATTGGGCAGTGCAGCATGTGACCCTGCCTCTATATATAGTCCAGACACACAGCACACAGCGTCATTCTGCTATAGACAGGATCCTGTGCTCCTAAGAGAGGATTTTAGGAGTTAGTGTGATAAAGTCGTCAGTCAGTCAGTCCACAATCCTTCAAATTAGTTAGATCAGTGAGCGATCTAGATAGCTAGAGTAGAGTACAGAGTTTCTTTATTAAGGAAAAGAAAGAGGCAGAGAGAATTATTGAAGAGATTCCTAAATCAATTGTACCCTGGCTGGGGTGCAGTGCACAGTCTTTTAACAGTGCCATGAGGCCAGTGCCAGACAAAATATAAAAGTTTTACCTGCAAGCTCAGTGCACCATCACTGCACTGCATCTAGTAAGAGATACACCATAGTCTGTGTGTATTCTGATATTGGAAAAACATTGCAAAAAAATTTAATTTTGCAGTGTTTTTTTTTTCCCCAATAGCATTTTCTGCGTGTTTATAAATGCTTTAGACACTATCCGTGTATTCTGATATTGGAAAAACATTGCAAAAAAAATTAATTTTGCCGTGTTTTTTTTTTTCCCAATAGCATTTTCTCCATGTTCATAAACGCTTTAGACACTGTACGTGTATTCTGCTATTGACAAAAACACCCATTTAGGGCGAGATCATAAATTTTGAAAATATGAGGAGATCATCAAAAAGGGGACGTGGCCCGGGTCGTGGTGCTGCTGGTGGCACTCCTGTTGCAGGGAGAGGACGTGGTCGATCTGTGCCAGCTACACGCACTAGTGAAACACCTTCCTCAGGTGCGAGTAGGCGACAGAGCCTGCAGCGGTATTTTGGCGCGCCTAATGAGGCTGTACGAATGTTGAGGCCAGGACAAGTACAGGCGATAGTAGATTGGATTGCTGACAGTGCCTCCGGTTCCTTCACATTGTCTCCCACCCAGTCTCCTGATAAAAGTTCAGAGTTGGCACCTGCAGCCGATGTCCATTAGTCTTTCACCTCACCCCCTTGCAAATCAGCCAATCAGTCTGAGCCCCAAATAATGCAGCAGTCTCTTCTGATTTTTGATGACTCTGTTAGCAGGGTTTCCCAGGGCCATCCACCTAGCCCTGCCCCAGAAGCGGAAGAGATTGTGTGCACCGATGCCCAACCACTTATGTTTCATGAAGAGTACATGGGAGGACCATCGCAGCACATCTCGGATGATGACGAAACACAGGTGCCAACTGGTCGCACAGAGCCACCACAGGGTGCAAAAGCGGAGCGTCCGTCCCCTAGACAGTACGTCTGCTACTGCCCAACGCAGCAAGGGACCAAGCACACCAAAGCCAGGTCCAAGGAGTTCCCTAGCGTGGCAGTTCTTCAGACAATGTGCTGATGACAAGATACGAGTGGTTTGCACGCTGTGCAATCAGAGCTTGAAGCGAGGCATAAACGTTCTCAACCTGAGCACAACCTGCATGACCAGGCATCTAAGTGCAAAGCACGAGATGCAGTGGAGTAGACACCTCAAAAAACAAGAAAGGTCTCTGGCTCCTCCTGCTTCCTCTTCTGCTGCAGTCTCGGCCTCTTCATCCACCTCTGTAGTGACAGTGACACCTGCCAACCCGCAAACAGAGGATCTGCCAGCAACACTACCACCTGGGTCACCAACCATCTCCACAATGTCCCATGGAAGCGTTCAGCTCTCTATTTCCCAAACACTGGAGCGGAAGAGGAAGTACCACCCTAGCCACCCGCGATCCCTGGCCCTGAATGCCAGCATTTCAAAATTCCTCGCCTTTGAAATGCTGTCATTCCGTCTGGTGGAGAAGCAGAGTTTTAAAAGGCTGATGTCATTGGCTGTCCCACAGTACGTCGTGCCCAGCCGCCACTACTTTTCCAGACGAGCTATCCCTTCCCTGCACAACCAAGTGGGGGACAAAATCAGGTGTGCACTGCGCAACGCCATCTGTGGCAAGGTCCACCTAACTACGGATGCGTGGACCAGTAAGCACGGTCAGGGACGTTATATCTCCCTAACAGCACACTGGGTAAATGTAGTGGCGGCTGGGCCTGAGGCGGATAGCAGTTTGGCGCATGTCCTTCCACCACTGAGGATTGCAGGGCACTTCAGTTTGCCTCCTGTTGCTAACTCCTCCTACTCCGCCTCCTCATCCTCTACCGCCTCCTCATCCGGTCAGCGTAACACCTTCACCACCAACTTCAGCACAGCCAGGGCTAAACGACAGCAGGCAGTTTTAAAACGTTCCTGTTTGGGGGAAAAACCCCACACCGCGCAGGAGTTGTGGAGGGACATGGAACAACAGACCGATGAGTGGTTGGTGGCAGTGAGCCTCAAGCCCGGCCTGGTGGTGTGCGATAATGGGCGAAATCTCGTAGCAGCTCTGGGCCTTGCCGGTTTGACGCACATCCCTTGCCTGGCGCATGTGCTGAACTTGGTGGTCCAGAGGTTCCATAAGAATTACCCCGATATGCCAGAGCTGCTGCAGAAAGTGTGGGCCGTCTGTGCGCACTTTCGGCGTTCTCACCCTGCTGCTGCTCGCCTGTCAGCGCTGCAGCGTAACTTCGGCCTTCCCGCTCATTGTCTCATATGTGACGTGCCCACAAGGTGGAACTCCACCTTGCACATGCTTGCCAGACTGTGTGAGCAGCAGCAGGCGATAGTGGAGTTTCAGCTGCAGCACGCACGCGTGAGTCGCTCTGCGGAACAGCACCACTTCACCGCCAATAACTGGGCCTCCATGCGAGACCTGTGTGCCTTGTTGCGCTGTTTCGAGTACTCCACCAACATGGCCAGTGCCGATGACGCCGTTCTCAGCGTTACTATCCCAGTTCTATGCCTCCTTGAAAAAACTTCAGGCGATGATGGAAGAGGATGTGGCACAGGATGAGGAGGAGGAGGAAGAGGGTTAATTTCCAAGGCTTTCAGGGCAGTCATTTACAAGTGGCTACGAGGGTGGGTTCCTGCACCAACAAGCGCCAGGTACACAATTGTCTGGCAGCAAGGGCACAGTTCTGGAGGATGACGAGGTGGAGGATGAGGAGGAGATGGAGGAGGAGGAACCATGTTCACAGCAGGGTGGCACCCAGACCAGCTCATGTCCATCACTGGTGCGTGGCTGGGGGGATACAGAGGACACAGACGATACACATCCCACAGAGGACAGCTTTTCCTTGCCTCTGGGCAGCCTGGCACACATGAGCGATTGCACACATGCTGCAGTGTCTCCGCAACGACCGCCGAGTTGCCCACATTTTAACTGGTGCTGATTATTGGGTGGCCACCCTGCTGGATCCCCGTTACAAGGACAACGTGCCGTCCTTAATTACCTCACTGGAGCGTGATTGTAAGATGCAAAAGTACAAGCGCACGCTGGTAGACGCGCTGCTGGTGGCATTCCCACTTGGAAGCGGGGGTACGGTGGAAGCAAAAGGCGAAGGCAGAGGAGGAGGAAGAGGTCGCCAACGCAGCCGGGGCACCGCCAGCACCTCGGAAGGCAGGGTTAGCATGGCCGAAATGTGGAAAAGCTTTGTCAGCACGCCACAACAACCAGCACCACCAGCTGAGATGGAACATCTTAGCAGGAGGCAGCATTTCACCAACATGGTGGAGGAGCAGTATGTGTGCACACGCCTACACGTACTGAATGACGGGTCTGCCCCCTTCAACTTCTGGGTCTCCAAATTGGACACATGGCCTGAGCTTGCCCTTTACGCCTTGGAGGTGCTGGCCTGCCCTGCAGCCAGTGTATTATCTGAACGTGTATTTAGCACGGCAGGGGGCATTATCACAGACAAGCGCAACAGGGCCCCTCACGGGCTCGCTTGGCTAGGCTTCAACCTCGGATGATGTGGCTTGAACCTGTAGTCACCGCGCATCGTCTTCGGAGAGTTTTGAAATCCCCTCGTCCTACGTACTGAGCAAGCGCAGTACAGGGCGGACACTATGCGACGGGGGACAGAATTCGACACATCATTCACCACTAGCCTTACCCAGCCATTTTTGTATTTTTGAACTAGTGTTGGCTACCTCGTCCTCCTACACCGCCACATCCACCGCCACCTCAACCTCCTACTCCATATGGACCTCGTCCTCCTAGGTCAAGATTATAATTTTTTCATTTTTTTAATTTCCAAGTATTTTATTTTCCCACTATCTTATCCATTAAATTGAATAATTTTTTCCAGAAAGTGCGTACTCTGGGGTATTCCCACCATATGTGCGGCATCGTGCCGTTGAGTTTCTGAGGTTCTTAATGACTTCCTGTACCTCTTCTGCTGAGAAGGGGGCCTCCAGCATTTTATTTGTATTTTTAATTTTTTTAATGTTATTTTAAGTTACCGTATTTATCGGCGTATAACACGCACCCCAAGTTTAGGAGGGAATTTTAAGGAAAAAAAGTTTTAGGAGAGAAGTTTAGGGGAAAAAAAACTTACATTTAAGCGTCATTTGCAGCTTGCCCAGCGTCATTTGCAACCTGCCCAGCGTCATTTGTAGCTTGCCCAGCGTCATTTGTAGCTTGCCCAGCGTCATTTGTAGCTTGCCCAGTGTCATTTGCAGCTTGCTAGTGTCATTTGCAGTTTGCCAGTGTTTAAATTTCCCGCCGCGAGACAAACCGCACATGCGCGGCCAAAAAAGACCGAACCGCGGCCGAAAAAGGCCGAAGTGCGGCCGAAAAAGACCGAGCCGACTGTTCGGCTCCGCTCGGAGTCCCGCCCCCCTGCTGTTTCGGGAGCGAGCGCAGGGAGGCGGGACTAAGAGCGGAGCTGAACAGCCGCTTCGGCTTTTTCCGGCCTTTTTCGGCCGCGGTTCGGCCTTTTCCGGCCGCAGTCGCCATTTCTCGGCGCCGCAACCGATTTTTGTCATTTTTTTTTTTTGGGGTATCGGCGTATAACACGCACCCACGACTTTCCCCTGATTTTAATATAGGGAAATACGGTATTTCCCTATACACATTTGTTTGCAGAGCACTTGCCATGCTCTGAACAACATTTTGTTGCCATTTGCAGCCCTCTAGCCCTTTCCATGACCTTTTTACAGCCATTTTAGTGTTCAAAAGTTCGGGTCCCCATTGACTTCAATGGGGTTCGGAGTTCGGGGTCCAGTTCGGGTCAAGTTCGGTCCCGAACCCAGACTTTTTTCCGAAGTTCGGTCGAACCCGCCAAACCCGAACATCCAGGTGTCCGCTCAACTCTACTCTACAGTAAATGCTGCTGCTTTGAACATCCATGCTAACCATACTACAGTATGGCTGAGAACTTGACACTCTGTTAATCAACTCTCCATGGTAAGTGTTCTCAATATTTTTCTCACCATTTTTTGCCTTTTGTGATGAAAGAAACAATTCTCTTTTATGACCTTAGCCTGTGGCTTATCTGGTTTTGACAATTCACTTCAAGTGTCTCTTATTATTAATTCATTGATCATAAGTAAATTGATGAAAACTTTGACCTATAGCCCCATAAATTTAGATCTGCCTATGGGGAAAGTGAGACTTTTTTGCCTAAGTATTATTTTGCACAAGTGTAGTAGATTTTGATTGGTTGTTAATCGAACATTGGTGCAGAGGCAGTCAGGCACACAACATTTTCCACACTCTCTGGCTCAATGAGTAGTCTAATGCCCTGTACACGCGACCAGACTTTCCAGCAGACTGGGTCCGACGGACTTCCCGCCGGAATTCCAGCAGAGTTCCGACGGACCTCATGAATAAACAGACTTGCCCACACATGACCGGACTTTCCGGCAGACTAGGTCCACTGGTCTTCCCGCCGGAGTTCCGACGGACTTCCAAATGAACGGACTTGCCTACACACGGACCACAGTCCGTTCATTTTGAACGTGATAAGTTACAACGGGACTAGAAAAGGAAGTCAATCTCGCCACTTTTATCGGCGAGATTGACACCTTGCAAGCCCCGTCGCATGGTATGGATTTTAAGGCGAAGCCCTACGGCAAAAAAAACGGCATGGGGGTCCCCCCAAAATTGATACCAGACCCTTATCCGAGCATGCAGCCCGGCCGGTCAGGAAAGGGGGTGGGGCGAGCGAGCGCCCCCCCCCCCCTCCGGAACCGCATCAGGCCGCATGCCCTCAACATGGGGGGTGGGTGCTTTGGGGAAGGGGGGCGCTCTGCGGGCCTCCCACCCCAAAGCACCTTGTCCCCAGGTTGATAAGGACAAGGGCCTCTTCCCGACAACCCTGGCCGTTGGTTGTCGGGGTCTGCGGGCCGGGGGCTTATCAGAATCCGGGAGCCCCCCGAGGCATGCTGGGACTGTGACGTCATAAGGGGCGGGGTCACCGTGTGACATCACCTGGTGCCGACCGAGAAGGCTCCCCGCATCCCCCTGACGACAGAAAATAATCAGGGCGGCGCTACCACTAGGCGAAGTAGGCAGCCGCCTAGGGCGCACAACCACCTAGGGCGCAACCAGGGCCTCTGTCCTGTGTGAGCTCAGTTCTCCTCTCCTAATCGCTCGCCCCATTCAAGAGAACAAATCCGGCTGAGAATGTGTAAAAAAATTAGGTTTCACCTAGGGTGTCAAAGTTCCTTGCACCAGCCCTGAAAATAATAGCCCTGCGGGAGGCATTCCCCCATCAACATCTGTAGTGTAAGGAAAGAAAATCAAATCATCTATGGGCTGCTTTTAAATTCTCTAGACCAGGGGTAGGCAACCTTTGAGAGGTGACTATCTCCGCGGTGATCTTGGTCATAGAGCTCAAAAATCATCAGGGTTAGACGCCCTTTTAAAAAAAAAAAAGAAATGGACTAGCAAGGCATAACTAAATAGTAAGGATGACACAGGGACAACTTAGAAAAATTATAATGAAACTAATCTCACTGTAAAAATATAAAGTTAGGATACTTTAAAAGTTAACGTTAGTGAGCAACTCACTAACGTTGACTTTCATTTACAATTTTTTCAAATTTGGTGAGTAATTGGTAACCCCACAAGTCTGTTCAAGAGTCTATCATGATGGCAAAACATTGGGTACTGCAGGCTAACTTGCTTGACTAGTTTCAGGCCTGAATGCAGGGCAGCGTATAGAGGTCAGTAATAGGTAGGGCGATGTGTAGGGCTGTGTATAGAGGTCAGTAAAAAGTAGGGTGGTGTATAGAGGTCACAAATAGGTAGAAAACAGTATAAGAGTCATCAGTTTGTATAGTAGATTATAGGGGTCAGTATGGCAGAGGACGGGCTCAGTAGCGCAGTGGACAGTGTCAGTCAATAGTGCAGTGGATGACGTCAGTTTGTAGGGCAGAGGATAAGGTCAGTCAGTACAGGAGTGGATGGTGACAGTTAGTAAGGCAGAGGTTGGTGACAGATAGTAGGTCTGTGGTTGGTGTCAGTAGGGTTGTGGATGGTGATAGTTGGTAGAATTGTGGATGGTGACAGTTGGTAGGGCTGTGAATAGTATCAGTAAGTAGGGCTGTGGATGGTATCAGTTAGTAAAACTGTGGCAGGTGACAGTTAGTAGGACAGAGTATGGTGACAGTATGGCTGTGGTTGGTGATCGTTAACAGGGCAGTAGATGGTGTCAGTTAGGGCAGTGGATGTTAACAGTGGGGCTGTGGATGGTGTCAGTTGGTAGGGCTATGGAGGGTGTCAGTAAGTGGGGCTTTGGATTGTGACAGTAAGTAGGGCAGTAGATGGTGACAGATAGTAGGACTCTGGATGGTGTCAGTTAGCAGTGCAGTGGAAGATGTCAGTTTGTAGGGCTGTAGATGGTGTCAGTTAGTAGGGCAGTAGATACTGACAGTTAGTAGGGCTGTGAATGGTGTCAGTTGGTAGGGCTCTGGATGGTGTCAGCAAGTAGGGCTGTGGATGGTGTCAGCAGAGACGGCTCTCTAATTAGGTGGTCACCTAAGGCCTCACGCTCCCAGGAGCCTCACAGCCGCTGCCCAATTTGCCCAAGTTGTGTAAATGGGAAATGGGAGGGAATGTCCCCGGGTTGGTGTCCCTGAACCATATTTAACGCAGGGAACTACTTTTCCAGTCGCGGGCGGACTGACCACTTGAGAACTGCTCAAGGTCCTCGGGTCAGTGGGTGGCTGTATGTATTTCCTTCCCCCGGCTCTTCCCCCTTCTGCCGCACTCTCCTGCATGCAGCAGCTGAGCAGCTCCCTGCTCTACTCTCCAGAATGGACGGCCTGTAATGGAGGACTTGCCAGAGCTGCCGCGTCATCGAGAAGCCAGTCTGCCACAGCCTTAAGGCTCAACCAGACACTGACAGGCTGACAGCACCCCATGATGTCACCTCAATTAACATACCCTAGCCAACAAAGCTGCAGAAGTGGGCTCATTCCCTAAGGAATCCCTAGAAGCCCTAATAGTAGCTATACTTAAACCAGGGAAACCCCCAACAAATCCTGCAAATTTCAGACCCATATCACTACTCAACAGTGATATTAAGATATACGCTAAACTCTTGGCTAATAGATTACAACCCCTCATTTCTAGCCTGATACACCCAGACTAAGTCAGGTTTATTAATGGACAACAGGCTCTGGATAGCACCAGGAGATTTATAAATTTGGTCCAATGGGCTGAACACCACCAAACGCCTCCTCTGCTCCTATCCTTGGATGCAGAGAAGACGTTTGACCGAGTACACTGGGGATACCTCCAACAGGTGTTAAACAAATTTGGGCTTACTGGTTCCTTTGGACAATACATTATATTCCAACCCCAGTGCCAAGGTCTGGATATCTTGACCAGTGTAGCCTAAATGTCCCCTTTTATCCTTCTACCACCATGGCCATAATACCCAAACCTTTCAACTTCCCTTATAAAGGATGAGACCACACCTTCTTTTTGGAGTAAAATGGCCACGACAGCCTTTATTAACCAATTAAATACACTCCAACCAAAATATATATATATATATATATATATATATATATATATATATATATATATATATATATATATATATATATATATATATATATATATATATATATATATATATAAAACCATAAACATAAACAAAAAACATAAGAAGATATAAATGTAAAACCCAGTCTGGTGATCTCTGACGGTGAAAAACTTGTTGCCAAGCAACAAGGTCACTGCGGTACCCATTTACACATTTTACCAGGCCTCCAACTGGGAACTCTCGGAGACAACCTTCTGTCAGTGAACAAACAAGTATTCCCTCCACCGTTCAGGAATACCCAGGAGGGGCAGATACACTATGAGCCCCCCACCCATTTACGATCACCTCTGATACACCGTCACCGTCAAAGACCACCAAAACACCACCAACTTTCGGATCCAATGTGCTGTCATGACTCCTTCCCACGATACCTGAAATAAAAAACGAAAGCAGGAACACCCAAAACCAAAAACATCAAAATTAGGGAGGGAGTGTGGGAAAAACTGCCTCCTCTGTGTGTTACAATTCTGAAAGTGACCACCTGACTCCACCCCCCACCTTTATATCAGCCCTCCCTTCCTTCCAAAATTAACTCCACAGACAAACCCCTTCCTGTTCATCTCTACTGAGTGTACCATTAACCCATTGTAGCCCTTAGTCACCACTGTCATGCCCAGCCCTGCATTCCATTCCCTGCAGTCTTATATTCCGTGCCTCACTTGACCAGTATAGCCTAAATGTCCCCTTTTATCCTTCTACAACCATGGCCATAATACCCAAACCTTTTAACTTACCTTATAAAGGATGAGACCACACCTTCTGTTTGGAGTAAAATAGCCACGACAGCCTATATTAACCAATTAAATACACTCCAACCAAAATATAACTATATATATATATATATATATATATATATATATATATATATATATATAAAACCATAAACATAAACATAAGAAGATATAACTGTAAAACCCAGTCTGGTGATCTCTGACGGTGAAAAACTTGTTGCCAAGCAACAAGGTCACTGCGGTACCCATTTACACATTTTACCAGGCCTCCAACTGGGAACTCTCGGAGACAACCTTCCGTCAGTGAACAAACAAGTATTCCCTCCACCGTTCAGGAATACCCAGGAGGGGCAGATACACTATGAGCCCCCCACCCATTTACGATCACCTCTGATACACCGTCAAAGACCACCAAAACACCGCCACAGCCTGAAAGGGGGACTACCTCGTGAGGGCCACCCCACCCTAAGAGCTGTTTGTTTCCCCTTTTGAAGACCCATGGACCAAAGATCAATTCCTACATCAGTGAGGTGAACACCATCACGCCTCAAATAGAGACCAATGTTGATCTACAACTCCCGGTGCCTAATGACAATCCCGCCATTCTTGACCACAAACCTCCCAATCACCTTATTAATCCGTATCCGTGTCTTATTAATACTTTGCACTGACCTTGCCCATCTCCAAACTGTCCTGGCCACAATGTCGGACCAAACCAATATGGTATTCGGGAAACATGCCCGCAGCTGCATAAAGTCCTCCTTTATGTCCGCGAGTATGTTCCTAACCTTGCGTAACCCCAGATCGTTCCCACCCGTGTGGATAACCAAAACATCTGGGGGCCTGTCCCTGAGAGCAAACCTCTCCACCTCCCGCTTAACACTTTCCCACGTCAAACCCGGAAAACCCAGCCATCTAATGTAAGCCTCCTTCCTGGAAATACCCAGCTGTCTGCCGTTCGGTCTTGCATCTCCTCTCCTTGCCCCCAACACACATAAGAGTGCCCTAAGATCCAGACAAGGCGTGGATAACCTGCATCTGGAACGAAAAAATAACAACATAACTGGCATACGTACAACAATGACCACATCAAAGAACGGCACCCCGTATTAGCTGACATCATTTACACTTATTCCAGAAAACTATGTTTTCTCCCCTTTTTTTTTTTTTTTGATAACTTCACTACTCTAACACCAACTGCGGCCTGATGTATGTCCGAAATCTCCTCGATTCCCATCTCCCAATCCTCCGGACCGCCTTCTCGTCCAACCCTGCACCTGGCAGCCTCTGTGGCCACCCCAATGCGGAAGGAGTGAGACGCGAACTCCCTACTATTCAATCCTATGGCCTCCAAACATTTCCTAAACACTGCCACTAATTGAAACCTAGAGAGGTATGAGCCATCCTCATGAAGCAAAAAGGGGCCTGCCTCCTTGACCCTCACCCTTCTAAACTCCCCTACCGCTGCCACTGGGCACACACTCGAGCCCGGCAACGCAAACAAGGACACCACCTTGCCCCTGCCTTGCTGGTCAGTCTTGGACCTGCGCAACAAAATACCCACCTGATCCTTTGCCCACTGCACATCTTGCTCCAGCAAACCCCCCGCCACATTCCTGGCGGGGCTGACCAGTTCCCCGACCCTAAACGCCCCATAAAAGGCCAAGGAAAACGCAGCCGTGAACAACAATGTCTCATACCGGCCGTCCCTTCTCTTATGCTGCTTGCGGTAAGCCTTCAATGACTGCCTGACCCAAAATTTTTAGTCTAATCCTGCTCCTCTTGTAATTTGAAAAGAAATGCCAAAACTGACAGTTTCTTATTAATCGACGCTACAGACAGTCCCTTTTACATGTACCGGGACACCCAATACAGTACCAGCAGGCGCGTATCAGAGCCCTGACCACTTACTCGCGGATACCCGCATCAAATCCCACCATTCCTTCCAGACCTTAGAGTACGCCCCCAAGTGGCCTCGCTTACTGACCTACGGATCCATCCTGTGACGACTCCAAAGGCAGCTCCCACATCCATGCTGGGCAAAGAGCCCCTGTCTCCTCGGCTCCTGGTGCCAACTCCCTGAACTTTTCCCACTGAAAACGAGACAGGGCGTCCGCCAGTGAGTTCTCAACCCCAGGTATAAGTACAGCATAAATAAAGATATTCAACTGTAAACACCGAAAAACCAATTGTCGTAACAAACGGATGACTGGAGGAGAGGAGGAGAGGAGGCCGACATTTTGTTGACCACCTGCACTACCCCCATGTTATCACAGTTTACACAAAGTTTTAAGTTCTGAAAATCCTCACCCCACAATTCCAGAGCAACGACCACTGGGAACAGCTCAAGCAACACTAAGTTTCCCAGCAGCCTTGCTGCCACCCACGCCTGCGGCCAAGATTCCGCACTCCACCTGCCCCTAAAATATGCCCGTAACCCGTTGAGCCTGCTGCATCGGTGGCCAAGTCCACGTCAAAATTGCTCACCGGGCCAGACATCCACATAGCCTGTCCATTATAGCCGGATAGGAAGTCATGCCATACACGCAAATCCTCCCTATGTTCCCGCCGCAGGCGAATGAAGTGAGTCGGAACTTTCACCCCCGCCATAGCTGCCGACAGCCATCAGCAAAAGACCCTCCCTATAGGGATGATCCTGCACGCGAAGTTAAGCTTGCCCAGGAAGGACTGCAGCGTCCTCAACTGGACCTTTTGCCGTCCCTGTATCTCCCTGACCTCCCTCTGCAAGTCGTCCAACTTGTCGCTGGGCAACCTACACTCCATAGCTTTGGAATCAATGACGTTCCCTAACAAACTCAACTCCTCAGTCGGGCCCTCCGTTTTATCTGCCGCCAAAGGGACCCCAAACCTGCCTGCGATGTGCTGCAACGTTGACAGTATAATCGCACACACAGCGGAGGCAGGTGGGCCCACGCAAAGAAAGTCATCCAAATAGAAGATGACTGACTCCAGGCCCGACACATCCCTCACCACCCATTCCAAAAAGGAACTAAATGTCTCAAAGAAAGTGCACGATATAGAGCAACCCATGGGCAGGCACCTATCCACATAAAACTGATCACGCCAGTGACAACCCAACAGCTTGAAACTGTCCAGTGACAACCCAACAACTCTACATCTGCCTTTGCCATAAGTGCCCCCTGCCCATATTCCCTCACCCATCGCAACGCCGCGTCAAAGGACGTGTACGACACTGTGCATGCTTCAGGATCAATGAAATCATTGACCGACTCTCCTTTTGGAAAGGACAAGTGATGTATTAGGCGGAATTTGCCCGCCTCCTTCTTGGGAACCACTCCCAATGGTGAGACAACCAAATCAGGCCATGGCTTGTGCGGGAATGGGCCCCCCATACGCCCCATGGCCACCTCCTTGCCCAGCTTCTCGTCCACCACCCCCGGGTGTAATAACGCTGATTTCAAATTCCTCGCCACTGACGGTATCACTGCCAACGAACAAGGAATCCGGAAACCGTCCCTAAAACCCAGGGCCAGCAAATGAGCCGCAGCCCTATCCGGATACTTACTTAGAAAAG
Source organism: Lithobates sylvaticus (assembly GCA_028564925.1). Lineage (NCBI taxonomy): Eukaryota > Metazoa > Chordata > Amphibia > Anura > Ranidae > Lithobates > Lithobates sylvaticus. The sequence continues at coordinate 257,414,499 of CM053029.1, read as the reverse complement.
GAAGCATCCTTTCCACCATCACCGGCATCCTCCCTCTTGTGACTAGTGTCGCCGGTCCGCTTTCCTCTCTTAAAGCACCTGGACAGCATGTGGGCTTCGCCACATCCTGAACATTCATGCTTGAACTTGCACGTACCCCCGTACTTACAAGCACCCTCGTTGAACTGCCAACACACTCCCCACTTTTTTCCGGCCGGCATCCCATCTCAACTCAGACCTGACTGCTTTACGCTGCCTGAATTGCTCGTCGTAACGCAGCCAGGCCACTCCGTGTGCGTCCCCAATGGCGTCCATGTAGCAAAACAACTCTGAGCAGGGCTCGGGGTTCTTTTCCCCAATGACACTGGCCAAAATGGCAAATGCCTGGAGTCAATTTGAAAAAGTGCGCAAAATCAGGCGATACCTGCGCTTTTCTTTATCATCCTTTTTGGAGCTATCCGGCTTCACCCTGTCCAGGTTAAACTTCTCCAGTGGGAGGAGGGAGAACATTTCTACATACTCACCCTTGACAATCTTGTCCCGCACTTCCTATTTCAAGTGTGCTCCCAGCGGACCCTCAAAGCACACATACACCTCACATTTGGCCGCGTCTGCAATCCTTACCAAATCCGCCCTCGCCACCGGCTCCTTATCACCTTTGTCCACCACGCCGCCCGGGCCCACCTCAGCAACAGCCTATCCCCCCTCTGACATCGTAGCTGGCTCCAATACCCTGGTGCCCTCCAGCCCCTTCTCGGGCAAACCAACCCCCACTGCTGTCCATGGCGCCACTTGTGCATGCTGACCCCGATTACCCCCAAATTTTCCTACCAGCGCCCGCAAACCTTCCAGTAAATCTGACATTTGAGCCGCGGGCTCGGCCCCGCCGGGGTTGACCCCTGGCACCAGCCCGTCCGCCGTCTTTCCCTTAGCACTCACACCCTGCACCCCAGACTCTACTGCACTCGCCCTGACCCCCCTTAACAAATCCTGCAATGCATTAGTTATAGACAATGAGTTTGTAGACTCACCAGGCTGACCATGAGGTCGTCCCACAGCCGATCTGCTGCTCTCCCTCGCTGGCACTTGCCGCTCCTCCTCGTCCGAGATCTCGCCCTCCGATCGTTCCTCCCGATCGCGTTCAGGTGATTTCGACAGCCCCCCGTGTGAGTGAACCACGGCAGTTGCGTCCACAGATGGCGATGACTCCTGGCTGTCAGCTGTTGTCCCATCAACCCCAGACCGGCGTTCCAAACCGGACCTGGGAGACGCTCCTTGGCTTGAACGATGGCCGCCCCCCCCACCCGACGACCGTCCCTCCGGTAAACCCCGCCCCCCTCACCGTCCACACCGATTTCTTGCTTCTGCTGCTTGCTCCTATGGGCCCCCCACTCCGCCAACCTCCCCCCCCCCGCCCAAAACGCCTGCTGTGCTCGGTCCTGCCACTGCATCTATTTTGCTGGTGCTGCGGGTTCCAATCGGTGAAACCGCGCCATTCCGGCCGGTGGCCCCGCCCCCGCAATACTTCTTGCAATGCTGGGCCCTGCCGATGACCCCCTCCCCACGGTGCTGCTGCGGGTTCCAGGCGGCGAAACCACGCCATTCCGGCCGGTGGCCCCGCCCCCGCGATACTTCTTGCCATGCTGAGCCCTGCCGGTGACCCCCTCCCTACGGTGCTGCTGCGGGTCCAAGGCGGTGAAACCGCGCCAATCCGGCCGGTGGCCCCGCCCCCCACGATCGGTTGCAAACGACCAGTCCGCCCCGGGCCTGTTCACTCACGCTGCGCCCGCTTTGCTGGGGGGTTAGATCTGTCCTCCCCTGGGCTCTGAGTGACACGAGGTGGCCGAGGAGAAGGCCCAGGCGAAAAAAAGTGTCGGAGGCCTAGACCTCCGCGCGCGCTGCTGCCGCCCGCCGTCCTGCGATCCCCCCCCTCCTCCTCTGTCAGTGTCCCGACTTGCCTTCTCAACCAAGCTGCCCCTTTCACCGCCGCGGCCCTTCTCAAGGAATCCAGCATCCTCTCATCGTCTGCCATGCTTGCTGAGAGTAGAGGAGCAGTGGAAAAAACTGCCTCCTCTGTGTGTTACAATTCTGAAAGTGACCACCTGACTCCACCCCCCACCTTTATATCAGCCCTCCCCTTCCTTCCAAAATTAACTCCACAGACAAACCCCTTCCTGTTCATCTCTACTGAGTGTACCATTAACCCATTGTAGCCCTTAGTCACCACTGTCATGCCCGGCCCTACATTCCATTCCCTGCAGTCTTACATTCCGTGCCTCACTGGCATGCTGTCGGACCCATTCAACATCACCAATGGAACCAGACAAGGGTGCCCACTATCCCCACTCATCTTTGCCCTAATAATTGAACCATTAGCAGAATCAATCCGCATTTGTACCAAAATGAAAAAAAAAAAAAAAAAAAGGTATAAATGTACGACCAGAGTAACATAAAATAGGCCTCTACGCTGAGGACATTCTCTTAACCATAACCAACCCCATCTCCTCCATATCTGCTCTCCAAAACATACTAGGAAATTAGGAAGTGGAACCCAATAAACAGGAGGAAAACTCATGCAAGGAACCTATAATCTGGGAGGGGCGGATGAGCTGTGACAAATGGTTTTAGTACTGGTGGATGAGAATTGTTAGGCCCTGCATGGCCGATTGGCTGGGCTATTGTTATGTTGACATGGCCCAGCCGCTGTTGTATATTTTCTATAAAAACTATAAAACTGTACAATAAACAGAAAAAAAAATAAAAGAAATTACTTGATTGGTTTCTGATATATATATAAGTATTATGTCCAGCTTTGCTACTGTCCATGTCACTTATGCCACAGAATATCTAGCTTTCAATGTGTGCATATACAGCATCTCACAAACCCCTCACATTTTTGTAAATATTTTATTATACATATATTATATTATGACAACACTGAAGAAATAACACTTTGCTACAATGTAAAGTAGTGAGTGTACAGCTTGTATAACAGTGTAAATTTGCTGTCCCCTCAAAATAACAACACACACCCATAATGTCTAAACCGTTGGCAACAAAAGTGAGTACACCCCTAAGTGAAAATGTCCACATTGGGCCCAATTAGCTATTTTCCCTCCCCAATATCATGTGACTTGTTAGTGTTACAAGGTCTCAGGTGTGAATGGGGAGCAGATGTGTTAAATTTGGTGTTATCGCTCTCACTCTCTCATACTGGTAACTGGAAGTTCAACATGGCACCATATGGCAAAGAACTCTCTGAGGATCTAAAAAAAAAAAAAAAGAATTGTTGCTCTACATAAAGATGGCCTAGGCTATAAGAAGATTGCCAAGACCCTGAAACAGAGCTGCAGCACGTTGGCCAAGACCATACAGCAGTTTAACAGGACAGGTTCCACTTGCCAGTTTAACAGAACAGGCATTGCTATCGTCGACCAAAGAAGTTGAGTGTATGTGCTCAGCGTCATATCCAGAGGTTGTCTTTGGGAAATAGATGTACGAGTGCTGCCAGCATTGCTGCAGAGGTTGAAGGGGTGTGGGGTCAGCCTGTCAGTGCTCAGATCATACGCCGCACACTGCATTAAATTGGTCTGCATGGCTGTTGTCCCAGAAAAAAGCCCCTTCTAAAGATGCACAAGAAAGCCCATTTTGCTGAAGACAAGCAGACTAAGGACATGGATTACTGGAACCATGTCCTGTGGTCTGATGAGACCAAGATAAACTTCTTTGGTTCAGATGGTGTCAAGCGTGTGTGGTGGCAACCAGGTGAGGAATACAAAGACAAGTGTGTCTTGCCTACAGTCGAGCATAGTGATGGGAGTATCATGGTCTGGGGCTGCATGAGTGCTGCCTGCACTGGGAAGCTACAGTTCATTGAGGGAACCATGAATGCAAACATGAACTGTTACATACTGAGGCAGAGCATGATCCCCTCCCTTCAGAGACTGGGCCGCAGGGAAGGATTCCAACATAACGAGCCCAAACACACCTCCAAGACTACCACTGCCTTGCTAAAGAAGCTGAGGGTAAAGGTGATGGACTGGCCAAACATGTCTCCAGACCTAAACCCTATTGAGCATCTGTGGGTCATCCTTAAATGAAAGGTGGAGGAGTGCAAGGTCTCTAACATCCACCTCTGTGATGTCATCATGGAAGAGTGAAAAAGGACTCCAGTGGCAACCTGTGAAGCTCTGGCGAACTCCACGCCCAAAGCGGGTTAAGGCAGTGCTGGAAAATAATAGTGGCCACACAAATATTGACACTTTGGGCCCAATGCGGAAATTTTCACTTAGGAGTGTACTCACTTTTGATGCCAACGGTTTAGACATTAATGGCTATGTAAAAAATGACACTGTTATACAAACTGTACACTCACTACTTTACATTCTAGCAAAGTGTAATTTCTTCAGTGTTGTCGCATTAAAAGATATAATAAAATATTTACAAAAATGTGAGGGCCGTACTCACTTTTGTGAGATACTGTATATTTATATATTTTTTCAATATAACCCCTACAATTTCACTGTAGGTAGACTTTGTTTGCAATATATATTTTTTCTCTCTCAGTTTTGTCTTATATTCCAGCATATGTTGTCCCTCCCCGTTTCTGCCTGGGGCATGTAGGCTGCTTGTGTCCTCCTCACCCCTCAAGGGTTTGGGACAGACACAGCAGCCGTCCTTGACTATCGGCGAACGTCTTCCATCTCAAGTTCAGCTGTCCAGGCTCTGGTCCAGGCTTGGCCTCCAGTCTCCGCCTCGCCGCCTCTGATTGGTTGGCAACCCGGGCATGCCCAGACCATGTCCTGCCCATGGCCTCCTACGTACGTCAGTTGGCCGATTAAATGCATAAAGTAGCGACAAAAAGACACCGTTTAAAACATCATTCATACAAAGCAATTGTGCTGTAAAAACATAGTGCACCTATGGATGGTTGTTGTATGACCACCCAAAAAAACTGTAAATGGGGGAAATTGTTATATCATGATATCATCCCCAGGCTGCAGTGGCCTATCAGAAAGGGGTGTAAGTGACCTGGTAAATACTTGGTTTGGCTCAAGGATCAATAGTGAGATATCTGGATATAGTCACTCCACAGTATGGTATATGTGAATCGAAAATCTCTCAGTCCATGCTAAAAAGCAGGTTGATAAACAGGCTGGTAGATGGTGAATTGTAGTGAGGCAGCTGTGATAAAGATTGGTAGCAGTGGTCCAGAGAAGGTATAATGTGCAGGGTCTGTATAAATAACAAGATACAGTAAACAAGGTCACTTGACCAGTGAAATATATATAGACAGTCCTCCATAGCCTCCCTCTCACTGTATGGAATGTCCTCTATGAAGACTTCTCAAGTTGCTAATCAATCGACTAAACAATCCAGCAAAATCACACAGAGGTGTATTGTTCCATTCTGAATGTAAAGATACTTATCAGATTAGTTCAAGTCCATAGAACACCAGTATCCTGAGGTGTGATCCTCCCATCCAATTGATATCATCAACCTTGTAAACGTTTGAAGAAGGTCATAGTCCAGAGGTGGACCTAAGTAGCCCGACCGGTTTCGCCGATCTCAGTCGGCTGCTTCAGAGGCTCATTGCAATTGCGGTCCCGCCACCGTATGGGGCATCCAGGCTTTAAATGGCTAGCAGCACATTTGCACGTGTGTGTCACACCCGCGTCATGTTGTATCCACGCTCATCCTCACTCTACATGAGTCGTGGCATCACCACGTCTCACATTGGGCAGGGTCCTCCCCTATCCTCAGGGGGTGCGGGCTATGTTCTTTGTAGCAACACAGGTTAAATCCACATGAATCCATAAGTCAAGAGGCTACAGCAAATACAGTGATAGGGATCACTATTTAAACTTGATATCTGAATTAGAAAATGTATACCGCAACCACACAGTACGTAAAAAAATAAAAAAAATCTAATAAAAATAAAAGTAAAAATTGAAATGTGATAGAAAATATTGTTACCTGCAAGGTAAGAGATTTCCTATAGAATTACTTGAGAAATGGGACAAAGCTCGGGCTATCATTTAGGCCTGGGGCCTTGAACTCCCAAATCCAGCATGCTTCATATGTTAAATGTAAGTGGATATTAGCTTTTTTCTATCTGAATACCTCTGTCTCTCCCCTTTTTTCTATGCATATGCCCATATCTCTCTCTCTATATATATCGATATCTAATTTTTCACAATGACTTCTTCTTATATAGTTTCACTGGGATCTAAAGGTGGCTATTTGTGCCCCCTTTTCCTTAGCCCCAGTGGCCTCTATACCGCCTGCAGCGTCAGCGACCATATACTCGCATGTTGGCTTTATATATGTATGTACGTACATGTGTACTGTATATCTATGTCTTTTTTTGTATTATAGAATGCCTTTACATGTGCCATATGAGTTTTCCTGAAGATTGTAAACCTGTGATTTCAAAACGCGTTGGCTGTCTCACTGCATATCTAACCCATGTCTAAGGCTCTTGGCAGCATTTTCCTGTGCTATCTGCACATATGTATACGCCTTTCCTTTTAAATTACCTATATAATTACAAATCAACATTTTTAACTGGTCGTTCAATAAAATTTATAGTTTTTTTAAACGCGTCTCTGGAGTATTGTTGTCTGATGTGTCTTTGAAAGCCCCTTCCCATTGGGGTGTATTCCTTTGTTCTGTTTATATTGGGATGTTGGCACTCTCACAGCCCTCTACCAATTATATGACTGGTAGATCGTGGTCCACAGGTTGCTGACCAGGACTCTAGACAGTCTTTGAACAAAGGGCAGGAAAGGTAGCTCAAACTAAGTTCTTGTAAAAGCTCTGCATCAGAGCAGTCACATGGGGCCTTCTGAAGAAAAGAGAAACTGCAAACAGTCATTAGGGCTCTGACTTCAGGTCCATAATCACAGTGCCACAGGATCATCGGCTTCCTCCTTTCAATATCCACCATGCACTCTTCAGTGAGGGAGAAACAAGACTAATAGAGTTGGACAAACAGTTTGGGCCAAAACATTGGCTGTTCGCCTGTTCGAACAAACACTCAAATTTCCGGGGCATTTGACCATTTGTTTGGCCTGCCGAATGACCACAATGCACTGTGCCGCCACACAGTGCATTCAAAGTTCTGATTGGCTAAAGCAATATAAGCTTTGCCCAATCAGGGCACACAGCACTGTCAGAACCATGATTGGAGAAAGTAATGATGACTCTATCCAATCATGGCTCATTGCTCTTAGTCCCACCCCACATTATAAAAATATTCTCCCCATAGCGGCCATTTGCAGTGGGATGGGATGGGAAGTGTTATCATAATGGGGGATTTTAATTATCCAGACTGGGCGGAGGGAACCGCGCATTCATCTAAGGCTCGCCAGTTCCTAAATGTCAATTTTATGGGTCAGATGGTAGACGCACCAACTAGAAATAAAGCGTTACTGGATCTACTGATTACCAACAATACAGACCTGATCACGGATGTGGAAATACGGGGCAATTTAGGGAACAGCGATCACTGGTCAATTGGCTTCCGTATAAATCACACAAATAGGAAACATAAGGGAAATACAAAGACACTGAATTTCAAAAGAGCCAACTTCCGTAAACTACGAACCTTACTAGAAGGCATAAATTGGAATAAAATCTTAGGAACAATGAATGCGGAGGAGAGATGGGTTTGCTTTAAGAGCATATTAAATAAGGGCATTAGCCAATGCATCCCATTGGGTAATACATTTAAAAGAGCGAACAAAAGTCCTGGATGGCTTAACTCTAATGTAAAAATGCATATAAAAGCAAAGGAGAAGGCCTTCAAAAAATACAAGGTTGAGGGATCATCATCAGCATTCAGAATTTATAAAGAATATAACAAGAAAAGTAAGGGTGCAATAAGGACAGATAGGATAGAACATGAAAGACACATAGCGGAGGAGCGCAACAAAAATCCCAAGAAATTCTTGGCCCCATAAAGAATGAGGAAGGACATCTGGTTACAAAGGATGGAGAGATGGCGAAGGTATTGAATTTATTATTCTCCTCAGTCTTCATGAGGGAATCGGGGGGCTTCAGTAACCAAAACTTCAGTGTTTATCCTCATGACACATCACAGGAAGCACCTCCATGATTAACAGAGGACAGAATTAAAATTAGACTTGGGAAACTTAACATTAATAAATCACTGGGACCAGATGGCTTGCACCTGAGGGTACTCGGTCAAGTAATTGCCAGACCATTGTTCGTAATTTTTACTGACAGTCTACTGACTGGAATGATAACAGCTGATTGGAGAAAAGCCAATGTAGCACCGATATTTAAAAATGGCCCAAAATACATCCCTGGGATTTACAGACCAGTTAGCATAACATTATTAGTAAGTACACTTTTGGAGGGGATTATAAGGGACTACATACAAGATTTTAGTAATGAGAACGGTATCATTAGCAGTAATCAGCATGGATTCATGAAGAATCGTTCTTGCCAAACCAATCTACTAACCTTCTATGAGGAGATGAGTTGGCAGCTAGATAAAGGAAGGCCCGTAGACGTGGTGTATCTTGATTTTGCAAAAGCATTTGGCACAGTACCTCATAAACGTTTACTGTGCAAAATAAGGTCCGTTGGCATGGACCATAGGGTGAGTACATGGATTGAAAACTGGCTACAAGGGCGAGTTCAGAGGGTAGTGATAAATGGAGAGTACTCGGAATGGTCAGGGGTGGGTAGTGGGGTCCCCCACGGTTCTGTGCTGGGACCAATTCTATTTAATTTGTTCATAAACGACCTGGAGGATGGGGTAAACAGTTCAATCTCTGTATTTGCGGACAATACTAAGCTAAGCAGGGCAATCATTTCTCCACAGGATGAGGAAACCTTGCAAAAAGATCTGACCAAATTAAGGGGGTGGGCAGCTACATGGCAAATGAGGTTCAATGTAGAAAAATTTAAAATAATGCATTTGGGTGGCAAAATATGAATGCAAACTATACACTGGGGGAAGAACCTCTAGGGGAATTTAGGATGGAAAAGGACCTGGGGTCCTAGTAGATAGGCTCAGTAATGGCATGCAATGCCAAGCTGCTGCTAACAAAGCAAACAGAATATTGGCATGCATTAAAAAGGGGATACACTCCAGGAGATAAAATGATAATTCTCCCGCTCTACAAGACTCTGGTCCGGGAGCACCTGGAGTATGCTGTCCAGTTCTGAGCACCAGTCCTCAGTGTAGTGATCTAATATAATCGTTCCTCGTAGATGGTATATGGTTATTAAAAGTATTGTCTTCCCGCAGCAAAACCCGATTCTCCCAGAGAGAAACACTTTATTGGCTTCCAAAACAGAACATTCTTACAGATGACAAAATCCAACCGAGTACATGACAACGAATATATTCCTCTTATACCTATGCCTTCATGGATACAGGACCTTCTCTCAGACCATCTTTCTCTAGACTGACTGACTGTCTTCTCCAATACTGATCTGACACTGGGGGGGGGGGGTCAACCAAATGTTTTCCATGAATACCCCCCCGGTTAGACCTCAGGGTCTAATTACCATCAATAAATACTAGGTTAAAAGGCTATTCCTCACACACACACAACTTACATAAGATTTACACATCAAAGGGTAACAGATAACATTGTCAACTTATATCTGGCCTGGTCACTAATACTGTGTGTGGAATATATATATCCAATACATATATATAATACATAAAGTCCCACATAAATCGGCCAACACATTACAACACTCAGGAAGGATGTAATGGAATGGAGCGAGTACAAAGAAGGGTAACAAAGCTAATAAAGGGTCTGGAGGATATTAGTTATGAGGAAAGGTTGCGAGCACTTAACTTATTCTCTCTGGAGAAGAGACGCTTGAGAGGGGATATGATTTCAATATATAAATACCATACTGGTGACCCCACAATAGGGATAAAACTTTTTTGCGGGAGGAAGTTACACAAGACTTGTGGCCACTCATTAAAATTAGAAGAAAATAGGTTTAACCTTAAACCACGTAGAGGGTTCTTTACTGTAATGGCCCGTACACACGCTCGGATTTTCCGATGACTAGTCCCGTCGGATCATTTCCGTCGGAATTTGTCCGATGCTGGTGTTGCGTACACACGGTCGGACAACGTTGTCGGAATTTCCGTTTTCTGACTCAGATCGTTACTGCACTTCAGTTTGTGCTTGTCGTACGTATCTGTTTATTAGTGCATGTAGTCAGTTTGCATTTGTTGGTCATTGCGGCCTATATCTTGATATAGGACGCTTTGATTTTCACTGCTTATTGTCTGCTCGTTTCTGGTATTCATTTCGTTCTTTCAGGCCTTGCTGTTTATCGGTGCTTTCCGTTTGTCCGTTCTGACTAGCCGACCGTTTGTGAGCGATGTTTCCTGTACGTACTCGTCGCCGAGTTCATGCTGTACAGGGACTTGGTGTCGGGCTTTTAGCTTTGAGCCAAGACCCGTCCATGAACAGAGCGAGGAGGAGTATGTGGACCAAGAATTGGTTGCTTCAGCGTGACCAATTCTCGCACATGCCTTTGCTTCGTGAGATCCGGGAGAATAATCCTGATGATTTCAGGAACTTTCCCCGGATGACGGACGCCGTTTTTCACCGTTTTTTGGCTTTGCTGACCCCTTTTATCAGCTGGCAGGATACCTGCATGAGACAAGCCATCACTCCGGAGCAGAGGCTTGTTGCCACGTTGAGGTACTTGGCGACAGGGAGAAGCCTTCAGGATCTGAAGTTCTCCACAGGTATCTCTCCCCAGGCTCTGGGAATAATTATTCCAGAGACCTGTTCTGCCATAATCCAGGTCCTACAGGAGGACTATATTAAGGTAACATTTCTCCTTTACTATTCCCTTCTATGTATGCTCTGTTTGCTAATGTCTTGTATTTTTGACCTCCTTCCCTAATTACCATGATTGCAATATGCTCTAATATACTGTGCCCCTTTTGTCCTTCATGCATTTTTCCCTTCACTTACCTCCCAAGCATGCTCTTCTGGCCCAATAGACACCTATGGCCTAGTCACTTAAGCAATGTATTTTGTCTGCTCCATAGTATTGTTTTCCCCCTAAAATATGCACAAATGTTTGCTGTGTGTTTGACTTCATGCAGAGTCCCTTTGAGTTTTTTTTTCTTTTTTTTGGGATGCCAAACTCATTAGGAACCCCCCTCCCCCAACTGCTCTGTCGGATGCTACCAATCCTCTATCTGCTGGCTTTGCCAAGCTCAATACACACTATATACCTACCTTTTTATAGTGGTCATATTTAGGGATGAATTCAGCAAAGCATGTAGTGCAAGGGGCTGGCTCAATACTTTACAATGTTTTTTTTAGATGTTTTTTTTTGTATTTTCCTCCCATTATTAGCTTGATAGGTAATTGCAGAATGTCAAAATGTGCTTCCCTTTATTTTTTTTTGTTTTGGGGGGGGGGGGGGGGGAATTAGGAAGCTTCTTTTATCTTTCCTGTGGGCTGCCAATAGTGTTAAGTAAGGAGGGTCTGGCCAAACTAGCACACATTATTGAGCCATTTGACTATCAATGAAGTGGAGAGGGTTACCTGTCCAATCCCCCCCCCAAACCCATAGTTATTGTCAATGGCCCATCAGAAGTGAAGGGATCGATGGGGGGTGAGTAATATGCTAAGGGGACCTTGTACTTTGGGGTGCAAATACTTTCAAGGTTCCAATTTAAGTCTGATCTTGTTCCAAGATGTTAGTGTCTAATCTACTTGCAATGTTTATGTGCAAAGTGACTGAATTTTTTTTTCTTGTTTGACTCCACAGTTCCCTTCCACGTCACAGGAATGGCAGACTGTGGCCTCCCACTTTGCCAGCCGTTGGGACTTTCCTAACTGTGGAGGTGCAATTGATGGGAAACACGTCCGCATCGTCCCACCCCCCAACTCGGGGTCATACTATTATAATTACAAGGGGTTTAATAGTGTAGTGATGTTGGCGGTGGTGTCGGCGACATACGAGTTTTTGTATGTGGACGTGGGTATGAATGGCCGGATCTCGGATGGTGGTGCCACTGCGCACACGGAGTTCTAATGGCGTCTCCAGAGTGGTAGTCTGTGCTTGCCACCTCCAGAGGAGAATGCTGAAGGACTCCCCTTCATCTTTGTCACGGATGAAGCGTTTGCGCTGACAACCCATCTGATGAGGCCCTTACAGATGAGGACCCTCACCCCAGACCAGAGGGTCTTCAATTACAGGCTGTCGAGAGCCCGCAGAGTGGTGGAGAACACCTTCGGGATCCTGGCCAGCCGCTTCCGCCTCTTTTTGACGGCTATTAACTTGGCGGAATATAAACTCAACCACATAGTTCTTTCCTGCTGCATATTGCACAACTTTCTCAAAAGACATAGCAGCAAATATGTTGTGCCCATTGGCCCGGATGTTGGCCTTCTAATGCCGACCTCACAGCCCTTCAAGCTGCACGTCCTGGCTTGCCCCCTCTAAATTCCCGTGAGGTCCGCGAGAGATATATGGACTACTTTGTGGGTAGGGGGGCCATTGCTCTGCCTGACGATGTGTGAGAGGCATTTTTTAATAAATATATTTTTTAACCAGACCTAGGATTTCTTGTCATTTACTGCTTGTAGGTGTGTTCTAGCTTATTTGTCTTTTAAATTTGGGCCCTTTATCTTCAACAGTGGGAATGCACTTTCTGGGCAAAAGGAGGTTACAGTCTCTTCTTCCCAAAAATAATCTTCTCATGTTGTGTGTGTGAAACCTAATATTTTGTCTAGATAAGGTTTGTAGTGCATAACTGACACCCAAAATACTCCTTTTCATCACCATGACAGAAATGTGTGTATTCCCGAAAATGGTGTGCTACGTGTTTTATTACAAAGCACTGTGGGTGTCATTTACAAAAGCCAAATCCACTATGCACTACAAGTGCACTGCAAAAGTGCCCTGGAAAATACACTTGCAGTGCAAACTGGAATAGCCTTTAGTAAATAACACCCATTGTCACCAAAATCATTTACTTTTGACATAAATAATGCTTTTGTGTTTTGAAATAAGGAAGCCACACATTTTTTAGATGTAAAAATTTTACTTACAACACATTCACAAGTGCCTTTCAAAAATGCTTTTGGAAACTGAAAAGATCTTTGTTCTTTAGAACATTGTTTACTAACATTGCGCATTTGGGAAAACCAGGCATGTAGCAAAACATAACAGACTGAACATAGGAACTTGCAAAGTTCAACTTTCAAAAGTGAAGACAAGATCAGACATGACTATATGTTCAAAGTGTGTTTGATCGTGCCTTCATCACATGGGGTGTCACCCCTGGAAAAGTGAAATTTAGAACATGCACACAATTTGGGTATCAAAATGGGCATTTGATGGTAAAAAAACATGCCTAGAATGTTCAAATGTGCAATCTCCCATCATGGGGATCAATGGACGTGTTTTGGGGGGGGCAACCCCTTCACCTCACCCACTTTAGTAGTTAGTAAAGTGGTTGCACCCCCAAAACGTTGTCATTCATCCACCATGATGGGAGCTAGCACATGTTGACACAATCTTCCAAATTTGGCACAGTTATTAAGTAAAAAATTTTGTGAGAAACAGCCACAAATGTGTGATAATTACTTTGTGCGTTTTCAGATTTTCGCTAAAACATCAATGATGTTCTTCATTTTTTGTTGAACATCATTGATGTTTTTCTTGATCTCATCTAGATCTCGATTGCACACCATTATCTCCCCGATGAGTACGTGGGCACTTTCAGTGGTAAAGTGCGATTCTTCTTCCACAACATCCACATCACCTAAAAAAAACACAAACCAAAAAAAAATGGCTATTGTAAAAGAGGCAGGCATACATTGATTAGCTTACAAGTAGTTTGGTTCTCCCACACTCACCTGTTGTGGTGACAAGTTCTCCAAGTTCGATGATCTCTCCTTCCTCCTCCTCCTCTGCTTCTGGTGTTGGTATTTCCCCTTCTTTGGGAGGTGTGTGTTTCCTGGTGTCCTCAGACGTCCCGAGTCTTCGCTCCCCTATGAGAATGTACAAAAGGAATATTTAGCACAACAATCTATTGAGGGCAGAAATAGGAAATGTCAAACATTGCTTGGAAGTGACGGACAATAGTTGTTTGTGGCCAGGTTCAAATGACAACAACAATAATGTAGTCACTTTGTAAAGGTGCAAAACTTACTACCTTTTTGGTTGAAGTTTGTCAGATGGAGACACCCCTATAGTATCCACTGGAGCACATTTGTGGAACAACATAATAAAAAGGGGGTTTGGGTGTCCCAGCACTAGTGCTCTATAGTCCAGATGGGTAAACAGCTACTGAGTGACCTCTCCTTTACATTGAAGAAATTTGCTTTACATTCTTGATGACATCTCTATTGGCAACAAACTTCCTTTCACTAAAAACTTCACCAAACATCGTATTATAAGTGGCCGAACGATCGAGGTTGAGTACGATTGAATGGACACACGAACATGACAGTGGCCGAAAGATGGAGGTTGAGTACGATCGAATGGACACACGAACATGAAAGTGGCCATTTTCAAATGTACAACATTGAAAAAAACAACCACATGGAGCAGTATGCAAGCAAGAAAAAAAAACACAAAACACGACAACTACTTACTTTTTTGAAGAACTCGCTTGATCTTTCTGTACTGATCGGGCTCCCTCAGTTTCATGTCTGACCAGCGTTTCCTCAGTTGTTCCTTGGATCGTTGTACCCCAAAATTATTGTACAGCCTCCTCACAACTTTAGACACGATCTTGGCCTTTCTGAAATTTGGGTTGAGGTAAGGCCCATACTTCCCATCATAGTCGCTCCTCTTCAATATGTCCACCATCTCCAACATTTCTCCAAAAGACATATTGGAGGCCTTAAATTTAAGCCTCCGGGATCGGGAGGTTTCTGCCTCTGGCCTTTCCTCGTCCTCCTCCTCGTTGCTGTAATATTTAGGGCGCACCTGCTGTGTCCCCGCCATGTGCTCTCCCCACTGCGCCGTAAAGAGAAGGGGTGGGGAATAGACGAGAAAGATCGTCAGGGGCGGGCGGAGTTTCACGCATGCGCACTGTATATAAAACGTCACACGCGTGTGTCGTAGCGACGATCTGTGAGCCGAGGGGAGAGAGAGCTGACGCACGAGACGATCGCTATAACGAAGGTACAATTTGAACTTGGTACATCACTAGCCTAGACTGCTTAGACCTTGAGGCTTATTTATGAAGAAGATTAGGAGAGTTTAGCCTGACATTATTTAGAGTTTTGTGTGGTGTTGTGTCTTGCAGAGAAGATGGATGGCTTCAATGACATCAGTTTTCTCCCCCTCTTCATTGATAAATATCAGGAATTGACCCTTTTGTGGCAGGCAAAACACCCGGAATACAGCAACAAACCAAAGAGGTACGCAGCGATAAAGAAACTTCTTGAATTTGTAAAGCCGGTGATCCCCAAGGCAACCATTGAGAAGTTAAGAACAAAAATTGGCAGCCTGAGGAGTACGTATTTCAGGGAGCGCAATAAGGTCCTGAAGTCCCAAGCATCTGGAGCTGGAGCAGATCAGGTCTATGTCCCCAGGCTCTGGTACTACGACAGGCTCCATTTTCTCAAAGACCAGGCTGATGTCAGGGAGTCACTCTCGACTCTTCCTTCCACGCGTCCTTCCACGCATGCCACCCCTGATGAGGCTTCCGAGGAGCAACCTGGGCCTTCCAGTCAGGAAGAGGTGGAGGAGCCCAGCTTGAGCCAGGTATAGTAGTTTTGTACCCATTTTTGTGAAAAATGAATGATGTTCACTTAATTCAGGATCCCCAATTGCTTATTTCCTAAGGTGTTTGACATATCAACAGACAATAGTGTTGGAGACATTTGGGGCAAGAATCTAAACTGCTGGGCTGAGAATTGTATGGTTTTCTATTTGTAAACATTTTGCAACAGTCAATAGATGAAAATTGTGTGTGTTTGATGAACAAATAACTCAAACTATGTCCCTTTTTCAAACACAGGAAGACCTCAGCCAGGAGGTGGCTGTGGAATGCGGCAGTCAGGAGGAGGCAGGGTTAGTGGCAGCCAAGAGGTGGGTAGGCCTAGGAGCCTGACTGTATCCCAAGTCCCTCCCCTCCGCCTTCCCTACAAAAGGGCGAGAAAGGTGGGTGGGTGAATCAGCGCTCCGGCAGATAAGGGAGGCTTCAGTGGCACTACATGCCACACCCACCTACGAGGAGGCCTTTGGCTCCTTGGTTGCCACTAAACTCAAGGATATGAAGGCGGGGCAACACAGCATGTGTGAGGAGGTCATCCTCAAGGTACTTAATAAGGGGGTGGCTGGGGAGATAACCCCAGCAACACATGTTTGCGAGAGACACCATGCTCCGCCTCCTCCTCCTTCTGCCACACCTCCAGCACCACAGCCACAGCGTGCAAGGAAGCATGGAAGGAAGACCAGAGTGTGACGACCTGGGTTCAATCTGGTCTGAGAGAAGATGGAGCCTCTCGTATGACCACAGCCTGGGGACATAGATGGCATCTGCTGCAGTTCCGGATGTTTTGGACTTCAGGACCAGATAGAACTCCCTTATTAAGATACGTACTCCTCAGGCCACCAATTTTTGAACATAAAAAAATGATGTTTGCCTTGGGGGTCCAAGGCTTTGCAAATTTCCCAAGTTTCTCATCGCTGCGTTCCTCTTTGGTTTGTTGCTGAGACCTAAATAAAGGTATTTTTGATTTCAATAAATCCTTGCCTATGTGTTTTACTTTTCAACAATGACAACAAACAACCTCCTAGTGAATTTAGGCTACAAATACAAATGATAATAATGGTGTTTGGATAAGTTGAGACCCCCCCCCCCCCCCCCAAAAAAAAAAAAAAGTAATAAAGGAAATATGTATTACAAAAAAAAAAGAAATGAAATGACAAATCCTCCAAAAAATATAAAAAACATTCTTAAGATCTGACAAATAAAAAACATCTAGCCAATAAATCATGAAAAAGAATAAAGAAAGAAGTTTGTGAGAAGTCAGTGTGAATAGGAGCAGCTAAAACACGTCATTCTTCTTGCATTGTAAAGAAAGAGAGAATGCGCTGCATTAAACACATTTTAACATTGCAGCGTGACGAATGTGCTGTGTCGATTAGAAACAGTAGTTTTACCTGACCGAGCGCTTCCGTCACAGAATTTCTTCTGAGCATGCGTGGCACTTTGTCCGTCGGACTAGGCTACACACAATCGGAATTTGTGTGATCGGACTTTGTTGTCGGAAAATTTGAGAGCAGGAGATAAAACTTTGTCCGTCGGAAAATCTAATGGAAAATGTCCGATGGAGCCTACACACGGTCGGAATTTCCGACAACATTGTCCGATAGGACATTTTCCATCGGAAACTCCGACCGTGTGTATGGGGCTTAAGAGCGGCAAGGATGTGGAATTCCCTTCCACAGGCAGTGGTCTCAGCAGGGGGCATTGATAGATTCAAGAAACTATTAGATAAGCACCTGAACAACTGCAACATACAGGGATATACAATGTAATATTGACATATAATCATACACATAGGTTGGACTTGATGTCTTTTTTCAACCTCACCTACTATGTAACTATGCAGTGTAATATTGCCGTGGAGAGAGAGATAGAACAGGGCTCTGTTCAGTGCTGCTATCAAGTTAGTGTGCTATTATGCTTCTATTGTCAGCGTAGAATATCAGTTTAGTGTGAATCTAGTGATAGTTCAGTGTGAGTGTAGTGTGACCATTCATTTTTACTTTAGTGTCAGTTTAATTTGTCAGGGCAGGTTTCCTGCAGTATATAGTATATCAGTGCATTACTGCATGTTTAACGTAGTATATATCCACGCATTACTGCACATTTAACGCAGTATATATCTGTGCATCACTGCTCATTTAATGCATTATATATCCGTGCGTTACTTCCACCAGATTGTGGACCTATTATCTCCTGGCCCACTTTGGGCCTTTTTTAGCACATATACAGCCGAACGCAATGTTGCAATTATCAAACTTTGACTCAAGCACATCAAGCATGGGAAAAACAGCTGCTATTTGGGTACCACATGATTGACAAGGCATTTAACCTCCCTCCACTCAGTCCGTTGGCAAAAGCAACTGAAAGCCTCACAAAAGGGACCCAATTCTGCTCCTCCTCACTATTCACCTTTCCGGTCTACCCCAGCTATACCCCATGACCTCTCAGCAGCTTCCACTGACATGTATGATGGTATAGCACAGGGTGTTCCAGGTCCTTGCAGCACATCTGCCAATAGTACACCACCTGTAAATGTAGGGTCAGTCAGCGCAAAAACATATGATTGCCTAAAGGAATCTAACTAGACAATAGCTGCTATGCACTAAAGGTGAATATAACAAAAACCTCAGAAGGACAATCAAATAATAACAGTGCAGCGCTAATGATAACAACTAAAAAGAACAAAGTCCATTAGAAAGACATAAAAAAGCTGAGATGGAAGGAATAGGTTGTAGAAAAAGTTGATAAAGATGTTCTCCTCTGTGGTGGTTAAAAAGAATGCATGCAGATATCCTAATGGTGCAAATAACATCTGTGATTCCACCACCAGCTAGTCAAACCGCTCACCTCAAATGCGCATCTTACCACTATATAGTATATAGTGCACACTGTATGGCTATATAATCCAATTTATTAAAAAATATATATCAGGTACTCACAAACACAGTACTAGGTCCCTAGTGCTGGGGTGAAATGCATGTAATCTTTTCAAGATAAAGATATGGTGGCTGCAGTGACGATCCAGGGTCCTCCCTCACGCATATCGTACTAAACGGGACTTCCTCAGCGGATACAGAGGCCCATTATGACCGTTCGTTTTTATATTAAGCCACCATAATAGAATTGACCTCCCTTAACACTCCCCATCCAATCAGAATGGAGCGTCGGGAGGTCAAACAGAACACTTCCTGTATTGCTCAGTGAGTTGCTGCGACGCCCACAGCATCACCTGACACGGTCACATGACTGCAACTCACTCGGTGTAAACATTTCCTGTGTTGCTTAGTGAGTTGTTGTGACGTCCATAGCATCATCGTCATGACGCCCGATCACCTGACACGGTCACATGACCGCAACTCACTCAGACTCCTCCTCAGTGTAAAACAGCACTAGAGAGACATTTCCATTGCCTCTCTGTATTGCCATAGTGACGCTGACATCATATATGACGCAGGGTCACATGGCATGTGGGAAGGTCCTACACATTAAAATACATGCCCAATAGACAAAACGCCACCCACTACAATCAGCCACTGTAGTAAACACTGACAACAAATAGCGATGTACAATACAAACCTTGCTAGTGGGTACAGCTCACATGTAAACACAAAGATGTATATCATTCATTAGCATTAAAATTAACCATGGGATATGTGTATTATTCTGTATTCCCACACACTTAGTTAATAGTTAAAAATTATTAAAAAAAGATATAAGATTTAATCTCTATATTAAAAACCTGGTGTCACTGCAGCCTCCCGATATACAATATATTTTTTTACTTTTTATATCAAAAAAATTCATACACTACCATACAGAGAATATATTAATGGTATATATATATATATATATATATATATATATATTTTTTTTTTCCCAGACACAATATATATATATATATATATATATATATATATATTGTGTCTGGGAAAAAAAAAAATATATATATATATATATATATATATATATTATGTATAATATACAGACTTCAAAAATATAATAATCACCACAGAAATGTTTAACCACTTCAGCCCCTGGCCAATTGTCAGCTTAAGGACCAGAGGTCTTTTTTCAATTTCGCACTGCACTGTTTTAACTGGTAATTGCGCAGTCATGCAATGTTGTAACCAAACAAAATTTGCGTCCTTTTCTTCCCACAAATAGAGCTTTCTTTTGATGGTATTTGATTGCCTCTGTGATTTTTATTTTTTGCGATATAAAACGGAAAAAGACTGAAAATTTGGAAAAAAAAAAAAGATATTTTCTACTTTTTGTTATAAGAAAAATCTAATAAACTAAATTTTAGTCAAACATCTGGGCCAAAATGTATTTAGCCACATTTCTTTAGTAAAAAAAAATGCCAATAAGCGTATATTTATTGGTTTGCGCAAAAGTTATAGCGTCTACAAACTAGAGTATATTTTCTGGAATTTACACAGCTTTTAATTTATGACTGCCTATCTCATTTCTTGAGGTGCTAAAATGGCAGAGCAGTAAAAAAAAAACCAAATGACCCCATTTTGGAAAGTAGACACCCCAAGCTATTTGCTGAGAGGCATGTTGAGCCCATTGAATATTTTTTTTTTTTTTAGTCCCAAGTGATTGAATAAAGACAAAAAAAAATAAAAAATTATATATTGCTCACACATGCCATGGTTATATATGGAATTGCACCCCAAAATAAATTTTGCTGCTTTTCCTGAGTACGGGGATACCACATGTGTGGGACTTTTTGGCAGCCTATCCACGTACGGCACCCCGAAAACCAATCACCGCCTTCAGGATTTCTAAGGGTACAAATTTTTGATTTCACTCCTCACTACCTATCACAGTTTCGAAGGCCATAAAATGCCTAAATAGCACAAAACCCCCCAAATGACCCCATTTTGGAAAGTAGACACCCCAAGCTATTTGTTGAGAGGCATGGTGAGTATTTTACAGCTCTCATTTGTTTTTGAAAATGAAAAAAAAGGAAACATTAATTTTTTTTCAAATTTCAAAACTTTGTGACAAAAAGCGAGATCTGCAAAATACTCACCATACCTCTCAGCAAATAGCTTGGGGTGTCTACTTTCCAAAATGGGGTCATTTGGGGGGGGGGGGGGTTTGTGCCATCTGGGCATTCCATGGCCTCCGAAACTGTGATTGGCAGTGAGGAGTGAAATAAAAAAATTACACCCTTAGAAAGCCTGAAGGCGGTGCTTGGTTTTTGGGGTCCCATACGCAGCTAGGCTCCCAAAAAGTCCCACACATGTGGTATCCCCGTACTCAGGAGAAGCAACAGAATGTATTTTGGGGTGTATTTCCACATATGCCCATGACATGTTTGAGCAATATATCATTTAGTGATTATTCAATCTCTTGGGACAAAAAAAAATAAAAAATATTTTTATGGGCTCAACATGCCTCTCAGCAAATAGCTTGGGGTGTCTACTTTCCAAAATGGGGTCATTTGGGGGGGGGGGGGGGGGGGGGGGGGGGGGGGGGGGGTTTGAACTGTCCTGGCATTTTATGCACAACATTTAGAAGCTTATGTCACACATCACCCACTCTTCTAACCACTTGAAGACAAAGCCCTTTCTGACACTTTTTGTTTACATGAAAACATATATTTTTTTTGCAAGAAAATTACGTTGAACCCCCAAACACTATATATATTGTTAAAGCAAAGGCCCTACAGATTAAAATGGTGGGTGTTGAATTTTTTTTTTTTCCACACTGTATTTGCGCAGCAATTTTTCAAATGCATTTTTGGTGGAAAAAATACACTTTTTTTTTATTTTAATGCACTAAAACACACTATATTGCTAAAATTTTTGATGAAATAAAAAAGATGATCTTAGGCCGAGCACATGGATACCAAACACAACATGCTTTAAAATTGCCCACAAACACGCAGTGGCGACAAACTACATACATTTTTAAAAGCCTTTAAAAGCATTTACAGGTTACCACATTAGATTCACGGAGGAGGTCTACTACTAAAATTACTGCCCTTGATCAGACCTTCGCGGTGATACCTCACATGCATGGTGCAATTTCTGTTTACATATGACGCCAGACCGACGCTTGTGTTCGCCTTTGCGCAAGAGAAGGGGGGGCAGGGGTGCTTTTTTTTTTTTTTTTTAGTTTTTTTTTATTTATTTAGCTTTTTTATTTTATTTTTAAACTGTTCCTTCCATTTTTTTTTCTTTGTTATCATTTTTATTGTTATCTCAGGGAATGTAAATATCCCCTATGATAGCAATAGGCAGTGACAGGTACTCTTTTTTTAAAAAAATTGGGGTCTATTAGACCCTAGATCTTTCCTCTGCCCTCAAAGCATCTGACCACATCAAGATTGGTGTGATAAAATGCTTTCCCAATTTCCCAATGGCGCTGTTTATATCCGGGAGGGGGGACATTCCCTCCCACTGCTTGTAAAAACAGTCTAGAGGCTAAGTACCCGCTAGAATTGCTTTTACATGAAAGCCGATCACTGGCTGAAAAGAATGATACCAAGATGATACCTAAACCTGCAGGCATCATTCTGGTATAACCATTCAAAGTCCAGCAACATACTGGACATATATTGTAATCTTTTTTTTTCATGCAGCCTCTTGGCTGAACAAAAAAAAGAGATTGATCGGTGGGTATGCCCACCATTAGAATACCTCCCTTCATCCACCCACTTCTAATGATGGGTATACATGCACCATTTATATATGCCGAAGCATGGGGGCATCCTCCCGCAAAAGTTATGCCTTTTCCACGGGGCAAGCCTCCGTCGGAATTTCGACCGTATGTACGCGGCATTAGGAGCCAATCGCTCCTCCGCCCCTGCTGCCCCCATGCTTCGGCATATATGCTCTTTTTTTTTTAACTGTGGTAGTGAAATCACATCCTACAGCGTTGGAGTCATGGCTTTATGTATCGTGGGAGCAAACTCTGTTGCTGTCAAGATAAATAAATCCGCGCTGCAACTGAATGGCGTACCTGCTAAGTAAATTATGGTTAACATTAAAACAAAGTAACATTACAGTAAAACAGTAAGACCTTACCATACCATACAGTGATGTGAAAAAGTGTTTGCCCCCTTCCTCATTTCCTGTTCCTTTGCATGTTTGTCACACTTAAGTGTTTCGGAACATCAAACCAATTTAAACAATAGTCAAGGACAACACAAGTAAACACAAAATGCAATTTGTAAATGAAGGTGTTTATTATTAAAGGTGAAAAAAAATCCAAACCATCATGGCCCTGTGTGAAAAAGTGATTGCCCCCCTTGTTAAAACATACTATAACTGTGGTTGTCCACACCTGAGTTCAATTTCTCTAGCCACACCCAGGCCTGATTATTGCCACACCTGTTCACAATCAAGGCATCACTTAAATAGGAGCTGCTTGACACAGTAAGGTCCACCAGAAGATCCTTAAAAGCTACACATCATGCCGAGACCCAAAGAAATTCAGGAACAATTGAGAAAGAAAGTAATTGAGATCTATCAGTCTGGAAAGGGTTATAAAGCCATTTCCAAAGCTTTGGGAATCCAGCGAACCACAGTGAGAGCCATTATCCACAAATGGCGAAGACATGGAACAGTGGTGAACCTTCCCAGGAGTGGCCGGCCGCCCAAAATTACCCCAAGAGCACAGCGACGACTCATCCAAGAGGTCACAAAAGACCCCACAACAACTTCCAAGGAACTGCAGGCCTCACTTGCCTCAGTTAAGGTCAGCGTTCATGCCTCCACCATCAGGAAAAGACTGGGCAAAAATGGCCTGCATGGCAGAGTTCCAAGGAGAAAACCACTGCTGAGCAAAAAGAACATCAAAGCTCGTCTCAATTTCTCCACAACACATCTTGATGATCCCCAAGACTTTTGGGACAACATTCTGTGGACCGATGAGACAAAAGTGGAACTCTTTGGAAGGTGTGTGTCCAAGTATATCTGGCGTAGAAGGAACACTGCATTTCAGAAAAAGAACATTATACCGACAGTAAAATATGGTGGTGGTAGTGTGATGGTCTGGGGCTGTTTTGCTGCTTCAGGACCTGGAAGACTTGCCGTGATAAAAGGAACTATGAATTCTGCTGTCTACCAAGAGATCCTGAAGGAGAATGTCCGACCATCTGTTCGTGTACTCAAGCTGAAACGAACTTGGGTTCTGCAGCAGGACAATGATCCTAAACACACCAGCACGTCCACCACCGAATGGCTGAAGAAAAACAAAATGAAGACTTTGGAGTGGCCTAGCCAAAGTCCTGACCTGAATCCTATTGAGATGTTGTGGTATGACCTTAAAAAGGCCGTTCATGCTCGAAAACCCTCTAATGTAACTGAATTAGGACAATTCTGCAAAGATGAGTGGGCCAAAATTCCTCCAGGACGCTGTAAAAGCCTCATTGCACGTTATCGCAAACGCTTGGTTGCAGTTGTTGCTGCTAAGGGTGGCCCAACCAGTTATTAGGTTTAGGGGGCAATCACTTTTTCACACAGGGCCATGATGGTTTGGATTTTTTTTCACCTTTAATAATAAACACCTTCATTTACAAATTGCATTTTGTGTTTACTTGTGTTGTCCTTGACTATTGTTTAAATTGGTTTGATGTTCCGAAACACTTAAGTGTGACAAACATGCAAAGGAACAGGAAATGAGGAAGGGGGCAAACACTTTTTCACACCACTGTACCTGCAAAGCAAATACCAAAAAAAAACATAGTAAAAAATAAAAAAAATTTTTTAACGCAACCGTTGCCTAAAATATATATATATGCCGAAGCATGGGGGCATCCTCCCGCAAAAAAGTTATGCTACCTACACATGGTCGGACTTTTCCACGGGCAAGCCTCCATCGGAATTTCGACCGTATGTACGTGGCATTAGGAGCAAATCGCTCCTCCGCCCCTGCTGCCCCCATGCTTCGGCATATATGCTCTTTTTTTTAACTGTGGTGGAGAAATCACCTCCGACAGCCCTGGAGTCACGGCTTTATGTATCGTGGGAGCAAACGCTGTTGCTGTCAAGATAAATAAATCCGCGCTGCAGCTGAATGGCGCACCTGAAAACAAAAAAATGGTTAATAAAAAAAACACAGTAAAGTATAACAAAATTACATACCTGAAAAGCAAACATGATAAAACATAATAAAACATTGCAGAAAATAATACAGTAAAAAAGAGCAACAATAGAGAGAGAATAGAGAGAGAGAGAGAGAACAATAAAACAACAACTATTTTTGTTTTTTTTATTTTATATTTATTTGGGGGGGGGGGGGGGGGGGGTTTGTACTTTTTTACACTTTTTTTAAACTATAACTATAATTTTAACTGTAACGGTCGGGTCTCAAAATGCGATGGCATTCTTGAGACCCTGTGAAAGTGTATCCTAGCCTGTGAAATGCTGTACCCTACGCTAAGACTTCACTAGTGAGTGGTAGCGTACAAAACATTCACCAATGCAAAGACCAAGATTGTCAGGACAGCGTGGACAATAATAACGGGTGTCACGCCTAAATCCGCGCTTGCTACAGACACATCTTTTTTGGGGGGCTCGTTGGGTAGGGGTACTCGGGAGGACATGCCTCTCATGCAGCTGGCTTACTGCATTTGGTAGGGGATGGTGAGGTGCAGAACCGTCTGGAAACAGAAGGTCTGTGACAACCTCTTTCTGGAATTCAAGGAAGGGTAAAGTCCCGCCTGAAGCTCCGTATAGCACATGAGCATTCAGCAAAGCAAATTGGAATAAATAAATAGACACTTTTTTGTACCAGCGTCTAGCCTTACGGGCAACTAGATACGGCGCCAACAACTGGTCATTGAGATCCACCCCTCCCATATTTTGGTTATATTCGTGGACACAGAGGGGTTTCTCCACAACATCAGCCGCTGTAGGAATTTGGACTGTCGTGTCTGCATGAAGGGAGGTAAGAACGAAAACATTCTTATTATCCCTCCACTTCACAGCGAGCAAATTATTACACTGAAAGCAGGCTCTCTCCCCCAGCCTAAGAGGGGAATCTACAAGCCGCTGGGGAAAGCCCCGGCGATTAGGTCGCACGGTGCAACATGCTCCAATCTGATGATCAAACAAGTGACTAAACAGTGGCACGCTCGTGTAATAATTGTCCACGTACAAGTGGTACCCCTTTCCGAATAAAGGTGACACCAAGTTCCACACTATCTTGCCAGCACTCCCTATGTAATCTGGACAGTTCTCCGGCTCTACGTAACTATCTTTTCCCTAATAAACCGAAAAGCTCCATGTATAGCCTGTTGCCCTGTCACAGAGCTTATAGAGCTTGACCCCGTATCTGGCACGCTTGCTGGGAAGGTACTGTTTGAAAGACAAGCGGCCAGAAAACAATCAGGGACTCGTCAACACAGACAAGTTGATTGGGAGTAAACAAGGCTGCAAAACGTTGGTTGAAGTGGTTTATGAGGGGCCGAATTTTGTAGAGCCGATCAAATTCAGGGTCTCCACGAGGACGACAGAGTTCATTGTCACTGAAGTGCATTAACCTGCAAGATCTGTTCGTATTGTGCCATGGACATGGAGACAGAGAACACGGGCATATGGTGGACTGGTGAGGTGGAACAATAAGTCCTCAGAGTCGGGAATTTATGTATGCCCATGTTGAGGGAAAGGCCCAGAAAGGACTTAAATTCGGAAACCGTAATTGGTTTCCAATCTCTGGCAAGGGAAGGCAACTAGTGATTAGCGGCGATGTGTTGACCAGCATATATATTACTTTGGTCCACAATAGATCTACAGAGATCTTCTGTGAAAAACAGCGATACAAAATCGGATGGCTTAAAATCAGCTGTTTCCACCTGAATACCGGGTTGGCCAGTGAATGGGGGAAGTATGGGTTCTGCAGAAGTGGTGGGCACCCAATCAGGATTGGCAAATTCTACAGGAAGGACACTATGTGATCGACGGGCCTGCCTTTGTCTTCTTCTTGGTGGCAGCGGGACACTACTTGTGCTTGCCACCCTGCCAGCTTGAACTGCACTTATGGGACTCGCCCCTTCACCAAGTGTTACTGCAGTGCTGGATGTACGTCCAGGGTGTACTAGGCCGCTGGTGCTTGCCAGTTCACCAGAATAGCGGCGCTAGTACTTCTCTGCTCCATACGAGAGACCTGCGGTTCTTGCACCTCAACAACAGCAGAAGATCGGGTATGCCTGACCTTAGCAGGGACCACACCTCTGTTGTCAGAGCTATCTGTCATGGAGCCGCTGTCGTCTACTGGATCGTATTCTGAGCCTGATTCTGACAGATGAGTGACCTCCTCTTCACTATCTGTCATGCTCAGAAACGTGTAGGCCTGTTCACTAGTGTACTTTCGATTTGCCATTTTGGGCTCTAAATTTAGTAGTACACTAGTGAGATTCACAGGTAAAAAAGCTCCTGACTGTTAGCGACTGAATCAAAACGCTACCAAAAAAACTGTTAGCGATCGCAGGGATCAGGCCTGACTCTCGAACGCTGCAGTTATGTGTGCTTAGTGTTTTGTAAGTGACAGTGATCGATCGATAATGCACTTGGGTGGGCTGGGCTGGGCAGAGGGGGAAAACGCAGGTGCTAGCAGGTATCTGGGCTGATCCCGCTAACAATGCGTTTTTTGGAACCCTAAACTGCTGCGACGCTAGTATAGATCTGATCAGATCAGATATTGATCTGTTCAGATACTATACCACTAAGGGAGGTGTATGCTTTGCACGTGGGTGTTTGCGGTAAAACCCAATTGATATCACCCGCCTGGCGATCAGGGGGTTTAACCGTTATTGGGTAATAAATGGCGGGTGCCCTGACAGTATAAAAAACAAACTAACTAACCAGCGTCACCCGTAACAGTTATACGGTGATCACTGGTGAAAGGGTTAACTAGGGGCAATCAGGGGGTTAAAACCTTTATTAGGTAATATATGGGGGTACCTGACGCTATATAAAAACTTGACGGGGAACCTAAATTTCTAACTGGCTAACCAGCGTCACCAGTGACACTTATACGGTGATCACTGGTGAAAGAGTTAACTCTAGGGGCAATCAGGGGGTTTAAAACCTTTATTTAGGTTGTAATATGGGGGTACCTAACCTATAAACCTATTTATGAACCTATATAAACCTGGCGGTTAACCTAAAAAAAAAAACTGGCTACCTAGCGGCATTAGTGACAGGAATGCAGCGATCAAAAAAAACGATCGCTTAGTGACACTGGCAAAAGGGGGGTGAAAGGGTTACCTGGGGGCAATCAAGGGGTAAAACCTTTATTAGGGGGGGTAGAGGGCTACCTTAGACCTAAAACTAATTGCCCTGACACTTGTTACAGTCACAACTGACACTAAATTCAGTGATCAGTAAATAAATGATCACTGCAATCAGTGACACTGTGACTGGGGGGGGGGGGCAGGGGGTGATCTGGGGGGTGATCGGGGGGTGACAGGGGAGTGAAATATGTGCCTACGTGTCCTGGTGTCAGTGTACTGTTTGTGCACTTACTTTGTTACTTTGATGTCTTCACTCCATGGGGTCCCGGTCAGAAAGACCGACACGAGGAGTGTGACATCACTTCCGCCTGCCTGTGTTTACAATTCACAGGCAGGGGAAGCATCTCATTTGCCAGGAGCGATCGCGAGGGGGTGGCCAGAAATCACTGGCCGTCCCCTCATCTCGGATCGCTCCTGAAGCGAAGCCGACCGTCTCGGCGGGGGGGGGGGGGGGGGGGGGTCCCGCCGGAAGAATGACACGTACAAGTACGGCATTTTGCCTGTACGTGCCATTCTGCTGACGTATATGTACTGGAGGCGGTCGGCAAGTGGTTAAATAAAAAATATGGTACAAATAAAATGGGAATAAAAAAATGTATTTAAATTTTAACGTTTAGAAATGAAACAATTTAAATCAAATTCTACATTGAGCCCAGTGGGTACCCCCACATGTATATACCCAGGACTCACGGCGGCTCAGTTGTCAAATACAATTTCCCCCTCTCCAATGGTGAGTAACCTTCTCTATGCCCCAAAATTTGAGTTTGGCAGGGTTACTGCCATGATACAGTTTAAAATGTTTGGAAACGTTATGCGTAACAACACCCTTTTTAATATTATTTACATGTTCACCTATCCTAATGTGTAGTGGTCGGGAAGTTCTCCCTACGTATTGGAGGCCACATTCACATTCCATCATATACACTACCCGGGATGTGGAACATGTAATCAGATCCCTGATCTGATATGTTTTATTGGTCGCAGTGGCCATAAACTCTTTCTGTTTCTTTATGTTTCCTCTCACTTTTTTGCAGGGAGCACACTGTCCACAGGCATGAAATCTTGTCAGGAAATGAAATATCCTATTTTCAAATAGAATAGGTGGATCAATCACCCCGGGAGCTAATTTATCTCTTAAAGTGGGTGCTTTCTTGTATACAAAGGATGCTCAGAAAGTACCGATCCAAGTACCCTGTCTTGTTTAAGGATGGGCCAATGCTTACGAACGATCTTCTCAAATTGTTTATATTGTAATCAAGAACCATTTTGGTATTTGTAGCAGTATCCTGCTTAGTTCTAATATTATCAGATACCAATACGGTCCTAAGTAATTTCCGCACAGACTCTATATCATTTTCTACACAAATTTTGTCATACCCCTTTCGTAAAAAACGGGCAGAGAAAACTTGAGATTGGGACAGGTAATCTGTTTCATGCATACAACTGCGCCTAATATGTACGAATTGTCCCCTCGGAATTTTGCACAACCACCGATTGTGGTGACAGCTTCTGAGAGGAATAAATGCATTACGGTCAGTTGGTTTAAAATTATTCATCATTTTAATCTTATGGTCTTCTATACTGATATCAAGATCCAAGAAAACTATCCGATCAGGGTTAACATTCCAGGATAGAACAATATTTCTATCATTACTATCCAATTTCTGCATGAACAACTCAAGATTAGATTTTTCCCCCCTCCATATCATAATGATGTCATCAATATAACATTGGTAACAAATGAGCTCTGGGAGTCTGTCCTTAAAAATAACATCTTCCTCCCAGTGTGCCATAAAGAGGTTGGCAACACTGGGAGCGAAACGGGCCCCCATCGCTACACCTCTCGTTTGTAGGTAGAATTGTCTACTATACCAGAAATAGTTCTTTGATAGACAAAACTCCAGACAATCTGAAATAAAATTCTTATGTCTTTTAGA
Organism: Lithobates sylvaticus; assembly: GCA_028564925.1. Classification (NCBI taxonomy): domain Eukaryota; kingdom Metazoa; phylum Chordata; class Amphibia; order Anura; family Ranidae; genus Lithobates; species Lithobates sylvaticus. The sequence continues at coordinate 257,384,561 of CM053029.1, read as the reverse complement.
TAGATCCAATGTTCCAAAAGCCCACTTAACTGAAGTGAGAGCATCCTCATGACTAATGATAGTATAGAGAGAGCTCACGTCTGCTGTTATTAGAAAGCAAGAAACAGATGGAGCAATTATAAGAGATTCTAAAATCTGAATGGCATGCTTAGTGTCCTTTAAAAAGGATCTAGTTTTTAAGACCATGGGCTGGAGATAAAAAATCAACGTATTGACCCAGTCTAGATGAGACTGAGTCAATCCCATTGACTATTGGCCTCCCTGGTGGATTGGTACTATCCTTGTGTATTTTTGGCAAAAAATATATTACCGGAGTGCGACAAAAAAATGGATCCAAGTATGATGCTTCTTTGTTGTTTAAAACACCTATATGTTTACCTCTGGCTATTAGGAAGTGTAACTCTTCCTTATATTGAAACATCAGGTTGTTGGTAAGCTTTACATAAGTATTATAATCATTAAGTCAATTTTCCATTTCATTGTTGTAATATGCCCTGCTTGATACTACCAGAACTCCTCCCTTATCTTGATATAATCAGGGTCATTAACTTTACGTATCCAAAGAGATTCTAGATCTTTAATAACCATATTTTTGAAAACATGTTTGGTGTCTACATTGGGGGGATTGAAAACTGATTTGTTACGTAAGGTGGAATGGGGTCCAGATGGTCTCGCTAAATAGGGTTCTGACCGAACAGTGGTGTTGGAAAGGAAGTATTTTTTTATATTTAAATTCCTAACATATTTTTGCAAACTGATATAAGTCTGAAACCTTTTTAGATTGCGTGTCGGAGCATATTTTAGGCCTCTATCTAAAACCTTTATCTCATTCTCCTACTGGGGTTTGACTATTTTGTAGTCGTTTGCCTCCTCTCTTCCCCTCTATTAGTGGTACGATGTGCATTTGACCCATCTGTCAGTTCAGGGGTCTACATCTTGAGGTGAGCGGTTTGACTAGCTGGTGGTGGAATCACAGATGTTATTTGCACCCTAAGGATATCTGCATGCATTCTTTTTAACCACCACAGATGAGAACATCTTTATCAACTTTTTCTACAACCTATTCCTTCCATCTCAGCTTTTTTATGTCTTTCTAATGGACTTTGTTCTTTTTAGTTGTTATCATTAGCGCTGCACTGTTATTATTTAATAGTACACCACCAGCTGTAGACTACAGTAGGCAAATTTCTCAGCCCCATCTGCTGCAGCAGAAACAAAAATACAGTCACTGCCACCCACATGCCCAGTGTCAAAATTCAAGCTTGTCAAAGATGCTGGCTTTCAACTCCTGCCTTTCCATCTGGTGGATTTTCCCCCTTCCGTAAATTTGCAGAATGTTCTGTACCACAATGGCAGGTTCCCAGTCGCCATTTCATTTCACGTAAGGCTATTTCAGCTCTCTCCTATCACGTGGAAGTCAATGTTGTGGCATTGTAAGGCAAGGCAGTCAGCCACAAGGTCCACATTACTGCTGACACGTGGTCCAGCAAGCATTGTCAGGGAAGATACATTTTGTTCACAGCACACTGGGTAACTCTGCTTGCAACTCGGAAGGATGCAGGACAGGGCTCAGTGCTGCAGCTTGTTGTGCCACCACGTCTCCATTCAGCTAGTGGTGATGATGCAGGATTTGTCAGCTCCACCCCCCTCATCCTCCTCCATGCCTTCCTCTGCTGAATTGTCCCATGAACTACAAGTTCCCCCTAAGCATTCAAGAGGCTATTCAATGAGTCAGGCTGAAAGGTGCCATGCAGTGCTTTAGCTGGTCTGTCTAGGGCACAGAAGCCACACCGGAGCAGAGATTCTGGCAGCTCTGCAGGGGCAAGCCCAGAGGTGGTTCACGCCATGACCAGCTGGAGCCAGGAATGGTGGTGTGCGATAATGACACAAACCTCTTGTCCGCCCTTAGACTGGGAAAGTCTAGAGCAGGCTCGGCTTTTTTTCCCCCACGCCAATGGCTGCTGATAAAGGATGCATGCAGTGTACTGTCACCATTTGAGGAGGCCACAAGATAGTGAGCCGTGACAATGCATGTATCAGTTACACAATCCCGGTTGTGCTCCTGCTGGAGCAGACTCTGCACGGAATTATGGACAGGGCACTCGAGGCAGAGCAAAGGGAGGAAGAGGATGACTTCCTTTCCTCTCAAGGCCCGCTTTATGCAGACATAATTCTTCCTATGCCGCAAAACACACAAGAGGAAAGGGAGGAGGATCCTGGCAACTTTGGAGACATTGCAGCAGAGCAAAACCAAGAAAACCATTGGAAGTAGTATGTGACTGGGAGGAGGCAGTTCCAGATACTGTAATATTCAGTGACCCCGATGAGTCTGCTTCTCATGTCTCCCTCATTCTTCAAAGCTTGCAAAAGGACCAGAGAATACGTGGCATCAAGGAGAAGGATCACTATTGGTTGGTCACCCTCCTTGACCACCATTACAAAGAGAAAGTCTCAGAACTTATCCTGTCCTCACAGAGGGAGCAGAAGATAAAATTTCTTGAGGACACCTTAAAGAGGCGTTTATGTAATGCCTTTTTCAACTCTAGTAGGTTAAAGTCTGGTGGAAAATGGAGTTTTGAGGCTTCTGTTGGTCAAGAGAGGAGCGGTGGAGAAGGGGGCCGCCTCAGTGATACCTTTCAAATTTTTTTTAGTTCTCGGCGGCCAAGGCCGTCAGCTCCCACATCCCATCGGCAGTGTCTTCATCATATGGTGGGAGATTATCTAAGAGTGAAAACAGATATGAAGAGCTTTCTAGTTGATGATCCACTGGGTCACTGGGTCATGAGAATAGACCACTGGCCAGAACTTACCCACAATGCAATAGTGCTGCTGAGCTGTCGTGCATCCAGCGTGCTTTCTGAACGATCATTTAGTGCTGCTGGAGGTTTTGTGACAGATAAGAGAGCACATCTGTCCACAGACTCTGTGGACCGGTTGACACTTATCAAAATGAATCAGTCCTGGATTAGCAGTAGCTATTAAGCCCCTGATGCCGATATCACTGATTAAGTGCTTTCTTTCTCAGATCTCTGAAAGACTATCTAGGCTGCCTAGCTTTCTGGGTGATGATTTCATCTGGAAGAAATTTTTTGGTGTAAATTCCATGGGCCCAATTAACACCCAATGACCAATTTTTCCACACCTGTTTGACAGGTGCATATCATTGCAATTTTTTAAACAGCAAGACCAATTTTTGCTTTCATCAAGAGTACCTCAATAGGGTTACAGTGTGAAGGCACCACCAACACCCAAAGACCAATTTATCCGCATGTCAGCGGGAGAGGCAATTGAATCCAGCCATGGAGATCGGTGCTGGCAGAGGGGGGGGTAAGAAATGTGCTGGGGGTGTCAGCAACAGAGGAAGGAGGGGCATTTTAGTGGCCAGGGCACAGGTTGGGGAGGGACAGAGAGCAGTAGGAGATGGGCAGGCAGCAGCGGTGGTAGGGGGGTGTCTATATTGTAATCCGCTGATCAGAGCTATCGTTTTGTTCAGCAGTATCTGCTGAAAAATTCTGCTATAAGTTCCTGGTCACTGGAGTGACCAGAAGCTTATAGCAGAGGAGGAATGTAGGGCAGTTGGAAGCAGTGCTGTAGGTCCATGCACCATATGGACCTGGCAGTGAAAGGGTTAAAGGGATAAGCGCTATATGATCCAAAATTGAGTAGGTCAACATCTTAAGGTGAGAGGCTGCAGGTGGCAGTTATATCACATGTGGTGGTGAATGTGCATGAAGATGTGTGCTTACTGGTGGAATTGTGTGTAAATAGTTTTTATTGGAAAAAGAAAAACAATGTACAAACATGGTACGATACTGCACAGTGTAAGTATACAGAGAGGACATTAGTTTTGATGGTTTTGCATGAAGACATACAACATAGCATAAAGGTTGACAGCTGATCATACAACACTTAGTACCGGCAAGTATCCTTAATACGAGTGGAATAAAGAATTTTTAATTACATAACAAAGGGTGGGGGGGGGGGGGGGGGGGGTAGGAGGGGAAAAGGAGGGTGAAGGGGAGAGGGGTTGGGGGGGGAAGGGGGGGGGGGGTATTGGTCCGATCGACATCAAGCACAACCATCCATAAAGAGTGAAGGTAGAGAAGGTTATATCATTAATTTTGTTTTGACCAGGAGGTCCAACATTCCCAGTGTTTATTAAATATATTAGAGTTACCTGACTTCCCAGCTAGCAAGGCTTCATAAGCGTAATGTGTTTTGGTGTTAGCTATAACTTCTGACACATTTGGTGCAATCTTGTCCTTCCAATGCTTTGCGATTAGGGTTCTAGCCACCAAAAGGATATGTGTGATTACAGTTCTGAATTCTATAGGGAAGTTATCTATCCCTAGGTTTAGGACCGCCAAACCTGGGTTAGGTTTGGTTAGGACACCGGTAATGCTTGATATGGTACGAAAGATAGAGTTCCAGTAGCTGTATAAGTGTTTACATGTCCAGAACATGTGGAGTAGGTTACCGACCGTTCCACATCCTCTCCAACATAGCTGGGAAGTCAGTGCTCCAAATTTACAGAGCCTATATGGCGTGAGATACCATCTGAGAGCTATCTTCTGAGACAACTCCCAGTGGTTGACACATTAGGAGGCCTTGTATACCGAGCTTAATGAACATTGCCATTGCTTGTCTGTGAAAGAGGTACCTAAGTCAGCTTCCCATTTCAAAAAGGGGTGTGATTTTGTGAAAGTAATTTTGTTCTGAAATAGGTTATAAAATAGGGAAATACCCTTGGCTGGCGTAGGGTTGTCAGTAAAGAAACGCCATACAACCCTGGGTAGGGCAATGTGGCGAGTCCTGACCGCTCGGAAGAAGTGTGCTATTTGTATATATTTGTAGTGGTCAGTGCTCGGTAGGCAAAACTTTTGTCTAAGAAGGGCAAAAGGGATTAAGTTCTCATTGTCGAACAGGTCGTCTAAGGTTAAGATTCCCCTGTCAGACCAGCTCGAGACATTCAGGTTTGGGACCGCATGGGACAATGTATTGATTGGAAACGAAATGGTCACCAGGTCATCAGTGTTTGCTGAGACTTTCTCCAGTTCCCTCCAGGCCCACAAAGTCGCCTGAATGGAAAGGGGAAGGGTCTTGAGTGGAAACTTTTTCCAAGTGTCCACCATGAGTAGTTCTTTTAAGTTGTTTATGGGATGTAGGGCCTGTTCAATGCCGCACCAGAGATGGTCCGGAGAAGGGTTGAACCATTTGGATATCTGTGTAAGGGCTCACTGGTGGAATTGATGTGGCTTACTAGTAAAAATTTACAAAGAAGTCTTTGAGGATACTTTGCTTATACTTATTTGTCCACCTACAGATTATTGCACTTAAAAGAAGTGCATGGAAACAGGGTTATAGTGCTACAGTAAATGTAAAAGGTACCTCATGCATAAAGACTATTGTATCCCTGCTTAAAATAGGGTTCAATCAATCAAATTTCAACATTCTACTTATAATCACTACTTAACTACTGAAATTAAAACCGAAAAGGTTATAACTTACTAGAACAAGATGGTAGTTTACAAATTCGTGTGGTTTCTGTTTTTTCACTACTACAGTTCATTGTTGTATTGTCGCTTGAACCACAAAGAACTTGCCTTTCTTGGGTTCCATTGCCACAGGTCACAGAACACTAGAAATAAAAATAATAGATTACAATACTAAATACTTCTGCACGTAGTTTATATGAAAGTGTTTCTTTGTAGAACTACTCTGGAATTCAGTTCTATGCTTTCTCGTTGCTAGCATGTATGCAGTTCTTTCCACTGACCAAAATGTACAGGTCATTTGTAGTGACCGCCAGTGTAAGGAACATGCTATCTTCTATTGATCACCATTGTAGGGGGCATCCTACTTCTCAATGACCACCAATATAAGAGTGATGAGTGGGACCATCCTTCCACTGACCACCAATGTAAGGGTCATGCTATCCCTCACTGACCACCAATGTAAGATGCTTTCCTCCTGCCATTTGACCACCACTGTAAGAAAGTCCTTTTCCCACTGGCCACTAATGTAAGAGAGCAATACACTGACCATATAAAAATAAAAATGTAACTGGGAGTCAGATATTGTTTAGAATGGAGTGCCACACATTATTTGGGCAGGATGTATTCACAATGCATATTATACAGAAAATAAAAAATGAAAAGAAAAGAAAAATGTGAACACCCACAGGCTTACTCTCAAAATGAATTTATTAAAGAAACAGCAAAGCGATGTGCATGTGGTGCATTATGGCCGTCTCCAATAAAGTCCAGGACTTATCCCGCCTCTAAAACAATACTCGCCAAAAATAAGAACCCACCTTCACTAATACCGAATGCCCAGTGATCCTACCTAAAAACCTCCCCTAGGAGCTGGGATGGCACGGCTGAGACCACTGCCATGGACCAGACTCCCCAGATGTTGCCCCTTTGTGTGATGGACCTGCACTAAACCACTTAGGCCAGCTAGATTATGGGACCAGAACCATGTATACCTATGAACTTATCCCTGAGAGCGCTATACCCTGAACCTCAGTGGGCGGATATAGTGAGCACCTCCGTGCTAAGTCTTCAAGGGGAAAGGCAGTCCACAATGTGCATGATTGTTCCCATAAGAGCAATGTAGACCTTCCCAAAATATGCAATGGAAATCCAGGGCACAAATGATGCCATTATGGAGGTATCAGATATCTACACACTTCTATTTGGGTAACTCAGTCCACACATTGGCTAAATCAACACTGATATTCAATCAGGGCATAGTACTTCAAGTCACACAGTCACTGAAAAGCTGAAGCTGAAAACTCAGTGAGTAAAATACTTGTATATTAAAGATGTTTAAAAATACAATACACTGACCAACAATATATTGTTGTTTTTTTTTTTCAGTGACCATTAATAACTATCCCCAAATGTCAAATATGCATGGCATTCAGGCAACTAACATTTTTAGTAAAGAAAAGCAATCTTTTGTACTATATCGCACACCATACAGAAATAATCCTGTTTGTAGGTGCAGTTTGAAGGTTTGGCATTTGTCAGAAAACTACATACTGTAGAGATAGGTTGTCCACACCACCAAGTAAAAAAAAAAAAAGTTACACAGATGTAACTTGAATGTTTCATGCACATGGATGACTCCATCAAGACGTGTAGCAAGAAGAGTGCAATGGTGCTAAAATGTAAATAGATATCCACCCATAGGCATCCAGTAACCCCATGACATGAATTTCACAAAAAAAAAAAAACACAGAACATGATATAGATGGGCCAAGTGATATGAGGCATCATGGTTGCCATAGCCATTACATGAAGGCCATGACACATAGGCTTAGTGAACACACATGTGCACTTGCAGAGTCACCCATCACATGTGCACAAATCCCATTTTAGGTAAAAAATAGCAAGATCCACTTGCTACATAGCCGCTCACCCCATTTACTTACATGCAAGTACAGTTACTATCTCCTAAACATGCCCCGTTTAGGAGGTATTTACATGTGTAGCAGTCGGTGACGTCACACTCAAGTGTGCCATCAATTGAGAGTGCATTGCCATGATCGTGACTCCGGCATGCATGCGCAGGAGTGACGTCATTGCAGCTCAGCCGAAGTCCATGAACCCGGAGGGAAGATTAGGTGAAGATGGAATCCCCTGTCAGCAGTGACAGCGTGCTGCAGGAGAGATCCATTCGGTAGGCAAGTCTGCCATAATGTGCTAGTAGCAAATTATGACAACATTAACCTGCAGATTGTTGTTTTTTTTTGTTTTTGTTTTTACTGTCTAAATACTGCCTACTGCCTAAAATGGTAATAGTGCATGTCAAATTACTATATTTCATTTTATGAATAAAAAACAGTCTCTATTCAGACTCCTATCTCATTCATCTACAGTGCAGCTTAGGCTTCAGCGAGAAAGGGACTGTCTCTAGTCCATTTCCCTGTCTCAAAAAAGAGACATTAGCAGTCTGTTTAGACCCCTGATGTCTCTCCAAAGCATCCCCCCTCCCGCCCCCCAAAATAAAATATGTAAAAAAATATTAAATAAATAATACAAATGTAAAAAAATGTAATTGTAAAAAAAAAAAAATAATAAAGTTGTAAGAAAATGTGAAAAAAAAAAAAAAATAACTAAAAAACATAGTAAGAGCCCTTTTACATTGGCGGGCTCCTTAAAGTGGACCCCCCAGATCAGCGGGCGATCTGTCCGCTGATATCCCGCTGAGCAGGTGGATGACTGGCCTGTGCCTGCTTCGCTATGCAGAGAGAAGCAGGCTCAAGAAACAGTCTAGGGGTTTTGGTTTTTAGTGTTTTTTTGGGAACGTAGAACTTAGATGGGGTTTGGGGGTACATGGGATGCCCAGAACTGAAGAAATTACAAACTCAAAACAAACGGTTGAGAACCTGATAAAGTCTCTGGCTGCTGAACTGTGCTGCACCCCAGTGGGGGTAATGGTGCAGCTGAAACAAGGGATACAAGTCCCAAAAAGTAATGTTGAAGACACAGTGCCAGGCTGTATTGCACAGCACCTGGCTGGTCTAGTTGGAAGTGTTAAGGGTGCTCCTGGCTGTCTTGCACTGCACTTAAAGAGGAACTGCAGTCTGCTCACATAATTTGTAATAAAAAAATCTTTGACATTCTGAAGCTTCCCTCCAACCACTTTGCATATTATTTTATACATACTGTGATTCTGTACTTGCCAAATATGCTGCAGAAATCTCCCTCCACTGCAACCATTTTAACTGTTCAATTCCTGGATTTACACAGAGGCACACCTCCAGCTCTGCAGCTCTCATTGCCCCTCTTATGACTCATCCCCCTCCCTTCCTGGCAAACTCTCACGAGAGTGAGATAGAGAGCTGTGCTTGATATCATAAGCCTAAGCTTTTTACCAGACAAGAAACAGGAAGTTGGCTGTATAAAGTATTTACTGGCAGAAAAAGAAAAAAAGTTTTACTATTCAAAGTTAAAACAAGGGCAGAAGATTTAATAGATGGAAAGTTAAAAAAATTACTGACGGTCTGCTTTAAGCTACCCCTGGTCCCAGACACGTGAGGTATTGCACTTCACTGTCCTCCCCCCTTTTTTGGGTGTAATGGCTGGTTTGTATTCACTCAGTCCCTTTATGTAGATCCTAAAATCCAGAAGGTTGCTGAGCTGGCCTTTTGCTGAACAGGCTGCTTTTGGATTGGCTTGAATGTTGCTGCTAAGCCTAGCTGAAACTGAGTGATGTCCTAAAGCTTCCTTCCTCTATCTCCTCTGCTCTTTCTCAGATGGACCCTGGACTCTGCTCCCAGACTCCCAGGCTTCAGAATATTTATGGGCCGCCTCCCCACCTTCTAGGTATGCCTTCCCAAGGATTGGTGGAAACTTCATGAATATTCAGGCTGCAGCCTCTGTCCCTCCGCCCACTATGTTCTGGAAACACCCAGAGAGTTCCAGAAGACAGAGGGAGGTAACAGAGCCGCACTGCCCAGTCTTCTAAACACAATTAACACTCTGCCTACAGGAGAGTCAAGCTAAATTTATCTACACCAGCAACTGTGAGTGTTATGCGGCGTACACACGGTCGGAATTTCCGATGGAAACAGTCCGATAGGAGCTTTTCAGCGGATTTTCCGACCGTGTGTATGCCCAACGGTCTTTTTCTGTCGGAATTTCCGACGGACTTTGAATTGAGAACCTGTTCTCAATTTTTCCGACGGAAAACCTTTCTATCGGATTTTCCGATCGTGTGTATACAATTCCGACACGCAAAATTCCAACGCATGCTCGGAAACAATTCGACGCATGCTCGGAAGCATTAAACTTCCCTTTTATAGTGCTGTCGGACGTGTTTTATGCTGCTGTGTTATTGACCGTCGGAATTTGGTGTGATCGTGTGTAGGCAACACAGCTTGAGCGGAATTCCGTCGGAAAAACCGTCAGAGTTTTTTCCGACGAGAATTCCGATCGTGTGTACGCGGCATTACACATACAATGTAAAAACCTAGCTCCTTGAACCCCTTGCTACACAGACAGTGTTCAAGTCTTGTACAATTAATGATCTATCATTTGTCTGCACAGTACATACAGAGTTAATTATTGCAAACACAGCGCCACACAGCCCCCTCAAATCAAAGTGAACTAAGCTATGTGAATAGGAACATAACAAATAAAATGTAAGTATTGCCCCAGTTTGACTGCAAAGTGAAAATAAGCTTTAACCACCTGATTACTTTGCACTTAAACCCCCCTCGTGACCAGACCAATTTTCAGCTTTCGGCGCTGACGCACTTGGAATGACAATTGCGCGATCATACAACACTGTACCCAAATGACATTTTTTCAATTTTTTTCCCTACAAATAGAGCTTTCTTTTGGTGGTATTTAATCACAGCTGGGGTTTTTATTTTTTGCTAAACAAATAAAAAAAGATGGAAAATTAAAAAAATAAATAAAATCATGTTTAATAGTTTGTTAAAAAATTTTGCAAACAGGTAATTTTTCTGCTTCATTGATATGCGCTGATGAGACGGCACTGGTGGGCACCGATAGGTGGCATTGGTGGGCACTGATAGGCTTTACTGGTGGGCACTAATAGGCTGCACTGGTGGGGACAGATAAGTCGGTACTGATGGGCACAGCAAAGATGGCACTGATGGGCACGGATGGGTGGCACGGATGGGTGGCACGGATGGATGGCACTGATAGATGGCACTGACGGGCACTGATAGGTGGCACTGATGGGCACTGATAGGTGGCACTGGGCACTGGTAGAGGACACTGATAAGCACTGGTAGGGGACACTGATAAGCACTGGTAGGTGACACTGATGTGCAGCACTGGCACTGTGGGCACTGACATATGGCACTGTGGGCACTGACAGATGGCAGTGGGGGCACTGACAGATGGCACTGGGGGCACTGACAGATGGCACTGGGGGCACTTTTATTAGCACAGGTTGGGCACCATGGACCCTGGGCATATTGCAGTGAGAGGGACTGATGTCCCTCTCACTGCCGCCGGTGATCGGCTTTTTTTTTTTCTCCTCGCGCTGTCAGCGCGAGCAGGAAAAGAAGACGATTACCGGCTCTGTTACTGTCACATGATCAGCTGTCATTGGCTGACAGCTGATCACGTGGTAAGGGGTCGGGATCGACCCCTTACTCGGATCTGTGATCCAGCGAGTCTCATAGACCTTCAGGGGGCGCGCAGGCAGCTCGTTGCCGGGACGACGTCAATAGACGTCGTCCCGGCACAACAGATCCGCGCTGTAGCCGTCATTTGGCTATGGCACGGATCTCAGGCGGTTAATGTCATGGCATGGGAACACGTACTCTCTGTCTCCTTCCCTGGAGGGGATAAGCAGATACACAGTGGGGTTGATTTACTTACACTGAAGAGTGCAAGAACTGGTGCAGCTATGCATGGTAGCCAATTAGCTTCAGCTTGTTTAATTAAGCTTTGACAATAAAACCTGGAGGCTGATTGGTTTTTAGGAATAACTGCACCAGATTTTGCACTCTCCAGTTTTAGTAAATTAACCCCAATGATCTTATAATGTGTGAGGTCAGTAAATTGCCACACAAGTGTCTAGGGCAGGGGTAAGGCAACCCCAGTGTGTCAAAATTGTTTGCAAGAAATCCAGTGCCAGACTACCATTGCTTGATAGTCCCCACCCATTGTGTTCCCATATACTTTACCCCCCTTCGCCAATATATTTTAGTTTCAATGGTTTTTATTAAAGCTTTTCACACACAAAGAAAAAAAAATACAGAAGGATAAGAAAACAAACATTTCCTGTTATACATTAGGACATATAACGGAGAAGTACTTGAGTGGTTACATTGACAAAGCATAAGTCAGATTTATCCTGGGTTCACACTAGTGCAAATTGTTAAGAGAAGGGGGGGATTTGGGACTTTGAGTGAGATGTGTGTTTGGACAAAAAACATTATAAATAAATAAATTGCACAATAAAGAGGAAGTTTATTCATGTAAATGCACATGGTACATAGCAGCTATGATGAGCTGATGGGCATATAATAGACAAAAAATATATAATTTTCCATTACTGCACATGATACATAAAATCAAAAAAACAGAGTATGATGTAAACGCATGATTGAATGAAAAAACTGCATTTAAAAGCTTGATGCATTTCGTGGATGAAGTTCCACTTCAGAAGCAAGTGCAGAGTGCGCATCTATAAAAAATTAAGTAGGGAGGTAGGGCAGGAGAAATCCAACCCCCCCCCCCCCCCGAGTTACTTACATATCAGCCCATGAAATTGGTCTCACGGTGACTCAGCGCTGTCAGCATTCTCCCATCTTCAGCGTGTGTTGGTGTCACGTACCTGGTGGCGAGCCCGGATTGCAGTAGGAGACCTCTCTTACTACCCAGACTTGCAGCCCCTGATAGTGGAGACAGGGGGTGCAGGAGTCAAAGGGAGCACGAGTGTCTGGCAAGATCAGCAGCTGTAGGCAGGGCAGGTGTTGCAGAGGAGGCTGTGTGCAGATCAGTAACCCTGGACAGGGTGATGACAGGAATCAGCGGACAGCAGCGGACAGCAGACAACAGAAGCCAGCAGACAGCGGACAACAGGAACCAGCAGTCAACCGGTCACAGGAACTGGCAGGTAAGTGGACACAGGAACCAGCATGCAGCAGACAACAGGAACCAGCAGACAGGTTACAGGAACTGGCAAGTAAGGCAGGTAAGTGGACACAGGAACCAGCATGCAGCAGACGTCGTCCCGGCACAACAGATCCGCGCTGTAGCCGTCATTTTGCAAACAGGAACCAGCAGACAGGTTACAGGAACTGGCTTGCAGCGGACAACAGGAACCAGCAGACAGGTAACAGGAACTGGCTTGCAGCGGACAACAGGAACCAGCAGACAGGTTACAGGAACTGGCTTGCAGCGGACAACAGGAACCAGCAGACAGGTTACAGGAACTGGCTTGCAGCGGACAACAGGAACCAGCAGACAGGTTACAGGAACTGGCTTGCAGCGGACAACAGGAACCAGCAGACAGGTTACAGGAACTGGCTTGAAGCGGACAACAGGAACCAGCAGACAGGTTACAGGAACTGGCTTGAAGCGGACAACAGGAACCAGCAGACAGGTTACAGGAACTGGCTTGCAGCGGACAACAGGAACCAGCAGACAGGTTACAGGAACTGGCTTGCAGCGGACAACAGGAACCAGCAGACAGGTTACAGGAACTGGCTTGCAGCGGACAACAGGAACCAACAGACAGGTTACAGGAACTGGCTTGCAGCGGACAACAGGAACCAGCAGGCAACAGGTCACTTGGGGACAGGTGCACAGAATGGTCAGACAAGCCGGGTTTGGAAACTGTAGGGCACAATGCGGATAAGCCAGAGGGATGAGCAGGAGGATGGTCGTAGACAAGCCGGGATCGAGGCAGGCAGACAGCAGACAGGTAAAGGGGCAAGCCGGGTCACAAACACAGAGACAGAGAAGTTTCAGGAAATGGCAAGCGGAACGTTGTAGATCAGGCAGCAAGAACTGTGTGGAGATGACCGGTTTAAATAGCCCGCTCGGCGCCAGTGACCGTGCGCGCGCCTGTCCGTGCCCGCGCACGCGCACCCGCTCGTTCCCGCGCACGCGCAGTAGCTCGCGCACCTACTTGGACCCGCGCACCCGATCGCACCAATGAGGAACTACTAGGCCCAGCAGAGCTTTCCTTACAGTCGGGCATCTCCCCAGACACTGGCTGCATCACGCCAGCTGTTCTGGTGGGAATGCCTTCTTTCAAACACGCTCAGTATGACGCTGGGGGTGTCAAGCGTAACAGCCGGGGCGGCTATATATTTCAGTCTTGTGGGAGGCATGGTTCCTCATTTCACGCTGGACACCTCTTGGATCACACATGGAAGCCATGTCACTAACGCTGGGATCACCAGGTACATTCACTTCCTCCACTTCCCCTTTAGGGTTGCTTTTGCTTTTTCGTAACCCCATTGAGTTCCCAAATTTCTGGACAGGTTTGGTCTGTCATTATCTCAGGATGTTGTACCCCATCACTTTTTGTTTGTCCTGGTGTGAGGGTTTCTGGTGGTCTTCACTACACTTTTTTCTGCCTCTTCACTCTCACATTGACCCCACCACTACAGGTTCAATGCCACTTGTAAGTCAATGAAAGGAAATAGGAATTGGTAGCAGGGGACACACTAGACCTAGCAATCATAAGAGAAGACAGGTTCAAGGGTTGTAGTTTTTTACACATATATATTATAGTAGTGTCCCTTGTGAGGAGACTCAATCCCACACAGAATTAGGGGTACAACTACTCTGGTCAGCAGCCTCTAATACTTACAATTTGTATAAAATCAAAAGAAATATAAAACGGACGATATTCACAAAAAAGGGGGGGGGGTGCCTGGAATGGATTGGTCGGTTCACACTGATGTCATAGGTCGATTCATCAAAGGCACAAAAAAAGGGAATGTATATACCAATGGCTCTAATGTGTATATAGACAAACCAAAAAGATATACGCATATATTCCTTGGAAAATATAATCCAAGGCTGTACGAAAATTATATTATAATTTTGGTACATATTTCTTTTGATTTTATACAAATTGTAAGTATTAGAGGCTGCTGCCCAGAGTAGCTGTACCCCTAATTCTGTTTGGGATTGAGTCTCCTCACAAGGGACACTACTATAATATATACGTGTAAAAAACGACAACCCTTGAACCTGTCTTCTCTTACGATTGCTAGGTCTAGTGTGTCCCCTGCTACCAATTTTCATTGGCGCTGACTCTTGGTGACCCCTTTTGGGATTTCGGTTGTCCATACTATTGTGTTGATCTTCCATCCAGGGGTTTACTGGTAGGTCCATTCATTATATTCCTACACTGGGGGTATTTCATTCAGGGGTTTCCATCTGTAAATCAGTCCATGCATTCAACCGCAAACCATCTCAAAATAATCTATGACTTTTGTATGTATATTATGGTCCTTATATTTAGTTTTTTGTGTTTAGAAAGTCATTAATTTGAACAGGCGCTGGTCTTTTCCCTGAAGAAGCCATCAGATATGGCAAAACATGTTGGAATGTGACTGCCTGCATCAATTATTGGCCTGCACTGATCACCAGCAGGCCTGTTCTGTGATTATTGTTGTGTATATGTTTTTTGACACCAACTACAATATATTTATGTTGTGTGTCTCTTTTTAACTCCTTTTTCAAATAATTGTATTTAAAAATATATTTTTATTAATAAATACTTTTTTCTAAAATGTAATAAGTTTCTGACAAATATATTAACTGGCACTGTCATAATCCCCTCAATACATTCCAAACCATTTCTTTCAATAAATTGGTATGAAGTGCTGTATAACGGCCTGGACTTTCTAACCATACCGCCACATCTTCTTCAACCGGTTCCTGCCTGGCCTATGGCAAGATGATGCTGGCGGAAACCTTTTGTCCTTCTAGGTAGACGTCTTAAGACACCCCCCCCCCCCCGGCCACGTACTCGTGCACATCCCCAGGGGCGCGCAGCACAGCGATCAGGGATCAGTCATGTCCCTTGGACACAGCTCATCCCAGACCAGGGTACAGAGCCAGTGAAATTGGCTCTTTACCACATAACCAGCTGAGTCCAATCACAGCCGATCACAAATGTTACCAAACTGCGGTAACTGGCTATGACCGGTTTTTCCTCCTCACACACCGATCTAGCGTGAGGAGGAGGTTGCGGCAACAGTGAGTTAACAGTTAACCCTTTTCAGTACTGTGCCCTAATTGCCCTAGTAATAAAGAGTTAAGCCCCATACACACGGTCGGATTTTCCGATGGATTCTGTCCTATCGGACAATGTTGTCGGAAATTCCGACCGTGTGTAGGCACCATCGGACAGTTTCCATCGGATTGTCCGACGGACAAAGTTCTATCTCTTGCTCTATAAATTTTCCGACAACAAAGTCCGATCACACCAATTCCGATCGTGTGTAGCGAATTCCGATGGACAAAGTGCCACGCATGCTCAGATCACATTACAAGACCAAGGCTATTGGCTACTAGCCTCTACGTAGTCCAGTCGTAGGCAACAAACATCACCACGTTCAGAATGATCAGATTTTCCGACAACTTTGTCTGACCGTGTGTATGCAACACTAGTGTCGGACTAAATTAACTGTCTGCAGCCCATCAGAGTACCTGTCGTGCAGCCCATCAGAGTACCTGTCGTGCAGCCCATCAGAGTACCTGTCGTGCAGCCCATCAGAGTACCTGTCGTGCAGCCCATCAGAGTACCTGTTGTGCAGACCATCAGAGTACCTGTTGTGCAGACCATCAGAGTACCTGTTCTGCAGCCCACCAGAGTACCTGTTGTGCAGACCATCAGAGTACCTGTTGTGCAGACCATCAGAGTACCTGTTGTGCAGACCATCAGAGTACCTGTCCTGCAGCCCTTTAGAGTGCCTGCCGTGCAGCCCATTAGTTCCTGTCATGTAGCCCATCAGTACCCCTCGTGCAGCCCATCAGTACCTATCATGCAGCCCATCAGTACCTATCGTGCAGCCCATCAGTACCCGTCATGCAGAAAAAAAATGAAAAGAAACCGCGCTAACTGAACGAGATTAGCAGCCTGCACAACAATATGTGTTAAATAGAAAAAGTAAGTGTAAAAAAGTGCGGCGCTCTAAATACTCAGTACATAAATACCGAACAATATAGGTGATATACAAAATTGAAATAAGTGCATATCAAAATAGTGTTGAAATATGTATGTCATACACACTGAAATATGTAATGACTAATGGAAGAATTAATTACCAAAATGTATAGTGCAAAACAACACGTATTAACCGTGAAATGACAAATATACCTATATAATGGTATTAATTGCAAAAGGACCTCTTATTACAAAAAAAAATCAATAAAAGAAAAACGTGATATTATATATGTATCTGTATAGACACATAGATAATAGTGATAATCACTGGAATATTCAAAAATAAATATATAGTCCAAAATGGATGGCTGTATACAGTTCAAACATGTGACATATATAAGTGTTTGTAAAAACATAAAGTGACTTGTGCAGCTTGTCTGAAGGGGTCCGCCACCAATTAAGAGAAGGCTTACCAACTGTCGTGGACTCAGATAGGCTTACGCCGTATGAGTCTCAAGCGCTTGATGGTGCTACTTGCACCTGATGGAACCAGCAACTCTCAACCCAAACGCACGACAGACACAGACAGGATCTTTCACTGGATATTCCAGAGGAGCTCAAGGAGACGGTAGTGAACAATGTAGGATATGGTGCATCCCAATTGGTATTACTGACAATGAAAGAATGGAACCATATAGTGTAATAACGCCAAGCGATTAAATGTATTAAAATCACATAAAGATGGGTACTCACATGTACAAAATTGATATAGGCATATATGTGGTTATGGCAGCAGTGGCATCAGCAAATCGTATCCCGATGCCTTTCGCCTTAGTAAGGCATCATCTGGGGGTGCTGATTCACTGGAGCCACTGCTTATTTATAGATACAGGGGTACTTACAATGAGGTCAGCCTGCCACCACCGTTCGTGAACTTCCTGAATCACTTCTGGTATTATGAAAGATGGCGCCTATGTCTTGTGTATCAAGCCTCGTTTTAGTTGTAAGGTAATTTTATTGTAAAAAAAGCCCTGTTTTTTCATCAGGACAAGGAAAAGGGTTAAAATCAATATTAAGCCGCTAAAAAATGATAATACAATGTATAAGGAGGTCTTAATGTGTCTCGGCGAGAGACACACATTCCTAACGTCCGCATTCATAGAAAAACATTGTGACGCCGGACTTCTAGAAAATGGCGCCAAAAAGTAATCTAACTTCCGCTATTTGTATTGAATGGTGAGGACGAATAGAGCGCAATGCTGTCCAAGCCTCGTTATGAGGCTGGACATGGCGCTTCCACATCATCCTACGAGCTATTATCATTGAAAGGTGAAAACAAAATGGACAGCATTGCTGTCCAAGCCTCAGTATGGGGCCGGACATGACTCATTCAAGTCGTCTCAAAGGAATTCAATGAATAGCATCAGTATCCAAGCTTCCTTTTCATAGAACAACAAAGTTAAACTATAACAAAGATTTAAAAAGAATAAAAAGTTCTATGTAATCGCTGCTTGGACGTCAATGTATAAAAAACAAACAAACGCAATATGCTATATTAGTCTATGTAAATATATTAGACCATTAAAATAGTAATATTTATGACTAAACTTAAAAAAGTGTCTATAAGGGCACTAAATAAATTGCAAATAAAATCTCCTTATTTTTTGTGTATATACTGGAAGACTGACCTCGTGTGAATACTAACAGACATCAAAAAATAGGTGACATAAAATAACAAATTGACAGTATTATATATCAATTTATATATTTAATTTGCATGATGTATAGAATAGATCTAATCTACATTTCTCATATACATTTATATTTCTTGAATAGTTGGAGAATTTAGAGACGTACAAAAAATCGTATGAATATCGTATACACAAGTATTGGCTGTATAATGTGTCACCACTGAGACACAGAAAATGTATTATTTTTTTAGAAAAATTAAAATAAAATTATATTAAAGTGAAATATTAGTGTTCAGGCTTTGTTAAGAAAAGAATGAATGTCCCATTCAACGTTTAGACCCCAGGGCTGATAGGTCTAACTCAAAAATCCAGAATGTTTTGAGCTGTGACACGCCACGTGTCATAGCTCCGCCCCTCCATGGGGGAATGTAACTATCAATAACAAGAAAAGTGGTTCCTTCCGGATTGCGGTCATGGCATTCCCTGTAATGTCCGGGGACTGTATGTTTTACATCACCACTTTTTGCCAGATGTTCCCCAACCCTGATGGAAAATGTACGAGTGGTGCGTCCTATATATTGTTTTCCACAGGGACAAGAAATTAGATAAACGACATATCGAGAAGAGCAAGTGTGAAATCCTTTAATTTGGTATGTACGTTTTGTAATTGTGGAACAAAATTGGACGCTCTTAGACCTTCCTGCTACGTTATGACGGCATACGCCGCATTTTTTACTAGGAAAGTAGCCCTTCAAATTATGGAAGAAGGAGGGTGGGACGGGAGGGTCAATGATATTTGGGGCTATCTTACTCTGCAGGGAAGGTACACCCCTGAAAGTAATTTTAGCCCTTTCGGGTATAAGGGGAAATAAAACTTTATCTGTTTTTAATATGCCCCAATGTTTATTCAAAATGCTCTGAATATCTTTGTGTTGCACTGAATAAGAGGTGAGAACAGCCCATTTAAAAGTGTTGTGCCGTTCTCTAGGAGGTCGATCAAAAAGGGAACGCCTGTCTAATGGAAGAACTTCTTGATATTGGGAATGCACAGATGTCATATGTCATATCCCTTCTCAAGAAATTTGTTTGTAAGGACCGAAGCTTGTTTCTTGAAAACTTCTGTGGTTTCTTGTTTCTTGAAACCTCTGTGCAACTCCTACGCAGTCTCAAGAATTGGCTTTTAGGAACCCCTTTAAGCCATGAATGATGATGATAGCTATCTCTGGGTATGAAGCCATTTCTATCTGTGGGCTTGAAAAAAAGTTTGGAATTCCCATTTACCAGAGTGAATCTTAATCTCTAAGTCCAAGAAATGTACACTGGTAGGGCTCCACTCATAGGACAAAGAGATCCCACGGTCATTGGAATTCAAAATGAAAAAAAAAGTCCATCAAAGATTTTAGGGTGCCGTCCCATAGGAGGAGGATTTCGTCTATATATCTAGCCCATAAGACGAGGGAGGAACCTCCCTCTTGATAGACGACATCCTACTCTAACTTGGCCATAAAAAGATTGGCGAGGCTGGGGGCAAATTTTGCCCCCATAGCCACGCCCTTCTGTTGGATATAAAACTTCTGGTCAAACCAGAAGTAATTATGACTGGTTGCGAACTCCAGCAATTGTATAATATATTGTCTCTGGTCTTGCACAATCAATACATCCTTCTCCAAAAAATGTTGTACAGCTTGTATCCCCAAAGAATAGACAAGCTGCACAAGTCACTTTATGTTTTTACAAACACTTATATATGTCACATGTTTGGTGAACTGTATACAGCCATCCATTTTGGACTATAGATTTATTTTGGAATATTCCAGTGATTATCACTATTATCTATGTGTCTATAGAGATACATATATATAATATCACATTTTTCATTTATTGATTATTTTTTTGTAATAAGAGTTCCTTTTGCAATTAATACCATTATATAGGTATATTTGTCATTTCACGGTTAATACGTGTTGTTTTGCACTATACATTTTGGTAATTAATTCTTCCATTAGGCAGTACCTGTCATGCAGCCCATCAGTACCTGTCAGTTGTGCAGCCCATCAGTACCTGTCAGTTGTGCAGTCCATCAGTACCTGTCAGTTGTGCAGCCCATCAGTATCTGTCGTGCAGCCCATAAGTACCTGTCGTGCATCCCATCAGTATCAAAAACGATATAGGTATTATATAGGTAGTCAGAAATATGAAGTGTAATTTATGCTTCTAGAATGCCTGAAGGTGCTACTTGGATGTTGGGGCTCTGTATTTGGACAGACTGTGTAAAGGTCTCACACATGTGGTATTGTCATACTCAGGAGAAGTATCAGAATGTATTTTGGGGTGTAATTATTGGTATGTGCATGCTACGTTTTCATTTTCTTTCCACATTTTCCAAAAACTTGTGGGAAAAAAAAGGCATGTTCAAAAGACTTATAATAACTCATAGAATTGGGGTTTTGCTTTCCAAAATTGGGTCATTTTGCGGGTAATTCCACTGTCCTGGTGCTCTAGGGCCTTCAAAATTGTGATAGGTAGTCAGGAAATAAGATGTGTAATTTATGTCCCTGGAATGCCTGAAGGTGCTACTTGGATGTGGCCAGGCTGTGAAAAAGTCTCACATGTATGGTAACACCATACTCAGGATGGAGTAGCAAAATTTGTTTTGTGGTGTAATTGCAAGTATGCCTATGCCTGTTCTGTCCACCATATGTCTATGCTGACCATCTGTATCTGTGTTAAAATTACATGCAAGGTTTGTAATTTACATAAGACAATCATATGTGGAGTGCAGGCTCCATCTAGCATTCTTTTTTGGTATTGCTGCAGTTCTGTTTATTTGATTTACTGTATGTGTAGTTAAGGAAGTTGTTAGTAAGCAGGGAATTCTGGGTAGAATCTTCACAGGAAGTGAAGCAGGCACCATTCTTTGAGAAGATACTCAGGAAGCAAGACATGTATTTCTCAATCTATCGCCATCACCCCTTAGAGAACTTAAAAAGTATGGTTTTAACATCTAATCCTATATTGTAGATTGTTGTTTCTGTATGCTGTAATGTATGCAATATTGTACTTATTGAGGTCTATTTCTGTTATTTTGTAGTTTCACCTGGCTTGTTCTAATAAAACTGAGATCATAGAAATATGGTATCTGAAGTTTATGGGACAAGAAGGTTTAGCTATATCTCCTTGAGACAGAACAATGCCATGTGTAAAGTTTATGAACAAAAATGACTTATTTGCTAAATTTTAGAATATAAACTTTAAAAAAAGTTTTTTTTTTTACTTACCAGAAATGGCTGTTGCTAGGCAGATCGTCCTAATCTGCCTCCTCCAACGCCGCGCTGATCTTCTCTTCTTCCGTCTTCAGGTGAATGGGGCGCGGTGTGTTGTGGGAACTGTGTCCCACAACACACCGCGTTCCCCATTCACAAATAAGAATCGCGCATGCGCAGTAGGCCGCGCGCCGACTCGCGCATGCGCAGTAGGCCGCGCAAAGCCGCTGCCCTTACTGAGGATGGCGGCGCTGGATCCGGGACGCCGAGGGACATCTCGGCCTCCACGAACGGCAGCGCGGGCGCCCTGGGAGGGTAAGTGTGCTTATTAAAAGTCAGCAGCGACTTTTTTTTTTTAGCTGCTGACTTTTAAATTTTTTTTTTGAAGCTGAAACACCCCTTTAAATCAAAAGAAAGCTCTATTTGTGTGAAAAAGAATGATAAAAAAATGTTGTTTGGGTACACTGTAACATGACTGAGTAATTGTCCTTTAAAGTGTGAGAGCACTGGAAGCTGTTGGAGGTCTGGGCAAGAAGGGGGTAAAAGTGCCCAGTACTGAAGTGGCAAAAAAGGCAATACACAGAACTTAACAAATACAAAACATGTAATAGCATAAAATGTTTTACTTCCCTTTCTATAGACATTTTGTTTGCTTTTGCTGCTACTTGGTATTAAGTGGTGCTGCCTAGCTTACTTGTAATGCCTTTTCTCCTGTCCCCTTCAACCTCTGTTTTGCCCAACCACACTCAATTAAAGTATTGGGGAAATGGTAGTATCATAGCCTTAATGTATAACTGTACTTGTCTAGTGCTTTCTGACATTGAAAATTTGTTTAGAGAATGATATAACCGAGAGATGATTACTTTATCTCTGTGATGATATACATATTTGTTCAAATTGTGAAAAAGGAGTGGGTAGTGTAAGAGAGCAATGTTTTTGGAAAAAGTTCTTAATTTGTAAACAGTTTGTCGCCTCTGATGGTGGAAGGTTAAATTCTGATTGTAAGTCAGAAATAGATCGAAATTCTTTGTTTAACCCTTTCGCTGCCAGGCCCTGTGCTCCATTTTTACCCTCAGGTGGCCAGACTTTTTGCCATTGGACAGGTGGTCCGTTTCCATCCGACTGCCTCATAGAGAATAGCGGGCCGTGTCCGTGTCCGCTCAGCATCAGCGGAGCGGACACAGAACTGTCATCCCCCTGCTCAGCAAGGATCAGCAGACAGATCCGCTTGACAGAGTCGGCTCCATGTGAAAGGGGTCTTATCAGGAGCGGCCGGTCCATTAGGGGCACAGGGGCGTTTGTATGATTTTTTTTTCCAAGCCGCATAATTAGAGCCTGAGGCTCTAATTGGCCTGAAAAAGGTTGGGCTCGGGGCACAGAGCATTGCACCCTGAACCCACCCACTTGAGACAATAGCAAATTCATATTTGCTATTGTTTTCCAGCTGGTTGGCAGGGAGGAGAAGCTGAGGAAGCCATGGAGGGGCGGTGGGGTGGGAGGACGTCACTGTGGAGGGGTGAGTCCGGGGGGGGCAGTCACCATGGAGGTGTGAGTGCGGGTGGACCTGGGGGGTTTTACTATGTTTGTGCTTTTTTTTATTATTATAGATTATTATTTTACTTTTTTTTACAGTTATTTTTTAAATTGTATATATTTTTGTTTGGGGCAGGTTTAAACAGACCCCCATATCTCTTTTTTTGAGACAAAGAAAGGGACAGAAGATAGTCTCCACAGCACTACATGAATGAATGAATGGAATCTGCCTAACACTCGCGATTACAATGATCAGCCGTCAGTGGATATAGGAGCGAGGCTGCCTATATCCATTATACTAAGGGGGGGGGTTGGTAAACACATGTATACCAACCCCCCCCCCCCCCCAAGCCCCAGCCTGACAGATCGCTGAGATCAGTGCAGGGAGAAGCTGCAGGCGGCGGGAGGGAAGGAGAGATGCCGATCGGAGTGACCATGGATTGGGGGTGCAGGGGCATTATGGGGGGCAATCTGACTGACGGGGGGCACATCGAGATCCCCCTAAGCCCCATGCAGCACCTGAAGCCGGCGGAAGCGGCAAAGGAGGGATGCCAACTAATGATGGTGGCTGCAGGGGATCGGGTTGGGAGGAGTCGGATTGGGTAGAGGGGGGTAATCAGTGCTGGGGGGAAGAAGGGGGTGAAGGGGATAGTAAAGGAGACTGGGGGGCAGTTTTAGAAGAATAGAATCGGCGGGAGGTGGAGTGGCTGGGGGCAGGGAAGCGCAGGCATGGGTTGGGGGGAGGTCACATTAGGGGTTAATAACTCTGATCAGCAGGTTGTAATTTGCTGATCAGAGTTATAGAATTGTTCAGAAAAGTCTGCTGAACAATTCTGACGTAAGTTTATGGTCATTGAAGTGACCATAAGCTTATAGGAGAGGGAGATATGAGGTCCGTACGGCATACAGACTTGGCCACCTGCAGGCACTTTTTATGTCTGTACGGCATACGGACTTGGCAGTGAAAGGGTTAAAATAAACGATTTAAAAGGTAGTTAGATTATGTAAATGCCATATGGCAAAGGTGTTTTGGTTGTTTTATGCTGTAGGGAATTAAGGATCTCCCAGGAACGAAGCTAGGGGTGGAGTGGTAGAAATCAGGTTAACTATATCCTTATGTTGATGCCGCAATTGAAAGGAGTGAGCAACTACTGTATTTAAAGGATCTATTTTGCTGGGTAAGATAGCCCTAGACCACAGTAGGCCTTGTAAATAATATGGGAGAATTGATTGTTGTTCAAAATACAGCCAAGAAATTTAGTTGAGTGGAACAAACCATTGGGCTAATTGAGTGAATCTTGCCGAGAGGTAATATAACCATATATTAAGGAGGCCAAGTCCGCCACTAGATTGAGGTCTGAACATAAGAGAATAACTGAACCTGGGTTTATTATTTTGCCAAATAAATTTATTCATTTCCCTTTTGTAGAGAGTCTAGGGTGTTTTTAGGGATTAATAGTGGGAGGGCTCTAAAAAAAAAAAATATATAGAAGTTTAGTTAAAACAACAATTTCAGTGTCAACTATTCTACCTGTAAAAGCAATGTTATAAGTCAACTGTAGCTTGAGCAAGGATTTTATAGTGTTAAAGAGTGGTGGATAATTAGCCTGAAAAGGGGTTTTGTAGGAGGGAGTGAGGTGAATTCCTAAATATCTAAAGGAGCTAAAACACCATTCATATGCAAATGTTTCCTTTAGTAGGGATGTCATTTGGGGTGGTATATTTATAGGCATAGCAGAACATTTGAATAGATTTACACCTAAACCAGTGAGGTTATGGAATATATCTAGTTCTTTAATGAGGTTTAGGAGAGTGATTAATGGATCAGTGAGAAACCATAGTACATCGTCCGCATATAGACTTAGTTTAAATTCTCTAGAGCCTTTAGTGTAACCTTTAATGCTTAAGTTATTTCGGATAGCACAGGCAATGGGTTCCATGGCTAAAGCAATTAGGAGTGGAGATAATGAACACCCCTGCCTAGTGCCCCGCCCAGTGAGAAAAAAATCGAAATTATTACCGGGGAGCTTAATTCTTGTTTGTGGATTTTGATTCCACGCTTTGAAACCCTGTAAAAATTAACTACATAAGCCATATTTAGGGAGTAATAGGTCAAAATAAGACTAGCGGACGCTATTGAAAACCTTATGTATATCAAGGCTAAGTATGAGCGTCTGGTGTGAGTGCAGATTAGAGTCTTGAATTACATTGGTAACTAAGCGTATATTATCTGTGATTGATCTTCCAGGGATAAATCCAGTCTGATCTGGATGAATTAATGGGGTGATAACTGTAGCAATATGACTTTACATCTCCAGACCTCTCGTCCTAGGGCCCCTATCTGGCGGCTTGACAGCTCACTACTGACTGACGCTGCCAACATACAACACGTGACCACTTGCCTCACCAATTTTTTCACTGAAAACACTTCCGACGACACTTCACCCTTGGTCACCTGGGCCGCACACAAATGTGTCGTTCGAGGGGAACTGCTCTCTCTTGCCGCACAGCGTAATAAACGCCGAAATGCCCGCATTGCCGAACTGACTGCACGTATCCGCAAGCTCGAACACGCACATAAAGCATCCCTCGCTGCTTCCTCTTTAGCCGACCTGACTCAGGCCCGTGAGGAACTCCGGGACACTCTCCATAGTGAACTGAAATGCAAATTTACAATGACGCAAAAAATGTACTATGAATTTGGTAATAAAGCGAGCAAGCTTCTAGCGAGGGCAATCCAGACCAAAAGAACGGCACACACAATCCACACAATCAAGCACCCCTCTGGCAAATCCTTGGTCACCACTGAAGACATTTCTAACCATTTCACCAGTTATTTCTCTAAATTGTACAACCTCCCACCCACACGACTGACTGACTCTGCCATGGACCGTCAGACTGCCATCTCCGAGTTCTTGACACAATATGGTCCTGCCCCCCTTTCCGCTGACGATTCCCTAACACTAGACCTACCCCTTACACAAGACGAAATACTTACTGCCCTGAAGCAAATGAAGACAGGCAAGAGCCCGGGCCCAGAGGGCCTGTCGGTAGGCTACTATAAGGCCTTTCCCACTACGCTCATCCCCCACCTTACTAAAGCCCTCAACGACCTTTCACCTGACTCCGTTGCTCATAGGGATTTACTTGAAGCTCACATCACACTTCTTCCCAAACCGGGCAAAGACCCCACATTGGTGTCTAATTACCGCCCAATTTCATTGCTTAATGTGGACTTAAAACTTTACGCCAAGGCATTGGCGAACCGCATTCTCCCCTTCATCCCTACACTTGTCTCACTGGAGCAGGTTGGTTTTGTTCCTGGCAGAGAAGCCAGGGACAACACCACCAAAGCACTGCACATCCACCACTGGTTATCCAAAACTGACACCCCCGTTTTTTTTTCTCTCCCTGGATGCAGAGAAGGCATTTGACAGGGTAGCATGGGACTACATGGAAGCTGCGTTGAGGGCTTTAGGCCTCCCGCCCCGTTTACTACACATGATCCTAGCTTTGTAGTCCTCCCCAACGGCTAAAATCAGGGTCAACGGCTGCCTGTCAGATGCCTTCTCTGTGTCCAATGGAACCCGTCAGGGCTGTCCCCTTTCCCCACTCATTTTTATCCTTACCATGGAACCCATGATTCGGAAGCTAAGAGACAACCCCACCATCAAAGGCATTGAGATACGTTGCAAGCAGTACAAAATAACCACCTATGCGGACGACATCCTGCTCTCACTGACCCCATCACAACTATCCCCAATCTTTTGGCAGACTTTTCCCTACTCCAATCCTTATCCAACCTTCGAATCAATTTTGAGAAATCGAAAGCATTAAACATTACTCTACCAACCGCTCTAGTTCAGCAAAGCAAGCTTAACTTTCCATTTGGATGGGAAACACATGAACTTTCCTATCTTGGAATCAAAATTCCAACCAATCTCCACGATCTATTCGCCAGAAATTTTTCACAGGCACTGATATCCATACAAGGTGACCTCCAGAAGTGGCATCTGGGCTCTTTCTCTTGGCTGGGTAGAATCGCCTTACTAAAAATGAATGTTTTACCCAGACTCCTATACCTCTTTCAAGCGATCCCAATTAGGTTACCAACCTCATTCTTTAATGCCTACAAACGTATGTGTAGGATCTTTATTTGGTCCTCCAAGGCCCCTCGTGTAAGTTGGGCTAGGATGGTTTTACCTAAGCTGCTAGGAGGCCTCGGCCTCCCTGACTTACAAAAATACCACTGGGCCTCCCATCTCACTAGAATTGTGGATTGGCATGTACATAGTCACACCAAAGATTGGATCACACTAGAAGATTCTTTCGCCCATCTCCCTTTGCCCAATTCACCTTGGATTGACCTCAAATATGTCCCCAAAGACTACACATTAAACCCACTCACTGGAGCCACTCTATCCATCTTCAAACTGGCTTGCAAAACGCTTGGCATTACACCCTCTCATGGCCCCATGACCCCACTGGAAAACAACCCTGAATTCCCACCTGGCTTGTCCTTACGTGATACGACCTATATGCCCTGCCCACCACAGAGAAAACCAAAATGGAATAAAGGAGAGGGCAGAGGGGGGGAATTAAATAACATCATTTAATTAACATCAGTCAGACAACAAAATGGGAGGGGAGAGAGGAGAGAGAGGGGGGGTCACGGGAGGGGTCTGGGATGGCCTAGGGTGTGAACCCCAGGGATCTATGGAGAGAAGGCGACATCAAGAGGATGTCAGCCCGGGCCATGGAACAAACAAAACCAAAAAAAAAGAGGGACTTCTGCCCAGCCTTAGTAGGCTTGTTGTTTCAGAAGGGGAAGGGAGGGTAGGGGGGGACGGGTGGGGGGAGGGGTCTGGGAGGTTAGGGAGGGTGGAACTGGGGGGGAGGGTGGAGGTGTCGGTTTTTTCTATTTTTTGTTGGGTGGATTTTTTTGGGGTTTTTTTTGGTTGTGGTATGTTAACTCGCTCGCTCGCTCTGACCCCTTCAATAGTAATAAACCCCCTGGGTCCAACCAGAGGCTCCGCAACAGAGACCAAGTAGCAAGAGATGGCAGTGATTAACAGGATTGCCTATAATGTAAGGGGCTTAAATACAGAAGTTCAAAGTTAACAAAGAACTCCAATTCCTGGGGGCAGGAATAGCATGTCTCCAGGAGACGCACAATACACATACCTCTGGTATTCAATTGGCCTCATATCAATTCCCGAAATGGTACTATGGAGATACCCCATCTCCACATTCAAAGGGTATAGCTATAGGATTTGATAGGACAATCCAGTTTGAAGTAGAGGAGCGCCTCGTCGACCCAGAGGGAAGGTATTTGGTTATTAAAGAAAAACTATTTAATATGAAATGTACGATTATGAATTTATATGCACCGAACAAGAACCCTGACAAATTCCTTGAGAAAGTTCTGAAAAAGCTGGAGGGATTCAAGGAGGGTAAACTGATCATAGCAGGGGACCTAAACTGGAGTATGGACCCAAAGGTGGACACTTCAGGGGGGGGGGGGGGGGGGAGAGGATAGATCTACAATACAAAGACAAAAAACTGTGAAGAAAGGTCTGGCAAGTTGGCAGTTATTAGACGCATGGCGGATTACCCATCCAAAAGAACGGGACTATACCCTTTGCCCAATTCACCTTGGATTGACCTCAAATATGTCCCCAAAGACTACACATTAAACCCACTCACTGGAGCCACTCTATCCATCTTCAAACTGGCTTGCAAAACGCTTGGCATTACACCTTCTCATGGCCCCATGACCCCACTGGAAAACAACCCTGAATTCCCACCTGGCTTGTCCTTACGTGATACGACCTATAATACCCACACCTCCCATGCTAGGGCACAACGCTTTTTCCGAGATGGAACGCTATTGTCCCACCCCACTCTATCTGCGACGCTGCCCGAATACAACATCCCATTTTTCACATACTTGCAACTGCGAATTTTTTTTAGCACAACCACCCCTACCCCCTCATGGTATAGGGATTTCACGCCTTTCGAACTCTTATGCACCAACACAGAACCACAAAGTCACTTGATTTCCTCCATCTACGCCCTCCTATTCGCTCAACACGTGATCAAAGATGACAAACTAGTTGCTCAATGGGAATCGGATCTTGCTCTAACCCTTACCCAGGCTGACTGGGAACGCATATTCACACTCATTCACAAAGGGTCGCTTAACGTTTCAACACAGGAAAACCGATACAAACTTATTTCTAAGTGGTACAGGACCCCTGACAAAGTTCATCATTTCCACCCGAGTATCCCGCCGACTTGTTGGAGGTGCAATGCCGCACGGGGCACCCTCCTTCATATTTGGTGGGACTGCCCCTGCATCCAGCCCTTCTGGTCGGAAATCCATACACTGATCTCCCGCATTACTACCGATTCGCATGCCTTTACCCCCGCACGTTACCTACTACATCACACCCCCGAACCTCTTGGCTCGTACAAAAGGTCTTTATCCTTACAACTGATCAACGCCGCTAACCTTTGCGTCCCAGCTCTCTGGAGAACCACCACTCCTCCCTCAGTCAACGACTGGATTCGTCGGGTAGACAGAACGGCGGACATGGAAAAGCTCATCTGTCAGGCACATGATAACCCAACCAAATTTACTAACACTTGGGCCTGTTGGCTACACTTTCGGAATTCCACAACACCGCCCACTCAGCCTCCACTTCCACCACCCCCACCATAAACTTATTACACAATTCAGCGCTCCTAAACCTACTTGTCCTGACGCTCTCCCTTCACCACTCCTTCCACCTCCTTTATCTTCCTTCCGTCGCCTTTTCATACTGACCCCTCTCTGCTGCTACGCAGGGTATCCTTCCATCTCCCTTTTAACTATTGGCTTTCTCAGATGCAAACACTCTCCCACCTGGTCACTGGAATCCCCCCCCCGACCCCCCCCTCCACACTCACACACATGTTCTCAGCCTTCTGGGTTTAGTCTGCAAGTCATGTTCCACCTTCTATACCTACTATACTTCTTCTCAACTCGAGGGCCCCCTACCATTCACAGCAAGTTCCCTGTAGGGGTGAATGGTTTTCGGGCCAATCGCAGAAGGTTTTTACATGACTCCCATTTGCCTCCTAGATCATTGCGCCCACTAGCGCTCCACGTCAATTACCTTATAGATCACTGTACTCTCAGAACACATTATACTGTGATCTTAATTTCATAGTACCATCCGGCACCGACCTCCCCTATTGGGAGTTGTGGAAGCATGTCTCTGTACTCCTAGCCACCACTATCTCCTCCACGTATACACTCCTTACAGTAATGTATACTTGTGCCGATTTTATGCATTTACTTCTTGATGCTCTCAATACTTTTCAATGCTTTGTATGTTTCAATTTCCTGTTAACATGTTAAAACTCAATAAAATTCTTTGAAAAAAAAAAAAAAAACTGTAGCAAGTCTATCTGCCAATAAACGGCCAAATATTTTTAAGTCATTGTTAATGACTGAAATAGGACGATTATTTGGGGGAAGAGAGTGATCTTTATGGGGTTTTGGTAAAAGCCATATATTTGCCAAAAGCATTTCACTTGGGAAGTGGTTTCTTTTTAAAATGTGGTTATATAATTTATAGAGGTGAGGGGTCAATATGTGAGAATTTTTTTATAATATATCGCAGAATAACCATCTGGCCCAGGGGTTGTGGCAGTTTTAAGGGATTTGATAATGCAGTTTATATCGGTGTTTGTACAAGGGGCATTTAATGTTTCCCTATGTTGAATTGAGTTGGAAGTAGTGTGTCCTCAAGCCAATGTATAGAAGATTGTTTGTGAGATGTTTGTGGAGTAGAGAGAAGTTTTTTTATAAAATTCAGAAAATATATCTAGTATCTCTTTAGGATGGGTAATCAGATTACCGGCAGGATTGCGTAGTTTATAGACATGTGAAGGTTTTGAATGATTCCATTTTCTAGAAAACATGGTAAAGGCAGAGTTGCTGTATAACAGGAATCTGGCCTTAGACCACCTTAAAGCCTTCTCTGTATCTGCAGATAATAGTGCATCTAGGGCTTTTCTTTTTTCCTGGATCTGATTAGTAAGATCCTAGGACTGGGATTGGCCACATTTATTATATAACCTAAGTCTTTAGTAAGGGATTTTATATCAGCTAGTTTAAATTTGTTTTTTGTAGATGCTATATTAATTAAATGTCCTCTCATAACAGCTTTATGTGCTATTCGTGTAGATGTAGTGGGCATATTTGGGGAAACGTTATGAGAGAAATAATCCTTCAAGTGTGTCGATAGTTGTTGTATAATGATTGGGTCTGATAATAAGTAATTATTGATGCACCAATTATAAGGTGTAGGAGCAAGGCCTATATGTGAAGTTGTAAAGGAAACAATGTGATGGTCAGACCAGGGAATGTCTGCTTTCGATGAGTTAGCTAAAATGATTGGGGTGCCGAAAATGTAGTCTAGACGAGAAAAACTATCATGAGGATGTGAGTAGAATGTGTAGGCTCTAATTTCCACATTATGTGCTCTCCACGTATCTACTAAATGAAGGTTATTTAATGCACGTGTTTGGGATTTGAGAAATGCCTTAGAAGATGGTACAACTCTACTCCTTTCCAGCATTGAATGAACTGCCAAATTAAAATCTCCTCCTACTATTAGTGTAGAGATTGGTATCTATCTAGGATATCTTTTTTTTTTTGTGAAAAACGTGGATTGAGAGTCATTTGGAGCATAAATGGAAGCAATAGTGATTTTTCGGCCCATAAGAGATTCCCTTTAGTATCAAAAAGCTACTTTCTGGGTCTTTGAATATATGCTGTGTTTCAAAGATTAAAGAATTCCTTATGAAAATAGCCACTCCACGAGATTTAGATTTATAAGTTGTACAATAGAATTGACTATATGTATATAAATATCGGGCTGGTTGTAGAAAAGTGGGTCTCTTGTAGTAGAATTATATCAGTCCCTAATCTTTTATAATGGCGGAAAGCCTTTTTACGTTTCTGGGGGGAATTGAAACCCTTGGCATTGTGTGAAATCACCCCAAGTCCCATCATAAAGGTGAATGGATGATATTGATCTTAATAAGAGGTGGGTGGTGTCCACCATGCCCAGGGAGACAACAGATAATTTGCAGATAAGTCTCTGAGCAGTGCTATTAAAATTTTGAAAAATGACAGTTATTTGTATGAAATAGAACCGTTCATAAAATTATCCCAACGAGTATGGGATGTAAATTCACAATAAGTGTGCAAAAAAAGTGCAAACAGAATGATCAGTATAAATGAGTAATTAACTACGATAGACCTTTTAAAACAATAAGATATGTTATATAATCTTAGACAAAGACTTGGAAATTAATTCCAAGCAGGGGGTCAAGATGAGAACACCCATTTCACCATAAAACAATTGAAATTGGACTATATAGTTCATTACTCACATGCAGAGCCCTGAAACTGTATGATCAGCAGCACAAAAATCAATGCTGTCTGATCCATAGTTGGGTTTCAGAAGCGAGTTGGGGGTCAAACCAGCGGAGGTGGAAAGACTCTTATAATAAACTTATAGAACAAAATAAGCATACTTAATTTTTCTAAGAACACATAGAAAACAAGTGTAACGGGCAATGTTATAGTTAGATTTGAGAGAAGAAAATATACGGTAGGAAAAAAAAATACGTTTCCTTTTAATTCTCTCTAATTTTCATCACGAACTGTCCTTTTTAAATTTCCTTTTGTCATGAAGCGAAATTATATTTCCCATCCAGGAAGTCTCAAGATATAGATGTAGTTGTGCAGAAAGTTCTTTTATGGGGCCATAACCATAATCCTGAAAGACTGCCTCCATCTTCTTTGATCATGCCTTGAGGAGGGAGTAGCCCAAATGGGTGATGTGGTCCAACAGTCCCAGTTTGACAAGCAAATCCTTGCCTTCCATAACATTAAAGACTTTGTATGTAGTGCCATTATGAGGAACCACTAGCTTGAATGGAAATCCCCATCTGTATCTTATATGAGCGGATTGCAAGACTGATGTTATTTCTTTCATTTTGCATCTTCTTTCAAGGGTTGCTTGTGATATGTCAGGGAATATTTGGATTTTTGTGCCATCCAAATCAATGCTGTGCGTGTTTCTTAGTATATTTTCTTTGGTAATAAAATCTTTTATTCACAGTATAATGTCACAAGGAGGTTTGTCTGGTGATGGTTTAGGGTGCAGGGCCCTGTGGATTCTGTCACATTTGAATGAAGATGGTGAGGTCTCTGGGAGGAGATTATGGAACAATTTAGACACAGCAGGTATAACCTATTCAGGGATACCACGATTTCTGTTTTCTAAGTCCTCTACCTAAGATTGTAAATAAGTGTAGTTTTCGGCTAGAAGCTCAAAATCTTCCCTGAGATCATTATGAGCTAGCAACAGTTGGTCATGTTTGGTATCCAGAATATCTGTGCGCACTCCTAGAGATGCTATTGCTTTTGTGAGCTGAGTACTCACTGTCATGCTGTGTAGAGGTTTTCTCTGGCATTTCGCACATGTCAGCAGGAGACTGAGGTGTTTCAGGAGAGCGGGCGACATCTTGGAACATCCTGTACTCCCCCTTGGTGTGGAGTAAATTATTTGTTAAACTGTGCTGAGACGGGCGACTGTGCACCTTCTTGCGCGACAGCATGCACGAGGGTGTCCTGCAGGAGTACTGATGTAAATTGGGCGTGAGAATGGTGTTTAAGCCCTGCGGATTGTGCTGATTGTCTCTGAGAACGGCGGAACTTCTAAGGGTAGCTGCTGTCCTGCATCGCACCACGCATGCACCCCCTGATTGAAAACTTTGACAGAGAAGTATGTGTTTTTTTTACGTTTTAGAATCATACTTACTAGGTGGATGCAGCATCTGTCCCCGTTGGCTCTAGGACTGAGAACTGGGCAAACAAACACCGCTGATCGCTCAGTTTTCACAGTTTCCTGAGCAGAGAGCTGGTGACCGTCAGTCAACACTCTCTTCTCTGCCCCTCCACACTCACTGGAGCGCTGATCTGTGAAGGGGCAGGGGCAGCCATCTCAGGCTCTCAGCTGCTTGCCAAGAGGTTGAGCCAGGTGCTGGTCCAGGCATGTGGGCGGATCCTAACCAAATGGTCGCAATCTTTCCAGAGCCTGCACCGACACTGTGACGTCAGCTGACAGTGGGCTTCAGCCTGCTGCCTGCTGAAAATGGGTCAAAGGAGTGCAGAACAAACTGCACTCCTGTGATCCACAAGGGAAGTACAGCCAAACGAGCTGTACTTGGCTGTAGTTATCCTTTAACAGGAGGTTAGGGCATGGGATACTTCAGAACAATTAGCAAACAGCAGTTGGAGGATGATCCTCACCTAAGATTTACATGAATAAAGAGCAGTCTATTCCCTCACAGCTGGGGACCAAGGGTCAAGTTCCTGAGCAGCATAAGGCTTCAGAGCTGAGGACCATGGGGCAAGTCTCTTTGGTTACCTTGCACCGATGCACAACTGCTGGTATCCAGTGCAGTTCCCAGAACACTCTACCCAGTCATTAGAGATCAGTTAGGGTGTTTACTTACAAGTCCCCAGGACAGCTGCCTTTTCCAGCTTCCTTTGGACATAATCCAGTGAATGAAATGGCACCTCTCCAGACCAGAATCCCTGTGGTGGTGTTCTGCAATAAGCGTTTATCAAAATCTATACAGAACCTCAGTTCTGACACAGTTGAGGCCTCTAGAGCAGCTGTACACTCCACAGGCTACCTGAGACCACCAGGCTCTGAAATCTTCCTGGGGAGAATAAACCCAGCTCACCAGTGCTTAAGACTATTTATTGTCTTTTCGGCCCCCTTTTGGACACTCCTTTCTAGGGATTGGCTGGAGCAGGGTAAATATTCAGGCTGGTTATTTGCATCTCCCTTCCTAAGGGCCGGAAGATTTTTCCAGAGGCAGGGGGAAGCAATCAAACTCCTATACTGTAAACCCCTAAACAGACCAGGATAAACAATCATTGCTCCCTTGATTGCAGAAGGAGCCAAAAGCTAAATGTACCTAGTATCTTACGCAAGGAGGATGCTACACTTCTTTTAACATTAAAGTATATGTAAACTCCATCACCAAAACCTTAAACTTTAACATGTTTATGAAATTTCAAAAATAATTTTAAATATTTTTAAATCTGCCGTTTGGCCTAAAATGATACCTGGTGAGTCTACCATGGAGGTTCTGTCTCCCTATTGTTCATGTGTCTAGAGGCTAGAAAATAGCTTGTGCAGACATGGACACTTGTTTTCATCAGGAAACATGTCCTTGGACATGCTATGCAGCTACTGGTGGACTGTATACATGTAGACAGCAAGCATGTGCTGGAGGAAATCAGCAGCAATGTAATGCAAATAAGGTGAAGAAAAGGTAAAAACAATTATTTTCTTTACTTGGAAAATGTTAATAATGCACAGCGATTAAGCAAAGAAATATTGTATTTGGGTAATTGTAAGGAAAGTGTGAAGGCACCACATCCCTCTATGGAAATACATTTTAACAGAAAGGAATGTACAGGTGCCATAAGAGTCAACCGAAGTAAATACAGTTAAAATATACAATATTTATTATGATAAACAGATAGTAGGTATTGATACAATGTACTGAAATTCCAATTTCTTAATGCACTTGCTTCTACATGTTTTGCCAATGTTGGCTTTTTGAGGAAGTATTAGAGTGCAAGTGTACGGCTACATAAAGAAAAAGCGATCAATCAGTAAATATGTACACAAATCATAGTTACATAGTTAGGTTGAAAAAAGTCCATCTAGTTCAACCATAAAAATAAATAAATAAATAATAATATCATACAATCCCATATACCCAATCCTATACCCACAGTGGATCCAGAAGGCGGCAAAAAACTCCAGCAAAGCAAAGAAAAAATTCCTTCCTGATCCCTCGAGAGCCATTCCCTGGATCAACTTTACCTATAAATGTTAGTACCCAATTATTTACATTTAGGAAAGAATCCAGGCCTTTCTTAAAGCAATCTACTGAGCTTGCCAGAACCACCTCTGGAGGGAATCTACTCCACATTTTCAAAGTTTACTGTAGAAACCTTTCCGTATTTGGAGATGAAATCTCTTTTCCTCTAGATGTAAAGAGTGCCCCCTTGTCCTCTCTGATGACCGTAAAGTGAATAACTCAACACCAAGTTCACTATATGGACCCCTTATATATTTGTACATGTTGATCATATCCCCCCTTAATCTCCTCTTCTCAAGAGAGAATAAATGAATTTCCCCAATCTTTCCTCATAGCGAAGTTCCTCAATGCCTCTTATCAGTTTGGTTGCCCTTCTCTGCACTTTCTCCAGTTCCCTGATATCCTTTTTGTGAACTGGGGCCCAAAAATGAACTGCATATTCCAGATGAGGTCTTACTAATGATTTGTACAGGGGCAAAATTATATCTCTCTGTCTGGAGTCCATACCTCTCCTAATACAAGAAAGGGGTTTGACCTACTACATTTTGCAATCTGTCGTTTGTTTAAAATTTTTGCGTCCTTGATTTCCTTTTTACATATTTTGTTATATTCTTTGTGACATTTAAACGACAATATTGTTTCTTCATTTTTATATTTTTTAAAAGCTATTTTCTTATTGTTTATAGCTTTTTTAACTTTGGCCGTGAGCCACATAGGTTTTATTTTTAGCCTTTTTAACTTATTGCTCATGGGAATATACTTTGCAGTGAGTTCACAAACAGTGTTTTTGAAGAACTCCCATTTCCCAAATCAAATGCATAAGGTTATACCAGAATGCATATTTCAACCATGTACCAAAATGCTCCCAAGAATCTAACCTCACAGAGACCAGATACAATACTGCAGGGAGGTACAGCCTCAATGGGGCTAAAGGATGGTAAATAATAACCCACAGGTCCACGTTGAATGCCCACACCCCTGTACGGGGTCAACCGCAGCGGAGGTATAGTGACTCCAGTCAAAACTGATCTACAATATAAATGGCACCAGGCCTTCCATTTCTTTTTTTCTTGTTATATTTTTTTCCCTACACTGAATATCTAGTCTACACTAAATGCAGAGTATATATAAATATACTAGACTGTATATATATATATATATATATATATATATATATATATATATATATATATATATAAATATATAAAATACACTGCCACTAACTAACCTGCCTGCCTAATCTAGCTCAAACTATCTCCGTACACATACTATACACTGCTGCTATGTAAGCAGCCTTATATAGTGTGGGGTGTGGACTTAGTCCCACTGAGCCATGATTGGCAAAGGGCACCCTGCCTTTGGCCAATTATGGCTCTCTCAGCAGAGTGCACTGTGATTGGCCAAAGCATGCAGGTCAGGTGCATGATTTAGCCAATCATCATGTAGCAATGTACTGTGATCTTGCAGTGCATTATGGTGCGTTCCACGGTGCTCTAATTTCCCACAAATGCTCCATAATATTTGCTGTTCGGCCAACGGGCAAACAACCGATGTTCGAGTCGAACTTACATTCGATTCGAACATTGAGCTCATCCCTAATCAAACCCACTGTCTGTTTACTGTATGTCCATGAAAATGTATTTTCTATTCTGTTTTAAAAATTTTTAACATGGATCATAATAATAAAAAGTTGTGTATTTTAACTATTTACTTCGGTTGACTCTTTTGGCACCTGCAAAATCCCATTCCTTTGTGTTCAAATATCGATTTAGCAAACTAAAGTTTTTTTTGTTAGGGTTTACATCTACTTTAAAGTGGATCTACACCCTCAGGAGAGACTTCCCTCCTCTCCACCCCTCCGCTGCCAGAATAGTGCTCTCTTTTTGTGTGTTTTTTTTTTCTTTAAAAAATGCATTCCTGCCCACCCCCTGCATGTTATTCGCCTAGGCAAATAGTGTGCCCTTTCCTCCCTTTGCCTCCTGGAATATGCATGTCAGATATCTCAGGAAGCAAAAAATCTCATTCAGAAAGGAGGAGGGGGAATGTGCCTAGCAACACATCATCAGGAGCCATGTTAGCTGAAACAGGAAGAGCCAGTGGACCACTTGATGATGTAATCATTAATATGGCAACACAGGACCGAGAACAAGAGTACCTTAGTGGGACAATGCTATATCCTCTGGGTGGGTGAGTATCGAAAACCTACACAACAGACCACCTGGTAAGCAGTGGGGAAGGGGGGTGGGCAAAGATCCGCTTTAACCACTTGCCGACCAGCCGCCCCATTTTTACTGCGGCAGAATAGCACGGCTGGACGAAACAACGTTACCTTACATCTAGAGTTGAGCGGAAACCTGGATGTTCGGGTTCGGCCGAACTTCGCAAAAAAAGTTTGAGTTCGGGACCAAACTTGACCCTGAACCCGAACCTCATTGAAGTCAATGGGGACTCGAACTTTTGAGGACTAAAATGGCTCTAAAAAAATTAATGGAAATGGCTGCAAAAAGTTGTTAAGAGCATGGCAAGTACTCTGCAAACAAATGTGGATAGGGAAATAATTTAAAATAACATAAAACAGCCCTCAAAATTTCACTTGCCTGCTCGCATTTTGCGAGTGAAAATTAGCTGGGGGCGAGTGGAGAGGGGGCTCTGAGAGCAGATGAGTGTGACAGTGTCCAGCTGCCTGAATGAACGATAAGAGTGACGCTGCCGTCACTCCTATCAATCCGAGCACCACACAGTGCAGGCTCCGATGGCTGCTGGAGGGAGGATTTTGCTCCCCCTCCCTCCAGCTTCAAGACTGGCAGTTTCAGGCTCTGGCTGCTTGTTGTTGTTTGTGGGATGGGGATGCAGCAGTCTTCTGAGATCCCGCCCACCTGCCTGAATCGTCTGCCTGCTGACCCACCCACTCGCCTGTCCATCTATCAGAACAGCCCACCTGCTCACCCGCCCACCTGCATGAATTGTCCACCCGTCCACATGATGCCTGCACTCCTGAAAGAGGGTCATGTGAACTTATAAGGAGTGAGTGTGTGCTGAGGTAAGCTCAGCTAACAACTTTTTTTCATTGTTCCGGCTCCCTGTCCAGCACCATAGCGTTAGGGCAATGGGACTGGAACAGGCTAAAATTGAGGAAGGGGTTAGCATTGCAATGTCCACCAATGCAGGTGGGGGGGAGGGGGGTCAGTGGTAGTGAAAGTTACCCCCCCCCCCACATGCATTGGTCTTCATGGCAGTGAATTTTAATCTCCTCATCCCCCACCCCACCTTGCATTGGTCCTCATGACAGTGACATTTTAACCCACCACCCCCTTCTGCATTTGTGGTAATGTCAGTGAAAGTTAACCCCCTCCCCCCATATTGGGGGACATGGGAGGGGTTACATTTCAATGCCACTAACCACCAATGTAGGGGAGGGGGATATTAATACTGACACCTGTGCTAGCGGTTATTAATGCAGTGCGTCCATAAAGGGCGCAGGAGCGCCGCACCCTCTCTCCTGGCACTCACTTCACTGTTTTTTGGAAGTGCCTGATTAGAGCCGTAGGCTCAGGTCTGTTACCTGTCACCTGATTGGCTGAAACATCAGGCGCTGTGATTGGACACCTGATAGAGAGGACGGAAGAAGACCTCGAGGAGCGTGCAGGACACTGCCGCTGACCCGCTGCGAGACAGGTAAGTGCAGGGCAATGCTCACTGGCAGCATTTGATGGGGCACAGTAGCGGCAATTGATGGGCACACGGGCAGCGTTTGATGGGTGCAGTGGCTGAAATTTATGTTTTTTTTTTTTCAGTTTGTTTGCGCCCCCCCCCCCCCCCCAAAATTTTTTGAGCACCAGCTGCCACTGGTCCACTGACTTCAATGTTGGGAGTTACTAATGCGTCTTCTGATACAATGCTAAGAGTTATTACCACAGCCTCGGATACCTGTTTTGGAGGTTATTATAACGTCCAGTGACACCAATGCTGGGGGTTATAATTACGTTGTAATTTAATTCGAGTTTAGGGGCGGGCAGGGTAGGGGTTGGGTGGGGTAACTGGTGGCGAGTAACTCTTAAGGCCTGGCTAGTATCTCAGGACTTGAAATTTTGAGCCCTGACATAAAATACATAAAAAAAAATAATATGCTGGAGGCCCCCTTCTCATAAGAAGAGGTACAGGAAGTCATTAAGAACCTCAGAAACTCAACGGCACGATGCCACACATATGGTGGGAATGCCCCAGAATACAGCCTTATTGGAAAAAAAAATATTCAATTTAATGGATAAGTTAGTGGGAAAATAAAATACTTTGAAATTAAAAAAATTAAAAAAAATAATTTTGACCTAAGAGGACGAGGTCCATATGGAGTAGGAGGTTGAGGTGGCGGTGGATGTGGTGGTGTAGGTGGAAGCGGCGGTGAAGGAGGACAAGGTAGCCAACACTGGTTTTTGTTTTTAATTAAAAAAAAAATTAATTAGGGTACAACCCAAAAGAGTGAGAAAGATCAAAAATACAACAATGGCTGGGTAAGGACGGTGATGTGTCGAATTCTGTCCCCGTCGGATAGTGTCCGCCCTGTACTGCGCTTGTGCAGTACGTAGGATAAGGGGATTCCGAAAATCTCCTGCGTGGTGAGTCCAGGTTCAAGCTCCACCATCCGAAGTACAAGCCGAGCAAAGCGAGGCCGTGCCCGAAGTGTGGCGAGCGAAGTGAGCCCGTGAGGGGCCCTGTTACTATGTGCTACCGTATGTCCACTTGGATGGTGGGGCTTGAACCTGCACTCACTGCGCAGGCGCTGTTCATCTTCAGAGATTTTCGGAATCTCCTGGTCTTCCGTACTGCGCAATCGCTGCACCTGCGCAGTACGATGGCCGGACAGATTTTGTCAGAACACCGGTATACATGTCTATTCTGCACAAGGTACAGACAAGTCCTGTGGGATCCATGCCTGGTTCATTTTAATGAACGTGAGCTTGTCCACATTGGCTCTGGACAGTCGGCTGCGCTTGTCTGTGATAACTCCCCCTGCCGTGCTAAATACACGCTCAGATAATAAACTGGCTGCAGGGCAGGCCAGCACCTCCAAGGCGTAAAAGGCAAGCTCAGGCCATGTGCCCAATTTGGAGACCCAGAAGTTGAAGGGGGCAGACCCGTCATTCAGTACGTATAGGTGTGTGCACATATACTGCTACACCATGTTGGTGAAATGCTGCCTCCTGCTAAGACGTTCCATCTCAGCTGGTGGTGCTGGTTATTGTGGCGTGCTGACAAAGCTTTTCCACATTTCTGCCATGCTAACCCTGCCTTCTGAGGTGCTGGCAGTGCCCCGGCTGCGTTGGCGACCTCTTCCTCCTCCTCTACCTTCGCCTTGTGCTTCCACCATACCCCCGCTGTCAGGTGGGAATGCCACCAGCAGCGTGTCTACCAGCGTGCGCTTGTACTCGCGCATTTTACGATCACGCTCCAATGAGGGAATTAAGGATGGTACGTTGTCCTTGTAACGGGGATCCAGCAGGGAGACCACCCAGTAATCAGCACCAGTTAGAATGTGGGCAAATCGGCGGCCGTTGCGGAGACACTGCAGCATGTAATCGCTCATGTGTGCCAGGCTGCCCAGAGGCAACGAAAAACTGTCCTCTGTGGGAGGTATATCGTCTGTGTCCTCTGTATCCCCCCAGCCACGCACCAGTGATGGCCATTAGCTGGTCTGGGTGCCACCCTGCTGTGAACATGGTTCCTCCTCCTCCATCTCCTCCTCCTCATCCTCCACCTAGTCACCCTCCAGAACTGTGCCCTTGCTGGACAATTGTGTACCTGGAGTTGGTGCAGGAACCCACCCTCGTAGCCACTTGTGA
Source organism: Lithobates sylvaticus (assembly GCA_028564925.1). NCBI lineage: Eukaryota > Metazoa > Chordata > Amphibia > Anura > Ranidae > Lithobates > Lithobates sylvaticus. The sequence continues at coordinate 257,342,636 of CM053029.1, read as the reverse complement.
ATGACTGCCATGAAAGCTTTGGAAATGATCCCTCTTCCTCCTCCTCCTCCTCCTCCTCCTGTTCCACATCCTTTTCCATCATTGCCCAAAGCATTTTTTCAAGGAGGCATAGAACTGGGATAGTAACGCCGAGAACGGCGTCATCGGCACTGGACATGTTGGTGGAGTACTCGAAACAGTGCAACAAGGCACACAGGTCTCGCATGGAGGCCCAGTTATTGGTGGTGAAGTGGTGCTCTTCCTGCTGCTGAAACTCCACTATCGCCTGCTGCTGCTTGCACAGACTGGCCAGCATGTGCAAGGTGGAGTTCCACCTTGTGGGCACGTCACATATGAGGCGGTGAGCGGGAAGGCCAAAGTTACGCTGCAGCGCTGACAGGCGAGCAGCAGCAGGGTGAGAACGCCGAAAGGGCTCACAGACGGCCCACACTTTATGCAGCAGCTCTGGCATATCGGGGTCATTTTTAAGGAACCTCTGGACCACCAAGTTCAGCACATGCGCCAGCCAAGGGATGTGCGTCAAACCGTCTAGTCCTAGAGCTGCTTCGAGATTTCGCCCATTATCGAACACCACCAGGCCGGGCTTGAGGCTCACAGCCACCAACCACTCATCGGTCTGTTGTTCCATGTCCCTCCACAACTCCTGTGCGGTGTGGAGTTTTTCCCGCAAACAGGAAAGTTTTAAAACTGCCTGCTGTCGTTTACCCCTGGCTGTGTTGAAGTTGGTGGTGAAAATGTTACGCTGACCGGATGAGGAGGTGGTAGAAGATGAGGAAGCGGAGTAGGAGGAGTTAACAGGAGGGAAACTGAAGCACCCTGCAATCCTCGGTGGTGGAAGAACATGCGCAAAACTGCTATCCGCCTCAGGCCCAGCCACCACTGCATTTACCCAGTGTGCTGTTGGGGAGATATAACGTCCCTGACCGTGCTTACTGGTCTACGCATCCATAGTTAGGTGGACCTTGCCACAGATGGCGTTGCGCAGTGCACACCTGATTTTGTCCCCCACTTCGTTGTGCAGGGAAGGGATGGCTCGCCTGGAAAAGCAGTGGCGGCTGGGCACGACGTACTGTGGGACAGCCAATGCCATCAGGCTTTTAAAACTCTGTGTCTTCACCAGACGGAATGACAGCATTTCAAAGGCCAGGAATTTTGAAATTCTGGCATTCAGGGCCATGGATCACGGGTGGGTAGGGGGTACTTCCTCTTCCGCTCCAGTGTTTGGGAGATAGAGAGCTGAATGCTTCCATGTGACATTGTGGAGATGGTTGGTGACCCAGGTGGTAGTGTTGCTGGCAAATCCTCTGTTTGCGGGTTGGCAGGTGTCACTGTCACTACAGAGGTGGATGAAGAGACCGAGACTGCAGCAGAAGAGGAAGCAGGAGGAGCCAGAGACCTTTCTTGGTTTTTGAGGTGTCTACTCCACTGCAGCTCGTGCTTTGCACTTAGATGCCTGGTCATGCAGGTTGTGCTCAGGTTGAGAACGTTTATACCTCGCTTCAAGCTCTGATTGCACAGCGTGCAAACCACTCGTATCTTGTCATCAGCACATTGTCTGAAGAACTGCCACGCTAGGGAACTCCTTGGACCTGGCTTTGGTGTGCTTGGTCCCTTGCTGCGTTGGGCAGTAGCAGACGTACTGTCTAGGGGACGGACGCTCCGCTTTTGCACCCTGCTGTGCTGGTGGCTCTATGCGACCACCGCCTCTTCCTCCGAACTACACTGGTCACCTGCATGACGTTGATTCCATGTGGGGTCGAGGACCTCATCGTCCTCCACATCATCTTCCACCCAATCTTCACCCCTGCCCTCCTTGTCGGTCTGCACAATTGCGAAAGCAGCAGCAGTTGGCACCTGTGTTTCGTCATCATCCGAGACGTGCTGCGATGGTCCTCCCATGTACTCATCTTAAAACATAAGTGGTTGGGCATCGGTGCACACAATCTCTTCCACTTCTGGGGCAGGGCTAGGTGGATGGCCCTGGGAAACCCTGCTAACAGAGTCATCAAAAAGCAGAAGAGACTGCTGCATGATTTGGGGCTCAGACTGCTTGGCAGATTTGCAAGTGGGTGAGGTGAAAAACTGATTGTGACGGATCCTGTACTCAAGGTGTCCGCCGTAAATGCTTCCTAAGTCCTGGAACATGAGTCCAATGGATCTGGTTATAGGAACCCCCAAGAATTAGACAGAACTAGTTCTTGAGGTACATCAGGAATGAATCTTTATTTGACATGTCACACATATATACAGCCAGATGACTCACACCTAGCCTAATTAGCATGAGCTAATTATCTTAATCAACACTGGACTCCTTCATTCAATTGCAGGGTTAATTAGCACACACAACAATAGGTGAACCACTCCTACAAGCCAGACTATACTCAATTACATAACAGACAGGATGTCTGGAGTTCATGACATTAGCATCTCTTGCTTATATGCCAAATACACATACAGATTCTATGTGTATTGGGGGGCCAGCATGGACCTGAATCCAAGTAACACCAGCTCAGGGGTCCCAGGCTTGCAGCCCAAAAAGAGCACCGTTCCCCCAAATGCCAGGGCCCATAATCAGTTGGCAAGAGGCTTGCATTTCGTCCTCTCAAAAAGCCTGTGTCCCGGCTAGGTCTGTCACATTTCTCCCCTTTCGGCAGGAGACTAACACAGGAGGAAACCCCAGACGGGTTGACTCCGAAGTTAGTCCATAGTTCCAGTCCTCTAATGCCTGTACCCACACAGTACCCCAAACAAATTGTTTCAAACAGAGCACTCACCCAGCCTACCTCTGCCTCTCTCAAAGAACATATCTGCCGCTGGGGAGAGGCCTGGACTGGTCCTTCTCCCTGGAGTCTTTTCAGCCGCTGGAGAGAAGACAGGGTGACTGGGCTCACTCCATCATGCTGTTGGGGATCTGGGCCGGCTGCCCAGCTTCCCTGGGTTATACTGGTGGAGACTGCATTCCCATCCACCTTTACAGGAAATCTGTCCTGTTTTAGTTGCGGGCAGAGGCCAGTTCAGCTGGGCCTAGGAGCTTCCCTACATCATCTGCTCCAGCTAACTGTTGGGGAGAGAGGCCGACTGCCCCGGCTCCCTGGAACTCCGCAGCTGTTACCGGTGCTGGGCAAAGGTTGGTAGCACTCTGCCCGGTTGCCAGCACTTCTGCTGGTTTTCTGTTAGTGGAGACCACAGGCCCGTCCACCGACACCAGATCAAGCTGCAGTTGTGAGGTGACAACTGCATTCTCTCCTTGAACCCTGATCTGCAACTCGTGATGGACTGCCACCTCCTCACCCTGGGCCTCCAGAATTGCTGTAGGTGTGGGGCAAAGGGCTTGGACCCTCTGTTCAGTTACCAGATCTTCAGCTGGAGAAGTTTGTTGTAACTCCATAGATGCTGCTGGTAGGAAATCACATGTCCCTGTCAGTGTTGTGGGAGAAGGGCCCACTACCTCTTCTCTCAAGAAGGCCAAAGCCACTGTTGGTGCTGGGCAGAAGTTAGCAGAGTTCTGCCCAATTGTCAGCACTTCCGCTTTGGGGACGACAATCTCCGGAGTTTCCACTGCCGATTCTCTGGCATGCTGCTGAACGTGTTCTAGCAGTTTCCTGTATGCCCTTTCCAGATGCTGTTCCTTCCTTAACAAATGGTCCAGATCAGGTTTAAGCTCTGAGACACCTGCAAGACCGAGCATAGCCTCTCTATATTCTCGCAGGTCCTTAAGGGTAGGTTCCCCTTCATCGCCAAACACAAAATGATCTGTAAGGCTCTCCCACAGCAATCCAGGGCCTCCAAAGTCATATCCCTCCGGGGAGCATTATGTTGTCTCCCCTAAATATCCCTGCTCTGCGTGCCATTGCAGAGCCCGATAACGATTGTCCAGCTCTATCTCCTGCTGGACCAGCCTGTCCAACTCAGTCACCCATTGCTCCTGGGGCTGCTCTCCCAGGAATGTCATCCGCAATGCCCGTTGGTCACTGGCCCGTTGCTCTTGGGTTGGAAAGAACTTGCCCTGTTTTATACCAGCGAGCTGGAGGGCTCCAATCCACAGCTCCACCCGAATCTGCTGCATGAGCTCCAGGTATTCCTCCTCAGACACAGACCTTGTGTATGCCGCAAGGATGATCCGCAGCAGCCCCGGGAACTCTGATGACAGATCCATATCTCCGCTGGGGTGACCGAAGTCTTCTATCCTGATCTTGGATGTCCCAGACTGCAGGAAGCACGATCCCACTGCTTGCCAACAATGTGACGGATCCTGTACTCAAGGTGTCCGCCGTAAATGCTTCCTAAGTCCTGGAACATGAGTCCAATGGATCTGGTTATAGGAACCCCCAAGAATTAGACAGAACTAGTTCTTGAGGTACATCAGGAATGAATCTTTATTTGACATGTCACACATATATACAGCCAGATGACTCACCTCTAGCCTAATTAGCATGAGCTAATTATCTTAATCAACACTGGACTCCTTCATTCAATTGCAGGGTTAATTAGCACACACAACAATAGGTGAACCACTCCTACAAGCCAGACTATACTCAATTACATAACAGACAGGCTGTCTGGAGTTCATGACATTAGCATCTCTTGCTAATATGCCAAATACACATACAGATGCTATGTGTATTGGGGGGCCAGCATGGACCTGAATCCAAGTAACACCAGCTCAGGGGTCCCAGGCTTGCAGCCCAAAAAGAGCACTGTTCCCCCAAATGCCAGGGCCCGTAATCAGTTGGCAAGAGGCTTGCATTTCGTCCTCTCAAAAAGCCTGTGTCCCGGCTAGGTCTGTCACACTGATGGACATTGGCTGCAGGTGCCAACTCTGATCTTTCAGCAGGAGACTGGGTGGGAGACAATGTGAAGGAACCGGAGGCACTGTCAGCAACCCAATCTACTATCGCCTGTACTTGTCCTGGCCTTAACATTCGTACAGCCGCATTAGGCCCGACCAAATAACGCTGCAGGCTCTGACGCCTACTCGCACCTGAGGAAGGTGTTTCACTTGTGCGTATAGCTGGCACAGATCGGCCACGTCCTCTCTCTGCAACAGGAGCTCTACCAGCAGCACCACGACCGGGGCCACGTCCCTTCTTTGACGTTCTCCTCATATTTCTCAAATTTAGGATCTTATCCTAAATGGGTGTTTTTAGAATAGCAGAATAGAGCAACAGTATCTAAAGGGTGTATCTCACACCTACAGATATGCAGAAAATGCTATTCAAAAAAATGTTTTTTGCCCTAAATTATTTTTTTTTTTTTGAATAGCACAATAGAAGAACACTATCTAAATTGTGTATCTCACACCTACAGATATGCAGAAAACACTGAAAATATTATTTTTTACCCGAAATGGGTGTTTTTGGAATAGCAGAATAGAGCAACAGTATCTAAATTGTGTATCTCACACCTACAGATATGCAGAAAACACTGCAAAATATTTTTTTTGCCCTAAATGGGTGTTTTTGGAATACCAGAATACACCAACCGTATCTAAAGGGTGTATCTCACAGTAACATATGCAGTGCTGGTGCATTGAGCTTGCATAAAATGCCCGCCGACGCCAACCTAACAGACAGATAAAAGTTATACTTTATCTGACACTGGGCTCAGGGCAGTGTAAAAAGACTGTGCACTGCACCCACACAAAAAAATCAAGATAGATCGCTGAGTAATTTGATTTCTGAAGCAGGACTCCTATCTAATTCTCTCCCTCACAATGTTAGCAGCCTTTCCTGGTGCCTCCATGACAGCATACCTGTGATAGAGCTCCGCCTCGACTCCTCCCTCAGGACTAGTGAATAGCATAAATTAAAGGCATAGTCCCTCCCCCAACATTCTCCTTTTTTTCCTCATACCTCTTGTGCTGGTGAAGTGTAGCAGTACGTCCATACCTCTGCCTTTGGCAGCGTCCGCCGGGTTTAGCCTTTCCCGTGCGCAGTCCCTGTTCTTGGGCAGCTCACAGCGCTGATAAGACTGGGAACCCCTCTATGGATCTGTTGGGGTCTTCTTGCAGAGTTTCCTCACAGGAATGCAGTCTGCCATTTTTTATGATGAAATCGCAGCAGAGTCGCAGAAGGATCAGCTCACATTTTCAGGCCGGTTACTTTTATCTTTTTTTTTTCTTCTTCCTCCCTCTCTCTTTCCCCTTTTTTTACTCTCTCTCTCTCTCTCCCATATATGTTTTTTTTATGGATGCCGTTTTTTTTCTTTGTTTATATTGCCCTCCCTTTGTTAAAATGACAAAGAAAGTCATTACATTTTCGTTTTTCCTTATGGTACATGGGGGGCCGCTGGCGCGCTCTACGGCACACTTTTTTCCCCTCTTACTGCCTGACAGGTGCCTCCGTGGGTCGGCGTCCCCGCCGCCATACTGGCGCATGCGCGTTCCAGGGCGGGGGACTTGATGCTGACTTCTGATCCCTCTGCGCCGACAGCTACTGCGCATGCGCAGTTGCCTGACCGGCCGGCGGCCATCTTGGTTACTGGAAAAAATTACAGTTTTGCCCTTTTCCATTTTTTTTCTAAGTAAGAGGTGGATTTGAGATTAGCCCACCCACCTCTTTTTGTATTTAAAGGTCAGCTAGCAGGTCATGGCTGTCAGTATCGACTCAGCTGTGCCCTGCGAGCCTCTTGCTGACCTGCTCTCTGGTAGGCATCTTTTATTTAAATATAAGATAAATAAATAAATTATATATATATATATATATATATATATATATATATATATATATATATATATATAAATAAAAATGAATGAAATTGCAAAAAATAAAAAAAATATATATTTTTGATGGTCATGCTGTGTATATGCGGGTATAAAAAAAAAAAAAAAAAAAGGGGGGGGGGATAGGTGCGTATGTGTGCGTGATTTATATATATATATATATATATATATATATATATATGTATGCAGGTATATGCTGTGGGTATGTATACATGTATGCGGTTGGTCTACATAGTCTTTTTTTTTCTCCTATCTTACTATATTTCCGCAGCTGATCCTTCTGCCCAACTGCGCAATGAGTTATTCATCTCGTAACAAAGATCCTCCTACTTCCTTTAGGTATGAGACCAACTGTACGTAAGTATAAAAAAAAAAAAAAAAAAAGTACACTGCATGAATTTAACATAGATTCCTTGCATCATAGCCCTGCCCACTCCAAGAGCACCAGAAAATCTTCAAGACACCGCGACAATGATGACAGCCCCGCAGGTCCCGTTCTTCTCATCATGGGTCCCGTTCTTCACGCCATAGATCAGAGAGGTCAAGATCCAGAAGACGAGACCGGTCTCCTTCTCCTAGAGTTTACGCAAAGAAGAAGTGCTGGACATGTGGGGCTACTCCACTACCGGACAAGCTGGTCTATAAAGACTGCTTTAGGGACTATGGGGCCAACAGCGAGCTCGAAAGTCAGCAGGTCGTGGATCTGCTAAAGTGGACAATGCAGGACTCATTCTCTGAGCTAGCAGCCTTAGTTCCTGCTCAGCCAGTCCCTCGGACATCCCAGGCACGGGAGACGGATCCTGGCGCCCCCGGTCCTTTGGCAGTCAGTATCCCTCTGCCGCCGTCAGGCCAACTGGCTGAGAAGTTACCACCTGAAGACCCCTCAGGGGACTCTTCAGAGGAATCAGAGCCTTCTGGGTTCAGCTATTCCCTGGTCCCACCATTCATCCAAGCAGTCAAGACTGCGATCGCCTGGGAGGATGCAGAGGAACCACCTAAAAAATCCAAGAGTTACTTCCCATTCCTGAAAAGGAAGAAGATTCTCTTCCCTTTGATGGGCGAGATCACTGAAGTTATTCCGAATGAGTGGTCAAAGACCGATAAAAAAACTTTCCTTGGGCCGGCTCAATAAGCTTTACCCTTTATCAGAGGTCGAGACGCAGTCGCTGAACTATATGCCGGTGGTAGACGCGGCTGTTGTACGACAAGCGAAGAATGTCACCCTCCCAATGGAGGATTCCGCTTCCTTCAAAGACCCTCTAGATAGACGGATCGATCTGGATCTTAAGAGGAGCTACTTGGCCGCAGGAGCAGCCTGTAAACCAGCCATTGCCCTCACTTCCGTGTCAAACGCCATCAGGACCTGGACAGACAACATTGAGACGGCCTTACGCCAGGATGTCCCCAAGGAAGACCTAATAAAGGCCTTGGAGGAGCTTAGATTATAGGCAGATTTCGTCGGAGAAGCGGCCATTGACACCATGAGGTGCTCAGCTCGATCTATGCTACATTCTGTGATGGCGAAGAGAGCCTTGTGGCTGAAGCCCTGGACGGATGATCTGGCTTCCAAACAAAACTGGTGTAAGATCCCATTTGATGGGAAAGCACTATTCGGAGACAAGTTGGATAAGGCCATCTCCAGGGTGACAGGGGGGAAATTCGGTATGCTCCCCCAGGACAGAAGAATGCGAAGACCCAGAGGAGGTTCTTCTAGGTTCCGCCAGTCGAACACCAGGGACTTCAGACAATCAAGGCACTTTAGAGACAACAGAAGGCCTTGGAAGGGCACCCAGGCATCCTTTCTGAATAGGAAGAATAAAACCCTTACGACTCCACAGGAGCAGAAGCAGTCTTTTTGACGCCAGATTAGACCACAAACCACCGGTAGGAGCCAGACTAAGGTCCTTTGTCCCAGTCTGGGCTGCCCATTGCCAGGACCCCTGGGTTTTGTCAACAATCCAGTGGGGACACTTTTGGAATTTGTCTCATCCTCCACCTCTCATATCTTTCAAGAGAACCGAGATTCCATCCTCTCCGTTAAAGGCTCAAGCCCTAATACAGTTCATAACATCCCTCCAGCTTCAGGGGGCAGCTGTGCTGGTTCCCTTGTCAGAGCGCTTCACAGGCTTCTACTCTACCCTGTTCCTGGTGCCCAAGAAGACCGGCGGGTGGAGGCCAGTGATAGATCTGAAGAAGCTCAATCTGTACATCCGCACCAAAAGCTTCATAATGGAGTCCCTGCAAACGATTCAAGCAGTCGAGCCAATGGATTGGATGATCTCTGTCGACCTACAGGATGCATACCTACATGTTCGATTTCTTCCTGCAGGGTATTCACCAAAATAATGATATCCGCTTTGGCCCCCTTATGGGAGAAGGGCCTGAGGATATACCACTATTTAGACGACATCCTTCTGCTAGCCAGCAGTCCGGATCAGTTGGTATGTCACCGGGAGATCCTTCTACAGTCCCTAAGAAAACTAGGATGGCTGATAAATTCGGACCAGTGTCAACTAACACCGACTCAGCAGATGATCTATCTGGGTGCGATGTTCGACACTCAGGAGGGGACAGTGTCGTTGCCTCCTTTGAAGGCAAAGATCATCATCCGCAGAATGTTCAAGACCATCCAGAGCCAGTATCTGACAATATCACAATACCTGAGCCTCATTGGCACAATGTCCTCCTGCATTCCCCTGATTCCTTGGACCCATTGGCACCTGAGATATTTTCAGATGGGTTTCTTGGCTCAGTGGAAGAGACAGTGACTCTCAGACAATCCTGCTGACGGGAATAATGTGCAGGTGTCTGCGCTGGTGGACAATTCCAGAGAACCTCTCCAAGCCTCGTCACCTGGGCTCTCTCTCCTGGATCACGATTACATCCGACGCAAGCGGGCAAGGCTGGGGAGCCCATTGCGGGGAAACCAGGATTCAGGGAAGATGGTCATGTCCTACCCAGGGAGTTGTATCCAACGTCTTGGAAATAAGGGCAGCATTCTTGGCACTGACTACCTTGACATCTCAAGTCAGAGGTCAGAGAATACTCCTACGCCTGGACAACAGGGTGGCTGTCGCATATCTGCTGAAGCAGGGAGGCACACGCAGCAGATCACTCCTCAGAGATGTAGAGCCGATCATGCTCTGGGCGGAGAAGAACCTCCTGGACCTCAGAGCAATGTATCTTCTGGGCAAGCTAAACACATAAGCAGACTCACTGTCAAGGAACTTCCAAGACAACAGCGAGTGGGCCCTCCATCCCTATGTCTTCCATCAGATCTTCAACCTGTGGGATCCCCCTCAGGTAGATCTATTTGCCACTCCGGAGAATGCAAAATTGGCCAGATTTTTCTCTTGCCTACCACATACACAAGCCAAGGCAGTGGATGCCTTGTCATGCCCACGGAGGTTCACAACAGCATATGCCTTTCCTCCCGGCCGTTAATATTCAAGTTCCTCCTGAGGCTCCTCAGAGAGTCAGTTCAAGTGCTGACAGTACTCCCGTATTGGCCAAAGAGACCCTGGTTTCATGCGTCTCAGCGTGAGCTCTCCGATCAGGATCCCTCCTTTCCCTCAACTTCTGTCGCAGGGCAACCTAGTTCATCCAAACCCGCAGAAATTGGATCTTCGAATTTGGAAGTTAAGAGGCGAAGGTTTGAGGCCTTAGGATGTTCCCCAGGCGTCATATCAACACTGCTGAGAGCCAGAAAGCCTGCAACTAATGCTATCTATTCATGAATCTGGAACAAGTTCTTGTCTTTTGCTACTGATAATGGCTTTGACCCAATCCTTCCCTCTACGTCCAATGTTTTGGGCTTCCTTCAGACAGGTCTTGAGTTCCCCCAAAGTACAGGTAGCAGCAATTTCTGCAGCAACAAATAGAAGATGGGCAGAGGATCCTTTGGTGGTCACCTTCCTCGGGGGGTATTAAAAATCCGCCCTCCTGTCAGACGATCATTTCCTAAGTGGAATTTGTCCCTAGTCCTTGAAGTCCTATCTGACCATCCATTTGCTCCAGTAGAACAAGTGGCAATTTGGAACCTATCACTGAAAACTGCCTTCCTTCTAGCCATTACATCTGGCTGAAGAGTTTCAGAACTACACTCTTTAGGGATAGGTGGCGATCATATCTCCTCCTTCCCAGATAGAGTGGAACTTCGTCCGCTTAGGGATTTCACGCCTAAAGTCACTACTACAAGCCACCTGTCAGAACCCTGGGCACTACCAGTGTTCACAAATGCAGATTCAGAGTCTTGTCACGAGCTGGACATCTCCAGAGTGCTCAGAGCTTACCTAGAAGCCACCGGACCCTTCAGAGACTCCGAGAGACTTTTTGTTGTACCATTCGGTAAATACAGAGGGAAAGAAGCTTCCATCAGAACTCTGGCATCTTGGGTTGTGAAGCTGATCCAGAAGGCCTACAGAGTGAAGAATATGGAACCCCCTTCCCGAGTGAATGCTCATCCCACAAGGGCAGTCTCAGCCTCCTGGGCAGCAAGGGCTAATGTTTCATTGGAGACGGTTTGCAGGGCCTCCACCTGGTCTTCTCGCCATACTTTTCTCAGACACTACCATATTGATCCAGGAGCTCTCACAACTGTTGAGTTCGGAATGACGGCCTCCACTTTGCGGGGGTATAACTGAATGATTCCTGTAGCTACAGACATCATTCAGATATTGCCGTTTTCAGCCGGCGATTCCCTGCACCATAATGCACCATTCCCTGCACCATAAGCTGTTCCGCCGCTTGATCATTCTTATGGGCGGCGGGAGGGGACGCCCCCCCCTCCCGCCGCCCTCCGGTGCTTCTACCGACTCACCGCTTCCATCGGTGAGTCGGACACAGGATCCGCCGGCCCCCGGAAGATCACTATAGAGATTTCCGGTGGACCAGATGGTCACCGGAGTCTCTATGATCGCCCGGCCTCTGCATTCAAATAACGGCGCCGCCTCCGCTGGGAAGCGGTGATCGTTTTTTTTTTTTTTTTTATTTTAGGCTTTCCAGCCTAGAGGTGAGATGTGGGGTCTTATTGACCCCATATCTCACTGTTAATAGGTCCGATCATGTAATATTCGTATTACAAGAGATGTTTACATTCCTTGTAATAGGAATAAAAGTAATCAATTTTTTTTTTTTTTTTTTAAACTGTCAAATTAAAAAAATAATAGTCAAATTAACAATAAAAAAAAAATAAGCCCCGCCCACATATGAAAACGGTGTTCAAACCACACATGTGAGGTATCGCCGTGAACGTTAGAGCGAGAGCAATAATTCTAGCCCTAGATCTCCTCTGTAACTCAAAACATGTAACCAGTAAAAAATGTTTAAAGCGTCGCCTATGGGGATTTTTAAATACCAAAGTTTGGCGCCATTCCACGAGCGCGTGCAATTTTGAAGCGTGACATGTTGGGTATCTATTTACTCGGCGTATCTTCATCTTTCACATTATGCAAAAAAAATTGGGCTAACTTTACTGTTTTGTTTTTTTTTAAGCATGAAATTGTTTTTTTTCTGAAAAAAACGGTGTTCGAAAAATTGCTGCGCAAATACCGTGCGAGATAAAAAGTTGCAACGAGCGTCATTGTATTCTCTAGGGTCTTTGCTAAAAAAACATATATAATGTTTGGGGGTTCTATGTAATTTTCGAGCAAAACAATTATGAATTTTACATGTAGGAGAGAAATGTCAGAATTGGCCTGGATGCGAAGTGGTTAAACACTTATTAAGCATTATCCCACCCTTGTCAGCTAGTTATTTATCACAGGTATGCTGCCATGGAGGCACCAGGAAAACGGAAAATTGTATCAAACTTACAGTAATTTTCTTTCCTGGTGCCTATCCATGGCAGCATACGCTCCCACCCTCGGTATTCTATATTACAGAGAATGTTGGGGGAGGGACTATGCCTTTAATTTATGCTATTCACTAGTCCTGAGGGAGGAGTCGAGGCGGAGCTCTATCACAGGTATGCTGCCATGGATAGGCACCAGGAAAGGAAAATTACGGTAAGTATGATACAATTTTCCGTTTTCCCTACACTATCTATCTTTCCTCTGGCACTGGGCTCAGGGCAGTGTAAAAGGTTGTGCACTGCACCCACACAGGAAAATCAATGTAGATCGCTGAGTAATTAGAATAGATTTCTGAATCAGGACTCCTATCTAATTCTCTCCCTCAAAGCAGCAGCAGCAACCTTTCCCTACACTATCTATAGCAGAGTGACGTGCTGTGCTGTGTGCCTCTAGCTTATATAGAGGCTGAGTCACATGCTGCATTGGCCAATCACAGCCATGCCAGTAGGAGGCATGGCTGTGATGGCTTCTAAGGGCACACAAGTTAAACAAATGTTGATTGGTTGCTCTGCAGCTTTTTAAAATGCGCCATTACATTGCCGAACCCCCGAAACCGAACATACAGTAAATTGTTTGGGTTCAGGTCCGGGACCCAAAAACCCAAAAGTCCGGTACGACAGTTCGGGTTCGCTCAACCCTACTTACGTCGCTTTGCCTTTTGGCCACTTGGGGCATGCGCGCTGCCGGAGGCGCATGCCCACACCGTGTGCCAGGAGCTGATTAGAGTGCTCCAGTGGGCGCGATGACGCCGGGCTCCCGCGATCGCTTGTGACAGAGCAAGAACCGGGATCTGTGTGTGTTAACACACAGATCCCGGGTTCTCTCAGGGCAGTAGAGACAGATTGTGTGTTCATACTAAGTATGAACACGGATCTCTCTCTCCTCCTAGACATTCCCATCCCCCTACAGTTAGAACACAGTGAGGGATCACAGTTAACCCCTTGATTGCCCCCCAGTGTTAACCCCTTCCCTGCCAGTGACATTTATACAGTAATCAGTGCATTTATATAGCACTGATCGCTGCATAATTGCCAATGGTCCCAAAAATGTGTCAAAAAATGTCCGATCTGTTCGTCGCAATATTGCAGTCCAGAAAAAAAAAAACGCAGATCGCCGCCATTACTAGTAAAATAAATAAAATAATAAAAATGCCATAAATGTATCGCTTATATTAATCAATATACGCTTATTGCAATTTATTTTTTTACCAAAAATATGTAGAAGAATACATATCGGCCTAAAAAGGGGAAAACATTTTCTTTTGATAAAAAAGGTGGGATATTTATTTTAGCAAAAAGTAAAAAGATAGTGTTTTTTTCAAAATTGTTGCTCTTCTTTTGTTTATAGCGCAAAAAATTAAAACCACAGAGGCGTTCAAATATCACCAAAAGAAAGCTCTATTTGTGGGGAAAAAATGACGTCAATTTTGTTTGGGTACAGCGTCGCACGTCTGCGCAATTTTCAGTTAAAACGATGCAGTGCCGTATCGCAAAAAATGGCCTGGCCATTGAGCAGCCAAACTTTCCGGGGGTTAAGTGGTTAAGTTATGTTTGAATTTGAATGGTCCCCGTTTCCATTTTTATCAAAATCCTCCTTTAATATATCACTTTCTTGATGATTTATAATTAATTTACATTATTTTCTGTGAAAGTGCTGTTGCGCACAAAACGAATTGGGCTCTACAGTCTGTTTTTTGACTTTTATAAACATTTAAAAAAAAGAATTATAGAGCAATCCTGAAGCACACTATTTGTTTATGAACTGCTACTGAGTGGTTCTTTGACTGCATTAGTTAATGATACAAGGCTTGTTCAAAACAACAAGAACATACCTAAAAAAATCTGAGGATCTGGACCTAAAAATACAACATTTCATTTCTGTACGTACCTCTGACCAAGGGCCCAATCGCCACTGGGGAGGGCATGGTTGACGATTGCAAGGCTTTTTGGTTTCTGGGCGATTTTCACTGCAGTATTTACTATGTACAGATCGATTGGTGTTGTCACTGAGAGGCTGAATACACCGTACTATGCGACTCTGGTAGCCATTTTTTCCACAGGTCACAGTGCAAGGCTCCCAGTCTCCTGCAATCCAACTGTTACAAAAAATGAAAAACAGTAGGAAATCAGTGATATTTACACGGTTTATTTACAACTATACCAAACCTTCAAAACACCTTTTTTTTTTTTTTTGGTTTATTAGCATTTTTCAAAAGTGCAATACACTTAGAGTAAAATAATTTGCTAACTACTCTAAAAATATAAACGTGTCCTACCTTTTTAGATTTAGTGTGAAGTTTGACATTGATTTTCATTCACAATTTTTTTTCTTATGTCTGGAAAGTAATTTCCACTCTGTAGAACTAATACTTGTAAGAGACAACAAGGTCCAGACACCAATGAGAGACTGCAATCAATATATAAAATAGTGATCAAATCAAGGGGGGTTTGAGTTACTATCCAATCAGTTTCATGAGAAAGATGTCATTGTTCACTTTGGAGCCATCAAAGATTCCTCAATAATAGCGAATAGAAGTACCTATGGTAGGAATGTGAGAGAAAGGCAACACTGGGAGAGATCTGACACGGACGGACACCTTTGGGACACATGAAGGTCAGGCACATAGGAGTCCAAGAGAAATCAGCCATTGATCAATCTCCTGGGATCAGTAATATTTGATATGCTTTTTGATTAGTTATCTATCCAAGTTATGATTACTTGAAAATATTGGGTTTTGTTATTTAGATAGGTCTTCCATGGTGTCAGAGAATGGTTCGCAGAAGAACTGGCACATCTGCTAATGCCCAATAGCATTGCAGATTGGTACATAGGAACTCGCCAATGCAAATGCGCATGAGGGCACAAACGGCCACGAAGATTAACATGCAAGTGTGCACCCGAGTGTCAAGGCGCACGCAATGCGTGACAGATTCTGGCACCCAGTGGCCTATTTAAAACCAGCAGCATGATGCTGGATGATCTTCAACTCCCCCGTGTGTTCCTGAGTTTCTGTTATTATTGGATTTCCTGTTACCGACCCAGTCTTGTCTTGTTTCCATTCCTGGCTTTGACCCTCAGCTTGTTCCATTGACCTTGCTTCTGCTTGCTTATTCGCATACCTCCCAACATGTTGAAATGGGAATGAGGGACACCTACTAACAAATGTATGTAGGTATAGGACACACCCCCTGTCACACCCCCTTAAAGGAGAATTAACAAAAAAAAGGTTAATTAAATCCCCAAGGACTATTTTTTAACCACTACCATTCCTTTATATTGGCTTTTAAAATGTACAAATGCAGCAATTTAGAAATTGGATGAAAGGTTTAGCACTGGGAAACACTTTTTGAAAGATAAAAAGTGCATTTTGTATACAGCTATATAGATCAGACCAAAATGAGGGACAAATGAGGGGGAAAGAGGGACATTGCTCCAAATCAGGGACAGTCCCTCCAAATCCGGGACAGTTGGGAGCTATGGATTCGTGTATGACCTTGGTTTGCTATTTGGACTCCACTGCTGCCTGTTTACCAGTGTATGACCCTGGCTTTCTCCTGAGCCTGCTTGCTGCTTTACCCCTGGCTGATATTCTGTGTATGACTACTGACTTGGCTCCTGAGCCCGCTTCCGGCTATCCCTTCTGCCCAGTCTCATCTGGTGCATCTGAGGTACTCCTGTCCAGCAGTGCATCCTGCTCGTCCTTCCGACATCCAGCAGACATCTTGGCACTTCAGCCTGTCGCAGCTGGCAACCCCTGCTTATTTGGGCATAGCACTTCCTGTTACCACCTTCAGGGGGAGCCACAAGGGAAGCCCTATCAGCACTTTGTCCTCAGACCAGGTATGTGACACATGGTGTAGGGGTCGTGCTGCTTGAAAGTATTGGGTTTTGCTGCTTTTAAAGTGGTAATAACCCTAAAACCAAAAGTACAATATATTTCAGCTTACCAGTCATTAGATGTGGTGGCTTCATGAGTTTTATTTTTTAGGCTCTTTTCACCCGGTGACCCAGGCAGCAGCACACCTGTATTAGCGTGCCTACACTCTGAATGAAGGAGTAACAGAGACACCTTTGGGCAGCAGCATTATAAGTCTGATGGGAGAGTAGTGTTATGCCGCGTACACACGAAGGGACTATCCCGCGGGATTATCCGCTGGACCGAAGTCCAACGGATAATCCCCTCGTGTGTGGGCGCCGGCGGACTTTTTTTGGCCAAAGTACGGCGGACTAAAGTTTTAAGTTTGGTTTTAAAATTATCCGCTGGACTTGGCAGTCCGGCGGACAATCCCGCCGTGTGTAGTATGGTCCGGCGTACCAAAAAGGACGCATGCTCAGTAGCAAGTATGTCACGCACTCGCTCGGTCTGGTAAAACTAGCCTTCGTTTTGAAGCTAGCACAATCGTCACGCTGCTGATCTTTTTTTGGTATTTTCTGACAGCGGAATTTGTATGTTATCGTACTTGAAGAATGATTTTGCCTTGCTGCTTGTATATTCACGCAGAGTACTCCCGAACGTTTTTTCTTCAGCATTCTTTAGTGAAGTTATATATTTGTATATATATCTATATATATCTATATCTCTATATATATATATATATATATATATATATCTATATATATCTATATATATATATATATATATATATATTATATATATATATATATCTAGATATATATATATCCAAATCACCAAATTAAAAAATATATCTATATATCTCAATAGAAAATAAAATATATATATCTATATATACATTTATATATATATATAGATATATAGATATATACGTATATATATATATATATATATATATTATATATATATATATATATATATATATATATATATATGTATATATATCTCTATTTAGATATATTTTATTATTTGTTGGTTATCAAAAGGATTTGTTATTACACATGATACAATTGTGGAGTCAGCAGAGCTTGCCCTTAATTCAGATCTTAACCCTCACCTTTCCAGCGACTGCACTTGCAGTTCCATTGAAGTTGCACTTTACACTTGTATTGTCAAATGAATGTGCATTTTGGAAATGCCCTCCATATAATTTAGACATGTACCTGCCTACTCCTAAATAAACTATGTTTTTGAATAACAAGCACGTAGATCATTATTTTCTGGAAATTAAATTACCATTTATTGTGGTTTAAACAAACAAGGCAAAACAAAATAGGAAGGCAACACTGGAGCCACTTTGAGATTTTGTGAAGACTTTTTGCCCCAACGGCAGACATCAAGTTTGTGAAGGCAAAAATTAAGCTTGGGCATATTTGATCCAATATAGGGAGCACAAGAAGATTGACCAGGAATCACACAGACCAGGAACAGCAGCAGATGACATCTATGTCCCCAAGCTGTGGCACTACAACAGCCTGTGTCTTCTGTGAGACCAGACTGAAGCCAGGCAATCACTTCCGACTCTTCCCACCACGCTGCCCTGCACTCTTCCCTGCAGTCTTCCCTGCACGCTTCCTTGGAGGCTGACTTGTGGTAGGAGGAGGAGGAGGAGGAGGAGAGAAGAAGGAAGAGGAGGAGGAGGAGGAGGAGGAGAAGTTGCTGTCGGGCCTTCATGTGTCAGGCGGGTGGATTCTCTTAATTGACCCCTCAAACCCCCCTTAATAGCTTCAAAAATTAGGCACTCGCACAGGTGCCGTTGGCCCTTCTCCATTTCCAGCAACCTGCTGGCCAAGTAGGTGGCATAGGCCTCTTCTGGAATGGGGGGTCTTTGGAGAATCTCACTCGCCTGCCGAATAAGGTTGAGTGATTCCTCCTCAACCATGGTCATCCTCCTGGGCCTTCTTGGGGGTAAGGGCAGGGGTGGAGGTAGACTTCTTACAGTCTGGCTGACAGTCTGGCTCGTGCTGGGCCCAGCCACCTCCTGGCTCTCGCTGGTCATGTCCTCCTCCTCCATACCACTTGTCCCGGCATCATCCTGGGTCAGCTCATCCTGTGTGCAAATAAAATCAAAAATCAAACACATGTTTTTTGGTTTATGGCCTCCTCAATCATCCAATTGTAAACTTATGAACGTGCAGATAAATTTAAAAAAAGATCCAAAAGGCTATCATTTGGACCCCTGCATTTTCCAAGCAGATCACCAATGTTGTATAAGGCATTTTTGGCCACTACTGGATGTATGTATACACTATATATGTATCGATATGTAGCACCAACACTTTTTAGAAGTGTGCGCAATTTTTGGCTGTTTTTTTCCCAATTCTGAGTTCAGGGTGTTAATTGTTTCACATTTTTACGTTGACATCATTAATATTCACCCAATCACTATTTAGGCTACAAAATATATACCTGGCTCCAGCTGGGTGCATCAGCCTGCTCCAAGGTGGAGGGGTCTTCTCCTTCCGTGGAAGCCTCAGCTGGGGTGGAGGGAAGAGTGGAGGGAAGAGTGGAGGGAAGGGTGGAGGGAAGAGTGGACAGTGATTGCCTGGGTTCCATCTGGTCACCTAGAAAAGCCAGTTGGTTGTAGTACCACAGCTTGGGTACATAAACATTCTCTGCTGCTGCTCCTGATCTGACTGATTCCTCAATCTTCTTGCGCTCCCGCTTGTACATGTGCCTTAAACTTGAAATTCTGGCTTCAACAAACTTTATGTCTGCGTTGGGGACTTGAGTCTTCACAAAATCCAAAAGTGGCCCCAGTGTTACCTTCCGGACATCCCTATTTCCATATAAAGGGTTCTTCAGCTGCCACAGGTTGGCATTTTTACGGTACAGCGCAATGAATTCCGACATGAACTGGCTGCTGACATGTTTGTTTCTGTTTTGTTAGTAATGGCAATACAAAAGACCAAAAACACAAATGTTACTAAAAACGCACATCCAGTTTTTCAAACAAAACATTACACAACACACCCACACACAGGCAGCAACACAACCACACAGGCAGCAACCCCTACACACAGGCAGCAACCCTACACACAGGCAGCAACACACCCACACAGGCAGCAACCCCTACACACAGGCAGCAACACACCCACACAGGCAGCAACCCCTACACACAGGCAGCAACCCCTACACACAGGCAGCAACACACACATATCCTTAAAAAATGCAGGCCCAAAACCCAATAAACCACAGTAATGCATCCTAGAAAACACTTACCTTCGTACAGAGCGCTCGCTACTTCCGTTCGGGAACACGTGGGGGCCTTCAAACAGCCTTATATACACTGCGCACGCGTCGAAGTCCGCCTGCGTCCTCCGCGTCGCCCGCCCATAACGTTCCTCCTGACGAGTATTCCCCGCCCCGCTTCCCCTCGTTGCATTGTGGGTGAATAAATTCATGAAGATGGCGGACACATTCTCAGCCAGTAGCGCGGAGGAAAGCCCAGAAGCGAACACATCTGCATCCAGCAGCAGATATAAGGCCACCAATATGGCCTTTGAAGAGATGGTGGAGATGGTGGACATCCTCCAAAGGGAAGATTACGACGGGGAAAATGGCCCGTACCCTCGACCCAACTTGCGCAAGGACAAGATTCTCACTACAGTCGTCAGCACCCTGGAGCATAAATTCGGCGTACGAAGGGGCAAGGATCAACTGTGCAAGCGATGGTCCGACATCAAATCCAGGGAGCACGATCAGTACAGGAGAATTCGAAAAGCCATCAAAAAAAGTAAGTCAAGCACGTGCGCTACTATGGTTATACTTGATATGTCTAATCTTGCGCAGATGTTATTAGCATTCGTACGTGAAACTTGCGCAGATGTTATTAGCATTCGTACGTGAAACTTGCGCAGATGTTATTAGCATTCGTACGTGAAACTTGCGCAGATGTTATTAGCATTCGTACGTGAAACTTGCGCAGATGTTATTAGCATTCGTACGTGAAACTTGCGCAGATGTTATTAGCATTCGTACGTGAAACTTGCGCAGATGTTATTAGCATTCGTACGTGAAACTTGCGCAGATGTTATTAGCATTCGTACGTGAAACTTGCGAAGACTTGATGAAAGTTCGTTTGTCTTGATAACGTTTATTCAGTTTACCTGGCTTTGGGTTGTTGGAGTTGTAAGGTTGTTTATTATTGTCACTATCTATACTATTACTGCTGTAGTAAGGGTTTTATGGGTAACTTACACAGGGACTACAGAAGCTGTTTTGGGGGGGGGGGGGGGGGATAAATCTGTTAAGCAGGGTGTCAAGCTCCAAATTCATAAAAAATGCTCATCATCTACAAATACTGTAGGTGGTGACTTTTCTAAGAAGTACACTCACCTGTCCCTTGGATGCTGCAGCTACAATCTTTCATATTGGAATCATGAAATTTATCTTTGCGGCTTCACTTCCCGGGTCACTATTGGCCATGCGCCAGTTGCGCAATGCAATAGGACTGGTCCGCGCTAGCTCTGGGACCCCTGTGTGTCCCAGCAGACAGCACGGTGGGACGGGATGTGGCGTATACTTCTGTGGGAGTCTATGGCCGGATGTGTGTGCAAATACCTGCCTTACACAGGTATCTGCAACCCCTCCCCCCTAAAAGGTTCCAAATAAGACACCACAGGGGTGCAGGGATCCAATGAGCGGAAGTTCAACTTTAGGGTTGAAGGGCGGTTTAAGTATTGGAGTTTCATTAGATAGACATTTCAATTCTGTATTCAAGTAGGATCTTCTAACAAACTGCTAATAATTGGACAACACTTTTAAACAATGTTTAATAATCATATTTCGGCACTCAAATATCAGTGTGATTAAAAGTATACCTTTGTGTTCCATTACCATAGGGGGCAAAAGACTCAGACGTCAATCAGAACCTACCAGGACCTCCCGGCCTCACCAGACTAATTGGGCAGTTAGCCCAAGCCCACACGTGGATGTGGAGGAAGAGGTGCTTGAAGTGGATCAAATCTGCACCCCACCAAGTGAGTGTCTCAGAACACAGATTGAGCTAATAAATTAAGGTCTGCATGTTTTTGACACTTTTTTTCTTGTGTTTTATCTACCCAACTTTTAGGTGATGCTGATCTGGTTGTGGAAGGACAAGCTGCGGAGCCATTTTCCACAGACAGTGCCCACAGGCTTATTGGCCAGATCATGGCCTGGAATCTGCAGCTGGAAAACATGCAGAAGGAGATGGCCACCATGCAGCAGGGAATGAAGGACATGATTGATGTTTTGGGGGGAATCTAAAGACCCCTTTTCCATTTCCTAACATCAATCATGTCCTTCATTCCCCTTTTGATCCGCTATTTTTTATAAAATTTTAGAGGCCAAATTTTTTATATGCACATGGTGTGTCAACATGTGCTATGTGCCATCAGGGGATCTCAATGGACGCATTTTGTGTTTGCAACCCCTAATGCTAGTAGGTGAGAGGGAAGGGGTTTCACACACAAAACACGTCCATTGATTCCCCATGATGGAACATAGCACATGTTGACATTACCCATTTTCATGTTAAATTAGTGTGCATATTCTAAATTTGGCTTCTACTGTACATGGGTTACCTGTTGAACTTTGTAAGTTCCCTACTTTTACATTGTGTAAATATTTTAGAATGCTAATCAAAATTTTTTTACGTTTTTAAACCATGTTTTTATGTTTGTTTAAAAAAAAAAAAACTCCAAAAAAACTAAAAAATGTTGTGAGAAAAATACCAAAAAAATATTAAAAAACCAAAAAAAAAAAAAAAACTGTTGGTAAAAAAAAAAAAAAAAATGTTGTTAAAAAAAAAAAAAAAAAATAATTACCAAAAATGACAAAAAAAAAAAAAAAAAACGGAAATCAACAAAAAAAACCAAAAAAAAGAAAAGTTTGGATGCGCACTATAATAAAAAAAAAAATGTTTGCACAAATTAAACAATGTGTGGCTTCTTCTTTTTAAATACTACCATTTTGACCAAAACATGTTGTGGTTCATTGACAAAGGGGCTTATTTACTAAACGCAAACCAAGTTTGCCACTATTAATAAGTGCACTAGGACAACATATAAAACAGGCAAAATTAAAAGCAAAACAATACGGAAAAACCAATCTTTCAAACATAAATAACTGTATTTATTCTTTACAAAAAAATGATGTTTTAAGGGTCTGCTGCCATTGCAATGGCCCCCCTACCATTAAAATAATTTAAATAACGGTCCCGCACTTGCTGGGCTGATTGTGGGGCCAAACCAAGACGGCGATTATCCAGCCCGGTCATCTCGCCTTCCACTCCGGCCTCAGGCCCTATAGGTAATGTGTAGCTTCCAGAATGTTTCCGTAGATAATTGTGCATTACACAGCATGCAAGAATAATAGTATTCAGTTTGTACTCTGCCAGAGGTATGGATGTTAACAGCAATCTGAAACGGTTGGCCATAATTCCAAAGGCATTTTCCACAACCCTTCTTGCTCTGGCCAACCGAAAATTAAAAATCCTCCTCTCAGGGGTGAGGGATCTTTGGGGAAATGGCCTCATCAGGTGGTCACCCAGACCGAACGCCTCGTCGGCTATGAAAACGAACGGGAGTCCCTCCACATTCTCTTCATCTGGTGGCAGCTCCAGGCCACCAGTCTGGAGACGATGGCCGAACTCCGTCTGGTTGAAGACTCCTCCATCCGACATCCGGCCGTTTTTTTCCCACATCCACATAAAGAAAGTCATATTGTGCCGACACCACCGCCATCAACACTATACTATGGAACCCCTTATAATTCCAATAGTAAGACCCCGAATGGGGTGGGGGCACAATTCGGACATGTTTGCAGTCAATCGCCCCTCCACAGTTGGGAAAGTCCCAACGGGCAGCAAACTCGGAAGCCACAGTCTGCCATTCCTGTGGCGTGGAAGGACACTGTGAAGTCAAACAGAAAGATACAATTCTAATTATAAACCAGGCAAAACACCAAACTAAATACAACAAATTAACAAAAAATTTGGAACAACATATGTATTTATTTTGTTAGTCCTTGAAATAAAGCCAAAAGATTAAGGATAAGGGACAAATCTCTGATTGATGACCCCTCTGATGGCCCAGAGAAGATAATAATGGGGATGTGGGTGGGGAGTAATTAATTGTAAGGTCACACAATACACATGCAATTAATTAAAGAGGGTGTGAGTGGGGGGGGGGGGGTTAATTACAAGCTGACCAAAAACACATGCAATTAATTAAAGAGGGTGTGAGTGGGGGGGGGGGGGGGGGGGGGTTAATTACAAGCTGACCAAAAACACATGCAATTAATTAAAGAGGGTGTGAGTGGGGGGGGGGGGGTTAATTACAAGCTGACCCAAACCACATGCAATTAATTAAAGAGGGTGTGAGTGGGGGGGGGGGGGTTAATTACAAGCTGACCCAAACCACATGCAATTAATTAAAGAGGGTGTGAGTGGGGGGGGGGGGGGTTAATTACAAGCTGACCCAAACCACATGCAATTAATTAAAGAGGGTGTGAGTGGGGGGGGGGGGTTAATTACAAGCTGACCCAAACCACATGCAATTAATTAAAGAGGGTGAGTGAGTGGGGGGGGGGGGGGGTTAATTACAAGCTGACCCAAACCACATGCAATTAATTAAAGAGGGTGTGAGTGGGGGGGGGGGGGTTAATTACAAGCTGACCAAAAACACATGCAATCAATTTAAAAATGAGGGGCAAGGGGGGTGAAAGGGGTGAGGGGCAAGGGGGGTGAAAGGGGTGAGGGGCAAGGGGGGTGAAAGGGGGGGTGAGTAAAGCAGTACAATGGAGCTGTTAAGATACATTTTTAACCAAAGAAAGTGACTAGGCTAGGGGTGTTTAGGGGGCCAAGATTCCATGCTGGGGAGGTTGGTGCAAGGAAATATGCATGTGACCCACTAAATAATACATTCTTAAAGCAATTTCGATAAGTCAACCATAAAATACTATACAAAAAACAAAAATAATAAAAAATACAGGAATAGGGGACATTCATAGAATAGTCCTATCATGGTAATTAGCTAATGATGACATTGATGCACTACATTAGCAAACATACAAGACATAGGTAATTTGAAAAGAGAAGACTTACCTTAATGTATTCCTCCTGCAGGACGTGGATAATGGCAGAACAGGTCTCTGGAATAATGAGCCCCAGAGCCTGGGGGGAGATGCCTGTCGTGAACTTGAGGTCCTGCAAGCTTCTCCCCGTCGCCAAGTAACGCAACGTGGCGACTAGCCTCTGCTCCGCACTGATGGCTTGCCGCATGCAGGTATTCTGCCTGGTAATATAAGGGGACAGCGAAGCCAACAGACGGTGAAAAATGGGGTCCGTCATCCTGAGATAATTCCTGAAATCATCAGGATTATTCTCACGGATCTCACGGAGCAAAGGCATATGCGAGAATTGGTCACGCTGGCGCAACCAATTCTTGGTCCATGAACTCCTCCTCACCCTGTTCATGGACTGGGCTCGGGCCAAGGTGTTAACCGCAACACCGAGCCCCTGCACAGCACGAACTCGTTCCCGAGTACGTCCACACTCCATGGCTTCAAAACGGTCGGCTGATCAAACAAACAACTTAACCGAACGCACTGAAGAACAGCAAGGCCTATGAAGAACGACCTGGAAAACAGGAACGAGCGGACCAGAACGGCCTGAGAACAGGTAGGAACTGATCCACACGCACTGAAAGACAGATACAAACCTCACAAGCACAAACTGAACGGCAGAAGCGAGCGAATTAAGCAGAAGTCTGAGAAGCGCGAATCGTCTCTAACCAAACGTCAACTAACACGCGATACACACGAGATTAGCTGACGGTGCCCAAAGGGTGTCGTTTGGGATCTCGAGCTTCCTTTTTCTAGTCCCGTCGTACGTGCTGTACGTCATCGCGTGAACCGCCGGACTTTTTGCGTGATCGTGTGTGGTCAAGTCCGTTCGCTTTTTAGTCCAGCGGACTCAGCTGCAAAGTCCAGCGGATTGTCCGCTGGACTTAGGTCCGCAGGCAAAAGTCCGCACTTGTGTACGCGGCATTAGATTTACTAGCAGATTAAGTTACACTAAACAAATTGAAGCCACACTCCAGAAAAAAAAAATGTAAGCAGTTGCAGCAACAGTTTTTTTTTTCCTTTTTAGGATAAACGTTTTACATAAAAAAATGGTGCATTGTTCCTTTAAAATGAATGTAGTAATCTAAACTGATCTGACAAAAAATAATGGCATATAAAATTAATAAAGTATAAGTATAAATACAAAGTGGTGACATCACACGTGGTCTCCACCTGACCCATTTCCTCAAAAATGGCGCCTTCTGGGATTGGAGGATACCCAATCCCTCCAAAGGCTGGTTACACGGGTGGCTTTTAATGCTTGTTTTCTTTGCCTCATTGTAACTGCATTTCTAATGCCCTATACACACGATAGGATTTTCGGATGGAAAATGTGTGATAGGACCTTGTTGTCGGAAATTCCGACCGTGTGTAGGCTCCATCAGACATTTTCCATAGGAATTTCCGTCACACAAAATTAGAGATCTGGTTCTCAAAATTTCCTACAACAAAATCCGTTGTCGGAAATTCCGATCGTGTGTACACAATTCCGACACACAAAGTGCCACGAATGCTCAGAATCAAGCAGAAGATCAGCACTGGCTATTGAACTTCGTTTTTCTCGGCTCGGCGTAAGTGTTGTACGTCACCGCGTTCTTGACGTTTTGAATTTCTGACCAACTTTCTGTGACCGTGTGTATGCAAGACAAGTTTGAACCAACATCCTTCGGGAAAAATCCCATGGATTTTGTTGTCGGAAAATCCTATCGTGTGTACAGGGCATCAGATTTTTTAATAAATACATTTAACTGGTTCACACTATGAGGCTTCTCCCTATTTCATATATGTTACCCTGATGAGTGGAGCTCATCCGATTCACGGTATAGAGACATGCATACTATGAAGCTACCGTCTTGGAGATTGAGTGCAGGCTTTCTTTGATCTCTGTAATCAAGATCTACATGTTTTGGTAAGAGGCCATCTGCTTACACTTAGGAGCACCCTTTGCCACACTGGAGCACCTTTGGAGTATTATGTCGTAAAGTACCTAGCACTTTATTTTATTGCCACTTCCCATTGTATTTTTAATACACTTTTGATTCATATTGTACTTTGCACAACATATTAGAACTTGCACTTTATTCTATTGCTACATGGAACTGTATAGTGTTAGATTTATTTAAGGTTGAATGTCACGTGTGTTCAATTTAAAGGACCAACGCACCACTTTGTGCTTGCACTTTATTGCTTTTTATATGCCATTGTTTTTTGTCCGATTAATTTAGAGTTGATTACCACATTCATTTTAAAGGAACAGCGCACCATTTTGAGCAGCCATGTGATCTCCCCGGATGATGTCAGAGGGAGATCTCGGCCCATCCTGCAGAAGTCAATCCTCAGAGGTATTCAGCATCCGCGAGTCATGTGACCGGCCTGAAGATCGCTCTAAACGGGTATTTACAAGACTTGTTTTTATTAAAAAAACATCTACAGTGTGCTATGCCTAGCTCTAATAGAGGGACTATATATATCTGGGTTAACAAACACTTTAACTACCTAAATTTTGGTAGTGAAACATTTTCAGCAGCCCCCATTGCCTTCTGCAAATGTAAGTGAACCAGGCAATTCAGATTTTAACTTTTGTTAGAACCCCCGAACATTATATACATATTTTTTTAAAGCAGGGGCCCTAGAGAATAAATTGGTGGGTTTTGCAATTTTTTATGCCACACGGAATTTGCGCAGTGATTTTTCGAACGCACTTTTTGGGAAAAAAAATACACTTTTTAAAATTGTAATGCAAAAAAACACAATATATAACCCAATTTTTGTAAAATATAAAAGATGATGTCATGCCGGGTAAATAGATACCAAACATATCACGCTTCAAAATTGTGCATGCCCGCACAAAGGCGACAAACGATGTAAAATTTACTATCCATAGGGATCGCTTTAATAGCCTTTATAAGGTTACCACTTCATATGTACAGAGGTGGTCTAGTACTAGAATTACTGCCCATATGATCTGATGTTCGTGGTGATACCTCACGTGTGGGATGATCGCGGTTTGCGTGTGTTCAGGACCAATGGAAGTGTTTGCCTTTTTTTTATGCCTTTTGGGACAGCAATAGGCATGTTACCGGTACTCTTTATGGAGGGATCTAGGGTCTATAAGACCCCAAATCCCTCCTTTGCACTTGAATGCATTCAAAACACCAAGATCTGCATTTTTGAATATTACATTTTTTTTTTAAACAGACACCTTTAAGATTCCAGTAAATCAGAAGTGATGTCATGACATCGCTTGCGGGTTACCATATCCAAGACCCAATCAAAGCCTATTTCGGCTTTCTTCAGGTCTAAAGTCAGCTGGCAGACGTGCCGGCTGGTCGCTCTGGACGGGAGAGCCCAGGCGAGTGGCAGCAGAAGGGGGGGTTTAGTCCCCTCCCGCTGCTTGCAATAAGAAGCTGATCGTCGGCTCTAAACAATGGTACCTGGGCGATGCCTGCGATGCTGCTTGAAGTCAAATGACCTACAGGTTAGTGATTTGGCGGCAAATGGTTAAATAGTTACGGTAAATGCTATAATACTTTTATCTATGAGGCTGAATTAAGCAAAACAATAGCAGCTAGGGGGAAAAAAAAACACAAAAATTGTAGAGTGCTTCATAACTTGTGAATTCAAAACCACTTGCCTAGCACTGCGGTGTATCTTGTAGGATAAAAGAATATAATGTAGTGTGTACTACAGATCCAAGTATTGATCCAACAAGGTTCGTATAGCCAGGAAATGGTATGAAGGTATAGGGAAATCCTTCCCACTTTGTGCATAGCGCTAGTCCCATATAGGGCAGGGTTCACCGTCGCAGTGAGCATACTCCTTGAAGGTGTCTTCAGGGTCTGGGTGCCATAAGCACCATGGCACTGGACCTGTATAGCATCCTGCTGGTAACTCACTCATTGCCCCACGAGCCAATGTGAGTGCTTAACTCAAGATTCCATGCTCCAATCGAACATTACAGATTGGCCTGCTATCTTGAACCAGGGTGCGGCTCCCAAGGTATACACTAAGGATAACTGGTAACTTTCAGTTACATCTTGAAAAAAGTGTCAGTTAAAAAAAAAAAAGGAAAAAAAAACCCCCAACATGTGAAGGGGTCCATCATCTAAGGACACTAGCAACCGGAGCCTTATGAAGTGTGCGTGGTTATGGGGATACAGTGGGGGTGGTCCCAGCAAAAATGTACCTGTGTCCAGTCAGGAAAGTAGGCATTATGTGAAAGTAGCATCATATAACCCATAGTCTGATTATCAAATCCAGTTTCCTGTACTGTATGATTAGCATATATGGATTTCTGTAAACTAGAGTTTTGCTTCAACAATATGAAAAATCTGAATCCAATACAAACAAGAAAATAAATATACAGTTACAAATTTAAAAGGATGCTGATAGGAAGAAATCTGAAATTAGTTTCAGACAAAGACTTACATGGGTTGTGAACACTCTTGAAGATTACATGTTCTGCGAATAGGTTTTAGTTTGGGAATAGATTCACACATCTTCTTATTCACCATTTTGTGGTCCGATTTCCTTCGACAGCCATATTTTGTGAATTGATAGCCTACAAAACAGCATAATTTTTACTTACAGAACTTGTGTATATTGAGAACATGGCAAGGCATACAATAACACTAAAAGTACAAAGAAGCCAGGGGAAAAATGTGTTTGTGATTCTGGAAAAGGTATATAAAGGCCAAATCTTCTCCCAACATTGAACAAAACAATTGCAACATTTCACATTACTACTACTACAATAAATGAATGTACCAGCAAAGCATCCAAATAGGTTAACAAAATGCTCTTTGGAACATCGTTCCCAAGATGGCGAGGACATGAGAGCACATAGTGTCTCAGGGAGGGAGGAGCCTGATCAGAACATCTGACGGACCAAGCCGAGGGTGAGCGCGCGGTATGAGAGACCGCGGGATCCCTCACTGATGACCCCCCTGTGCTACAGAGAGATCAGCCAGTGAGCCGGCACCATTTACAGCAGCACGCCGCTCGGGATACCGGCGCGAAATGAGGAGGACGCCGCTCGCTTAAACTACATCCTGCTGCTCCGTCCCAACGCCCCCATGACCCGGAACCCGCCGCCCTAAGGACCCGACCCCCCCCTCTCACTTCCACGCCGGACAAAGTGCTGCAGCAATCAGAAAACCCCCTCTCCTTAAAAAAATGGGTAAGAGACGAACCACAAAGATCCTTGGATGCACAGAAGACAGCAAGGGTAAGTCCCCGTATTAAGGGGAACGTGACAGTGGAACATATTGGAGAGGGTAAGTGCCTGGATTCAATGATATCTGTATAAAGGAAATGCAAATAGTTGTGTCCATGATATCTTAAACATACCTTAAACAAGACACCATATAAAAACGCTAATTAAATGCAAATCACAGAAGCGCTACAAAGACATGAAACGTGAGAGATAAGAGGGAATTGAAAGACTGTATTAAACAACGGGTAAGCAGTACGAATACAGCATAGAGGCATAGAAGTTGCACATATGAAGAGATGCTTTTGTCCTTTTTTTTTTTTTCCTATATAACTATTTATGAAAATAAATGCAATTAAATACATAATAGGAGCCAAATGAAACAAGAAATAAATCTGGCGCAATAAACTGTGTAATAGAAAGCGAAAAACGCCAAAGACACCTGAATCTGGAAAACACGGGGTAAAACCCCTCTGCTTTTTTTCTTTGCATTTTTTCCGTCCTTGTATTGGTTACAGCCGGGTATTACGCTAAGGACCGGCAGCGAATTAGACAAGATATACCATACAGAGATAAAACTTATAAATGCTACTGGTATGATCCTGGATCCATCTCCCTTTTTTTTTTTTTTTGCTCTGTTTTCTTTTCTTCCCCCTTCCTTCTCCCTTTTTTTTTTTCTCTCTGTCCCCCCTACTTGTTTGTAAATGGGAAAACTAAACGCCAGAAACCCTAAGTATCTGCCCTTATTAGGCCTTTTTTAGGCCCTATTTCAATGGTTGAGTACAAGCGTAAAGCACTGTTGAGAAGTAGGGGAGGGGGGGAGAGAGGAGGGAGAGGGGGAAAGAGGAAAGCAAGATATATAAAGGACTGAGATACGAATAAAGGGCTACCTAGAAAATACAACTACAGAGGAAAGGGTAAAAATTATAAAAAATCTTGCCCCCTCTACCAAAAATCCATTTGACTCACTCGGCTAATTACATTGACTTTTTGAGGGGTCTCCACCTTTCTTTGCATCCCAGGACAGTCAAACCGACACTCTGGGGAAAAGGAAAATTTTTAAAAAGGGATCTGCTAGTATGAAAGGAAAAACACCGAAAGCAAGTGAAGTTAAAACACCAAAGAATAAAGTAAGTACAAGTACAATCAAACAATATTTGGTAAAAGGTTCAAGTCCCAAAAGCCCAGGACCAGAAGAGCAGAAAATGATTAAACAAGCGAAGAAAAAGGAAACAAATAAAAAGAAGGATGACCCGGTCGGAGCCTCTGGGGGCGAAACGACTATAGAAAGCGAGCAGGATAGGAGTGCCAGTGAAGACATAGCCAACACCGCACAGATAGCTACAAAACTAGAAATTTCGGAGATGTTAATCCGAATGGAGAACGCAATTAAAACAGAGATAACGGCACTCCGAACAGACCTAAGTCACTTGCTTACCCGAGTGGAGGAAAATGAAAACAAAATTGACAATCACATACTGGAACTAAACGCAGTAAAAGACCAACTTAAAGAAACAAGGAAAACGCAGAGGAGAATCAGATATAAGTTAGAAGAACAGGAAAACCAAAGTAGACGACAGAATCTAAGGATTCACGCTCTTACAGAGGAAAATACCGAAGACCTCAGGGTAGTAATTAAGGAGATTCTTGGCCCAGTATGGAACAAGGGCCCTGAAAATGAACTTAAAATTGACAGGGTACACAGACTTAGGAGGCCTCAACATATATCACCAGACAGCCCGAGAGATATTTTGGTTAGATTCCAGAATTTTGAAGATAAGTTGGCAATCTGGAATAACCTAAGAGGCAAACCCCCATTAAAAATCAACGGGACTGAAATACAAATCTTTATAGATCTGGCCCCAGAGACGTTGGCCAGAAGGCGATTCCTTAGACCCTTACTAGCACAAATGAAAACAGAGAATATAAAATATAGTTGGGGGTTCCCAGCTTGTTTAATAGGATACAGTGAGGGCAAATCGGCAAAACTGAGATTTCCAGAAGAGCTCCCAGAATTCTGTAATGCCCTGGGATTGCAGGCAATTGAAATCCCAGAGTGGAGGGAGAGAGAGGGGGTGTAGGGTCCCATCCACCTCGAGGGAGACCCCCCCCCCCCCTAGGGAGATTGTTTTTTTTTTTTTTTTTTGTGTGTGCCCCTGGGGGGAGGAGGCGGGGAAGGGGGGATCGAGGGAGGCACGGGTTAAAACAGGGAGGAGAGAAAGCTTGGTCCAGCATACCCACCCCACTCCCCTCCTGGGAATATCCCGTGGGAGGGGCGCGGAAAGTGGGTAGAGATCAGAGCAACACCTCGAGACTTGAAGACTGAAAGCTGAAACCGGAAAAGATGTTCGGATCAGCCAACGGTCTAGGGACCAGAATTGGTCAGGAAGAAGGGCAAGGGGGGGGAGGTAAGGGAGGGGGAGTGGAGGGGAGGGGGATAGGGGGAGGGAGGAGAAGGGTGATAGGGAGGAGGGGGGGGGTCTGGTGGGGAACAATACCTCTCATCTTTTTGGAAAGGAAGGAAAAAAAAAAAAGAAGAAGAATTAACACAAGATTAAGTTTCTGACATATAATGTTCGTGGATTGAATATACCTGCCAAAAGACATAAAGTCCTAACAGAGCTTAAATACCATCAAGCGGATATAATCTTCCTCCAAGAGACTCATCTCTATTTAGGGGCCAATGTAAAATTATACATCCCATTTGGTTTTATGCTGATTCAACGACTAACAAAGCAAAGGGAGTTGCAATAGGGTTCTCAAGAGAAACTAGGTTTAAATTAGAGGAAAGGCTCATAGATCCAGAGGTGAGATTCCTCTTTCTAAGAGGGTTTATAGGGGAAACAGAATGCACTTTGGGTAACATATACGCCCCAAATAAAAACCCATCAAAATTCCTAAAAAGAATGATAGGGATCCTGGCGCAGTTCAGGAGAGGGATAGTTATAATGGCCGGAGATTTCAATCTATGCTTAAATCCTCAAGAAGATAGTACGTCACATGTGCAGGGGACGGGACAGGCGTCCCTAAGGCCCCTTTCACACCGGGGCGGGGAGCCGCCGTGACGGTAAAGCAGCGCTATATTTAGCGCTGCTTTACCGTCGTTTTCAGCCGCTCGCGGTGCGGTTTTACCCCCCGCGAGCGGCCGAAAAAGGGTTAAAGACCCCCCCCGCAGAGCGCCGCCGTAGCGGCGCTTTGCGGCGGTATTGCGGCGGTTTCACCGCGGTGTCCCATTCTAATCAATGGGAAGGAGCGGTATAGGAGCGGTGAACACACCGCTCCTATCCCGCTCCAAAGATGCTGCTAGCAGGACTTTTTTTGTCATCCTGCTAGCGCACCGCTCCAGTGTGAAAGCCCGCCGGCTTTCACACTGGAGTTAAAGGGGCCGGATTTTTTCATGCGGTGAACAGGCGCTATTTTTAGCGCTGTACCGCATGAAAAATGCCCCGGTGTGAAAGGGGCCTTAAAATATTGAAACAAAAAATGTATCAAAACCAACTGGTGGATGTGTGGAGAGCTCTCCACCCTAAAACACGGGACTATACCTTCTTCTCCCCTGTACATGGGACGTATACACGTATTGACTATTTTTTGATTGACCATAATATACTCACTAAAGTGACAGAGGCCGAGATAGGGATATCTACACTTTCTGACCACTCCCCAGTAATGATGACACAGAAACCAGCTTCCAATTGGATATTAAATGATATACTTCTTAGCGAAAAACAAAATATAGAAAGAATAAACGAGGAATTGACGCACTTTTTCGAAACTAACGACACGCAAGATATCTCATATTTGACTTTATGGGAGACACACAAGGCATATATAAGAGGCATCTTCATATCCATGGGGGCGGGAAAAAAAAAAGGCGAGAGAAAAAGAAATGAAAACCTTAACAGAGGAAATATACGAACTAGAACAGCTACATAAAAAACCAGAAGGGAGACACCAAGAAATCTACCATCAACTTATATCCAAAAGAGAAGAACTTAAAGACTTATTAACCCAGGATACAAAAAGGGTCTTTAACAGAATTCTGAAGGGGAAATATTTAGGAGGTAATAAAATTGGGAAACATTTGGCAAAGACCCTGATGAAGGAAAAGGCAAGAAACTACATCGAAAAAATCTGAAACAAACAAGGAGAAGTAGTTTTTAGAACAAAAGAAATAGCCGATGTTTTCCGAAATTATTATAGTGCACTCTATGATGTTAAGAAAGGCAACGTAGAAAATGGAAAAGCAAATAAAATAAAACAGTTTTTAGATAAATCAGGAATTTCTCAACTAAGTTTGAATGACAGTGAAGATCTAGAAAGCCCCATTACTGAGCAGGAAATTAAAAAAGCTATCCTAGAAACACCAGCAGGGAAAAGCCCAGGTCCGGATGGATTCTCCATAAATTACCTCAAGAAATTTGAAAAAATTTTGATGCCCCGGCTCTGTAACTATATGAACGGACTTGGCACAGATTACGGATTAAGCTCTGAAGCACAGAAAGCACTGATTACTATAATTTTAAAAGAAGGAAAAGACGAAATGCTATGCCCAAGTTACAGACCGATCTCTCTCCTGAATTTCGACACAAAATTATATGCTAAAGTATTGGCAAATAGACAGAGACAAAATGAAAGAACTGGTCCATATGGACCAGGTAGGTTTTGTGTCAGGAAGAGAGGGACGTGACAATGGAGTTAGAACACTCCTCTTGCTGCAAAAAATGAAAACCCATGGGCCCCCAGGACTATTTCTGTCAATTGATGCCGAAAAAGCATTTGACAGAGTAGACTGGGGGTTCATGATGGAGACACTGAGGCATATCGGGCTGGGTGCCAGGATGCTGCAGAGAATCGGGGTATTGTATGAAGCACCAACTGCAGCAATAAAAATCAATGGGGACTCCTCAATTCCCTTTGTCATGAGAAATGGGACGAGACAGGGGTGTCCCCTGTCCCCATTGCTTTTTGTGCTCTCGCTGGAACCATTATTGGCAACAGTCAGAGCAAATGGGGATATCAAGAGAATAAAAATCGGTGACGTCGAGCATAAGGTCGCGGCCTTTGCAGACGACCTGCTGTTCTATGTCTCCGAACCTAGACATACAATGCCACGATTAATCAAAACGCTAAGACAATATGGAGAAATAGCAAACGTTAAAATCAATTCAAACAAATCAGAAATTTTAAATATAAATGTTGAGCCAAAAGAGATGCACGAGCTACAAAAAGAATATCCTTTTCCCTGGAAGCAGAAAGGCTTAAAATACCTGGGTATTAATTTAGCAAACTCAGTAGAACAGTTATTTAGTGAGAATTATATCGCATTATTAGATGAAATTAAAAAGGAGACCAAAAAACTATCTTCAAAGCCTTTATCATGGTTCGGTAGGATTAATACAGTTAAAATGGTATTACTTCCCAAAATTACATATAAATTTTCAATGTTACCAATCCCCCTCCCAGATTATTATTTTCAAACCTTAAAATCGATAATAAACAGATTTATCTGGCAAAACAAAAAACCTAGGATCTCTAGCAATATCTTAAAGCAGAACAAGGACCAAGGAGGACTGGGGATTCCGGACCTTAAAAAATATTATTATGCGATCATAGGGGCACGAGCAATAGAGTGGGCACGGGAAACAGAAGACAAACACTGAGTTAAAATGGAGAATATTATAAGCGGGGTAAGTTTAAGAAGGGTAATATGGGTTCCACCACAGTTAAGGGGTTTGGGTATGAACACACAAAAAATAACTAAAAATGTATTAAAAATATGGGATTTATTACACAAACAATATAAGTGGGAGTATAACTCACCGTTAATGTTTTTGAGTGATAATGAGTACTTTCCACCAGGAAAAAGACACATAGGGGGCCAATGGTTAGGAGAAAACATGCAATTGAAAGATATAATGCATAAAGGAAAAATAAAAACATTAGAAGAATTACAACACAATGGGGCACAAATAAGAATTAATGAGTGGCGATATCTGCAGCTGATCCATTTTGTAAGAAGCCTCCCCCAACCGATTAGAACAAAAGAAAAATATACAGCACTAGAAAAAATTTGTGCGGATGTGGGGAGAAAACAAAAAAAAAAAAAAATTATATCCCGACTATATACAGCTATCCTTGCAGAGGAGCAACCGGAGATACCGCCTTTCCTTTTTAAATGGGGCACGGATTTGGGTTCACATGAGTATATGCACAAAATTAAAAAAATACTGAAACTAACTCACAAATCAGCTATTGACACTATGACGACGGAGATGAATTATAAATGCCTCTCTAGATGGTATATGACACCGGATAAATTAAATAAAATTCACTCAGATAATCCACAGAATTGTTGGAGGGGATGCAATAAGTTGGGCACAATGGCCCATATTTGGTGGGAGTGCCCAAAAATAAAAACATTTTGGATAGAGATTCTGAGCCTCATAAAAGCAATCACGGACATGAATATAAAAGAAGATCCCTGGATATGCCTATTCTATGGGACCGAGGATCCAATAAAGCAATATACAAAAACATTAATACCGCAGATGTTAAATGCAGCCAAGGGTCTTATCCCGAAAAAATGGCAGCAGGAAGAAGCACCCACTAAAAGAGAGTGGGTCTTAAAAGTGGAAGAAATGTACCACCTTGAAAAACTGAGGTACAATGGAGAAGAAAGAGAAGAAGAAGAACTGAAACAATGGGAAAAAATGGCAGACTTTTAAGCAGACATGGGAATATGCCGAAACTATCATATGAATAGAATGATATAGCGAAGGATGTCCGCCACAAAAAGACGAGAGGTATTGGGAAATAGGGAGGGTGGGTGGGAATGGGAGAGGGGAGGGGAAGAATGGGAATAGGCAGATAAAAAGAAAATTCCACACATTATAAAAGTGAAATAAAAATTTAAAAGAGATAATATATATAATATGTAAAATGTTAAACTGCACGGTTTAATCCTTTTCGCAAAACAAAACTCCACGATGATGTGAAATATAACGAGAGATATAAATGAACGTGAAGTTGAATAATAATCTCTTGAATATGGCTGAAGTGAAAAAAAAAAAAAAAGAAATAAAAAAAGAAAAAAAAAATGCTCTTTGGCAAATGTAGACATCTTAGAAAAATAAAGTAAACCTATAGTGAAGTTAAGCATTGTAATCTGCTATTGTGAAAGCAATTACTCCAGACATCTGCAAATAGTGTCCACTAAACCCTGAGTATTCCAATATGAAAATACAGACTTCCTAGTTATAGTTGACACCACCTCTCATGTGTCCTGATTGGCCAGTAAAGCCAACCATCCCATTGATTAGCCAATCAGGCAAAGATATAGACAGAAGGTGTGAGCAAGTGCTTTGAGAACAAGGAAGTATTTGCAAACTGTTGTGTCCTAGGTTTAGGTGATCTTGAAAACACAGACTCTTCATGCAGGCAGTTGAACATGTTTACTATTACTTAACAGAGGCAGATAACATAGTTGAACTTTGTACACTTGCAGCTTTCCACCTGACCCATGTAGATAAACAGCTGGACAGGAGCAGCATCTATGCAGGTGGACGTACCTATATGCGGCAGCAGTGCGGTCTGTGAGCGCTGTGTCGCTCTGACACAGCGGATCACAGTTCAGGGTACAGGGCCAATTTACAAGATCACAGATCAGGGTCCTGTACTGACCCTGGTCTGTTTATTGACCATGATTCTGCCTAGTGTCTGGACTGATTCTTTGCCTGTTTGCTGACACTGCCTGAAATGACTCATCTGCATGTCCGGCTAATAACGTTCCTGACACTAGTCCCACCCACCCCCCCTGTGAGCAACTGCATTCCTGGAACCACAGGAGTGTCTGTTTGTGATGGACCCTGGTACTCAAAAAAAGTATATCCAACGTATACGCTTCCCTTGCCCGGTAACAGAATGATACCAAATCCTGCATCCCACCCAGTCATTTATCGGGACACAGCATAGGGTGGTGAAAAACATTATTGAAACACAAGCACAAAAAGATATACACTCTGGGAACATCCCCCCTTCTTTGTGTAATTAAACAGGGTGGGGAAAACTGTACGTCAAGTAACATGAGCAGTACTGTCTCTTGGCCCAGGCCTAGGGTGGCACTGTGCGGGGGGTGGCAAAAAAGCTGCCCCTCCCTGACCCATCCTCCCAAGTCCCGCACGGAATAAAAGTGACACTGGGAACATTCCAGAATGCAGGGGAGAGGGGCGGACTGAGCCACGGAAGCGCTGGCTCAGCTCCGCCTCCACCTGACTCCTGGCCACTGGTTGCTAGAGCCGCCTGTCGTCTAGCAACCAGTGATCTCAGGCCTGCGACTCCCTCCCTGCCCAGCAATCAAAGCAGAGGAGGACTTAACTTCCTCCTCCTCCAGCGCGGAGGTGCTCAAAACAGCTGCCCGGCCCCTTGAGCTGAGCCCTGCTCCTTTGTCATGGTCCTGGAGAGTCTGCCGTTGGTCCGGTGTCGGTGGGGTGCAGGGAGGCGGCATTTTCAAATAGCAAGAGGGAGGCCCAGGCAGCTGGGAAGAGGCTGATAGCTTGCCATAACCAAGAACCCGGGAGTGAAAGAAGACTACGCCTCACCGCCACCCTGACTTGAGCAGCATCCCCGGCTCCTCCCAGAATGGCAGAGCCTGCACTCCTTCTCCAACTCCTCTCCCAGCTGTGACTGTCCTGGAACAGGAAGACAGGCTGACCGAGGACAGGGGTGAGGTAGGTGCATCACACACACCTACCAACAAAGACAGGGGCTCTGCCAGAGACAGGGGCTGCCTGGGACAGTCACAGGGGGCGACAGTAGGGACTGCAGGCAGGGCTAGGGGGTCTCTCTCTTCCACCCCCCTCTCCCCTCCTCTCTTACACCCACCCTTCTCTTTCTCCCACCCCCCTCTCTCTCTCCCACCCCCACACATGCACCCCCTCTCTCTCCCACCCCTCCCCTTCTCTCCCACACCCACCATCCCCTCTCCCACCCCACACATCCACCTCTATCTCTCCCCCCTCTTACACCCACCCCCTCTCTCTCCCACCCCCCTCTTACACCCACCCCCCTCTTACACCCACCCCCTATCTTTCTCTCACTCCTCTCTCTCCCACATCCCCTCTCTCTCTCCCATCCCCTCTCTCTCTCACACCCACTCTCTCTCTCTCCCACCCCCTCTCTCTCACACCCCATCTCTCTCACACCCCCCTCTCTCCCACCCCCACACACCCAAAGCCCTCTCTCTCCCACCCCCCCTTTCTCTCCCTCTCACCCCCACACACCCATCCCCCTCTCTCTCCAACCCCCCCTCTCTCTCTCCCACACACCCATCCCTGTCTCGCCCACTCCCACACACCTACTTCCCCTCCCTCACACCCCCTCTCTCTCACTCCTCTCTCCCACCCCACACGATCACCCGCCTCTCCCCACCCCCTCTCTCTGCCACCCCCCTCTCTCCCTCTCTCCCCCACCCCCACCCCTTCTCTCTTATACCCCCATCCCCCTCTCTATCACACAACCACCCCCTCTCTCCCCCACACCCCCTCTCTCTCACACAACATGCATATGTGATCATAACCCAAGCACAATAAATATATATGAATATGGATACACCAAAAATGTTATTAAAATATATAAATGAATATAAAAAATGTATATAGAAATGTAAAAATATATGTGAATCCAATATAGCACTCTAGTCCCTTTAGTTGAAATGATTAGTGTTCCAATAAAGTGCTTAGTGCTAGTGAAAGAGATGCGCTGATCTAATTTCCTCTTCAGAAAGTGATCACAGCATACAGGACTTATCCGTGCTACTATTGTGGCTGAACTCACCAGAATTTTCTCCCCCTCCTGGGGTATGAGACATTCACAGTTTTTGCCAATTTGATAAAATCTTAAAAACCATCATACCACCAAGACCTACTTTCATTTACAGAAAGGTGCCAAATCTAAGGAATAGATTGGTACACAATGCCCTAGACCCACCAAAGCAAATAAAAATTTCCAAAGATCTTTAAATGTGGGAAATGCCTTCTGTGCAGGGTCAGTAAAAAAAAACAGTAAGAAAAAGACAAACTTGACCTCATTGGCAGATGGAACTTGTCATAACATAATGGAACTCATCACATGTAGTAGTACTCATGTCACGTATGTGATAGAGTGTCCCTGCCACATGCAATATGTGGGTAGGACTACGAGATAATTACGTGTAAGAATCCAAAAACATAACCAATATCAAAAACAGGTTTAATAAACAGTGTCTCAAGACATTTTAGGGACTATCACAATAGAGATCCCACATGTATGATTTTCTATGGCAAGATCAAAGGGCATTGGAGAGGGGAATATAAGAAAATTAAAATTTCCCAGAATTAAGCCAAATGCATTTTCCAATTAGATACTCTCCAACCTACAGGATTGAACATCGATGTAGATCTAAACAGTTTTTAACACATTTTTAATTTTAAATCACCATGTGTGAATCCTCCTAATTCTATTCTCCTACATCTATTTCCTTTGAGCTACATTATCAATTTCCTAAAAAGATTTTTGTTTAAATTATTTAATTGTACTACCACTAGAGGCAAACTACCTTTGCCTTTATATGTTTATAGGCATGTATATATACACATGTATCTCCCTCTCCAACATTTCTCTCTTGGTATATCCATTTATATTTTATATATTTTTTATATATTCATTTTTATATTCATCATTTTTTAATGGATCTCATGATTCAGGTTTAAAGCTTCCTTTATAATCCCAACCATTCATAATTTTAAATATGTATAATTCATTTAGTATATACCAATTCATTGCTATCTGCTTGATACCTTTAAATTCAGGCTTTTATAACCATGGTGGGTTTAGTCTAGTTTTTTGCATAAATTATCATTGTATTTTTCAGGATAAAAGGTTTGTATGTAAATGTCAAATCATGGTGTTTTGGAATGTTGTAACAGTATTTTATGTTTTGAGTACCTTAAAAATTATATAGTGCAGCGCGACTTTTAACATTGATACACAATATAAGATATGGCTAGAGATGATGGATTGACCTTTCTTGCATGTTACAATTAGTTTTTGTTACAAAGTGGGACTTTATCCCGATTCTATGGCGAATATATACATTTATCCACTCCCCGACCGGCGCACACAGATGTACGTCAACAGAATGGCACGGACAGGCATAAGGGCGTACAGGTATGTCCCTTTGAAAATGCCGCTATGCCATCGCGTGCTCACTGCCGGTGGCACGCACACACGCCGGTTGGGACTCCCGTGAGTACGGTTGCGGGCCCCGCGGACTCGATAGCCGTGGGGATACCCGCGATCGCTCCACGGGGAGAACGAACGTGGAGATGTGGAAGTAAACAGCATCTCCCTGTTCTGCCTAGCAACAAGTGACACTGATCTCTGCTCCCTGTTATTGGAGCAGAGATCAGTGATCACTAACACACAGCCACGCTTCCCACAGTTAGTAACATGCCCCTAGGACACACTTAACCCCTACACTGCCACCCCCTAGTTAACCCCCTTAACTGCCAGTGTCATTTACACAGGAATCAGTGCATTTGTATAGCACTGATTGCTGTATAAATGACAATGGTCCCAAAAATGTGTAAAAAATGTCCGATGTGTCCCCCATAATGTCGCAGTCACAATAAAAATCGCTGATCACTGTCATTACTAGTAAAAAAATATATTAATAAAAATGCCATAAAACTATACCCTATTTTGTAAACGCTATAACTTTTGCGCAAACCAATCAATAATCGCTTATTGCAATTTTTTTATACCAAAAATATGTAGAATACGTATCGACCTAAACTGAGGAAAAGAAATGTTTTTTTATATATTTTTGGGGGATATTTTTTAGAGCAAAAAGTAAAAAATAATGCGTTTTTTCAAAATTGTCGCTCTTTTTTTATAGCGCAAAAAATAAAAACCGCAGGGGTGATCAAATGCCACCAAAAGAAAGCTCTATTTGTGGGAAAAAAGGACGCCAATATTGTTTGGGAGCCACGTCGTTCGACTGCGCAATTGTCAGTTAAAGCGGAGCAGTGCCGAATTGCAAAAAGTGGTCTGGTCTTAAGCCAGCAAAATGGTCCGGTCTGAAAGTGGTTAAGAAACATTTTGTGAGTAGGGATGAGCCAAACACCACCGGATTCGGTTCGCACCAGAACCTGCGAACGGACCGAAAGTTTGCGCGAACATTCGAACCCTATTAGTTACAATGGACGCGAACGTTCAAAATCTAAAGTGCTAATTATAACAGCCAATATGCATGTTAATGTCATAAAAGAGGATTGGGGACCCGAGTCCTGCCCCAGGGAACATGTATCAATGCAAAAATAAGTTTTAAAAACTGCTTGCGACTTTAATGTCATGTCTTGTCATCACCCCATCACCAGCCTCTTTGGGTCTTGTATGGATATTAAGGGGAACCCCGCACTCAAAATAAAACCCTATACCTACAACCCTATATACTCTGAACATCAGTATACAGGCGGTGCAAACAAGACAGGGACTGTAGGTTTGTTCTTAAGTAGAATCTGTTTGTAATTTTAGGGCAGATACAGGCTGAGGTGGTTTAGTGTGCTGTGCTATACTCACACAGCACACACACACGCTAACTCCTGCAGATGGCTGTCT
Source organism: Lithobates sylvaticus (assembly GCA_028564925.1). Classification (NCBI taxonomy): domain Eukaryota; kingdom Metazoa; phylum Chordata; class Amphibia; order Anura; family Ranidae; genus Lithobates; species Lithobates sylvaticus. The sequence continues at coordinate 257,300,172 of CM053029.1, read as the reverse complement.
GGCTGCCTTAGATGACAACAGGGCCTTAGGGCAGATACAGGCTGAGGTGGTTTAGTGTGCTGTGCTATACTCACACAGCACACACACACACGCTAACTCCTGCAGATGGCTGTCTGGCTGCCTTAGATGACAACAGGGCCTTAGGGCAGATATAGGCTGAGGTGGTTTAGTGTGCTGTGCTATACTCACACGGCACACACACACACTAACTCCTGCAGATGGCTGTCTGGCTGCCTTAGATGACAACAGGGCCTTAGGGCAGATACAGGCTGAGGTGGTTTAGTGTGCTGTGCTATACTCACATAGCACACACACACACGCTAACTCCTGCAGATGGCTGCCTTAGATGACAACAGGGCAGAAGGGTAAAGGTGGTTTAATGTGCTACTGCAGTGCTATACTAACACAGCATGCACACACTACACTAATCCCCAGAATCACAACAGATAATGTCAGCAGAATGAATCACAGCAGATAATGTCACTGACTGTTCCTAACACCGGAACACACTACATGAGGCCGCCGGCGCGGCGGCCTTATATAGTGTGGGGCGTGTACTAAACCCCCTGAGCTATAATTGGCCACAGGCATCCTGCCAATTATTGCTCTCCTCGCCGCTGGCTCTATGATTGGCCAAGCATGCGGGGTCACAGTGCATGCTTGGCCAATCATCAGCCAGCAATGCACTGCGACTGGCGCAGTGCATTGTGGACCGTTCCCATCACACGAATTTGATGCGAACGGCCCACATAGTTCTGGGCTCGACGAACAGTCAAACGGCTGATGTTCGATTCGACCAACGGGCCCATCCCTATTTGTGAGCTACTGTCTCCAAAATCTTACAAAACATGGTGCCGTGGCTAGAACATAATAGACTTCGGTCTGAAAAATCCCATCAAAAATGGCCACCATAGTTGTACATAGAACAGCTAACATTTTAAGACTTCGGTCTCAAAAATAACATCAAAAATGGGCGCCGTGTTTGTATATAGATAAGCCATTCTGGACTTCGGTCTGCAATATCTCATAAAAATGGCTGTCGTAATTATGCGGTCGCGGTGCAGCAGGCACGGATGTACGCTCCAGATGACGTCAGAGCGATGAAGCGCGTAGGACGGAGTCAACACGCGTTCCTGCATCACTTCCAGTCGTCTGTGTTAGTGTCAGCAATATATGTCTCATTGTTTTATGGCAAATGAGAGTACATTTCCACACATCTTTTAAAAAATCAAGAAGTTTTAATAGCATTACACTATTAGGATCCTTCTCTCCTTTGTATGGCGTATGAGTGAAGCACTGCTGGGACATCTCAGATTGGCCAGCTTCCTGGGTGCTACACAGTGGCAAAAAATGTGAATGTCTCATACCCCAGGAGGGGGGGGGAATTCTGGTGAGTGCAGCCACCCAACTATCAAACTAATTAATTTATTTCACATCACACTAGGATTTTATTATACTAATTTTCTTTAGTTTATGCATCAAATGAGCAGCGCCACACCTACTTCACTTTTTTCCCATTCTCTCTCTCACACACCCCCTTCTCTCTCTCTCACACCCCCTTCTCTCTCTCACACACCCGCTTCTCTCTCTCCCACCACTCCCTCTCTCTCACCCCCCTCTCCCTCACACCCCCTCTCTCTCCCACCCCCACACACCCACCCCCTCTCTCTCCCACACCCACCCCCCTCTATCCCACACCATGCCCCCTCTCTCCCACACACACACACACACCCCTCTCTCTCTCACACCCCCTCTCTCTCTCACCTTCCCTAACCCCCTTTAGAAAAAGGAAAGACACTCAACTGGAGAAGATGTGGTTGCTGCTCACCCCTGGGGTATAAAGAGGAAAGGAAGAAGGTCCCCCCAAGAGGAGATTGGTGGGGTTTTTAGGCAGCGTTTGGAAAAAAAGTTCTCTATGATACAACGTATTTATCTAAATATAAATCTTTATTAAAGATGTCGCATAAGTGACATAGTGGGTAAAAAGACATGGTTCCCAAATGGAAATAATAAAACAATACAGAAAAAGGATTTAAAATTACACTGATAGACAAAACACTTTTACAGCCGTGTATTTTACACAGCCAGATATTTGAAGGTAAAAGTAGACCTGACGCGTTTCGACCCGTATTGATGAGGGTCTTCCTCAGAGGTAGTTTGTCTATTTAAAGAAGAAAGGGTAAGAACACATATATTGCAACAATGCTTGTTTTTCATATGTTAATCTCCAATTGACTTTTAGAAATAGAGATATATATCATATTATCATATTATATTATAGGATATTTACCCAGATGTGTAGATTTCTGATGAATTACTCCATGTATATGCAGGTTTTTTTTTTCCTGAGCGGGTATTTTTGTCCCCCTGGCGGCACTCGCACTGACGCCTTCCGGTAGGCGCGGGGCAAGCCAGGCAAAGACGATCCAGTAACGTGACTTACGAGGGGTCACATCCAATGGTTTGACCTCCTACGGGTATGCACGCGGGCCGGCAAGTGGGAGTGATGGGAGGGGAGGGGGGAGAAGAATGGAATCCCCCTATTATGCACACCTGTCATGAGAGTCCAACAACAAGCACTTAACGATATGCCATATGTAATTAGTATATAGACAGACAGTACCTACTGCTTAGACAGGTTTAGACGTAATATAATAGTTTTAAGGCCATCTTATGTATATCTCGTATGGTCCCTATCTAGAAGTTGATATATCTATGGGCCGCGGCTAGGAGGGGGATATTAAATTGATGAAGGGGGAACAGGGGGAAGGGTGAGGAAGTGGAGCGTAGGATAAAACGTGGAAGGTGGTAGGTGGAGGTGGGAAGTGAGGGGAGGGAAGGGGGGAGGGGAGGGAGGAGAGGAAAGGGGGGGTGGGAGGGAAAAAAGGGAAAGGGAGAGAGAGGGGAGGTAGGAGGCAGTGTAGGGAAAGAAGGGGGGAGAAGTGAAGTGGGAAAAAAAAGGGGGGGGACAGGTGGGAGGAAAGGCAATACATGGCATGCACATGTATATGTATAGCGCTGGAATGCTGCAGCATCCGCAAAGGTTTGTATAGAGCAGATGGATGAAAAAACAGATAAAGAAGGAAGTAGGAGAAGAAAAGAGCAGGATGAATCAGAGGGGAAAGGGAAACGGAGTGATGAAAGGGGGGGAGGCAGGAGGGGGGATGGTAGGGGAATGGAGGGGGGGGGGAAGAGGAGAGGAAAGAAGAAGGAAGGAAATGAAGGGATGGGGTGGGTGAGTAGTAAGGTGTGGGGTGAAGGAATGGGCCATATGAATGTGCAATCCATACAAATAAATACAGTGAACAATTATCTGATGATGAGTGTGCTGGACCTCAAATTAAAAGAATGCTAGGTAGGGTGAAATGGTGCTTATAATAACGTCCGAAGAAAATGTCCTCGCTCGGGGACTAACTTTCTGCCCACAGGAAAATTTTGACACCTTTGAAGTGGTAACCGATTTGCAGCTCTTTGCACGCAGGCTCTTATTAAGGAGCCTGCATGCAAAGACCGACAACATCGATACCACAGACAGGTCCACTTTCAGTATGAAGGAATACAAAGCATTACGGGACTTAACACTCCTCTATCAGGAGATTAATACAGTGGACCTAATAGACCAAATAGATCTCGAAAGCCTATTAGAAGATGCCGGAAAATCACCACAGCTTTCTGCGGTGAATTTCAAAAAACCCTCGGCCAGATTTCCAGCTTTAAACGTGAACCCTAGCATAGACATCTTTATCAAACAAACTAGTAGAGATCTGCGCAAGATGTCCAAAAAGAGAACACCCCCAACTAATCTAACCATCAATGAGTTTCAAGCAATAAACTCCCTACGCAATAATGTCAATATTACTGTGAAACCTTCGGATAAGGGTGGCAACGTAGTCCTGATGAACAATCAGGACTATGTGTCCATGTGCCAGGATATACTTAACAACAAAGACTGGTACCGCAAGGTCACCATAAAGACAATTCAAATGTCATATGTCAAATTTGAGGATATGATTGATTCAGCACTCCTGGAAGGTACCCTAACTAGGGACCAACACGAGTTCATCAGGGTGAGATATCCACGGCTTGCCACTTTCTACAGCTTGCCAAAAATTCACAAGGGTCTGAGCAGACCACCCGGATGACCAATCGTCTCGGGCAATGGAAGCATATCTGAAAATCTAAGCAAAGTCATTGACTCCTTCCTGCAACCCTTTGTCTTGGAGTTACCCTCCTTTCTAAAGGACACCATACACTTATTACAAGTAACCGAGAATATGTCTCTGGCTGCCGATTCTTTATTGGTGGCCATTGACGTTGAGGCACTGTACAGCTCGATCCCCCATAACCAGGGGATCGAGGCTATACGCAACATCCTTTGGACAAGCTGCAGATATGACGGCCCTCTGAATAACTTCATCACTGATGGACTCGAATACATTTTGAACCATAACTTTTTCTCCTTTGACAATTCCCACTACCTCCAGGTGCAGGGCGTGGCCATGGGCACATGCTGTGCCCCGGCCTACGCCAATCTGTACCTGGGGGAGTGGGAAAAGTCACTCCTAGGTGACGAGGACCTCCTCATGTATACGAGCCACATAAAAACCTGGCTACGATACATTGATGACGTCCTCGTCGTCTGGGAGGGATCGGAAGAACTGCTCAAAGAGTTCCACGATCATATTAATGCCAATACCTGGAACCTCAAATTTACCATGACATCTGACAAAGAAAGTATCGCTTTCCTCGATGTCAAACTCAGGCGAAACTCTGAGAATAAAATTTCTACTACTTTATATCGCAAAAGTACTGCAGGAAACACAGTACTCCATGCCCACAGCTCACACCCACAATCCTTAAAAGATTCAATCCCCTATGGCCAATATCTCAGAATACGCAGAAACTGCTCAGAAGAGTCCCTTTTCAAATTGGAAGCAAAAAATCTCCAAAATCGACTATTAGATCGAGGGTACAGCCGTCCATGCTTGCGTAAAGCATATAACAGAGTAACGGCACGCCCACGTCTGGACTTGTTGTCCAAGAAAAAGGCACACAATGACCAAAAAGATGACCAATCTAGAATTATCTTACGTTTTTCCCGACAGCACAAGAAAATTCGTGACATAATTCAAAAACATTGGAACATACTAACAGACGACCCCAAAATAAACAAATTCATTTCCAGCTATCCTTCTATTACCTATAGAAGAGCTACGTCACTAAGAGACCATTTCGTACAAAGCAAATTTAGAGACGAGCATAAACGCTCAAAACACTGCTCAATTCGTGGGTCCTTCCCATGTGGCCATTGCAGTTGTTGCCAGTATATCCAACGCCAAAGAAATCTTCATCTCCCCAATGGGATACCCTTTAAGCCTGCCCACTTTGTCAATTGCCAGACAAGGGGCGTGGTATATATGATGTCCTGTGACTGTGAGGCATTCTATGTTGGCAAAACGAAGCAGGAGTTCCACCGTCGGATGTCCAAACACGTCTACTCGATGCAGATCGGAAACCCCTACCTACCCTTGGGCCGCCATGCCGTTATGGTACATGACTATAAGATGCCCAAAATTTCATTCACTGCCCTTGACAGAATACATATTCCTGATAGAGGAGGTGATTGGAATAAAATTCTGCTACAATGCGAACAGAAGTGGATCTTTAAGCTACAAGCCACGTCCCCTCCTGGACTCAAGTCCATTTCTTTTGCCCCCTTTTTAAAGGGGTTTACGTCTGGAAAGACACAGTAATATGGTGGCCTCGTATTCGGTGTTCGGCATCTGAGTGGACGTGTTTGGATGCCCTGACTTTGGTGTACTCCTGCTTCTATGCCCTGGCCTGTTTTGTGCCCTGTTTTTTACTTTGTTCTGTTTCTGTTTTTGTCCATATGGCCCTGCACATGCAGTGCATTCATCTATATGTAACACATTCACCAGTATGCTTATACAACCTTTGAGCTAAATATGTATGCTATCATCAATGTGTTATGAAAATAACCTCTGTCAAAATTCATTATATACAATGATTGTTTATATCCCTGTTTGAAGGATCCCATGTCCCCTGTTCTCTCATTATGTTTTTGGATACTCCGTCTAAATGCCCTTTATTCCAAGTCTTGACTCACAGAAATAGTGGTGCTTGACAATGAAGACTAACTATGGATATATTCCTTGACTCCTGTCCCATTTCCCCATTATATATTTATAAGGGCCTATACGACACAGTTTAATACTGCTATTTTTCCCCTTTTGGGTTTTTTTCTCTTGAGAATGGGTCTGATGTCCCCCTGGTGGCGATTCTCGCCTGATTGCCACCTCTGGGGGTGCGTGTCCTGGCCGGGTTACTCTCCGGTACGTGCCTTCCCAGCAAGGGTGAGGAGGAGCCAACCTCCATCTAGGCTCCTCCAATGACGCTTCCTCCTGGGTGCCTGGGCGGGCCCAGTTAGCCAAGTGAGGAACCACTCCCCTTGCTGGCGGCGTCCCGGAACGTCATCGGACCACTCCTGATCACTGCGCATGCACGTGGCCACGTGCGTGCGCGTGAGGCAGGACGTCACGCCGGTGCGACGATGACGTAGCAGCGGCGACCCCGGAAGGGCTTCTCGGACGCCGGGGAGGTCACCCCAGACGGCGCTCGGAGCCGTCATAAACGCCACGGCTGACCGTCGGAAAAGTAAGTATGGGACCATGTGGTGGGATGGGAGGGGATGCTTCTTGCCCGCCCCTTTCTTCGGGGCTGTCATGGGAGGACCACAATTGACACTAATTGATTTTTCAATTGACGCACCTGCCTACAATTCCAAGCAACTTATAAAACACCACATGGGGGGTTCTTCCAACCTATCTCCATGAGAGGGTCCATGAGCCACGTCATACAGGGACAGTAAGTACACCTTCAGACCTATGCCCCTATTGAGGCATTGTAATATAATACACAGCGCTCCTTTTGTCTTTAATCCTAGATCGCACATTTTGCCTTCTGGACCGCACAATGCATATAGCTTGTTGCAGCCTGCAAAATATGGGCTACCAGACATATACCGCTGTATAAACAAGATCTACCAACCCTACTAGGTAATCCTGTATTGCCACTTGATATATCTTTATGGTTTTCTCTTCCCTGTCCTCACCCATCTACACATTAGTATACCAAGGCTCCCCCACTGTCCCCATGCACCTACCCGCATCATGTCACTTACCTATTTCCACATTATAAGCACCATTTCACCCTACCTAGCATTCTTTTAATTTGAGGTCCAGCACACTCATCATCAGACAATTGTTCACTGTATTTATTTGTATGGATTGCACATTCATATGGCCCATTCCTTCACCCCACACCTTACTACTCACCCACCCCATCCCTTCATTTCCTTCCTTCTTCTTTCCTCTCCTCTCTTCCCCCCCCCCCCCCCCTCCATTCCCCTACCATCCCCCCTCCTTCCTCCCCCCCTTTCATCACTCCGTTTCCCTATCCCCTCCGATTCATCCTGCTCTTTTCTTCTCCTACTTCCTTCTTTATCTGTTTTTTCTTCCATCTGCTCTATACAAACCTTTGCGGATGCTGCAGCATTCCAGCGCTATACATATACATGTGCATGCCATGTATTGCCTTTCCTCCCACCTGTCCCCCCCCCTTTTTTTTCCCACTTCACTTCTCCCCCCTTCTTTCCCTACACTGCCTCCTACCTACCCTCTCTCTTCCTTTCCCTTTCTTCCCTCCCTCCCACCCCCCCTTTCCTCTCCTCCATCCCCTCTCCTCACTTCCCACCTCCACCTACCACCTTCCACGTTTTATCCTACGCTCCACTTCCTCACCCTTCCCCTGTTCCCCCTTCATCAATTTAATATCCCCCTCCTAGCCGCGGCCCATAGATATATCAACTTCTAGATAGGGACCATACGAGATATACATAAGATGGCCTTAAAACTTCTTACTTAAAACGATTCTATTACGTCTAAACCTGTCTAAGCAGTAGGTACTGTCTGTCTATATACTAATTACATATGGCATATCGTTAAGTGCTTGTTGTTGGACTCTCATGACAGGTGTGCATAATAGGGGGATTCCATTCTTCTCCCCCCCTCCCCTCCCATCACTCCCACTTGTATACCCGTAGGAGGTCAAACCATTGGATGTGACCTTCGTAAGTCACGTTACTGGATCGTCTTTGCCTGGCTTGCCCCGTGCCTACCGGAAGACGTCAGTGCGAGTGCCGCCAGGGGGACAAAAATACCCGCTCAGGAAAAAAAAACCCTGCATATACATGGAGTAATTCATCAGAAATCTACACATCTGGGTAAATATCCTATAATATATTATGATAATATTATATATATCTCTATTTCTAAAAGTCAATTGGAGATTAACATATGAAAAACATACATTGTTGCAATATATGTGTTCTCACCCTTTCTTCTTTAAATAGACAAACTACCTCTGAGGAAGACCCTCATCAATACGGGTCGAAACGCGTCAGGTCTACTTTTACCTCCAAATATCTGGCTGTGTAAAATACACTGCTGTAAAAGTGTTTTGTCTATCAGTGTAATTTTAAATCCTTTTTCTGTATTGTTTTATTATTTCCATTTGGGAACCATGTCTTTTTACCCACTATGTCACTTATGCGACATCTTTAATAAAGATTTATATAAATACGTTGTATCATAGAGAACTTTTTTCCAAACGCTGCCTAAAAACCCCACCAATCTCCTCTTGGGGGGACCTTCTTCCTTTCCTCCCTAACCCCCTTTCACCCCCTCTCTCTCCTCCCCTCTCTTGCATGCAGGCAGGAGAAATAAAGTGGACACTGACAGGTGACAGCAAGTGAGAGTTACTTAACCCATCCCCCCCAAGCACTGACACTGCACCCACCCCCCAATGACTAACACTGCACCCACCCCCCAAGCACTGACACTGACCCCATGCCCTCAAGCACTGATACTGAACCCACCCACCCCCAAGCACTGACACCACTGCCACTGATTCCATCCTCCTAATAAAAGACTACAGGTCCCAGCATAAACCAGTGAGAAAGGGTTACATTCCTAGATTTTAAGGGTTTCATGCCGGGACTTGTAGTCCTTCAATGTTGGAGGGAGTAACATCCTTGGAACTAAGGAGCTCATGTTGGAACTTGTAGTTCTTCACTTTTGGGGGATGTGACCCCCCAGCATGAGCCACCCAGAGCTGAGGATGCGACCCACCCCCTCCTCAACTAGTGAAGGACTACAGGTTCCAGCATGAACCTGTGAGATCTAGGGATGTGACCCCCAAAAGTGTAGGACTGCAGGTCTCAGCATGAACCCCTCAGAGCTGAGGGTATGACCACCCCCAAACTAGTTAAGGACTACAGTTCTGAGCATGAACCCGTGAGAGCTCAGGGGTTCATACTGGAACTTGTAGTCCTTCAATTTTGGAAAGAGCCAAATCCATTAAACAGGAAGGGGTGGGGCAAATTTACATAGGGGGGGGGGGGGGCCCAGTTTTAGTCTTGATAGGGCAGCAGAAAACCAAAATACACCACTGAATACGAGACACAGGTACAATCAAACTTTTCAACAAATAATTCAATCAATAACTAAGGAACAACCAACATATACTATATGCTAATCCACACCTAGTAACTAATTGCTGACAGTGATATAATTAACATGAGTTAATTAACTAGGCACTTAAACCAGCCTAGGTGACCAGACCATTCAGCACCTACAACCCTGAACAAAAAGTATTGTACAATACTCATTATTACAAGTATAAACACATAACATCTCACAATAGTTCCATAACAAGTTAAAGTGTTTACAAGATTAACCTCAACTCCAAGAGATGTTCAGAAAGACAAACAATAGAACAATGGGAAAGACCTACTTACAGTGCCTTGAAAAAGTATTCATACCCCTTGAAATTTTCCACATTTTGTCATGTTACAACCAAAACATACAGTATCTCACAAAAGTGAGTATGCCCCTCACATTATTGTAAATATTGTATTATATCTTTTCATGTGACAACACTGACACTTTGCTACAATGTAAAGTAGTAAGTGTACAACTTGTATAACAGTGAAAAATGTGCTGCATAGTGAGTACACCCCTAAGTGAAAATGTCCAAATTGGGCCCAAAGTGTGGCCACCATTTTGTGTGGCCACCATTATTTTCCAGCACTGCCTTAACCTTTTTGGGCATGGAGTTCACCAGAGCTTCACAAGTTGCCACTAGAGTCCTCTTTCACTCCTCCATGACAACATCATGGAGCTGGTGATGTTAGAGACCTTGCGCTCCTACACCTTCTGTTTGAGGATGCCCCACAGATGCTCAATAGGGTTTAGGTCTGGAGACATGCTTGGCCAGTCCATCACCTTTACACACAGCTTCTTTAGCAAGGCAGTGGTAGTCCTGGAGGTGTGTTTGGGGTCGTTATGTTGGAATACTGCCCTACCTCCAGTCTCTGAAGGGAGGGGGATCATGCTCTGCTTCAGTATGTCACAGCACATGTTGGCATTCATGGTTCCCTCAACAAACTGCAGCTCCCCAGTGCCAGCAGCACTCATGCAGCTCCAGACCATGACACTCCCACCACCCTGCTTGACTGTAGGCAAGACACACTTGTCTTTGTACTCCTAACCTGATTACCGCTGCACACGCTTGACACCATCTGAACCCAATAAGTTTATCTTGGAACTCATTAAACCACAGGACATGGTTCCAGCAATCCAATAAAATGTGAGGGGAGTACTCACTGTTGTGAGATACTGTAATATAATGTATATATATACAGTGGTGTGAAAAAGTGTTTGCCCCCTTCCTCATTTCCTGTTCCTTTGCATGTTTGTCACACTTAAGTGTTTCGGAACATCAAACCAATTTAAACAATAGTCAAGGACAACACAAGTAAACACAAAATGCAATTTGTAAATGAAGGTGTTTATTATTAAAGGTGAAAAAAAAATCCAAACCATCATGGCCCTTTGTGAAAAAGTGATTGCCCCCCTTGTTAAAACATACTATAACTGTGGTTGTCCACACCTGAGTTCAATTTCTCTAGCCACACCCAGGCCTGATTATTGCCACACCTGTTCACAATCAAGGCATCACTTAAATAGGAGCTGCTTGACACAGTAAGGTCCACCAGAAGATCCTTAAAAGCTACACATCATGCCGAGACCCAAAGAAATTCAGGAACAATTGAGAAAGAAAGTAATTGAGATCTATCAGTCTGGAAAGGGTTATAAAGCCATTTCCAAAGCTTTGGGAATCCAGCAAACCACAGTGAGAGCCATTATCCACAAATGGCGAAGACATGGAAGAGTGGTGAACCTTCCCAGGAGTGGCCGGCCGCCCAAAATTACCCCAAGAGCGCAGCGACGACTCATCCAAGAGGTCACAAAAGACCCCACAACAACGTCCAAGGAACTGCAGGCCTCACTTGCCTCAGTTAAGGTCAGCGTTCATGCCTCCACCATCAAGAAAAGACTGGGCAAAAATGGCCTGCATGGCAGAGTTCCAAGAAGAAAACCACTGCTGAGCAAAAAGATCATCAAAGCTCGTCTCAATTTCTCCACAACACATCTTGATGATCCCCAAGACTTTTGGGACAACATTCTGTGGACCGATGAGACAAAAGTGGAACTCTTTGGAAGGTGTGTGTCCAAGTATATCTGGCATAGAAAGAACACTGCATTTCAGAAAAAGAACATTATACCAACAGTAAAATATGTGGTGGTAGTGTGATGGTCTGGGGCTGTTTTGCTGCTTCAGGACCTGGAAGACTTGCCGTGATAAAAGGAACTATGAATTTTGCTGTCTACCAAGAGATCCTGAAGGAGAATGTCCGACCATCTGTTCGTGTACTCAAGCTGAAACGAACTTGGGTTCTGCAGCAGGACAATGATCCTAAACACACCAGCAAGTCCACCACCGAATGGCTGAAGAAAAACAAAATGAAGACTTTGGAGTGGCCTAGCCAAAGTCCTGACCTGAATCCTATTGAGATGTTGTGGTATGACCTTAAAAAGGCCGTTCATGCTCGAAAACCCTCTAATGTAACTGAATTAGGACAATTCTGCAAAGATGAGTGGGCCAAAATTCTTCCAGGACGCTGTAAAAGCCTCATTGCACGTTATCGCAAACGCTTGGTTGCAGTTGTTGCTGCTAAGGGTGGCCCAACCAGTTTTTAGGTTTAGGGGGCAATCACTTTTTCACACAGGGCCATGATGGTTTGGATTTTTTTCCACCTTTAATAATAAACACCTTCATTTACAAATTGCATTTTGTGTTTACTTGTGTTGTCCTTGACTATTGTTTAAATTGGTTTGATGTTCCCAAACACTTAAGTGTGACAAACATGCAAAGGAACAGGAAATGAGGAAGGGGGCAAACAGTTTTTCACACCACTGTATATATATATATATATATATATATATATATATATTTTGTAGAGGGTCAGCCTGGGGCAGGGTTAGGAAGGGGTTAATCGAAGAAGGCAGGTACTTCCCCTTCAGACCTGCTTATTATCAGGTGTGCTGAAAGTGTCAGAGAGGAGCTGTTTGTGTAGGAGAGAGAGACACAGCAGCACACTGTGTGGAAGTGTCCATTGCTGGACGGTGTACCTGCTGGGTGAGCTTATAAAAACCACATAAAGACTGTAGCTCTGATTTTGAGCCATGAGCAGTGAGCTGTACCTGTGTGCACATCTGTGTGATAAGACAAGTCTGTCTGGCCTTATGTCTACTTTTTGTTTGCTGTTTTGCTGAATAAAGCCATTTTTATTTTACTTTTCTCTGAGCCAGCTCTTCACCCCCTGATCCCCTACAATTGGTGGAGAGTGCATCGGGCAGTTTGAGGGGTCCAGTCTAATCCCATGTCCTGGGTTAAAGCTGCACAGTGAAAACTTCTGAACAAGCCATGGAGGATGTGGTTAAGCAGCTGGTACTGGCTAATACACAAGCGCAGGCCCGCCATCAGGAGACCCAGCAGGCCCTGGTACAAGCACAGGCTCGGCAGGAGCAGATCCTGGTGCAGACAGTCGCTGTACAACAGGAAACAAATTGCTTACTGAGTGAACAGATAGTGGGATTACAAAAGGCGGTGACCCAGCAAGCTGAAATGACGAAAGGTGACCCCGCTGTAAAGAGTAACCCCCGGAAGGCAGTGCAGCGGACCCTGCAAAAGATGACGGCCTTAGATAATGTGGAAGCATACCTAGTTATGTTTGAGCAGGTTGCAGCAAGGGAAGGTCTGCCTGATAAAAACTGGGCAAATGTACTGGCTCCTTTCCTGACCGTAGACCCCCAACAAGCATACTGTGACTTGGCCCCTGAATCAGCTTGCGATTATAAGCTCCTGAAAGCAGAAATCCTAGCAAGGCTGGGAGTGACTGTCGCTTTAAGCGCTAACCGAGTCCATGGCTGGTGCTTTGACAAGGCTAAGCCTGCCCGTGCGCAGCTCTACCACCTGATGCACTTGTTCCAAGATTGGCTGAAACCTGAGGAAAAGACACCCACTCAGATTGTGGAAAGAGTCGCACTCGATCGTTTCCTGCATAGATTACCCAGGGAGCTCCACCGATGGGTGGCTCAGTCCAAGCCTCAGTCCCTGGATGAGATGGCTACAGCTGTTGAGAACTACAGTTGTGCAGAAAAGTTCCAGGAGAGTCCCTCTGTCACAAGAGAGCTGCCCGTTTCAAAGAAGTGTGTTCCAGCACCAGTGTGCCTCCCAGTGATCGCATAGTGGCTGCTCGGAGGGATAATAGAACTACAAGGAGCACCCCAGGACCTAAGCTTCCAGGGAACCGACAGGGGGAACTCCGTGAGGTTCGCTGTTGGTCCTGCCATCAACTGGGTCATCTGGCGGCCCAGTGCCCAAGTCAGGTAGAACCAATGGAGTGCGACATGGGTCGCCGTCGCTCCATGTATGTCCATGCATTATGTGCTGCAACCAACCTAAATCCGCATGAGTGTGTGGTGCGGGTCAATGGACAGAAGGTGGTAGCGCTCCTTGACTCTGGGAGTGTCGTTACCCTGCTCCGATCGGACGGGTTGCCAAGAAAGCTGGTACCAAGGGAACAGGTTGGGGTCATCTGTGTGCATGGGGATGTTAAAAACTATCCGGTACCCCGTTCATGTCGAAAGTGATGAAGGAACTCTGTAACCTGTTTAAGCTTAAATACTTGCAGACTTCAGTGTATCACCCACAAACTGATGGGTTAGTGGAGCGGTTCAACAAGACCTTAAAGGGAATGCTAAAGAAAGCAGTTGAGGAGGATGGTCAAGATTGGGATTGCTTGTTGCCTGCTTTGTTGTTTGCCATAAGAGAGGTACCCCAGGCCTCCACGGGATTCTCCACCTTTGAGCTTGTTTATGGGAGACACCCCCATGGACTACTGGATATAATGAAAGAGACGTGGGAAGAAGCTTCCCCGTATCGGAGTTTGGTAGAACAAGTGTCTCAAATGCAGGACCGAATAACAAAAGTTATGCCCATAGTACGGGAACATTTGCAGGCTGCGCAAAACGGCCAGAGTCGTGTATACAACCGATCTGCCAAGATTAGAGAGTTTAAACCTCGGGATCGGGTGCTGGTCTTAGTGCCTACCGTTGAGAGTAAGTTTCTCGCCAAGTGGCAAGGACCCTTTGGGATAGTTGAGGGGGTGGGCAAGGTCAACTATAAAGTCCATCAGCCCACCAAACGTAAACCCTACCAGATTTACGACATCAACTTGATCAAACCATGGAAAGATAGACAGGTTTTGACAGTCAGTCTGAAAGTCCTGGAAGACCATGATGCTCAGATTAAGAAGGTAGGGATTGCAGAGGCTCTCTCCCCTTCTCAAAAACAGGAGTCCTGGGAGTTTTTGCAGAGGAATCAAGACATTTTTTCAAACCTACCGGGCCTAACCTCGGTAATTGAACCTAATGTCATTACAGACCCTGGCGTTCGAGTAAACCTCAAACCCTACCGCATACCCGAAGCTCGCCAGAATATTGTCTCGGCCGAGCTTAAGAGTATGTTGAACCTTGGGGTCATTGAGGAGTCTTCAAGTAGCTGGTCCAGGCCTATAGTCCTTGTACCCAAGCCGAATGGAACCTGGCGGTTCTGCAATGATTTTCGCAAGTTAACCACTTGCCGACCGCCCCCTGTATATATACGTCGGCAGAATGGCACGTACAGGCAGAACCACGTACCTGTACGTGCCATTCTTCCGGCGGGTGGGGGGTCCGATCGGACCCCCCCCCGGCCGGCGGGGACGGTCGGGATCGCTTCAGGAGCGATCCGGGATGAGGGGACGGCCAGTGGTTTCTGGCCACCCCCTCGCGATCGCTCCTGGCGAATCAGATGCTTCCTCTGTCTGTGTCAATCAAAACACAGGCAGAGGAAGTGATGTCACGCTCGGTGCGCCGGTCTATGTGACCGGAACGCCGAGCTGTGAACATCTAAAGGTTAGTGCACCAACAGTACACTGACACCAGTACACATAGGCACACAAAACACCCCCCTGTCACCCCCAGATCACCCCCCAGATCACCCCCCTCCCCCCCCAGTCACAGTGTCACTAATTGCAGTGATCATTTTTTTACTGATCACTGCATTTAGTGTCAGTGTGACTGTAATAACTGTCAGTGCAGTTAGTTTTAGGTCCAAGGTAGCCCCCCACCCCCCCCTAATAAAGGTTTAACCCCTTGATTGCCCCCCAGGTAACCCTTTCACCCCCTTTTGCCAGTGTCACTAAGCGATCGTTTTTCTGATCGCTGTATTAGTGTCACTGCTGTCGCTAGGTAACCATTTTTTTTTTTTAGGTAACCGCCATGTTTATATAGGTTCATAAATAGGTTTATAGGTCAGGTACCCCCATATTACAACCTAAATAAAGGTTTTAACCCCTTGATTGCCCCTAGAGTTAACCCTTTCACCAGTGATCACTGTATAACTGTCACTGGTGACGCTGGTTAGCCAGTTAGTTATTTCGTTATTTAGGTTCCCCGTCAGGTTTTTATATAGCGTCAGGTACCCCCATATATTACCTAATAAAGGTTTTAACCCCCTGATTGCCCCTAGTTAACCCTTTCACCCCCTTTTGCCAGTGTCACTAAGCGATCGTTTTTTCTGATCGCTGCATTAGTGTCGCTAGGTAACCATTTTTTTTTTTTAGGTAACCGCCATGTTTATATAGGTTCATAAATAGGTTTATAGGTCAGGTACCCCCATATTACAACCTAAATAAAGGTTTTAACCCCCTGATTGCCCCTAGAGTTAACCCTTTCACCAGTGATCACTGTATAACTGTCACTGGTGACGCTGGTTAGCCAGTTAGTTATTTCGTTATTTAGGTTCCCCGTCAGGTTTTTATATAGCGTCAGGTACCCCCATATATTACCTAATAAAGGTTTTAACCCCCTGATTGCCCCTAGTTAACCCTTTCACCCCCTTTTGCCAGTGTCACTAAGCGATCGTTTTTCTGATCGCTGCATTAGTGTCGCTAGGTAACCAGTTTTTTTTTGTATTACTGTTACGGGTGACGCTGGTTAGTTAGCTTGTTTTTTATACTGTCAGGGCACCCGCCATTTATTACCCAATAACGGTTTAACCCCCTGATCGCCCGGCGGGTGATATCAATTAGGTTTTAGGGTCAAATAAGGTCTGCGTCGCCCCAGGTTAGTGCCAGTACCGCAAACACCCACGCGCAAAGCATACACCTCCCTTAGTGGCACAGTATCTGAACAGATCAATATCTGATCTGATCAGATCTATACTAGCGTCCCAGCAGTTTAGGGTTCCAAAAAAAAACGCATTGTTAGCGGGATCAGCCCAGATACCTGCTAGCACCTGCGTTTTTCCCCCTCCGCCCAGCCCAGCCCACCCAAGTGCAGTATCGATCGATCACTGTCACTTACAAAACACTAAGCACACATAACTGCAGCGTTCGCAGAGTCAGGCCTGATCCCTGCGATCGCTAACATTTTTTTTGTGGTAGCGTTTTGATTCAGTCGCTTCAGTCAGGAGCTTTTTTACCTGTGAATCTCAAAAAAATAAAAAAAAAAAAATAGTTGTCGTTTTATTGTTCTCTCTCTCACTCTATTCTCTCTCTATTGTTGCTCTTTTTTTACTCCATTCTATTCTGCAATGTTTTATTATGTTTTATTATGTTTTATTATGTTTTATCATGCTTGCTTTTCAGGTATGTAATTTTGTTTACTGTGTGTTTTAGTGTTGAGCATTTTTTTGTTTTCAGGTGCGCCATTCAGTTGCAACGCGGATTTATTTATCTTGACAGCAACAGCGTTTGCTCCCACGATACATAAAGCCGCGACTCCAACGCTGTAGGAGGTGATTTCACCACCACAGTTAAAAAAAAGAGCATATATGCCGAAGCATGGGGGCAGCAGGGGGGGGGAGGAGCGATTGGCTCCTAATGCCACGTACATACGGTCGAAATTCCGACCGTGTGTACACGGCATAACTTTTGCGGGAGGATGCCCCCATGCATCGGCATATATAAATGGTGCATGTATGCCCATCATTAGAAGTGGGTGGATGAAGGGAGGTATTCTAATGGTGGGCATACCCACCAATCAATCTCTTTTTTTCGTTCAGCCAAGAGGCTGCATGAAAAAAAAAAGATTACAATATATGTCCAGTATGTTGCTGGACTTTGAATGGTTATACCAGAATGATGCCTGCAGGTTTAGGTATCATCTTGGTATCATTCTTTTCAGCCAGTGATCGGCTTTCATGTAAAAGCAATTCTAGCGGGTAATTAGCCTCTAGACTGCTTTTACAAGCAGTGGGAGGGAATGTCCCCCCTCCCGGATATAAACCGCGCCATTGGGAAATTGGGAAAGCATTTTATCACACCAATCTTGGTGTGGTCAGATGCTTTGAGGGCAGAGGAAAGATCTAGGGTCTAATAGACCCCAATTTTTTCAAAAAAAGAGTACCTGTCACTGCCTATTGCTATCATAGGGGATATTTACATTCCCTGAGATAACAATAAAAATCATAACAAAGAAAAAAAATGGAAGGAACAGTTTAAAAATAAAATAAAAAACCCAAAAAAAAAAAAAAAAAAACAAAAAAAAAAAAAAAAAAGCACCCCTGCCCCCCCTTCTCTTGCGCAAAGGCGTACACAAGCGTTGGTCTGGCGTCATATGTAAACAGCAATTGCACCATGCATGTGAGGTATCACCGCGAAGGTCAGATCGAGGGCAGTAATTTTAGCAGTAGACCTCCTCCGTGAATCTAATGTGGTATCATGTAAAGGCTTTTAAAGGCTTTTAAAAATGTATGTAGTTTGTCGCCACTGCGTGTTTGTGCGCAATTTTAAAGCATGTCGTGTTTGGTATCCATGTACTCGGCCTAAGATCATATTTTTTATTTCATCAAAAATTTGAGCAATATAGTGTGTTTTAGTGCATTAAAATAAAAAAAAGTGTATTTTTTCCACAAAAAATGCGTTTGAAAAATCGCTGCGCAAATACTGTGTGGAAAAAAAAAATGCAACACCCACCATTTTAATCTGTAGGGCCTTTGCTTTAACAATATATATAGTGTTTGGGGGTTCAACGTAATTTTCTTGCAAAAAAAAAATATGTTTTCATGTAAACAAAAAGTGTCAGAAAGGGCTTTGTCTACAAGTGGTTAGAAGAGTGGGTGACGTGTGACATAGGCTTCTAAATGTTGTGCATAAAATGCCAGGACAGTTCAAACCCCCCCCAAATGACCCCATTTTGGAAAGTAGACACCCCAAGCTATTTGATGAGAGCAATGTTGAGCCCATTAAATATTTTTTTTTTTTTGTCCCAAGAGATTGAATAATGAAAAAAAAAAAATATATATATTTTTTTTACAAAAAGTTGTCACTAAATGATATATTGCTCAAACATGTCATGGGCATATGTGGAAATACACCCCAAAATACATTCTGTTGCTTCTCCTGAGTACGGGGATACCACATGTGTGGGACTTTTTGGGAGCCTAGCTGCGTACGGAACCCCAAAAACCAATCACCGCCTTCAGGCTTTCTAAGGGTGTAATTTTTTTATTTCACTTCTCACTGCCAATCACAGTTTCGGAGGCCATGGAATGCCCAGATGGCATAAAACCCCCCAAAATGACCCCATTTTGGAAAGTAGACACCCCAAGCTATTTGCTGAGAGGTATTGTGAGTATTTTGCAGATCTCGCTTTTTGTCACAAAGTTTTGAAAATTGAAAAAAGAAAAAAATTTTTTTTTTTTCTTTACTTTCTTCATTTTCAAAAACAAATGAGAGCTGTAAAATACTCACCATGCCTCTCAACAAATAGCTTGGGGTGTCTACTTTCCAAAATGGGGTCATTTGGGGGGGTTTTGTGCTATTTTGGCATTTTATGGCCTTCGAAACGGTGATAGGTAGTGAGGAGTGAAATCAAAAATTTGCACCCTTAGAAATCCTGAAGGCGGTGCTTGGGTTTCGGGGCCCCGTACGCGGCTAGGCTCCCAAAAAGTCCCACACATGTGGTATCCCCATACTCAGGAGAAGCAGCAAAATGTATTTTGGGGTGCAATTCCACATATAACTATGGCATGTGTGAGCAATATATCATTTAGTGACAACTTTTTGAAAAAAAAAAAAAATCTTTTTTATTTTTGTCTTTATTCAATCACTTGGGACTAAAAAAAAAAAATATTCAATGGGCTCAACATGCCTCTCAGCAAATAGCTTGGGGTGTCTACTTTCCAAAATGGGGTCATTTGGGGGGGTTTTGTACTTCTCTGCCATTTTAGCACCTCAAGAAATGAAATAGGCAGTCATAAATTAAAAGCGGTGTAAATTCCAGAAAATGTACTCTAGTTTGTAGACGCTATAACTTTTGCGCAAACCAATAAATATACGCTTATTGGCATTTTTTTTACTAAAGACATGTGGCTGAATACATTTTGGCCCAAATGTTTGACTAAAATTGAGTTTATTAGATTTTTTTTATAACAAAAAGTAGAAAATCTCTTTTTTTTTCAAAATTTTCGCTCTTTTTCCGTTTATATCGCAAAAAATAAAAATCACAGAGGCAATCAAATACCATCAAAAGAAAGCTCTATTTGTGGGAAGAAAAGGACGCAAATTTCGTTTGGTTACAAAATTGCATGACCGCGCAATTACCAGTTAAAGTAGTGCAGTGCGAAATTGAAAAAAGACCTCTGGTCCTTTGGCTGCCAAATGGTCCGGGGCTGAAGTGGTTAAACAAAGTCTCAAAGCCAGACGTGTATTCCATGCCCCGGGTCAATAAGTTAATCAAGAGATAAGGACCGGCCCGGTACATCACCACTCTTGACTTGACCAAGGGATACTGGCAGATCCCGCTTTCCCCAGAGGCTAAAGAAAAAAATGCATTTGCCACACCTGAGGGCTTATGGCAGTATGCCCGAATGCCATTCGGGTTACATGGGACCCCAGCCACTTTCCAGAGGGCCATGGACTTCGTCCTGAGACCTCATAAGGAATTCTCAGGAGCCTATCTTGATGACATTGTCATCTTTAGTCAGGACTGGGAGAGTCACTTACCAAAGGTTCAGTTGGTCTTGGATGCCCTCCGAAGGGCGGGGTTCACAGTGAACCCGGAAAAGAGCAAGGTTGGGTTGGAGGAGGCCCGCTACCTGGGGTATGTTGTAGGCAGGGGTGTGATTAAACCCCAACTAAACAAAGTGGAGGCTATTCAGAAATGGCTCTGTCCACTCACAAAGAAACAAGTGCGTTCTTTCCTTGGCATTGTGGGTTATTATAGGAGGTTTGTCCCCAACTTTGCCAGTCTAGCAGCACCTCTGACTGATCTCACCAAGGGAAAAAACGCAACTGTTGTTCAGTGGAGTGCAGAAGCATAAGCAGCGTTCTGCCGGTTGAAGCAAGCTTTGTGCCAGGAACCAGTGTTGGTAGCTCCCGACTTCCAAAAAGAGTTCCTGGTACAAACAGATGCCTCAAAATTGGGTCTGGGTGCAGTACTGTCCCAGATGATTGGGGGGGATGAGAACCCTGTGGTGTACTTGAGCCGGAAGCTCACGCCAGCTGAGAGGAATTATTCCATTGTGGAAAGGGAGTGTCTTGCAATAAAATGGGCTTTGGAGACACTCCGCTACTACTTGTTGGGCCGACCCTTCAAGTTAGTTTCAGATCATGCGCCCCTTAAGTGGATGGCCCAAAATAAAGATAAAAACTCCAGAATTACCCGGTGGTTCCTTGCTCTACAGGACTTCAGCTTTGTAGTGGTACATAGACCGGGAAAGGTACATCAGAATGCGGATGCCCTTTCCCGGGTCTGCTGCCACTGGATTTGTGGTGTCCAGACCCCTGGCCTGGAACAGAGGGGGGGATATGTAGAGGGTCAGCCTGGGGCAGGATTAGGAAGGGGTTAATCGAATAAGGCAGGTACTTCCCCTTCAGACCTGCTTATTATCAGGTGTGCTGAAAGTGTCAGAGAGGAGCTGTTTGTGTAGGAGAGAGAGACACAGCAGCACACTGTGTGGAAGTGTCCATTGCTGGATGGTGTACCTGCTAGGTGAGCTTATAAAAACCACATAAAGACTGTGGCTCTGATTTTGAGCCATGAACTGTAAGCTGTACCTGTGTGCACATCCGTGTGATAAGACAAGTCTGTCTGGCCTTATGTCTATTATGCCATCTTTATTTTACTGGACTGTCTCTGAGCCAGCTCTTCACCCCCTGATCTTCTACAATATATATACGGTATATATAAATAATTAGAGAAAGCAGAATTAAAACATTAAGTTATTTAGATAATGTGAGATGCTAACCGAAATGATATTGGCTTAGCAATCAGTGTTGTCATGAAAATCTAATAAAATATTTACAAAAATGTAAGGGGTGTACTCACTTTTGTGAGATACTGTAAATGTATTTTATTGGGATTTTATGCGATAGACCAACACAAAAAAGGAGAAAAGGCCGGGACTTTAAATTAGGTGTAGGACATGTAGGTCCAATGTCTCCATCCATAATATGAGTAGAACATGTGTGGGTTTTTGGGACTTTGAATGAAGCATGCAAAAAGAAAGCAAATACACACTGTGTGTATGTAAAGTGTTTATTCCATAGGACAATACAGATAGAGTAAATACACAATGCAGGTATAAAAATATTAGGGCTGTTACTGATTAAAGTTTTTGTGTTTGATTAATCAAATTTTTTTGAATCGATTAATCAACTAATTTTGATTAATTATAACGCACATACAGTGTCCACATCTCCTCCCATACTGTAATATCCACATCTCCCCACATCTCCCCCATACCTTAATATTCAGATATACGATTGTCTGCTCTGTCCGGAATAGACAGCAGGCAGACCCGTCCGCCCTCAGAGTAGACGGCACAAGCAGGCTGGTGATAATGACGTAATCGCGCCGCTACTAAGCTGCCGCCCGGTGGACCAAGATGGCCGCCGCTTAGGAGCTAGGCCAAAGCCGCGGCCTTTCCTATGGGCGAGACCGCAGAGCTTACTCTGTGGATCGTCCTCAATCAAAATTATTTTGATCGATCAAATTAACGATTAATCGAACAATTAATCGTTAATCTCCGCAGCTCTAAAAAATATACAGAAATAAATACTCTAAGTTCATATGTACAAATGGTATCATGGCATGGAGGTACAAATTGCAAATGCCCAATACTGACATCAGAGTTCACATGATGTAGAAACCAAAAAATGATTTGTAAATCTACAACATCGTCAGACACGACTGATGGCTAGGCAGATTATGTTCCAAGATATAATATAGCTGTGGCATTAACAAGGCTTGATGCTTTTCATGGGTATGTCCACTCAATGATATAAAAATGTAATTCCCAAAAATCAGATGTTAACATCACTATTCTACACTCACACACCAAGAACCACCAAATAACACAGAATAAATCAAGAAGAATAACTCCTGACTAATGTAAATCCACCACCTATACGTCGAAATAAATGCAAAATATGTGTATTTATGTGTAGGAGGGCTCCACATGTGGCACCTCAGTGGCTAATGGGTTAGCACTTCTGTTTAGCAGCCTTGAGGGTCTGGGTTCAAATCCCAAACATGCCACTTCATGTAGAGAAGTTGTCTGATCTCCCGACTCAGGTCCTTACATAATTTATGTCTAAATGTAATATTTATGTGTAGGAGGGTTCCACCACCATTGCAAATTGTGTCATATTTTTTTTGCCAGGGCTGTGCTCAGCCCTTCCTTCTCTGAGCTGGCCGCTCAACTGTCAGCCAATTGCCAGCTCCCATCTCTCTCCACAGTTACTCAGCTATTGATATCCTGCTAGTCAGTCCTGCCTACTTAAGCCATCCAGTTCAGAGGATCTCTGCCTTCGCCTTGGGCAACATCACAGAAACTCCTGCAATCCTGTTCAAGACTTGCTTTGCTGACATCCCTTCTGGCTCCAGATCCTGCTTGCTGTTCCACTACATTGATCCCTGATTTCTGGCTTGGCTGACTATCCGTTCCAGTTACTGAATTTGGCTATGTTTTGACTACATTTGTTTGATAAGTGTGATTTAACTGTACTTCTGTCTCGGCCTGATTTCATAGATCCTGACAGTAGGCGAAGGTCATGAATTCAGAAGATGCAGTCAATCCACTTGTTTGTAATATTTTTTCCAGATTGGATGAACTGGATCACCACATGTATCAGTTTGCCATGGCCAGTCGCATGGCTCACCTAGAATCTCCCACTGTGGCCGCCCGTTACAACCTATGTTGCAGGCCAACCCTGCTGCTGCTCCAGTATCTGTGCAGGGACCCGCCTCGAGTATTACCTCTATAAGAGGTATGTCCGGTCCCGCTCTGCTTCTCCAGCGATTTGGGGGTGATCCAGTCCAATGCAGAGGGTTTCTCAACCAGGTTGAGATATACTTTAAGATGCTGCCCCAGGCATTTCCCACGGACAGAAGCAAAGTAGGTTTCATGATATCTTTGCTTTCTGAGAGAACCTTGACCTGGGCAAACCCTCTATGGGAGATGGAAAAAAAACAGTTGTCTTGAGCTACCCTGAGTTTGTGGCTTGGTCTGCTTCTGCTGCCAAGTGCCTCATGTCCATCAGAGTACGAAAACTGTTGCCAACTATGCCATTGAATTACATACTCTGGCAGCAGAGGTTGCGTGGAACAATTAGGCCCTCGTGGATGCATTTTCTCATGGCCTCTCGGATGCCATCAAGGATGAGATAGCAGCCCAAGATATACCCACTGAGCTGGAGAAGTTGATCAAGTTTCTCATTGACTCCAGACTCAGAGAAATACTCTCTTTTAAGGAGCGCTTGCGGAAGCCTTCTGTACGTTTGTCTCCGAGCTTTGCAGTCCCACCTGTGCCTCCCTTACCTCCCATGCCTCCTGGTACCGAGTCAGTTAGTGAAGGTGAACCCATGCACTTGAGTTTCATGTGTCTCTCTGCGGATAAGAGAACCTTTAGGAGGAGGGAGAGATTGTGCCTTTATTGTGGCCAGGCAGGTCACTTTTTGAAGTCTTGTCCTACCTGTCCAGGAACCGCCCGAATCTTGAGGTCAACACCCGAACCTTGAGGTCCTGTCACGGACAGACCTTAGGTGGCATTGTTTTGTCCCCAGTTATCCAGAATGATAAGCCCCTGGATCTGATTACCCTTTCTTGGGCTGAGTCGTCCTTCGAGATACAGGCTCTAATCGACTCTGGGGCTGCAGGCCTGTTCATTGATTCTGCCTTTGTATTGGAGCACTCGATTCGGCTACAGTTGCGTGACACTCCACTTGCCATTGAGGCTCTTGACTGGAGACCTTTACAGCCTGCCCACGTGACTCATGAGACGGTTCCGTTGTCAATGGCCGTAGGGGCTCTTCACCATGAGATAATCCAATTCCAAGTTATTTCCTCACCTAAGTTTCTGCTGGTTATTGGTTATCCTTGGTTGCTGAGGCACAACCCCTCTTTTGATTGGCTCTGTGCTGAGGTTCTCTCCCGGTCACCACAATGCAGTGAGACATGCTTCCAGGAGGTAGCCAATGTCCTGTGCACCTCTTCACTCTCCTCCTTGCCGGAGGAGTACTGCAACTTTAGTGATATCTTTGACAAAGGTCAAGCCGGTAGTTTGCCTCTACACCGGCCATATAATTGTGCAATTGACCTTCAACCTGGTGCCATACCCCCTCGTGGTTTACCCTTTGTCAATCTTGGAGGATAAGGCCATGGAGGAGTATGTTGCCGGCGCACTTTCTCAAGGTTTCATCCGCAAATTCTCGTCTCCTGCTGGTTTCTTCTTTGTGAAGAAGAGAAGTGGTGAACTGAGACCTTATATTGATTATAGGGGTCTCAATCGTTTCACAATTAAGAATGCCTATCCGATTCCATTGATTACAGAATTATTTGACCGCCTCAAGGGAGCAATGCTTACAATCTCTGTTGTAAACTGGAGAAGTGCGAGTTCCATCGTGAACAGGTTAAATTCCTGGGTTCTGTCATTTCCACTGCCGGTTTTTCGATGGACCCAGAGAAACTTTCATCAGTTCCACAGTGGCCCAGACCCATGGGTTTACATCCTCTGCAGCATTTCCTGGGCTTTGCCAACTATTATCGGAAGTTTATTCGTAACTTCTCGTCTCTGGTCAAGCCCCTGACTGATATGACCAGAAAGGATGGAAACCCACAGAGTTGGTCTCCGAAGTCCATTAAGGCCTTTGAAATTCTCAAGGCTGCCTTTGTTTCTGCTCCTGTGTTGGCACATCCTGATCCTACGTTACCTTTTATCCTTGCGGTTGATGCTTCTGAGACTGGTGTTGGCGCCCTTCTGTCTCAATGTCCTACCTCTGAGAGCACTATGCATCCTTGTGGCTACTTTTCCAAGAAATTGTCACCTGCGGAGTGCAATTACGAGATTGGTGACAGAGAGCTGTTGGCGACCATTTTAGCCCTGGAAGAATGGAGACATCTCCTCGAAGGTACCACTGTGCCAGTTCTCATTCTTACTGACTCACTTCTTCTCCCAGAAGGGCGTGATGGGCTCTTTTCTTGTCAAGTTTCAATTACATTGTCTCATTCTTACACGATAATAAGAATGTAAGGGCTGACGCCTTGTCACGACAATTTTTCTCCACTTCCAAGTTGGAGTCAGTTCCGGTTCATGTGATTCCTCCTGACCGTATTCTGGCTGTGGTTCGCACCAGTCTCACTTCTCCTTTGGGTGACAAAATTCTTGCTGCTCAGGTCCATGCTCCTCCTGAGAAACCTTGTGACCGCTGCTTTGTCCCAGAGAGTCTCCATACTGCCGTGCTCCAGACGTACCATTCTCCCAAGGCTGCCGGCCACCCTGGGAAGAATCATCTCTTTTGGGCCATTTCCCAACAATTCTCGTGGCCTAGTCTACGTGCTGATGTAACTGCCTTCGTAGCTGCCTTTTTCCATGTGTGCTCAGAGTAAGACTCCACGACACCTTCCAGTGGGCCACCTACAACCCATACCCAATGGAGAGAGGCCCTGGACCCACCTGTCTATGTATTTCTTTGTGGAGTTACCCAACACCCAGGGCAACACAGTTATCCTTATGGTGGTTGACCGGTTCTCAAAAATTTCCGATTTTATTCCACTTAAGAAGTTGCACACTTCTTAGGAACTGGCTTCCATTTTTGCTCAGATCATCTTTCACTTACATGGGCTACCCAAGGTGATTGTCTCGGACAGGGGTAGTCAGTTTGTGTCCTGGTTCTGACGAGCCTTTTGTGCACAGTTGGGAATTCAGCTTGCTTTCTCCTCTGCGTATCACCCGCAGTCTAATGGGGCCTGCAGAACGAGCCAATCAGTCCTTGGAGCAATTTCTACGACCATCCGACTGGTCAGACCTATTACCGTGGGCAGAGTTTGCTCACAACAGTGCCTTGAATCATGCTTCCCGAATGTCCCCGTTTTATAGCGAACCTTCCATGTTGTGTACGTGTTGCAAGGGCGCTAATTAGTTAATATTTAACAATCTCTCATTGCTGAGTTTAAGGTTTCTCAAGAGAAAATAAACTAAAAACTAATATTTGAAAACACAAACATTTGTGATATAGGGTGTACAAGAAGAGGTTTTTGTGATACAATACTATGCTGCAGACAAATTATATTTTATAGCACTAAGAGGCTATTCATATAAAGTGCACAAATGAAAAAAAAAACATGTGATAGTATATTTGTGAACACAAATTGATAAACTCCAATCACCTGTTGCTGCACACAAGAGAAATCATCTAATCAATTGGTAATGCTGCAAATGCATTGTGAAAAAAACAACAACAATTTATATATATGTGAATACAAGCACATGTATAAAGAAAGTTATATACGGTGAAAATTCATAAATAAATATAGACGACCGGTCCCACTCATCAAGTACCACTTGATACAAATGATCCAACAGTCCAATTTTTAGCATAGATGGCAAGATAATGTAACGCTGATTTTCCAGAAAAACATTGCACACCTCCACCACTTGATTATTGCATGGGACACCCAAGAGAAGTGCTGATAAGTAATGTCTGCTTACCAGATTCCCTTGACCACCTAATTAAACAGTAGGTCAAAGGAGACTTGTTCAGGATTGTGCCTGTTCACTTGAAGGTAATATGTACTTAGGTCGATCTCCACCACTCCAACTCACATAGGGTATATGAAAGGGCAAAAAGAATACTATATAGTGTGATATTGCTTTTATTAAAAATGTTAAAAATCAAATCTGCCAAATGGCTCCTTACATTAGGTGGATCCTGACCAGGCACTGGGGTTGCCCGCTTGGGATAGAAGCTATTATATTGAATTTCGCTGACTCGTTTGTTCCACAGAGTATTCCTGCGTTAGAGGAGCATCTCCGTGGTCTTCATTCCACTTGGGCACAAGTTCAGGAGCCTTGCGTCATGCTAATGATAGGTACAGCCTCCATGCTGACCGCAGACGCCTGCCTGCACCTTCCTACCATGTTGGGGACAGGGTCTGGCTGTCTTTTTGCAATCTCCGACTTCGTGTTCCCTCACTGAGGTTCGCACCTCGGTTTATTGGGCCTTTCCGTATTCTTCGCAGGATTAACCCAGTGGCTTACGCATTAGACCTTTCTTCTAATATGCGTATTTCAAATGTATTTCATGTCTCCTTATTAAAACCTTTGGTCTGCAACCACTTTACCACCTCTGTGCCATGTCCTCACCCTGTGCAGGTTGAGAACCATGAGGAGTATGAAGTACAGTCCATTGTTGACTTCCGTAGGTTCCGTGGGCGCATACAGTACCGCTCTTGGGTCTCATCCTCGGACTTGCATGCCCCTGTCCCCCTCCGTGATTTCCATAGATCCTGCTTCCTGTTCCACTACATTGAGCCTTAAATTCTGGCTTGACTATCCGTTCCGGTTACTGAACTTTGGGTATGTTTTGACTACGTTTGTTCTTTTTACTTTTATTATTAAAAGTGTGATTTTACTGTACTTCTGTCTCGGCCTGATTTCATGGTTTCTGACAGTTTTCCATGGGCAAGGACTCTAAGCAGCTTTAACATTTCCCCACCAGCACTAATTGCAGCCTCTTACCAAGCCAAAACCCACAAAATCACAGCTGTTTAGCTCTCAGCATGCTAACAGTAATTAGCCATAACCAGCCTTCAAAACAGATGGCATATGCCAGAAACAGGTTGTTCGCTGGCTCTCTGGCCTTCCACAGTATATCTGCATTGATGGACTTCTTGCACCCCTTGGACTTAGGACAGTTTGACACCACAGAGATGCAGCCTAGAAACATGTCACAGCACAGGCTAAAATGTTAGCAATTCTGCCTAGCAGCCCTGAGTTTGAATCCCAATCACGTTACCTGGCTAGAAGTTTGTATGTTGTGGTGTTAAAGTTTCTTTCCTGACAGACTCCATGGCAGCCTACGTGTGGGTTAACCACGCCTCCATTCCAATGCTATAGGACCCCATTCCCATAAATTTGAGCTCACAGCCAGAGACTGCATTCCTTTTTTGTCCTCCTCATTGGACCTACATCGAGGATATACTTACGTTGCTCACATGACGTCCAGTCCGGATGAATAAGCCCCGAGCAGGCCGGCGTCAGGCATACCAATTATGTGATGGAAAGCCAAGGGCCCAGCCATGGGAGGGCGAACGGTTTCAGGCATGTATGTCCCAGTGGTGGGGTGGGCAGCCTTTCCTTTATCCAGGAGGGGACATCCAGCGTAGTGCAGTTGACTGGCAAGGTCTGGAGTCTTCAGCATTTCCCTCCATGGCAGCATTTTTTGTGTGTACTTGTATACAGCATCCTCCTTACCCCCCCTTTCTTCTTTGCTTTAATCCCTGGCTTTAGTTCAGCCTTCTATGGCGCCTGGAGCACTTCTGCGTTCCAGGACACTGTCTCTCTACCGGTTTGCGGCTGCGGCGAGCTTCTGCGCATGAGCAAAACCATAGGAGAACCTGAGGCTTGGATCTCGCAAATATGCAGCTCAGCGAAAGGCCTGGCAGCCGTGCAGGCACCTGACAGTGGGTCGCTATGGCACAGGCGCGAGCGGGTCATGGTGATGACGTCACCAGGACGGGGAATTTATCAGCCCCTGTCACTGTGGGATTTCTTGAGGGCAGTGTGCGACAGCTTCCCCAAGCCCTGGGCATCCAACATTAGGTAAGCACCAGCCCAGGACTGTGGTTTATGGGGGAGCGGTGGCTCATAAAGAGGAAGTGGTGTTACTTTTGTGTTACCATATTCCTTTTCTTTTTGTCCCAGGACTGTTGGGTGTTTTTCCTGCAGGCTGTAGGATCTTCGCCTGCTCTTCCTCCAGGGTGGCATGGACAGGTCACAGCCTCTGTGCGGCCAGCCCTCATGCACAAGGTACATGCAGGTGAGAGGAAGGGGCCAGGGCCGCTCGTGGATGGACATGCGTCCTAACGACATGCCTCTGTTTTCCTACCTGTTTTCCTTTATTCAGCCCTTTCAGGTCAGATCGCCAGTTTGTGGCACAGGACGACGGAGACCTTTCCAGACTGCAACGTCAGCGTTCTTCATCCAGGTCCAGACGTGATTCCCCGTCTAGGACCCATCAACAGAGGAGATGTTCCCATTCCTCCTACAGACACTGCACCGACCGCTATGACAGCTGCCTGCTGGGGATGTGGGACATGAGTCCCGGAGGACAAGTCTTTATGCAAACCATGCTATGCCCGGGCGGTCGGGGAAAAAGCAAATGGAGTCTCTAGTGAAGCGTGTGGTGCAGCAGTCCCTGAAGGAATGGGGTATGTACCACACATGGAGCCAGTCCACCACTATATCAGGCTCCCTTGGCTGATGAGGCCCAAGATGATACAGGCCTGTCCCAGCCTTATGATGCCTCTCCCGGGTCTTCAGATAGTGAAGTGGAGGGAGACGAGTTTCTTGGAGGCTTCGACTTTGCCCTAGTCTCACTACTGATTAAAGCGGTCAAAGAGGCCCTCAAATGGCACGATCCTTCCACTCCCCCAGCTAAGCAAAGAAAATTCTTTAAGCACTTAGGGAAGGAGGGCTCTAATTTTCCACTCCTATCATAGTTGAAACACATTATTATGAAGGAATGGGGTAAAGTGGACAATAAGACCTCTTTGTCAAATAAAACCTCAAGGCTCTACCCCTTCAAGGCAGATGACGTGAAGCACTTGGAAAATGTTCCCCTGGTAGATGCGGCACTGATGCGACTGGCAAAGCACATTTCTCTTCCTCTGGAGGATGCTGTGTCCTTCAAGGATGGGCTCGAGAGGAGAATAGATCAAGATCTCAAGAGAATCTATGGCCTGTAAGCCTGCCTTGGCCCTTGCCGCCATGTCCAAGGCAATGGAAGCCTGAACAGAAAATGTGGATTCAGTGCTCAGGGGAATTTCAGAAGAACTGGCCAGGGGCTCGGCCGTCCAAGAATTTAAGCTGGCAATGGCTTTCCTGGGGGAGGCTTCAATCGACCTCATTCGCCTGTTGGCCCGGACTATGCTATCCTTGGTCACGGCTAAGGCCTTATGGTTGCGCCTTGGCTGGGTGACCCAGCATCCAAACAAGCCTAGTGTTAGGATCCCCTTTGAGGGACCCATGTTATTTGGTAACAGGCTGGATAGTGCCATAGCCCGGGCCACAGGTGGGAAGTCTGGTTTCTTGCCCCAGGATAGGCGCCTGTTCGCCCAGAAGAGGCCCCAGCGGAGAAGACGCAGCGCAGAGCGTTTAAGGGAAGCACGCTCTTACCGGCCGGGCCGAGACTTCAGAAGAAACTGGAGGGGTCAGATATCCTTCCAGAAATCCACCAAGAGCCAGGCGTTCACTGGACGTGAGCCTTCTAAATTGTTTTGAGATTGGGCCCGTTCAGGCAGGTCAGGTGGGGGCATTTTTGCTTCTCTTCTGGCATGTCTGGTCGGCATGAATCTTGGACTACAGGACCATCAAGACGGTCTCCACAGGCCACACATGGTCCTTCACCAACACTCCCCCCCCTCAGGTTTATCCCTACCCTGCTACCGCGGTCAGAAGAAAAAAAAAGCAGGTACTACTGTCCTATGTGGATTGGCTGATGGTGCAGGGATACGTGGTGCCTGTAGCGAAAGGCGAAGAATTCCAAGGGGTGTACTCCCTTTTCTTCCTAAAAATGGCTCATGGCTCCCAGACTTAACCTACTCAAACAAGTTTTTAAAGCACAAAAGATTCAAAATGGAGACTGTCTACCATCCAGCAAGCCATGCAGCCAGGTGACTGGCTAGTCTCAATCAAGTTAAAAGATGCCTATTTCCATGTGCCTGTAGCGGAAGAGTTTTGCAAATACCTCCGGTTTGCAGTCGGGCAAGAACATCTTCAGTTCACCTGCCTCCCTTTCGGGCTGACAACCTCACCTCAGGTCTTCTCTAAAGTTCTTCTGGCCATGGTGGCTCTCATCAGAACAAAAGGAATTTGGCTGTACCACTATCTCGACGACCTTCTTTTGCCATCTCAGGACAAGGAGCAGATGCTGATCTACAGAGCTCAGGTCATCAGCACACTGCTCAAGTTTGGCTGGCTGCTAAACCTAGAGAAAAGCCATCTAGAACCAGTACAGCGCCTGGTATACCTAGGGGCCCAGTTCGACACTGTGGAAGGTACCATTTCTCTGCCAGTAGAGAGGATTTCGGTTATACGAGAAAGTGTCACGGGCTCTAACCTCCTCACCTCTGAGGGCCTCACAGTGCCTAAAAATCATCTGCACAATGGTCTCTATGACACCCATGGTCTAATGGTCTTTGTTGAGGCTACGCCCTTTCCAGACAGGGTTTCTTCAGCAATTGGACCCAGGAGACAGCAACCAACTTATTCACATAATGATAGTTGCATAGTTACATAGGAGGTGAGGTTGAAAAAAGACTTGTGTGTCCATCAACAGTAATGAGGAACAGCCTCTTATGGTGGCTACAATGCAGGGACCTGCTCACGTGCCACTCTATCGCCCCTGCCTTGTGGGTTACGGTCACGACCGATGCCAGCAGTCCCGGATAGGGAGCCCATTGCAGGTCAGAGCTGGCACAAGGCAGGTGGGATGCCTGTCTCCACACCCCAGGCTCGAATATCCTGAAACTGCGGGCAGCCTGGTGTGGCCTTCAGGCATCTCCTGAAAGGGGTAACAGTTTTATTGAGAATGGACAACACCACAGCGGTCTCCTATGTGAAGAGACAAGGGGGGACAAGGAGCTCCACCTTGCTCCAAGAAGTCGAGCCTATCATGTCATTGGTCCAGAAAAACCTGGCCAATATCTTGGCAGTTTTTCGTTCTCAGAGCCCAGAGTGTCCAGGCGGACATGCAACTAGAAAACAACGAATGGTCCCTTCACGCAGAGACGTTCAGGTCGATCCTGTCCTTGGGAGTCAATCCCAAAGTGGACCTATTCGCATCCCCCTGCAATTTCAAGATCAAGAAGTATTACACCCTGGGGCCGCTGCAGCCAGGCCTTTGGAGTAGATTAACTGACAGATCGGTGGAGCTTCAGCAGGGCAGATGCCTTTCCCCTGTTACCGGTCATTCTCAGATTTCTGCAGAGACTCCAAGTGGAAGCAGTCGAGGTGGTGGTAATGGCTCCTTACTAGCCAAATAGGCCATGGTTTCCCATCCTGACCCAGCTCAGCTTTTGAGACCCGGTACCTCTTCCCCTCAGGCCGGACCTTCTATCTCAGGGGGCAGTCCTGCACCCTTGCAATTTAGGTTGGCAATTTAGTGTCGCTATCTACCCACAATATCTCTCCAAAAGTCTCTCCAAAAGTTACACAGATCAACTCTGTTTCCATCTGAAATTTCCACCCTCCATGAGAATTCCTAGATACTATTGTCTCCTCCAACCCTTAGCTTATTGTCAATGGTCTGAAGTTGAAGGTGGACGCCATCTTAGACTACAGGATGATTCGGAATTCAGAACGCTTTTGGGTCCTGGCTTCCTCTGTTCATGCTCATTGTCTGGTAAGGTATATCCATTCGAGAACTACTATCCCACCCCCCTTGTCGGCGGGCAGGTATATCCATTGCCTTTAACCTGATAAGCTTGTTCCTTTGGACCTGGAGGACCCTCTTTTGGAAGGAAAAGGGGAGGTAATTTTACGAGCACCCACTGGAACTTTTCTTGTCTGCTGCAAGCCAGTCTTAAGCACTGTATGCTTGGCGTCCCCGTACCCATTTGACACAGTTCATGAAATCTCTCTCTTTGACACAAGAGACCACGCACTTGTGGAGGTATTTCCCTCCCTGATGTCTTCAAATACTACCAAGCAGTAAATCTAGGAAGACTCATAGATTGGAACCGTCACTCATCCAGTAAACTCTGGGTTCAAATTGAACAGGCCCAAACAAATGTTTTATTAAGGGGAGCACCATCTAATCTAAAGGAACACCCCCTGATAGGCCCTACAGTAAAAATTTGCATACAACTAGTTGGAAACACCTTTCTTGACCACAGACTCTCCCCTGATGCACACTCTCGGGAATCCACAATTTCCCCCAGGCCTGAGAGACAGTCAATTATCTACCCTACGACAGAATAACTGTTTTAGGGCATCACACTTTATACGGTCATAAGACTGGCCTTCCATCTCGGCAATAATGGAACCCTCAGGCTCCTTTCGTCTGCCATTTTGGAATGCCCTACAGCTTCACCACTTCCTTCACTCTCTAAAGACCCCAGGAAGATTTGGTCGTCAACTCTCCACATTTGAAGAGTACTGCTCAGACAAAAGGTCTTTGATGACGCAAGTACTCTCAAAAATGTATGGTCTACTGATAGCCCCAGAACAACTGCACCTACCATGGATAGAGAAATGGGAAAAAGATGAATCGTAAATTTACGATAAGTCAAAGACAAAATATGATTAGGTTTTTATTGAAGTCATCCATCTGCACCAAAATCCAAAAAAAACAATTACAAAATACTGACAAGATGGTACCACACCCTGCAGATGCTACATACATTTTATCCTGAGGTGCCTGATCATTGCTGGAGATGCCAGGAGGAGGGAGGTATGATGCTACATATTTTTTGGTTCTGTCCGATGATAGCACCATACTGGCAGGAAGTGCGGAACATTGTCTGACTATAAGATACCCGATGACCTGGCCTTCTTCTTACTGCACATTGTGACTATTACAGCTAAAAAATATAGGAAATCAATTCTATGACACTTGATAAATGCCGCTAAGTCATGTATCCCCCTTAAGTGGAAAAACGTTTCATCCCCAACAGTTGGCTGCTGGCTCCATAAAGTGGAAGAGATCAATAAGTTGGAAAATCTCACACTTTCGGCACAAAATAAACATGATAAATACTCAGAATTGTGGAAATTATGGAATATATTTATTCTCTCTGAAGAAGGCCTAAACCTACTTAGAACATGATTGTTCAGCATATGTATCCTGCCTAGCTGCCCAAAGACTGGGCACCCTCATCCCTTCCCGGGTACATCCCCTCTCCCCCCCCCCCCTTTCCCTCTCACTCTTCCTTTATCCCTAGCTACTATATGCTGGGGTCTTTACTCTTCTCTCTTCTTTGAAATTTAGAAAATGGAAAATGAAATAGGCAGTCCCCGGACCAGTCTCTATGAAGTTATCCTTTAGTTGCCCCACTACAGGAATTAAATCCACACAGATTGTATACTGGGTATGATATGCATGATCTAACATTTCAATGTATCTGTTGTGTTGCGGACTACAAACTGTTATGCCACGTAACACACGATCGGAAGTTTGGCGCCAGAAAAAGACCGATGAGAGCTTTTGGTCGGAAAATGTGACCATGTGAATGCTCCATCAGACTTTTGCTGGCCGAATTCCCGCCTGCAAAAGATTGAGAGCAGGTTCTCAATTTTTCGGTCGGAAAAAGTTTTGATCAGAAATTCCGATCGTTTGTAGCAATTCCAACGTGCAAAATTCCTACGCATGCTCGGAAACATTGAACTTAATTTTCTTGGCTCGTTGTAGTGTTGTACATCACCGCGTTCTTGACGGTCGAAAGTTCAGCGACCATGTGTATGCAAGCCAAGCTTGAGCAGAATTCCGACGGAAAATCCGCTCGTGTGTACGTGGCATTAATGTGATAATCTGGAATCGCCTGTTGAGAGTTAAATAAAATATTTGAAAAAAAAAAATCTCTCTCTTTGAGGGTTGCTGTCGATTTTCCTGGTCCTTGGAATATAGCAATGCTATTTTGAGACTTAGGGGCATAGTTTGAGGTACCAGTAGGCATAACAGCCCTAAAAGAAAGGTGGCTGCTATAGGTTTGCATCCTGTTTTTTTTTACAGAACAGGAACCTCCCATATTGACTATATGAGCATTATGTTATTCCCTGTGTTGAATTTAACCAAGTCAGAGTGCACATTGGTTTATGGTTCTTGTGTGTCAAAGAAGCAAGTGCAAATGTGACTGGGGGAAGAAATGCTGCTGGGGTTAGGGGGAATGCTTATTACAAGGTTAATATAAAAAAAATGCTACCAATGAAAAGAGAACGAGACTCATACTGTTGTGTGTAGTTTATTTGAATGTTCTAAACATATGAAGTTAATGCACACACATAATTAATATTACTAGCAATAACAAATACAAACCAGAACAGCTAGATAACTGTATTGGGGATTTAAGAAAGGATTGCACTACATTTCCCATTGTGAGGCCTGCAATGTTGCAGTAGTGACCACATCAAAAAGGATATTAATTCCTAACCTTCCCCTTCTCCGCTGCTATTTTGTCTTTCATTATTTTCTTAAAAGCCACTTAAAGGCACACTTTGCAGCTATATTAACATCAGAGAATTCACAATATTATAAGAGGTTCTGCAGTTATATATTCTCTCATCAGCTGTACTCATGGAATTACTGCATGGACAGGAGTACTAAATGCAAATCCTTATTTTCTGATATCAAAGTAAGACCAAGCGCAACAGTGCAGGAGACCAAGACAAATCTCGAAATGGAACACATCTTTAGAAGTACAACTCCAGACCTCCTGACCCTGCCTCCAATAGTATGGGGGGGGGAGGGACATATATATAATGCAATATAGTAGCTTAGGTGGTTTTGTCCTTTTTAATTGAATCACCTCGTTTTTATTTTTTTTATTTAAAGTATATGGTTTAAAACTCTTTGATGGGTTGATAAAATGATAGCGGCACACTGGGAAGGGAGGAGGGAAAATGGTTTGATATCGCGGTAATGGCCTATTGATGTGTTTGTTGTGATGTAAAACCTCCCTTATCAGATTGCTAGGGTGGATATCGATAAACTGATATTGATAGAGGTGATAGTGACATTTGGTAAGGGGATAGGAAATATAGGGTAGGAGTGTGGAATAGAGGTTTACATAAAGGAATAAGTAAAATTCTATAGCAGGGGGAGGAACGGGGAGGGACAAAAGAAAATAATCTATATTGGCTGCATTAGTGGATAAAAGTATATTGGGAATGTCTGGAGGGATAGGGTGAAGTGCTTCGCCAACTCAGGCTTTAGCTAGTCACCTCCCATATCCAACACTTATGGGAAACTAAGTACCCTTAGGTGCTGGGAAATTTAGGTTAGAAATTCCCCTTGTTTTTTTTTTATTTCATCTCCTCTCTCTTGGTCGTCCCCCAGGTCCAGGAGAGAATGGAGGGGTTATGCGTTACATCATTAAATGCTAGAGGGCTTAATATTCCTGAAAAACGATGATCTAAATGATCTTAAACGCCTCAAAACTGACGTGGGTATGGTGCAAGACACACACTTGAAGATGGGAGCATTTCCCTATCTTCAAATCAGATATTTTCCAAATGTATACCATGCCTCTAACCAGGAGGTCAAAACTAAAGGGGTAGCTATTTTAATCTCCAACCAAATTGCTTGGTCGCTGTTGGATAAATGTCTGGATGTAGGGGGAAGATATATTTTTCTCAAGGGCTTTATAGGAACAGTAAAGGTGACTTTAGCAACTATTTATGCCCCCGAATATACATCAAGATAGCTTTTTGAATAAAGTTCTTTCCAAATTAATGGAATTTAAGGAGGAAAAATTGATCTTAGGGGGGGA
Organism: Lithobates sylvaticus; assembly: GCA_028564925.1. Classification (NCBI taxonomy): domain Eukaryota; kingdom Metazoa; phylum Chordata; class Amphibia; order Anura; family Ranidae; genus Lithobates; species Lithobates sylvaticus. The sequence continues at coordinate 257,262,649 of CM053029.1, read as the reverse complement.
CTTCAATGTCCCCCTAGATCCTAAATTAGATACTTCTAAGGGAACATCCTCAGTCTCTAATGGAATAAGGAAAAGTATTTCTCGTAAGCTGGATGAATTCCAATTAATAGACACCTGGCGGGCTTTCCATGCAGAAGAGAGGGATTTTACATATTTCTCAAACCCCCATCAACTATATTCACAAATTGATTTCTTCTTAATACCACAATAGATACTCTCGATGGTACAGGATATACTAATAGGAAATATAACTTGGTCAGACCATGTGCCAATTACAATGAGGATATCCTTGACGGGGGCGATTTAAAAGATGGAATGGAGATGGCGCTTAAATGAAAGCCTATTACAGTATCCTGAAATCCGAGAGGATCAGAATAAAGAAATTAACTCATATTTTCAAATTAACGACAATGGGGAGACTGATCTGGGGATAGTATGGGAAGCCCACAAGGTGGCAATTAGAGGAATTTTAATAAAACATGGATCTCGAGTGAAGAGGGCCAGAGAGGAGCAGATGGTGGGGCTACTGCAGAAGATACAGGAAATAGAGAAACAACATAAGAAGACATTGGAAAAGGAAATAGGAATTGAATTAGCACAACTGAGAAGACAACTTTCTGATCTTCTTCAGTATAAAGCAGATATTACAACAAGGGAGGAGAGTAATATATGAATCTGGAGATAAGTGTGGGAAAGTGCTGGCAAAAAAATTAAAAGAACAACAGAGACGGTCATATACACCATGCATTAAAACAAAAACTTTCAATGCCGAAAGATATTGTAAGGGAATTCTATATTTCATTATATAATCTACCGGTATCTCCCATATCTTCCTCGTCGGTGAAAGAATATTTAACTTCGTCACAATTAGTCAGGTTGCCGTCCCCAGTTCGAACAGAACTGGAGACTCCAATCACAACAGAGGAAGTGTCCACAGCAATGAAGACGATGAAATATGGGAAGGCACCCGGTCCAGATGGGTTCTCCTTACAATACTTTAAAAGTTTTTTTCCATCATTAGGCCCATACATGAATAAAACTTTTAATGCTTGGGGACAAATATCATCTCCCCCATTGGAGGCACTAAGGGCACATATTGTGGTAATACCAAAAGAAGGGAAGGATCAGTCGGTGTGCAGTAGTTATCGTCCAATATCATTACTGAACGTGGACTTGAAAATATTCACAAAGATACTCGCATCCCGTCTACAACTCCATCTGACGCAGTTGGTACATTTGGATCAAGTGGGGTTTATCCCTACACAGGAAGTTAGAAATAGTACTATTAAAGTACTAAATTTGGTCCAATACATAAACCAAAGGAAGATGCCGAGTATCTTTGTGAATACAGATGAATAGCGGCGCTGGATTTATATAAATATTATCAAGCTGCTCAATTAGGTAGAATAATCGACTGGTGCCAACATGGAGAGAGTAAACTGTGGATCACCATTGAACAACAAGTAAACTCAATCCCATTAAATAGAGCTATATGGTGCTACGCTGCTATACCCTCTGCGTTAAAATTGCATCCTTTGATAGGGCCCACACTTCGGATGGGTTCAAAGGTTATTCAGAATCCTAAATTCTCATCTTTAAACTCACCCCTGTTCCCTATCTTGGGTATTCCAGATTTCCCACCTGGCCTAGAGCCAGGAGTATTCAAGAAATTGAAAGAGAAAGGATGCTTTCAAGCTTCACATTTTTTCATGTCTAATAATTGTCTAACAATAGATCTTTTTATGCATTGGGGAGGACAATTTGAAATACCCTTCTGGCAGGCACGACAGATTAAAATTTTATTGGAAACATTGGGGCCACAGGAAAGTTACAGTCGACCATGCACAAAATTTGAGAGGTATTGTGAGGAGAAGGGGCCTCTGTCCCATGTCATCTCCAAGATATATGCCCTGTTGACTGCCCCTTCGGAGGACTTTAGAATGCTAAGTCTGTGAAAGTGGGAGAGAGATTTGCAACAAATCTTTACAATAGATCAACGACAGAAAATAATACATCTAACTCTAAAATCATCTAGATCAGGGTGCCCAACCAGTGGCCCGGGGGCCACAGGTGGCCCGCGGAGCCCTCCGATGTGGCCCGCCGCCTCCTGCTCTGGGATAGCTGGTTGGCAAGCCCGTATTACTGATCCGTCATCCTAGAGCATCAGTGTTGTGAATGAAGCCGGAAGTGGAGAAAACAAGAGGCTGCGGAGCAGAGCCGCATAAGCCGATGCTTCCTGTATAGCGCTGGCTCTTGTCACAGGCCGAGAGATACCAAATATGGCTAGATCTGTTCTGCAGTGGGTACTGGGCTGCTTTCAAACTGATCCGTAGGTGCACTGCCTACCTCCAATCCGATTCACAAACAAAAAACGCCTGGGTAGATCGGATCAAAGGGCCCATAGAGTAGAGTGGGCTGTGTCTGTGTCTGCTCTCCATATGCTGAGTGGACACAGACCTGGCTCCACTCATTGTGGCCCACGACCGGTTACCAAGTCACTTAAGTGGCCCTCGCTCTTCAAAAGGTTGGGCATCCCTGATCTAGATGTACTAAGATACAGGAGTTGAATTATAAATTACTAACGCGTTTGTACTACACTCCCTCATTAATGAATACATTCTCCCAAGAAACGTCGGACAGGTGCTAGAGGGGCTGCCAAGAGAGGCACTATAGTACATATTTTCTGGACATGACCAGCAATTAGACAGTTTTGTCAAGAAGTTCAGAGAATTACTCAACTATTTACAGAATATCGGATCCCTAAGGACCCGGCATTTTCTCTTCTGCAATCCTCACAAATTCCAATGGAGAGATATAAAAACTTGATTATAAGTCACTTGGTAAATGCTGACAAAAGCTGCATCACTACGTGTTGGAAGGACCCAAGAGCACCCCGGATATCCATGTGGCTTAATAAAGTAAGAAGTATTGGGATTATGAAAAAACTGATATCAATGACCATGGATAGAAGAGCACAAATATCTCAAATATAGGAGGTTATAAAGGGGAATTTAAGAGGGATATGTTTGTATAAAAATAACAGGACAACAGATCTAAAATTTGAAAATTATATTTTGATTTGAAATATGAATGTAAAATTAAGAAATTAGGAAGAAGTGTGTAACTGCTATTATTGATTTATTTATGTTTTCCTGTAAAGAAATAAAGAATAAAAAAAATAAAAAAATAAAATAGAAGTACAACTCCAAAATGAAATCGGACTATAATTTGCTCTCTTTAAAACACTTATACATTTCAGAGTGGATCATTTGTTATTTAGCTTTTTTCCATCCACATTATCATAAATTGCAAGAAAAATACAATTACCTCCACCACACGGCTTGGAACAAGGAGACCATTTCTTTAATGCCCACTCATATGCAACAATGTCTTCTTCAGGAACATAGTTATTACCAACATTTAAGGAATCTTCATGTATCATATATTTGTATGACAAAGATATTTTGGCATTTCCATTGGGAATTACCTAGAACATAGAATTGACCACAATTATTAAACAGATTAATAACAACAAGGCCCATGAAAGCACCTTAGCCTTCTATAGAATGTGTATCTGTTCTTTTTACTAATTTTCCTTCTCTAGCTTTGGACACTCAAAACTCAAAACGAACACAAACATTCAAGTAGGTAGGGTTTTTTTGGCGGAAGAAACATGCAAAGTCTCTTCTTCCAAGAATATTTTTTTCTCTTTCCCTAGAAATTTTTCATTTTCTGTGTACACTTGGCCCATTTCCAGCATCTATCGAATGTTGGGACTATAGCTGGGTGGAGGGGATGATGTAGCTTTTGTGCTTATGCACAGGAGTTAAATTATCAGTAGCCATCTAATATACAAAGATTGTGGAGAAGATAATGGAGGGGAATGTAGGGGCAACTGAAAGCTTTGATTGGTCAAGAAGAGGCTGGAGGAGGGCACTCTCATAGGAAAGTGTGCACATTAGGGCAAGAACTTCACACACCCAGTGAACTTTTGCTCTGCTTTAAAGATTGCTCAAAAACTTTCCTTTCCATACTTGAAGCATTTGCCTTTGTTTTTTTATTAAACAACAAGTTCAATGTGAAACTATTGTAGCCGAGTGCTGATAGCTGTGTTATCCTCTGCCCGCTCTTCCCTCATCCAACTCTGTGCGAGCAGCGGTAATCAGCTGACTCACAGCTGACAGCTGACAGCTCACTCTTGCTCCCCCCCACCTTCTTTCAGCCAATCAGTGACAAAAGGACTTGATACGCAGTGGCAGCTAGAGCTGCACAATTGATCGTTAAGAATCGTTATCGCGATCTTGACTAAAGTGTTTCACAATTCTTTCTATGCAAAGAATTCTCTCTGCTCTTCTGAAGCCACAGCCCTCAAAAGAAAGGAAGAGAAAAAATTGGCAGTCTGCCAAGAATCAAAACATTTTTTATCAGTTGAACTTAAGTATAAACATTGTAACAATTTGTCAATGGAATAGACTTTGTGTGTAAGTGAAACAATTTTGACCACTTAAACACTAAACCTTTTTCTGACATTTGTTGGTTTCAAGATAAAAAAATTATTTTTTTGCTAGAAAATTACTTGGAACCCCAAAACATTATATATATGTTTTTAGACACCCTAGAGCAGGGATCCTCAAACTACGGCCCTCCAGCTGTTGCAGAACTACACATCCCATGAGGCATTGTAAAACTCTGACATTCACAGACATGACTAGGCATGATGGGAATTGTAGTTCCTGAACACCTGGAGGGCCGTAGTTTGAAGACCCCTGCCCTAGAGGATAAAATGTATTTTATGTCACACTGTATTTGCGCAGCAGTCTTTCAAATTATTTTTTTTTTTAAATTACTTTAATGAATTTAAAAAAAAAACTAACCAGTAAAGTTAGCCCATTTTTTTTTTGTATAATGTGAAAGATTTTACTTTGCGAGAATCATGAGAGAATCGTGATCTTTTTATTCCAAGCAAAAAAATCGTGATTATCATTTTGGCCAGAATCGTGCAGGCAGCTAAGGATAAAAGGATCTGTAGTCCTTAGGGGAGCACAGTGCAATAAAAGTGAATGGAGATAAATAGGGCTGTGGAATACAAGTGGCAGAAACCTGTGCACCACAGAAGAGGAAAGGGACAACATTTTTCTGAGCAATCTACGAGAGGTCTGAGCAGACAGTGCAGAGACCAGTGTGTATGGACCTGTTGCTGTTCATGCCTACACAGAGAGCAGAGACTCATGTGCGAGGAACTAAGCTGGGTATCCTTGCTGTGTCTTTAGAGCCAGAGGACAAAGCCTTTGAGGACCAGAGTAAGACTAAACCACAAAGATTTGCTGTGTCTTGTGACCATTGTTAAACCACTTAAGTCCCGGACCATTTCACTGGCAAAAGACCAGAGAACTTTTTGCGATTCGGCACTGCATCGTTTTAACTGACAATTGCGCGGTTTTGCGACGTGGTTCCCAAACAAAATTGACGTCCTTTTTTTCCCACAAATAGAGCTTTCTTTTGGTGGTATTTGATCACCTCTGAGGTTTTTATTTTTTGCGCTATAAACAAAAAAAGAGTGTCAATTTTGAAAAAAAACTATATTTTTTACTTTTTGCCCTTTTAAATATCCCCCAAAAATATATAAAAAAAAACATTTTTTTCACTCAGTTAAGGCTGATACGTATCCTTCTACATATTTTTGGTAAAAAAAAAATCACAATAAGCGTTTATTGATTGCTTTGCGCAAAAGTTATAGCGTCTACAAAATAGGGAATTTTTTTGTCATTTTTATAAATATTTTTTTTTTTTTTTACTAGTAATGGCGGCGATCTGCAATTTTTATTGTGACTGCTACATTATGGCAGACACATCAGACAATTTTGACACATTTTTGAGACCTTTGTTATTTTTACAACGATCAGTGTGATTAAATTGCAGTGATTACTGTAAAAATTACACTGGCAGTGAAGGGGTTAACCACTAGGTGGCGCTTTAGGGGTTAAGTGTGTCCTGGGCAGTGTTTCTAACAGTGGGGGAGGGGCACTACACTATACTGATCGCCGCTCCCGATCACAGGGAGCAGAGATCAGTGACAGTGTCACTAGACAGAACGGGGAGATGCTTGTTTACATCAGCATCTCCCTGTTCTTCCTCTCTGTGAGACGATCGCGGGTATCCCCGCGGCGATAGAGTCCACGGGACCCGTGGTTGGACTCACATAGCTTGCGACGGGCACGCACGCGCGCCACTGGCGGTGTGCACGCGATGGCACGGCGGCAAATTCAAAGGGACGTACATGTACGCCCATTTGCCTGTCCGTGCCATTTTGCCGACGTACATCTGTGTGCGCCGGGCGTAAAGTGGTTAACTGCCTCACCATAATAAATCGATTTAATCAACCATCCATTTCCATGTGGCCAATTTTCTGTGCATTATTATACAGCAGTACCATACTAACTTTTAAGCTACATAAGTGCATCAATTGGGACCAAGCAACCTAAAGAATCCTGGCAGAACAGGGAACCCATCATATCTAGTGGCTCATGCAGGGGTAAGCGCTACATTATGATGATTTGGAGTTAATTATGTCTTATTAATTATGTTTGATTTTTTTTTTTTTTTTTTCATTTAGCTGTATATAAAAAAAAATATTTAATAATTAAATATTGAATAAGGGAAGCACAGAGGGTACAAGGTTTTGCAGAGCATTCAACTTTTTTTTTTTTTTTTTACTAATAAGAGAGCCCAATACTACTAGCCCCCTTTGTGACTGTCTCCTATTAATTGAAACTGTGAACCATCTGTACATAGCAGACAGGGAGGAGGGAAATCACACACTAGTACTGCAGAGTATAGACCAATGACTGTTGCTTGATCATATTAGTGAGTAGATGAAGGAAAGTCCATATGTGGAAATAATGGTAAAAGAGTCTGATCTGGATTTATGTAATTTTGAAATTTGTTGTAAAAAAAAAAAAAGAACAAGGCAGAGGGAGGAAAAACGCAGAGAGAAAAAAATTTCTAGAGAATGGTAGAATATGGGAAGGGACCCCTACTATCCCAGTGGTGATTCAAATATGTGTAGGTACAAGATATGTGTAAAGTAGACAAAAAATGTACATTGCAAGGATTATAACAACCTTTGTTGCAGATTCATACCTTTTGTTATTTTGAGGAAATCCATGTTTGTTCCTCTATGCTAAGTGGATCTAATGGGAGTGGTTTCCTAATTATCAGCTGTGCAGCTGCAGAGCACTAATGAGGAAATCTGCAGGGTCTGCATCCCTTTAGACATGTTCCTATTGGGAGTATCTCACCAAAAATTCAATTTTTGTTATAAGGGGTGCCTGAAATCTGACTTGTATACTAGGCAGACTTCTGGGAAAATCGGTGAGCCAATCACACAAGCAGAAAATTATGTTTCTTGGGTGTGTTCAGTACACATTGAGTGCACAATACAACTCCAGGTAGCCATATTGCACTACATTTTCAGAAAATTACATCGGCTGCAGATTGAAAAGGAAAGGTAATTTTTAATAATATTCAATTACAATATGACTTGTGTTGCAATTGTATACGCTATATTATTTTTTATTTATTTTCAATTTTTTTCCCCACGAAAGTGAAGTTACCCTTTAACCATGATGATGCAACACTGTATATAAACACAGAGGTTCATTCATGCAAGCAACAAGGTAAGAAAGTTTATATTTGCAGAACAGACATTGTTTGTTCTGAATAATTATTAACCACATAAGGACTGGAAGATTTGCCTGGCCATTTTTTGCGATACGGCACTGCGTCGATTTAACTAACAATTGTGCGGTCTGTACCCAAACAAAATTTATGCCTTTTTTTCCCACAAATAAAGCTTTCTTTTGGTGGTATTTAATTACCTCTGTGTTATTTATTTGTTGCACTCTAAACAAAGAAAGACCAACAATTTAAAAAACAGTTTTAGTTTAGGCCAATATGTATTCTTCTACATATTTTTGGTAATAAAATAGCAATAAGTGTATATTGGTTGGTTTGTGCAAAAGTTATAGCGTCTGCAAAATAGGGAATAGATTTATGGTATTTTTATTATTTTTTAATATAATGACGATGATCAGCGATTTTTTTTTTTTAGCTGGACTGCAACATTGCGGCGGACCGACTTTTTTGGGACCATTGACATTTATACAGCGATCAGTGCTATAAAAATTATATAGCACTGATTACTGTATAAATGTCCCTGCCAAGCAACGGGTTAACACTAGGGAGCAATCAGGGGGTTAAATGTGTTCCCTGGGAGGTGTTTCTAACTGTGGGGGGAGGGGACTGACTGGGAGTACAGAGAGATCGCTGTTCCTAATCACTAGGAACAGACAATCACTCTGAACTTCCCTGTCAGAATGGGGATCTGTCTGTTTACAATGACAGATCCCCGTTCTGGCTCTCTGTGGATCGATCGGAGGTGGCCAGCCATGCGCATCGCCTCCCCCCCGCGGGCGTGCCCCCGCTGTAGCCGTCAAAGGAATCGACATACAGTTACGGCGATTTGTGGGAAAGAGCCGACCTGCTGCCATACAATGATAGAGGCTGGTCAGCAAGTGGTTTTAAAAAAAAAATCACTTTAACCACTTCAGCTCTGGAAGGTTTTGGCCCCTTCCTGACCAGGCCATTTTTTGCGATATGGCACTGCGTTGTTTTAACTGACAATTGCGCGGTCATGCTACGCTGTACCCAAATAAAGTTGATGTGCTTTTTTTCCCACAAATAGAGCTTTCTTTTGGTGGTATTTGGTCACCTCTGTGGTTTTTAGTTTTCATGCTATAAACCAAAAAACTGGCAATTTTGAAAAAAAAAAAAAACAATATTTTTTTGTCTGCTATAAAACTATATATAAAAAAAAAATTCTTGATCAACTTAGGCCAATATGTATTCTGGCACATATTTTTGGTAAAAAAAAATCCCAACAAGCGTATATTGATTGGTTTGCGCAAAAGATAAAGCTACAAACTATGGGATAGATTTATGGGATAGATTTATTTTATATTTTCTTTTTTTCAACCAGTAATGGCAGTGATCAGCGATTTTTAGCGCTACTGCGACATTGCAGTGGACAAATCTGACACTAATTGACACTTTTTGGGGACCAGTGACATCAATACAGTGATCAGTGCTAAAAAAATACACTGTCACTGTATAAGTGACACTGGCAAGAAAGGGGTTAACACGAAGGACGATCAAGAGGTTAAAGTGGATGTAAACCCAATGTCATCCTTTCTAAACTACTGCCACAGGGGTTATCTATAAGGATATACATGCCTCCTGCTTGTATCTTTACCTGTCAAATGTCTCCCCTCTGTCTGTTATGAGACCTGAAAAACTGCAGATTCTCTGGGTGGATCTGTTGTCATGAGCTTGGTGGGTGGAGTCGTGATGTCAGTAGACTCCGGGCCCACCTCTACACTCCCCTGATCAACATGCATTTTCTCCTATGTATTTCTTACACTGAACTTCTGCTATAATCTCTAACATCCAGTGAAAAGACAGGAAAGTAACCACATGACTCAGCATGCCCAATTAGGCTGAGGTGTGGAACATCCAATCCTGGCAGAGCAGCAGAAGAAAGGAGTGGGAGGGAATTAAAAAATAATGCATGTCTCTTAGGTTAGTGCACAAGATATGTAAATCACCTGTCACTCACAGCAAAGGGGAGGATTTGACAAAGTTTCTCTCCGTTTGTCAAGATTTATCTCACTGAACAATAAAAGAGGATTGCTCAGAGCTGGATTAACTCTTTATGGCAAGACTGGGCTCAAATGATAGGAAATCCTATACTCTACATTACGACAAAAAAAAATTTGGGTTTACATCCACTTTAAGTGTGCTGCTAGGTAATGCTTTCTAACTGTGGGGGGAGTAGATGCACTAGACAAAAAGAGAAATCAGCGTTTCTGCTTAGCAGAAACACAATATCACTTTTTTCCTCCCTGACAAAATAGTGGTATGCCTTTCCCCTGAATGATCAGAGGGTCATACAGGTACGTGATTTTGAACAGCCAAGCTGCCATGCCGCAGTATATATTCGGTGGGCGGTCCGGAAGCGGTTATTAGGGCTTCCACTAGGTTTCCCCTGATAAAGTGTTAAAATAGTTCTTGGGACCAGTTTCGATTTTGGGAAAATTCCACCTGCTTTGCTTACAGTTTCAGTGAAACCCGACACACTCAAAACCAGCCACTGGCAACTAAACAAGTTTTTACTTTAGCATGAACCGTCTAAGGTGGAACTAAAATTAGCTTTGTGACACTCAAAAAACGCAACTCCCAACATAACCCACAATACCCTCTAGGAAGTCTATAGGTCAGAAATTGGAGGCCAATGCTTTGTCTTTTAGCACTTAAAAAGCTAAAGCAGCTAGAGTTCTTGCTGAACAGAAAATGAAGGGACTTTGAATCTTTGGTACAAACATCCCCCTTGATGAAACTCCTTAAAGCTATAGTTAACATGTGAGCTACAGTACATTGAAGGAAATCGCTTTAGGAAAAATAGAAAAAAACTCTTGTACACATTAGGTAACTTTTATGATAAAGGCAATAAAATGCATACACTCCTAGTGAAAAAGCTGAGAAAACATACCTATCGACACCTCATGACTCATGTCATTATTTGGTATTCTTACTCTTGGATCTTTCTGCCGCCTTTGATACAGTTGACCACCCCCTCCTCAAAAAAAAAAATTAGCTTGGTCTCCATGGCTGCACTCTCCGTTGGTTCGAATCTTACCTATCTCACCGCACCTTCAGTGTCACTTACAACTCCACTTACTCCTACCATTGGGGTCCCACAAGGTTCTGTCCTGTCCTTGGACCTCTATTATTCTCGATCTACATGTCCTCCCTGGGTCAGCTGACCATTTATATGCCGATGACACCCAAATCTATCTCTCTGCCATTCAGCTCACCCCATCAGTCTCCTCACACATCACTAACATACATATCGGCCTGCATGTCACACCACTTCCTCAAACTGAATCTATCTAAAACTGAGCTCTTAATATTTCTTCCCCCCACGTGTCCCTTCCCCTGACTTCTCTGTCAGGATCAATAGCACATCTATCAGTCTGTCCCAACATACCAGGGTGCTAGGGGTAACCTTAGACTCAGAACTGTCCTTTCAGGACCACATCCAATCCCTGTCCAAATCATGCCGCCTTCAGCTTCCAATCCCAGCCTATGCAACATTTCTAGAATACACCCCTTTTTAACTAATGACACCACCAAGCTTCTAATTCACTCCCTGGTTATCTCTCACCTTGACTACTGCAACTCCCTCCTCATTGGATTTCCTTTACATAGACTATCCCCCCTTCAGTCCATAATGAATGGTGCTGCAAGACTCATCCATTTACCAACCATTCAGTGTCTTCCACCCCTCTCTGCCAATCCCTCCACTGGCTTCCACTCACCCAACTAATAAAATTAAAAGTGCTAACAATAATTTACAAAGCCATCCATAACTCTGCCCCAGCTACATCACTAACCTAGTCTCAAAATGCCAACTGTAAACTTTGGGGAATGATAGCTCAACGGGATTAAGTGCATAAACGTTTAAACTTGAAACAGAAAGGCTTTTATTTGTAAGAAAATCAAAAATAAGGCTTCCTAAGACACATACAGTTTTGTGGACGGGTCTTCGCCCCAGAGTTTTGAGAGTCCTTATCGAATCTTTAGCAGCCTCCAATAGGTTCTCAGCTCACCACGACAGGTGCAATCACCTACTCCTCCTCACCACCACCTCTTCACTACTTCCTGTCTTTTATGAGCTGTTTCCTGGAGGCCTTTAACCCCCTGTGTGCTGAATCCCTGTGGTCAGGGGTGGAGGCTCTTTCCCATCCGAATATCACTTTAGAGCCTCCGAAATTCCAGGCCCCAAATAACTCTCAATTAAGACAGAGGACTGCGAGACAGTCCTCTCTGGATTAATTCTACTGAAGATAATTTCTCACCCATTCTGGGTGACCCCCTGAACACCATCATGACTCCCTTAAAGGGACCACAACCCAAATACTGGTTTTATATAGCACCCGTCCAGGACCTTGGCGTCCTGTACACAACCAAGCCGCTCTCTTCAGTCTTCCTAAGACCTCCTGCTCTCTAGCTCCCTTGTCACCTCCTCCCATGCTCGCCTCCAGGATTTTTCCAGAGCTTTTGCCATCCTTTGGAACTCCCTACCCCAATCTGCCTGACTGCCCCTAATCTATCTATCTTTAGACAATCCCTAAAAACCCTTCTCTTTAAAGAAGCCTATCCTGCTTCTAACTAATATACTGTTTTTACTTTCTCCATCAGCTCATCCCCCACAGCTATTACCTTTTGTATCAATTGACCCTCCCTTTTAGATTGTAAGCTCCAATGAGCAGGGCCCTCTGATTCCTTTTGTACCAAATTGTAATGTACCTGTAATGTCTGCCTTCATTTACGCGGTGCACAAACTGTTGGCGCTATATAAATCCTGTATAATAATAATAAAGTGATTGTAAAGTCTTGTTTTTTTTCAATAAAAACATGTTATACTTACCTGCTCTGTTGCAGTGAATTTGCACAGAGCAGCCAAGATCCTCCTATTCTCTGGTGCCTCTTCTGTGCTCCTGGCCCCTTCCTCCTGTCAAGTGCCCCCACAGCAAGCAGCTTGCTATGGGGGCACCCGAGCCGAGTCACAGCTACCTGTGTCCATTCTGACAGGGAGCTGTGGCCCAGCCCCACCCCCTCTCTCTCCTGATTGGATCATTGACTTTGATTGACAGCAGCCAATGGCTCCACTGCTGTGTCTCAGCCCAGAGGCGTAACTAGATCCTTCAGGGCCCCGGTGCTAAAAATCATGAAGGGCCCCCCTAACCCCCCTCCTTTTATCCAAACCCCGTCTTCCAGTTCTGGGAAGGTGCCCATGGACATCCTCCCAGAACCCTGTCCCTCGTTTGCCGCCTGGGGTGCGCATCAAGCACACTCTGTGACACAGTTGATCACAGTAATGGGCTAACCACATCGGCCCTTTACCATGTGATCAGCTGATCACATGTAAACAGACTTGCCAGTTATCGGCAGTGCTTTCTTCTCACGATGTGTCTGTTTGAGGAATGGAGAGCCGTTAACCAGCAAGACTATCAGTATATTGTTTACACTGATAATCAGGGCACTTATTATTAGTGCACTGATCATTAGTGCCCTGATTATCAGTGCTGCCTATCAGTGTTCATCAATACCACGTATCAGTGCCCATCTGTGCTGCCTATCAGTGCTGTCTATCAGTGCCCATTAATGCCACCTATCATTGCAGCCTATCAGTGCCCATCAGTGCCACCTATCAGTGCTCGTCAATGCCGCCTATCAGTGCTCATCAATGCTGCCAATCAATGCCCATCAGTGCCACTTACCAGTGCTCATCAATGCCATCTATCAGTACCCATCAGCAGGTCTCTGGGCTGACAGCATCTCTCTTATACAGCTTAGAGCCTCCTCCCTCACATGGACAGGACAGGAGAAAGATGATCTGCTCCTCCTCCTCCCACCCCACTCCTCCTGTGTGAACTGCGGAAAGTGTTACGCTAAGCAGCTGAATGATCAAACTCAGCTGCTTAGATTCACAGTTCCTGCTGTGCACGTGGAAAGAGAAGGAGCAGATCGGCTCTCTGCTGTCCTGTCCGTGCAAGGGGGGACTGTCAGTGCAGGCTCTGAGCTGTATGACGCAGCAAGCCTAGCAGCAAGCAACACCGCTGAGACCCCCACAGTGGAAGAACGCTAGGGCGGCTTATCCCCCCTTTACAGCGCTCACCTGCTCGGTGACCCGGATCCCGGCAGCTCAGGAATGTCTCACTCTTGGAAGCATAGGATTGCTTGACGTGCCGTAATATCAAGGTGTGTTCCCGAGCAGCTCAGTGTGGAGCTGGAAGAGAGGGGCCCAAAAGCAGCAGAGGGAATCTGGATTAGAGAGGTGACGGGGCGGTAATATATAGAGGAATCGATTCAGGCATTCAGTGACTGCAGGAGGCAGAGATTGATTCCGCTATATGCTGCCTCTCCTTTTCAGCTGTACAGGGGGGCCTCACGGGTCCCCTGAAGCATGGGGATCTTGTGACCCCTGTAGTTACGCCCCTGCCTCAGCCAATTAGTAGGGAGAGTCTCAGATGGCCGAGACACTTGTGGACATCGCTGGACAGAGATGGGGCTCAGGTAAGTATTAGGGGGGCTGCTGCACACAGTAGGCTTTTTATATTAATGCACAGAATGCATTAAGATAAAAAAACCTTCTGACTTTACAACTCCTTTAAGGATAAATTGATTGTACTTCAATCTCATTTCAGTGTGTGAATACCTCAAACCTTCGGTGAATTTTATGCTGACCCCTATAACAAGCTTGACATTATCTACAGCCCCCTCCTGTGGCTCTTCTTACTCGAATGCAGTGCTATCATACAGATAGTGGCATCACTAAAATATTAAGCTCAGATCTACATTCCACCTACTGAAGAGGATGAAATTACAGCCACCATTAAAAGGTTACCCTCACATAAAAACCCAAGACCAGATGGTTTTCTGTATGAATACTATAAAAAAGATTCCTTCCGATCCTTCTGCCACAATGGTAAAGCTTTTCAAACAGCCTGCTTCAAAAAGAGCCTATGACACAGGACGTGCAATCCTCGTACATCACGCTTATCCCAAAGCTCTATCTCATCTGTGTTTTGGTCCTGGTGGCACTCCTTAATTGTACAATAAATCTGTTGGTTCGGCGAAGGTGTGCAGTCATTTATTCTTTCTTGTTCACATGCTCACAGATGCAAGCCAGGGCTACCACCCAATCCTTTCAGTCTGGTGGATCATCTTACTCACCTGGAGCAGAGGCTTGTTCTTTTGTTCCTTTCCCAAAGCTTGCAAGGATCACACTTTATGCTCTAACTATAGATACATTGCATTACTAAACTCTGACTTTTGAAATTATTTCTCCTGGACAAAACACGATTCACACATTTTTAATACATAAGGACTAGGTAGTCTTCATGCCATTTTGACAAGAGGGGGGACAATGCAATAAAGGTTATAGACCTAAAAGACAAAGTTATCACAGAAAATTGTCTACCTTCTGGAAGCATGTCTCACTGTATTGTGGTGACCAAGAGAGAACCACAGCATGTAGGCAATCAAAAGAGGGGTTGTGCCTCTGTAACCAAGGATAACCAATAACCAGCAGAAACTTAGGTGAGGAAATAACTTGGAATTGGATTATCTCATGGTGAAGAGCCCCTACGGCCATGGACAACAGAACTGTCTCATGAGTCACATGGGCAGGCTGTAGAGGTCTCCCGTCAAGAGCCTCAATAGCAAGTGGAGTGTCACGCAGCTGCAGCGGAATCGAGTGCTTCGATATCAATATTTTTTATATATACCGTATATACTCGAGTATAAGCCGAGTTTTTTAGCACATTTTTTTGTGCTGAAAGTGCCCCCCTCTGCTTATACTCGAGTCAAGTACTTTTCTGCAGCAAAAAATGACATTTTCCGACCCAACTTTGCGGCCCCGTATCTCAGGGCCACTTGGTGCTAGGAACCCCGAATTTGGTGTTCAACCCCAGTGGAACTAACATTACAACATATCCAAATTTGGGATTTAGTTCCTAGCACGAGATACAGCCCGAGATACAGGGCCCTAAAATCGGTCAACTGTGTCCATCTGCAGCAATGTCATTTCGGGACCCTTTGGGTCCAGAGACCCCAAATGGCTGCAGCTAGGGGGCATCTAGGAACCCTTAACTACCAAGTTTAAAGTTCAGGGGACCTATGGCTGCAAATGAGCACAGTGAGGCATGCAAATGGGCACAGTGAGGCTGCAAATGGGCATTGTTGACCCTCTTTCCACTTACAGTAGCTGCGCATTTCTCACCCTAGGCTTATACTCGAGTCAATACGTTTTCCCAATTTTTTGTGGTAAAATTAGGTGCCTCGGCTTATATTCGGGTCGGCTTATACTCAAATATATATATACAGTGGTGTGAAAAAGTGTTTGCCCCCTTCCTCATTTCCTGTTCCTTTGCATGTTTGTCACACTTAAGTGTTTCGGAACATCAAACCAATTTAAACAATAGTCAAGGACAACACAAGTAAACACAAAATGCAATTTGTAAATGAAGGTGTTTATTATTAAAAGGTGAAAAAAAATCCAAACCAAACCATCATGGCCCTGTGTGAAAAAGTGATTGCCCCCCTTGTTAAAACATACTATAACTGTGGTTGTCCACACCTGAGTTCAATTTCTCTAGCCACACCCAGGCCTGATTATTGCCACACCTGTTCACAATCAAGGCATCACTTAAATAGGAGCTGCTTGACACAGTAAGGTCCACCAGAAGATCCTTAAAAGCTACACATCATGCCGAGACCCAAAGAAATTCAGGAACAATTGAGAAAGAAAGTAATTGAGATCTATCAGTCTGGAAAGGGTTATAAAGCCATTTCCAAAGCTTTGGGAATCCAGTGAGAGCCATTATCCACAAATGGCGAAGACATGGAACAGTGGTGAACCTTCCCAGGAGTGGCCGGCCGCCCAAAATTACCCCAAGAGCGCAGCGACGACTCATCCAAGAGGTCACAAAAGACCCCACAACAACGTCCAAGGAACTGCAGGCCTCACTTGCCTCAGTTAAGGTCAGCGTTCATGCCTCCACCATCAGGAAAAGACTGGGCAAAAATGGCCTGCATGGCAGAGTTCCAAGGAGAAAACCACTGCTGAGCAAAAAGAACATCAAAGCTCGTCTCAATTTCTCCACAACACATCTTGATGATCCCCAAGACTTTTGGGACAACATTCTGTGGACCGATGAGGCAAAAGTGGAACTCTTTGGAAGGTGTGTGTCCAAGTATATCTGGCGTAGAAGGAACACTGCATTTCAGAAAAAGAACATTATACCAACAGTAAAATATGGTGGTGGTAGTGTGATGGTCTGGGGCTGTTTTGCTGCTTCAGGACCTGGAAGATTTGCCGTGATAAAAGGAACTATGAATTCTGCTGTCTACCAAGAGATCCTGAAGGAGAATGTCCGACCATCTGTTCGTGTACTCAAGCTGAAACGAACTTGGGTTCTGCAGCAGGACAATGATCCTAAACACACCAGCAAGTCCACCACCGAATGGCTGAAGAAAAACAAAATGAAGACTTTGGAGTGGCCTAGCCAAAGTCCTGACCTGAATCCTATTGAGATGTTGTGGTATGACCTTAAAAAGGCCGTTCATGCTCGAAAACCCTCTAAAGTAACTGAATTAGGACAATTCTGCAAAGATGAGTGGGCCAAAATTCCTCCAGGACGCTGTAAAAGCCTCATTGCACGTTATCGCAAACGCTTGGTTGCAGTTGTTGCTGCTAAGGGTGGCCCAACCAGTTATTAGGTTTAGGGGGCAATCACTTTTTCACACAGGGCCATGATGGTTTGGATTTTTTTTCACCTTTAATAATAAACACCTTCATTTACAAATTGCATTTTGTGTTTACTTGTGTTGTCCTTGACTATTGTTTAAATTGGTTTGATGTTCCGAAACACTTAAGTGTGACAAACATGCAAAGGAACAGGAAATGAGGAAGGGGGCAAACACTTTTTCACACCACTGTATATATATATATATATATATATATATATATATATATATATATATATATATATATATATGCTACCCCCACTTTTTAGATACTGCACTTGATGAGGGCCCCCCCCCCCCCAGCATGCAGCTGGCAGGTGTGTATGCAATCACCATTCCCTATTTAAAATGATGTGTGAAACACATCAACAGGCTGCCTCACAAATCTGCACAGGGTGGATGGAGTAACTATTCTTAATTTAAGGTAAGCTCTATTGCTGCACATTAGCGTTTTGCAAACTATAGTTGCAGTTCTCTTAAAAATGCTTTATAGGCAAACTGTGTCTACACACACACACTCTTCACTAATAGATCTTTTTTGCAAGTAAATACCGGCACTTTGAAATGCTAAGCAGGAGGATACCACCTCTACTAGCAAACTCCAATACAAAATCCCCCTGTGCAGTGTGCAGTGGATGTCAACAGTCTGGGTACATGATTGTTTACTATATTTTTTACTTTTATTACTGCTATCTATATTTACGCTACCCCCACTCTTTTTGCTTTTGATATTTGTACTTGAACAACCTTTTTTCTGCTTCTGATGCCAGATGGTTTCTGTGTCTACCTAACGAGACCAACCCAGGCTACCAACTGTTTAATCAAGCCTACACGGCTCTGTGGCTCTTTTTTATTTTTTATGTTCAGCTGTGTGGTGTGGCAGGTCGCTATGGCGCATGTAGGGGCGTCTTGTAAGTACCATTCTATACACCCACTCTCGGCAAAATATGCACTGCTATATGATATTGCTTAACATGTATATATATGATTTGTTCTATATGACATAAATGTTGTTATTACTTTATAGATTATAGCAACACCACATACAGGGATTTCCCTGAAGGAGTCGTCTTAGAAATCTTAAATGTGTTGGAATTGCTTTTTCCAGTTCCTGCATGTATATTGTACTATCCCTGGGCGTCACTAGCCACCAGTAATTATGTATCTGATTTTACTGTATTGAGTTTTTTATACTGTATGAAATTATTGCTTCATGTTCTATGAATAAAATTTTTATTTTTTTAACACACACACACACATATACATACATTTACAGTATCTCACAAAAGTGAGTACATCCCTCACATTTTTGTAAATAATTTATTATATCTTTTCATGTGACAACACTGAAGAAATGACACTTTGCCATAATGTAAAGTAGTGAGTGTACAGCTTGTATAACAGTGTAAATTTGCTGTCCTCTCAAAATAACTCAACACACACCCATTAATGTGTAAACCGCTGGCAACAAAAGTGGTACTCACTAATTGGGCCCAATTTGGACATTTTCCCTTAGGGGTGTACTACCCCTAAGTGAAAATTGGGCCCAATTAGCCATTTCCCTCCCCGGTGTCATGTGACTTGTTAGTGTTACATGGTATTAGGTGTAAAAAAAAAAAAAAAAAAAGAATTGTTGCTCTACATAAAGATGTCCTAGGCTATAAGAAGATTGCCAAGACCCTGAAACTGAGCTGCAGCACAGTGGCCAAGACCATACAGTGGTTTAACAAGACAGGTTCCACTCAGAACAGGCCTTGCCATGGTAGACCAAAGAAGTTAAGTGCTCAGCGTCATATCCAGAGGTTGTCCAGACATATGAGTGCTGCCAGCATTGCTGCAGAGGTTAAAGGGGTGGGGGGGTCAGCCTGTCAGTGCTCAAACCATATGTCACACACTGCATCAAATTGGTCTGCATGGCTGTCGTCCTAGAAGGAAGCCTCTTCTAAAGATAATGCACAAGAAAGCCCACAAACAGTTTGCTGAAGACAAGCCAACTAAGGACATGGATTACTGAAACTATGTCCTGTGGTCTGATGAGACCAAGATGAACTTATTTGGTTCAAATGGTGTCAAGCGTGTGTGGCGGCAACAAGGTGAGTAGTACATAGATAAGTGTGTCTTGCCTACAGTCAAGCATGGTGATGGGAGTGTCATGGTCTGGGGCTGCATAAGTGCTGCTGGCACTGGGGAGCTACAGTTCATTGAGATAACCATGAATGCCAACATGTACTATGACATACTAAAGCAGAACATGATCCCCTCCCTTTGGAGACTGGGCCGTAGGGCGGTATTCCAACATAACGACCCCAAACACGCCTCCAAGATGGCCACTGCCTTGCTAAAGAAGCTGAGGGTAAAGGTGATGGACTGGTCAAGCATGTCTCCAGACCTAATCCCTATTGAGCATCTGTGGGGCAACCTCAAACAGAAGGTGGAGGAGCGCAAGGTCTCTAACATCCACCAGCTAAGTGATGCCATCATGGAGGAGTGGAAGAGGACTCCAGTGGCAACCTGTGAAGCTTTGGTGAACTCCATGCCCAAGAGGGTTAAGGCAATGCTAGAAAATAATGGTGGCCACACAAAATATTGACACTTTGGGCCCAATTTGGACTTTTTCATTTAGGGGTGCACTCACTTTTGTTGCCAGCAGTTTATACTTTAATGGCTGTGTGTTGAGTTATTTTGAGGGGATGGTGAACTTACACTGTTATACAAGCTGTACACTCACTACTTTACATTGTAGCAAAGTGTAATTTCTTCAGTGTTGTCACATGAAATGATATAATAAAATATTTACAAAAATGTGAGGGGTGTACTCACTTTTGTGAGATACTGTGTACCGTATATACATTTTATTGTGCTGAAAGTGCCCCCCTCGGCTTATACTGGAGTCAAGCACTTTTCTGCAGCAGAAAATGACATTTCCGACCCGACTTTGGGGCCCCGTATCTCGGTGCTAGGAACCCCAAATTTGGTGTACAAACCCAGTGGAACCAACACTACAACATATCCAAAGATGGGGTTCCTAGCACTAAGTGGCCCCGAGATATGGGGCCCCAAAATCGGTTCGTAAAATGTCATTCTCTGCTGCAGAAAAGTGCTTGACATTTTCCTAACCGACTTTGGGGCCCCGTATCTCAGGGACACTTAGTAATAGGAACCCCATCTTTGGATATGTTGTGTGTATGTAGTGCTAGTTCGACTGAGTTTGCATACGAAATTTAGGGTTCCTAGCACTAAGTGGCCCCAAGATACGGGGGCCCAAAGTCGGTCAACTGTTTCCATCTGCAGCAATGTTATTTCAGGACCCTTTGGGTCCAGAGACCCCAAATATTGTCTGCGGATAGGGGGCATCTAGGAACCCTTAACTACCAAGTTTAAAGTTTGGGGGACCTATGGCTGCAAATGGGCACAGTAAGGCATGCAAATGGGCATTGTTGACCCTCTTTTCCACTTACAGTAGCTGCGCATTTCTCACCCTAGGCTTATACTGGTGTCAATACGTTTTTCCATTTTGTTTGTGGTAATATTAGGTGACTCGGCTTATATTCGGGTCAGCCTATACTCGAGTATATATATATATACTCTTTGAGCCTTTAAAGTCCCATATATTATGAGGGAAATACCCTATTGTCTATAATTATCTGGAATGTGGCCACACATTGCAGAATAATCCTCCTACTATTTCAATTCTCCTAATTATCTTGAGGGATTCATCCAACTATCCATGTCTATCCATTATCCATGTCTCCTCAGGAGATCAAAAAAGGACATTCTGATAATTTTTGCCTCTATTGTGAGGACTCTGGGCATTATAAGTTTAAAAAATACACAATGTTGTGTAATGGGTGCGCTTAAATCAACCTTAAAAAATCAAAAAAATAGACCTTAAAAACCTCTGTGCAAAAAATGATGAACAATAATGTGTAATATATAGATGTATGTGCGTGATATATAAATATATATTTGAAGCGAAGATAAAACAAAATACAAGCAGTGTATTATATAAAAATTACTTCAAAAATGAATGAGGTATTGAAGACTGCAAATCGCATATACCCCATGAATTAATTATTGATCGATTGATGTTTGTGATAGCTTAATCAATCAGTGCAAACAGTCTTGATAAATGATTGGGAACAGATATGTGGCACTATAAAGTATTATCCTTGCTTGAATCCACTGGCAAATGGTAATAGAATGGTCCAGTTACTTATTTCAGTCCAATATATGTGCTAATTGGTGAAATAAATTAAATAAATTAAGGTTAAAATTAATTAAATTAAATTAAATTAATAAGCCACAAAATAATTTAAATGAGTGATGTATGCCGCTAATGAAATGTCTTACGGCCGTTTGTATAACTGCTCATTAATTAATTAAACAATGGATACCTCATGCCTCCTTGCTGTAATTAGGAACAAATACCAATAATTAGGAACAAATACCAATAATTGTGTGTAACATGTATGAGAGATGCCGCTCTCTAATTTGAATGAAGAAAGAGAAAAGAAGAAATGCGAGTATCGCTTTCCTTTTCAGATGCCGACACTCCTGAATATTCTCTTCCTCTCTTTCTTATTTAATTTCTTCTCCAGATATGTGTACATATGGATACAAAAAAAGATACAACACATTGCGCAGTACTGCTAAAACTGATGTTGTAAATGTAGCAGATGGGTGCTGGTCTACTTACAAACACCCGGTATTTGATCGCGGTAGCCGAAAGCTGTCAGGCACTGTGTGTGGGCTGAATGCCCTGGTCCTCACTCCGTGCAATCTCGGTGACGTCACTAGGCTCCTCCTCCCGACGCGTTGCGTCACGAACACGTGACTTTATCAAGGGATTGTGAGCCCTGTGACAGCCGAGAAGATTTATAGGGCAACAATTAGCGTGCGGGTTGCCATAGCGACATGCAAATGCTCATCATGCTGTTCAGCATACCGCTGTGACCGGGTGCTGTGGAGATAATGCATTTAACTTGTTACGTGCCAAAGGATCAAAGACAAACACTTTAGCTATATGTGCAACCACATAGCATTAGCCTGGAATGGAAAAATATGTTTTAAAAAATGCTTTAATGATTAAAAAATATGTAATTAAAAATATAAAATAGAAATAGGAAAAAAAGTGAAAAAAAATAAAAAAATTTAAAAACTGAATGAAAATCTAAAAATGTAAAAATAAAAATAAATGAAAATAAAAATAAATATAAAAATAAAATAAAAATAAATATAAAAATAAAATAAAAATGAAAAAAGAGGATAATGTTGAGTGGAAAAAAATATTATATAGAAGACAGTGGTATGTATATTTTCAGACAACAAAGAGTTGCATTAATTTTGAGCATATGATGAAATATGGGCTGGAGAGATGTTGCTGATGTTGATACATAGAGCATAGCCCTGTGTATGGTATTAATATAAGGTGCGTCAAGAACCACATTGAGTGTATGCCTTGGGTTAGTTACCTCACACAGATCAATATGACAAACCATAAAAATATTAAAAAGCATAAAAATATAAAAAAATATCAAAATGATTGTCACAAATGAGGAACTAAAAAATATATATGTACTGAAATGTTAAAAGTATAAAATATATAAAAATAATATAAAAAATATTAAAAATATGATATATTGATTTTGACCTAAATTTTTTTATATCTGACTTTTAACATTTCAGTACATATATATTTTTTAGTTCCTCATTTGTGACAATCATTTTGATATTTTTTATATTTTTATGCTTTTTAATATTTTTTATATTTTTATGGTTTGTCATATTGATCTGTGTGAGGTAACTGACCCAAGGCATACACTCAATGTGGTTCTTGACGCACCTTATATTAATACCATACACAGGGCTATGCTCTATGTATCAACATCAGCAACATCTCTCCAGCCCATATTTCATCATATGCTCAAAATGAATGCAACTCTTTGTTGTCCGAAAATATACATACCACCGTCTTCTATATAATATTTTTTTCCACTCAACATTATCCTCTTTTTTCATTTTTATTTAAATTTTATTTTTATTTTTATATTTACTTTTTTCATTTTTTTATTTTTATATTTATTTTTATTTTCATTTATTTTTATTTTTACATTTTTAGATTTTCATTCATTTTTTTAATTTTTTTCACTTTTTTCCTATTTCATATTTTTAATTACATATTTTTTAATCATTAAAGCATTTTTTAAAACATATGTTTCCGTTCCAGGCTAATGCTATGTGGTTGCACATATAGCTAAAGTGTTTGTCTTTGATCCTTTGGCACGTAACAAGTTAAATGCATTATCTCCACAGCACCCGGTCACAGCGGTATGCTGAACAGCATGATGAGCATTTGCATGTCGCTATGGCAACCCGCACGCTAATTGTTGCCCTATAAATCTTCTCGGCTGTCACAGGGCTCACAATCACTTGATAAAGTCACGTGTCCGTGACGCAACACGTCGGGAGGAGGAGCCTAGTGACGTCACCGAGATTGCACGGAGTGAGGACCAGGGCATTCAGCCCACACACAGTGCCTGACAGCTTTCGGCTACCGCGCTCAAATACCGGGTGTTTGTGAGTAGACCAGCACCCATCTGCTACATTTACAACATCAGTTTTAGCAGTACTGCGCAATGTGTTGTATCTTTTTTTTGTATCCATATGTACACATATCTGGAGAAGAAATTAAATAAGAAAGAGAGGAAGAGAATATTCAGGAGTGTCGGCATCTGAAAAGGAAAGTGATACTCGCATTTCTTTTTTTCTCTTTCTTCATACAAATTAGAGAGCGGCATCTCTCATACATGTTACACACAATTATTGGTATTTGTTCCTAATTATTGGTATTTGTTCCTAATTACAGCAAGGAGGCATGAGGTATCCATTGTTTAATTAATTAATGAGCAGTTATACAAACGGCCGTATGACATTTCATTAGCGGCATACATCACTCATTTAAATTATTTTGTGGCTTATTAATTTAATTTAATTTAATTAATTTTAACCTTAATTTATTTCACCAATTAGCACATATATTGGACTGAAATAAGTAACTGGACCATTCTATTACCATTTGCCAGTGGATTCAAGCAAGGATAATACTTTATAGTGCCACATATCTGTTTCCAATCATTTAGCAAGACTGTTTGCACTGATTGATTAAGCTATCACAAACCTCAATCAATCAATAATTAATTCATGGGGTATATGCGATTTGCAGTCTTCAATACCTCATTCATTTTTGAAGTAATTTTTATATAATACACCGCTATTTATATAATACACTGCTTGTATTTTGTTTTATCTTCACTTCAAATATATATTTATATATCACGCACATACATCTATATATTACACATTATTGTTCATCATTTTTTGCACAGAGGTTTTTAAGGTCTATTTTTTTGATTTTTTAAGGTTGATTTAAGCGCACCCATTACACAACATTGTGTATTTTTTAAACTTCATTTCACGTGTGGGAGCACTAATATATGGGTTGCAGCTATATCATTTGGCTATCTTACATATCGGTTGCTTCTCTGATTTTAAATTCACATTAGCGCTTGAGTATCTACATTATCATTTACTCTGGGCATTATGCAGTAAATTGTCCCAACAAAGTCAAAAGGACAGTTGCTGCGACTGATTTCATACCTGTACAAATAAACTCTATTACCCAAAATATATCCCCATTGATCTATGAAGAAAATCTAGTACATTCTCTACTGTCTAATTTTGGAATCCCTAAAACAAACTTATCACTGAGGGTTTTGAAATTCCTTGCTCTGCTATGCTGGATTCCAGCAAAAAAGAGAACAAAAGAAGCGCCACCAAATTAAAAACTGTTGCATTTATTAAACAAGAAAAGGTGCATTTATCCACTTACATCTGGGAATGTCACACATGAGTCCTCTATGGCGTCCGTCAGCGTTGAGGGCGCCTGTGGATGTTACAGTCCAGGCATAGGGTCCCGACCAGCAGGATTTCCTGGTTCTCGTTGTGTATACTGAGACCGTGGCTTGGCTCAGGTCCACAGTAGCAAACAGGGGTCGAACATAGCCGAGCATCAGTAGCACAGACAGGCGTGCTCCTTCTTCAAGCTTGAAGAAGGAGCGTGCCTGTCTGTTTACCTACAGTGCGCATGCTCCGAACGTTGTCGCTATCGGCTGTGACGTCATCGCGTTCGACGCCTGTTTGCTACTGTGGACTTGAGCCAAGCCTCGGTCTCAGTATACACAATAGGTCGGGGCCCTATGCCTGGACTGTAACATCCACAGGCGCCCTCAACGCTGACAGACACCATAGAGGACTCATGTGCCGACTACCCCTTTCCCAGATGTAAGTGGATGTATGCACCTTTTCTTGTTTAATAAATGCTACAGTTTTTAATTTGGTGGTGCTTCTTTTGTTCTCTTTTTTGCATGTATTTTGGAGTTTGCTCCCAACTTCCCCTTTGAAGGCTGCCCTGGACTATGGACTTGCTTGCAAAAAACATAAAAAGTTTTTTCTTTCATTTGCTTTCTACACTAGTTTTATCTTTTTAAAAATCAGAATTGCAAATTCTCTTTGGATTAATAATTAGGTACAAATGCTGATTATTGTGCAACAGCGCCATCTTACTATATGTTTTTTTCCTATGCTGGATTCCAGGGCCAGGGGGAACTTAACAGAGTTCACCCGAAGCTATATTATTTAAAGAAATAGATCTGCCTCTACTGATATAGAGACGATTGATGGTTCACCTCTATCTTCAGGACCTGTTACCCATGAAACAGTTCATATGTTACTATGTATTTTACACCCCGCAACACCAGATTGTTGCACCGGGACATAGGTTATTTTACACATTTGGGATCACACTTTATATTTTGCCTTTGTTTTTTCATATGAGCCACACTGAGGCTATTTAAACAGTGGCATACCAGATTGTTGCACCAGGACGCAGGTCATTTGCATATTGGATTTATATTTTACCTTTGTTTTCATCTGGGATATATATCATTTACCACTTCTCACAAACGACACTCGGGGTGTGAGATACTTCACCCCAAAACAGCGCCACTTCTACCCCCCCTTTTCACAAAGTGAGGGCAGAACAGTAAAAAGACTTGCAACACAGCGGGCCTAGTCTTAGGAAGACTGGATAAATTCTAATGATCAGCTAACATCCACAGACACTACATAGAAGTAATCTGTTTCATCATGCAGCAAACAGACCAAGATACTACACCAGTCATCCCTTAGCATACACAAGCAGAGGAAAGCACATAAAGTGTGCCATGGACCAGGTCACGCTGCAAAAGCTCTAGAGCAGGGATATGCAATTAGCGGACCTCCAGCTGTTGCAAAACTACATGTCCCGTCATGCCTCTGCCTCTGGGTGTCATACTTGTGGCTGTCAGAGTCTTGCTATGCCTCATGGGACTTGTAGTTTTGCAACAGCTGGAGGTCCGCTAATTGCATATCCCTGCTCTGGAGTCTCTAGTCAATCGGATTGGACATCAACTACTGCGGAAGTTTCCAGGTCCAAGCACACTAGATTTAGACAGCTGCAAGGGCCCATGCAAAAGCAGAAGCCGCACGTTCACTGGCTTCCTATGCAATATATGAATCTGAAATAAGAGAACAGGGCTGCATAGATGAAGATCAGCATCATATGATTAGCGCTAAAAATAAAGCTGAAGCACTTAGATGAAAAGCAGGAGGTGAAAGAATCTTTACATATTCTCAACCAAAAAAAAACTGCTTCAGCAGCCTTAGCTGAAGCAGAGGTTCTCATGAGAGCTGCAGAAGAAAAGTACAGAGAACTCTCTGTGATAGAAACCCAGATGACACCTCTCAGTGCAATCCAATGCACCTGTGAGAATGTATGGTTGCACGTGACCATGTGCACTGACTGATCAACGATGCATCAAAATCGTCAAATGTCCCACTAGCAGCAGATAACTTTGATATCACTCAATGCTACAAGACCGAACCAGAACTTTAATATGACAAGCCAAGTGGTTACGTACTCAGAGACCAATCTATTGGTCCTTCAGGAAACCAAACAAATGGTAACGTACAGTAATCCCTCCTCGGGAAAACATAAATCTGTCCTATAGCGGAAAGACTTGCAGCAAAGGAAAACAACCACACGACCAGAATGGGTTTAACCAAGCACCCCCGCTGTCTTATCAGCCACAAACATGCGCTATGTCTGTTCCCAGAAAATGCTCATCTGAGGCAGCAGGAGCCACAGATGTGACTAATTTCATGATTACTTTCATCAACATGAAATGGGGAGCTCTAGTCTTCTGAAGTTTGACGACCGTCCAGAAAACTATTGGGCCTGGAAGTCATCTTTCCTAAGCAGCACCGAAGACTTAGGCTCGGTTCACACTGGAACTGGCTGCGTATCGCACAGAAACGCAGCGCGTCCCCATTCTCTGGTTCAGGGATGAATCAGGGACAAATCTGTGCCTGAATTCGGCCCTGAAACTGATCCAAAGACACAGCGGCCCCGGAGACATGGGAACCAGCTCCATAGAGAGCCGGTTACATTCCCCTGCTATGCGAATTAGTTGCGGGGAAACCGGCATACAATTCACATTGGTGTGGACCCAGCCTCAAAGAGGTTGTAAACCTCCATGGGGAAGTTGTACCTAGATTAAGGCTTACCTATAGGTACTGTACTGAAAGACAAGGAAAAGCTTGACCTACTCTCCAAATGGCTCGGACCAGAGTCCTCTGAGCAAGCCAAAAGAATCAGGTCAGTACATGTTTATGATGTGACGGCAGGGCTTACAACGTTATGTCAGAGATTGAAAGACTGCTAGAAGGCACACTTCTGAAGAAGATGCACTTCTGAAGAAAATTGAAAATTGTCCAAAAGTAAAAAAAGAAAAGACAATCAGAAGCTGAGAGAGCTTAGAGACATACTTTTAGAGGCAGCAAAAGCTGGTGTATACCTGCCAGGCCTCTGATATTTGGATACAGCACAAGGAGTCAACCCGGTATTCGAGAAGCTTCCTTACAACTTACAAGCAAGATGGATCACGCAAGCATCAAAATACAAGGAAGAGCATAGTGTGGCATTTCCACCTATCTCCTTCCTTGGGCTGCTGGCCCATACTGCTTTCCCCAGCCTGCTGCATGGGTACTTTTTTTGGGGTCGGTCCGGCCGATTCAGCAGAGAAGGAAGCGGGTGAACAGAGGCAGAGATTAGAATGTGATTTGCAGGCTGTAGCAATTAAAAGAAAAAAAAAAAAACTTTTCCCTGTCAAGCATACTCTTTCTCCACTTTCAGGTGCTGCTGCGCAGTGATCTCCTGTGCGACAAGTACTTGACAATCGCTTCTATATCAATCCACTGGGCAGACCGGGACTGTCATGTACTTGTCACACGGGAGATCACTGCGCAGTGGCACCTGAAAGTAGAGAAAGAGTCCGCTTGACAGGGGAAAGTTTTTTTTCTTTTAATTGCTACAGCCTGCAGATCACATTCTTCTCTCTGTCTCTGCTCACCCCCTTACTTCCCTGCTGAATCACCTGGACCGACCTTAAAAAAAAAGTACCCATGCAGCAGGCTGGGGACAGCAGTATGGGCCAGCAGCCCAGCTCCAGCAGCCAGACTCCAGGACCAGCAGCCCAGCTCCAGCAGCCAGACCCTTGGTCCCAGCAGCCATACCCCTGGCCTCAGCAGCCAGTCTCCAGGACCAGCAGCCCAGCTCCAGCAGCCAGACCCTTGGCCCCAGCAGCCAGACTCCAGGACCAGCAGCCCAGCTCCAGCAGCCAGAGCCTTGGGCCCAGCAGCCCAGCTCCTGCAGCCAGACCCTTGGCCCTAGCAGCCAGACCCCAGGGCCAGTAGCCCAGCCCCAGCAACTGTGTCATCAGGCTGCATTTCATTGGGCACTGGTATAGCTGCATTTAGTTGGCAACTTCTCCAGTGGAATACAATGAGACATTTTCGAGAACCGGTCACCCACCATAATAACTGTGTTGCACTGGGTAACTCCACAATAAATTCCATAGACTGGTGGGACCAAGCCCTCTCTCCATTGGGTAGGAGGCCCACTGGAAGGTGTCATACACTGAGCACACACGGAACAAGCGGCTACGAAGGTGGTCACATCAGCGCAAAGACTAGGACACCAGAATTTTTGAGAAATAGCTTTTTCCCTGGGTGGCCAGCTGCCTTGGAAGAATGGTAAGTCTGGGGCAAAGCAGTGCAGAGAATGTCAGGAACAAAGCAGCGGTCACCACGTTTCCCTGGTGGGAGAATGTATCTGAGTGGCAAGAATTCTGTCACCCAAAAGTGAAGTGAGCCTAGTACGAACAGTGGCCAGAATACGATCGGGAGGTATCACAGGAGCAGGAACCGACTCCATCTTGGAAGCAGAAGAAAACTGTTGCGACAATGCGTCAGCCCTTACATTCTTAGTACCGGGTAAGAATGAGACTACGTAATTGAAGCTTGACAGAAAGAGTGCCCATTGCGCCCTTCTGGGAGATTTGTGTTTTGCCTCAGACAAGAATGTGAGATTCTTATGGTCAGTCAAAATGAGGACCGGCACAGTGGTACCTTGGAGGAGATGCCTCCATTCTTTCCGAGCTAAAATGATAGCTAACAATTCTCTGTCCCCAATCTCGTAATTGCACTCTTCAGGAAACAATTTCTTTGAAAAGTAGCCACAAGGATGCATAGTGCTCTCAGAGGTAGGACGTTGAGACAGAAGGGCGCCTACTCCAGTCTCAGATGCCTCAACCTCAAGGATGAAAGTTACGTTACGTAGGATCAGAATGTGCCAGCACGGGAGCTGAAACAAAGGCCGCCTTAAGAGGTTTTAATGGAATCCCGAGGCCAGTTCTGTGAGTTACCGTCCTTTCTGATCATATCAGTCAGAGTTTTGACCAGAGAAGAGAAGATCCAAATAACTTTTCGATAATAATTGGCAAAGCCAAGAAAACGTTGTAACGAACGTAGACCTACAGGTCGAGGCCACTGTAAAACTTCAGATAGTTTCTCTGGGTCTATCTAAAAACTGGCAGTAGAAATTACATAACCCAGAAATGTAACCTTCACACAATGGAACTGGCACTTCAACTTACAATACAGGTTATTATCCCTCAGCCTCTGTAGCACACAGGAGACATCTGTGTGGTGGCTCTCTAGGGATTTAGAATATATGAAAATAGTGTTGAGATAAACTACCGCACATTGCTGCAACATATCTCGGAGGACATCATCAATGGATTCCTAAAATACTGCAAAAGCGTTGCAAAGACCAAACGGCATTACGAGGTATTCATAATGTCCTGTCCTGGTATTAAACGCAGTTTTCCATTCGTCGCCTTCCTCACACGATTGTATGCCCCTCTCAGATCGGGCTTCATGAAAAACGTTTCTCCCTTGAGGCGGTCAAATAAAACCATAATAAACGGAATCGTATAAACAGTCTTAATCGTGAAGCGATTGAGTCCCCTATAATCGATACAAGGTCTCAGTTCACCACTCACCACTAGCGCTGCATCGGCAACATACTCCTCCGTGGCTTTAGCCTCCAAGACAGACAAAGGGTAAACCTGGTCACGAGGGGGTATGGCACCAGGTTGAAGGTCAATTGCACAATCATACGACCAGTGTGGAGGCAAAATACCGGCTTGCCCTTTGTCATCGACATCACTAAATATGTGGTACTCCTCTGGTAAGGAGGAGTGAAGAGGTGCATAAGACTGTAGTTACTTTCTGAACATGTTTTTACCGCATTGTGGTAGCCAGGAAATAACCTCAGCACAAAGCCAATCAAAAGAGGGGTTGTGCCTCTGTACCAAAGACAGCCAATAACCACCCGGTAATGAGGTAAGGAAATTACTTGGAATTGGATTATCTCATGGTGAAGACCCCCTACATCCATGGTCAATGGAGCAGTCTCATGAGTCACATTGGCAAGCTGTAGAGGTTTCCCATCAATAGCCTCAATGGCAAGTGGAGTGGCAGGATGCTGCAGCGGAATCAAGTGCTTAGATGCAAAAGCACCATCTATGAACAGGCCTGCAGCCCCAAAGTCAACTAGAGCCTGTGTCTCGTTGGACGACTCAAGCCAAAAAGGATAACAGGAACTAAAGGCTTATCCTTCAGGATAACTGGAGACGTAACAACGCCACCTAAGGTCTGTCACATACAGGCCCTTAAGATGCAGGCGTTTCCCGGATGGGTATAGGAGAAGACTTCAAAAAGTGACCTGCCTGGCCACAATAAAGGCACAATCTCTCCCTCATCCTAAAGGCCCTCTCCTCAGCAGAAAGACGTGTGAAGTCCAACTGCATGGGTTCTACTTCACTGGTGGACTTGGTACCAGGAGACTTGACAGGTGAGGGAGGTAAGGGTGGGAATGCAAAGCTCAGAGCCAAATGTACAGTACATGGATTGTTTTGCGCAAAAGTTATATCGTCTTCAAACTATGGGAAAGATTTATGCCATTTTTTTATTATTATTATTTATTTTTTTACTAGTGATGGCAGTGATCTGTAATTTTTAGCGGTATTGCAACATTGCAGCGGACAAATTGGACACAAATTTTTGGGACCATCGACGCATATACAGCGATCAGTGCTATAAAAATGCACTGAATACTGTGTAAATGAAAAGGGGTTAAATATGTGTTCCCTCAGTCTGTTCTAACTGTATGGGGATAGGACTGAGTAGGAGAGGAGACATTTTGCTATTCCTACATACTAGGAACAAACTATATGTCTCCTCTCCTCTGACAGCACAGGAATGTACACACACAAAATCCCGGAGCTGGTACTCGTGCACGTGATCGCGTGTGGCTGGCGGCAATTGCAACCGCCGGCCACGGCATTGGATCCCCTGCCGTGCAGCAGGCGCGCACCCCTTCAGCGTGTGCATGTGCCCTCTGGCAGCTCTTAAAGTAACCCTGTTTCGCGCAGGGGAGCCATTCTGCCCCCGTAAAAAGATGCGAGCCGGTCGGAAAACGGTTAATGTGATCAACCTCTCCAGATCCATAGGTATGTCTCGGGCTGCTATCTCATCTTTGATGCTATCCGAGAGACCATGAGAAAATACAACCACAAGGGCCTCATTGTTACAAGCGACCTCTGCTCCCAGAGTACGGAATTCAATGGCATAGTCAGCAACAGATGTACATATTCGCCAGCACACCATGGATCGACAAATCTTCATCCAAAAAGTTTTTTTAATGAAAAAAATCACATCACAAAAATAAAGTGCAACGTTTCGGAGCCGCGCAGGACCCCTTCGTCAGGCATGTGATAATGTCATGCTTCCAGGACCCAACTGGTAATCGCTGCAGCACCCGCTATTTCTTTATGAGCCATAAATACCAGGAACGAGTGCCATAAGAATATCAATTTGATAGTCAGCAACAGTTCTTGTAATCTGATGGACGCGAGGTTCTTGGCAGCAGAAGTGGAGCGTGCAGGAACGTCAAATACCCTTTTAAAGGAAGCCACAAACTCAGGGTAACTCAGGACAATGGGTTTTTGCATCTCCCATAGATGGTTTGCACAGACCAAGGCTCTATCAGAAAGCAAATAAATAATGAAGCCTACTTTGCTTCTGTCCGTGGGGAACGCCTGGGCACAGACATCTAACCCGCTTTACATACCCTGTACTAATCCACTCTCAACACTCTCCTCTTTTGACCTTGCTACTAAGATGATGTCCCTAAAGTTTTCTCAGAAAACTCCCGCTTTACCACCTGTCCCCTGGATCCTGTTCCCTCACATCTACTACAGTCACCCTCTTCTTCTATCTTATGCTCCCTCACTCACATCTTTTTTTTTTCTCAGAAAAATGTTTTTTTATTGAACATCTCAGTTTACAAATCATGTCAATAAAGTTCCAGTTCCAGTTCCAACATCACATTCTGTGTACAGTAATTTTTTTTTTTTTTCACACTTCGACACCACTTTCTAGGACAACATGTCTACAGCTTACAGATTATTATTTATGTCGCCTTTGCTTCTCTGGGCCCGCTTCTCTCATCGCTGACCCTCCTCATGCGTGTTACCTTTTGTAATCTAGCAGCCCAGTAATCTATCTAGAATAAGATCCACCGGGGCTAGGCCCGGCGAGCTTAGCCATGGCGACCACTGAGCCTCAAATTTGCTTGGTTGCCCCGTGTTGGAATATAAAAACGTTTCCAGCCGTAAGGTGTCCCCCATCTGTCCTATCCATCCTCTAACCGTGGGGGGCTCTGATGCCTTCCACCTTCGGAGAATGAGCAGTCCTGCCTGGAACAGGGCTCTTGCAATGGGTGGTTTTAGGGTATCTTCCAGGGGGAGGTCGTCTAGGATGCCCAGGATGCATGGTTTGGGATCGGTCAGTATGGAAACTGAAAAAACATTGTTAATAGTATTCATGACCCCTGTCCAGTATAGATGTAGCTTGGGGCAGCGCCATAGCATGTGGATCAAATCCCTGTGATCTCTTGCGCATCTTAAGCACATCGAGTCTGATCTGACCCTCATTCTGGCCAGCTTGGCAGGCGTGTAGTGGACCCAAAGTATAATTGGGATAGTCGCTGTGCTAAATTTAGGGACGCCATTCGTACTGCCTGGAACACCTCTTCCCACTGCTCCCCCTCAAGGGCACCCACGTCATTCTCCCACTTAGCCGTCGTCTTTGGGGGGAACTCTGTCAGGAATATCCCGATTAGCATCGAGTAGCAATTGGATATAAAGCTTTTGAGGCTGTCCACCTCTTCCATATAGTAAAATATGGGGTCAAGGATAGAGTCCACAGAGCCACATTGGATTGAGCCCTGATTGGGTGTTGTAATTGAAGATAAAAATGCATCGTCTGGGCGAGCTAAAATCGCTCCTTCAG
Source organism: Lithobates sylvaticus (assembly GCA_028564925.1). Taxonomy (NCBI): domain Eukaryota; kingdom Metazoa; phylum Chordata; class Amphibia; order Anura; family Ranidae; genus Lithobates; species Lithobates sylvaticus. Next base: position 257,228,365 of record CM053029.1, on the reverse strand, counting down.
ATCGGAAAAGGTGCTCAGTTTCCCTGCCGTAAAAATATGCCTTAGGCATGTGACTCCGTGCTTCCTCCACCGAGCCTCGTACGTCAGTGTCTGCAGTTCTGGGCAATACCTGTTGTTCCATATAGGGCTGAATTTGGTGAAGCCTTCTACTGCCTGTAACTGTCTGGTCTTGTTCCAAATTTTTTGGGCCAGGGCGCAGGTGGGGAATCTTTTATTAGACTTTGCGTAAGCAAGCCTCCAGACCTTCTGATACATCAGAGATCCCCGTGGCGTGTCCCATTAAGGTTCTGATGGGGTCTGCCATGGTGGTCCCTCTCCCTCCCCGTCCAGTGGGGCTAGGGCTCGGGCAATATGCTGCAGCTGGGCTGCAATGTAGTAAAGCCATGGGTTAGGCAAAGCCAGGCCGCCCTCATCTTTGGGTTTCTGGAAAATGTTCTAGCTTAAACCTTAGGGGCTTGTCCTGCCACAGGAAGGACCTAAAAATTGAGTTAATTATTCAAAATATTTTAAGGGGAATCACTATGGGGGTGTTATGCAACATGTATAAGAGCTGGGGCATAAAAATCATTTTAATAAGGTTGACTCCCACTAGTGACATTTATAATCTCGACCATATTTTAATCCTGGCTCGAATTTGTCCCAGTAGCGGTGACAGATTAAGGGGGATATACTCTAGTATTTTCGGGGTGATCTGAATTCTTAAGTGTTTAAAGCTGGAGCTTAGCGGTATTTGAAGTGCCGCCACATCCAGAGTATCTGGGTCTGCGTCTAGTACCATTAGGGGTGACTTGGTCCAGTTGATCACTAGGCCGGAGAACCACCCAAACTGAAGTATGACTGACATTGCCATCTTCAGGGAGTCAGATGTGTCTCCCAAAAGCAGCATAGTGTCATCTGCGTATAGCATACTTTTCTCTTGTATTTCTCCAAACCTAAATACCTGAATCTGTGTGTTAGACCTGATCAGGGCAGCCATTAGCTCAATGGCCACCACAAACAATAGCAGGGACAACGGATAGCCCTGCCGCGTCCCCCTTTGGAGCATAAAGGGTGGGGAAATGTGTCCTGCCTCTCTTATGAAAATGGTAAAGAACTGCGGCGCTAAATTAAACTAAAAATAGGTAAAATCACTCGCTAAAATAGGAATAAAAGACAACCAATATTAAGGTGAAAGTTCTTCCGTGCAACAATGTCTCACTCTACAAATAATTTGTGGCGCTTGAGGATCAAATCAAGCTACAAAGTAAAATCAACCTTTGGAAGTAACACAGAACATAAATCCAAAGGAATAGAAAGCGTCCTTCACAGTTAGTATCTCATCAATATTGTATAGCCAATGATTAATACAATCAGTGCTACAACAATTCGTGAGCATCCAATCCCAGGGTCATCAGACAAGTAAAAACAAATTGCTCAATCCTTATTCCAAATGACCAAATAAGGTAAGCTGATGAGGTATCAATAATGCATAAGTATCAATGAATTGGGCATAGCGGGCAACATCAGGGAGAGAAAAACCCAAATGCACAGGATCCCATTCACTAACAAGGTAGAAACCAATCAAAATTCTTAAAGATAAATAACTAATGATATATATATATATATATATATACATACACACATAATAATCACATTTATGTGTACTAGTGGTGCAAATAATATGTGCAAAAATTGCAATAAAGTGCAAGTGGTGACAGAAGTGCAAAATTTGCAAAAGGCCTGGGAAAAATATTTACAAAAAATGTATAAGACTAACAATGTGCAAATGTAAAAATCTGTAATGATAAAAAAACAAAAAAGCCAAAGCTGTGTATGAATAGGGGAAAATGCTCAAAAATATATATTAAAACTATGTGATAGAGATAGCCAAATTAATGAATTAAATCAAATCAATAAAATTAGTATAGAAAAACAGTGGGAATGTGCAACAATTAATAAATGTGCAAAAAATCTGCAATAATAAAAAGTAATAAATAAATCCAAAAAAAGTCCAATCAAGTGATAGATGCACAGTTCTTCAGAAAAATATACAAGCATCCAATATGCTTCCAAAATGTTTGTGCTAATGGGCACGTCCACCAGATATGAAAAAATGTGCCCAAATCTGAGCATCCTCGGAAGCATTGTGCCAGATAGGTTTGTACATATTTAGCCACTCTAGATGGAACCAAATACCACCTTGTCATCACTTTATAATTAGCTTCAACCGCTGATACATTAGGGGAAGCTGTTTTAACTGTGGACCATATTTGGTTCCAATCAGAAATATCTAGTGTACGCTCTAAGTCTTCTTCCCATTTCTGGACATAAGACGGGCTATTTTTATTGGAATAGACCAGTAAGTGAGAATATAACGTAGAAATTGTTCCTCTAGCGTGGGGATCCTTTTTACAAATGTTTTCAAAACTGGACATATGTGCTAATTGGGGTGATGTGTCAACTAAGGGTGTGAAAAAATTTTTGATTTGGAAATATCTGAATAATTACGATTGCGGTAAACCATATTTTTCACAAAGGGTGGTAAAAGGGATAAATGACGATGAGTGTATAAATTTATACAAATTTAGAACATTTCGGGAAAAGATTTAGGGGACACCCATGCTGGATAGAAGGCAGGGTTTCTATAAAATGACAATAATGGATTGTGTAAAGATTGTAATTGATCTTTTTGAATCTATCCCAAAGGGATATATAGTGTTTGGTAATAGGATTTTTTAGGTCTTTTCAGTCTTTAGATGAGATCCATAATAAATTGGATATTGGAATAGGATCACATTCGGTAGCCTCAATTGATACCCATAATGGGGTTTCTTGATATGCATGGTATTTAGCAAGACTCGCTATATGTGCGGCTCTATAGTAATATGCAAAATTGGGACAGCCTAGGCCTCCGTTAAGCTTGGGGAGATATAATGTGTGCAATTGTATTCTTGGTTTGGATGCTCCCCATATAAATGACGACACTTTCCTTTGTATTATTCTTAAATGATAAGCTGGGATCGGTATTGGTAGTACTCTAAATAAATAAAGTAGTTTCGGTAATATCGTCATTTTTACAGAGTTGATTCTTCCGAACCATGACAATGGAAGATGAGACCATGAATTCATTAAGTTAAAGAGCTTTTTTAACAGTGGGGGATAGTTAATTTTAAATAGGTCCTCTAAAGATGCTGTTAGATGATCTCCTAAATATAGGATTGATCTGTCTGACCAAGTAAAAGGGAGGCAAATTTTTGCTGAGTTCAGTTCTATGTTGGAAAGAGATACATTTAGTGCTTGGCATTTTTTGGGATTTATATATAATCCAGAGATTTTGGCAAATACATCAAGAGTAGGAATGAGGTTTGGGCCTGATACTTGTGGAGAGGAAAGAAATAGGAGGATATCATCTGCGAAAAGACAAAGTTTGTGTTGATAACCTCCTATTTCAATTCCAGTTATGTTGGAATTTGTTCTAATTGCTTGTGCAAGCGGCTCTATTAGTAGGGCAAATAATAAAGGAGATAGTGGACAGCCTTGTCTCGTGCCTCTTTCTATGTTGAAAAAATTGGATTTGTACCCAGCATATTTTACGTAAGCTTTTGGTTCATTATATAATGCCATAATCCAATTTGTAAAGTTTGGGCCAAACCCCCATTTCTGTAGTGTATAATTCAAGTATGGCCATGATAAGGAGTCAAACGCTTTTTTGATGTCAAGTGAGAGAAAGCAAGCAGGAATACGGCGTTTTTTGGCTATATGTGCTAGAAGGGTCGCTCTACGTACGTTATCACTAGCCTGTCGGGAGGGTATGAAGCCTACTTGATCTCTATGCACAAGGGTACCAATGATTTTATTCAGACGAGATGCTAGAAGTTTTGCTAATATTTTAATGTCTATATTTAACATTGAAATGGGGCGAAAATTTGAGCATAAAGTAACATCTGATTGGGGTTTAGGGATCATACAAATGATAGCTAATAGAGATTCAGGTCTAAAAGATTTGTTTTTTATTAAGTCATTGAAAGCTTCTGCGAGTAAGGGGGAGAAACAATCCGAAAAAGTACGATAATAGAGGGCCGAGAAACCATCTGGACCAGGTCTTTTGTTAATTTTTAGTGATTTAATAGCTTCTGCTACCTCGTTTCCGGTGATGGGTTTTTCTAGTGACATCATTTGGGGCTCAGTCATTTGGGGTAAGTTAATATTTGAGAAAAAGGAATCCGCTGTATCAATATTAAATGTATTAGATTTTATATATATAGGGTTTTCAGAAAAGAGCTGAATTTTTGTACAATTTTAAGGGGATTGTTGGTGTACGTATTGTCTGCTATTTTTTTTTTACAATTAAAATTTTTTTTTATTGAGAAAAATAAGTTAACAAAGAATTTCCAACCGTCAAGAGCACAGTCGCTCAATACAATCAACATGTATACACATACATTTGTGGAACGTATAAGAAGAACATGAAAAGTAATATCAGGGATACATCTTAGGCAAATCTGAAGCAATCAGTGTCTGGCACCGATTCGGCCATGCAATCTAGTGAGGTAAGCTAGTTGTATTTTTATCGTAGAGCCCGAGTCAGTGCAGTAGGCCATATATACGGAAGCCTAAGATGATGAAGTATGGGGTTGGGGAGGGGAAGAGAAGGTAAAGGATGGTGAACTGAGATAGGAGATGGTGGGGGTTGAACAGAAATAAAATGTGGTGAGAGAGAACCTGTCTACGAGGGCCTAGAGGCTGTCATGTTATCAAAGTTATTGCAAACCACTTTAATGTCTATAATTAGGTATCAATTTGCTCCTTCTGAGGAAGTTGCATATATAATCTGATCTACTGGTAGTGAGGAATAATATCTGCTCCTGTTGTAACCGTCATTTCAACCTGTATACCACCCATGGTGACCAGGTACTATTGAATTTTTCAGTGGATTCTTTGGCCATAGCGTCCGTTTCTTCCATGTAGTATATGTTGTTTACTGCATGAAACCATTCTGATATGGAGGGAACGTCCCTTGACTTCCAGTGCCTAGGAATCAAAATTTTTGCTGCATTCAGCAGGTGTCTTGTTAAGGACTTCTTGTAGCGTTTCAAAGAACAGTCTGCAATGTGTAATAGACAGCACATGGGAGTGAGAGAAATTTTTGTGTCTGTAATGGCTTTTATTAAGTCACTAGGGATGAGCCGAACACCCCCGGGTTCGGTTCGCACCAGAACCTTCGAACAGACCGAAAGTTCACGCGAATTTTCGAACCCTATACGTTATAATGGACGCGAACGTTCGAAATCAAAAGTGCTAATTACAACGGCCAATATGCATGTTAATGTCATAAAACAGGTTTGGGGACCGGGGTCCTGCCCCAGGGGACATATATCAATGCAAAAATAACTTTTAAAAACTAACGTTTTTTCGGGAGCAGTCATTTTAATGATGCATAAAGTGAAAAAAAAAAAGTGAAATTTTCCTTTAAATATGGTACCTGGGGGGTGTCTAAAGTATGCCTGTGAAGTGGCATGTGTTTCCCGTGTTTATAACTGTCCTTGCACAAAATGACATTTGTAAAGGATAAAAAGAAGCCATTTAAAACCACTTGCAGCTTTAGGTTTGTTCTTAAGTAGAATCTGAACAGGTACATTATGAAGTGTAGCTCCATCCCCAAAAAATCTATTTTTAAGCTTTTTGGAGAACATAGGGAGGGGTTATCACCCCTGTAACATTTGCTGTCTTTGCACATCTGTTCAGAACATGTCACCTCACTTTCCGTCCCAATGACAAACGTTTTTGGAAAAGTGGGGTTTTAATTGAAACAAGGATTGGTGATAAAGTATCAGTAGAGAGGAGATACCTTTTTCCCAAATTAAATCTAACAGGATAGAATTTCCCTTCCTAGGGGTAATTTCCTCTCACTTCCTGTTTTCTCTTTCCATTTGCAAGTAGGAGTCGTTTTGTAAGTTGGATGTTTGAAAGTAGGGGCCTGGCGTATATACTCTGCAGAAATTTGCCCTATTAGATGTTGGTGTAGCCACAAGACTGGTGGGCACAGGAATGGGCCCTGCTGTGAGTTAATAGATCAAGATTTGTAATTGCATGCACCTGTTGAACAGGGCAGAAAAATTGGGGGGGGTGGTGGTGGTGGTGGACGGTGTTGCCACAAGACTGTAAGCTCTCACAGTTACTCTTGGTGGGCGCAGGAATGGGCCCTGCTGTGAGTTATTAGATCAAGATTTGTAATTGCAAGCACCTGATAACCAGGGCAGAAAAATTGGGCCTTTGGCGGTGGTGGTGGACGGTGTTGCCACAAGACTGTAAGCTCTCACAGTTACTCTTGGTGGGCGCAGGAATGGGCCCTGCTGTGAGTTATTAGATCAAGATTTGTAATTGCAAGCACCTGATGAACAGGGCAGAAAAATTGGGCCTTTGGCGGTGGTGGTGGACGGTGTTGCCACAAGACTGTAGGCCCTCATAGTTACTCTTGGTGGGCGCAGGAATGGGCCCTGCTGTGAACTATTAGATCAAGATTTGTAATTACCCGCCCCTGTTAAACAGGGGCTGAAAAATTGTGCCTTAGGCGTTGGTGCCACAACACTGCAACCCCTCACAGATACTGTACTTGGAGCACAGCAGTCACACGTGTTGCGAAGCATTTTTTTAAACAATTGTAAGTACACGCCCCTGTTAAACAGGGGCTGAAAAATTGTGCCTTAGGCACTGGTGCCACAACACTGCAACCCCTCACAGATACTGTACTTGGAGCACAGCAGTCACACGTGTTGCGAAGCATTTTTTTTAAAAATTGTAAGTACACGCCCCTGTTAAACAGGGGCTGAAAAATTGTGCCTTAGGCACTGGTGCCACAACACTGCAACCCCTCACAGATACTGTACTTGGAGAACAGCAGTCACACGTGTTACGAAGCATTTTTTTAAAAAATTGTAAGTACACGCCCCTGTTAAACAGGGGCTGAAAAATTGTGCCTTAGGCACTGGTGCCACAACACTGCAACCCCTCACAGATACTGTACTTGGAGCACAGCAGTCACACGTGTTGCAAAGCTTTTTTTTATAAAAATTGTATGTACACGCCCCTGTTAAACAGGGGCTGAAAAATTGTGCCTTAGGCACTGGTGCCACAACACTGCAACCCCTCACAGATACTGTACTTGGAGCACAGCAGTCACACGTGTTGCGAAGCTTTTTTTTATAAAAATTGTATGTACACGCCCCTGTTAAACAGGGGCTGAAAAATTGTGCCTTAGGCACTGGTGCTGGTGCCACAACACTGCAACCCCTCACAGATACTGTACTTGGAGCACAGCAGTCACACGTGTTGCGAAGCATTTTTTTATAAAAATTGTATGTACACGCCTCTGTTAAACAGGGGCTGAAAAATTGTGCCTTAGGCACTGGTGTGGTGGCATGGATCATTGAGGAGGAGGAAGAGGATAGTCAGTGAACATAAGAGGACAGTCACTCAGCATCAGCATAGGCAGTCTTGAAGGGATGTGACATTATAAATTATTCTGTTATATCCGCTTCAGGTGCCTGGTAGCTGGTGGTGATCCAAGACTGATTCATTTTGATGAAGGTCAGTCGATCAACCGAGGCGGTGGACAGGCGCACCCTATGATCGGTGACAAATCCTCCAGCAGCACTGAATGTGCGTTCGGAAAGAACGCTGGAGGCAGGACAGGCCAGTAGCTCAATTGCATACTGTGCAAGCTCTGGCCAGTGATCCATCCTCAGGACCCAGTAAGCCAGAGGATTTTCGGTGGGAAAGGTGTCCAAGTCTGACCTTGCCCCAAGGTATTCCTGCACCATGTATATCAGACGCTGGCGATGGTTGCTGGAACCGATCATACCTTGGGGCTGTGGACTAAAAAATTGTCTGAACGCATCGGTCAGACGTCCACCTTCCCCCCCGCTCCTTCTGCTACTGACCGAAGCCTCAGCAACGCGTCGCCCAGGACCAGGAGTTTGTAACCTCCCAGTTTCTGGGAACGCGTTGCACAGACCTTTCTGCAAGGCCTCCCTGAGATGTCTCATCCTCTGCTCCCTCTGCGACGGCAAGATAAGGTCCGCAACCTTACCCTTGTACCGTGGATCAAGGAGAGTGGCCAGCCAGTAATGGTCCCTCTCCTTGATCCGAAGAACACGAGGATCCTTCCGCAGGCTTTGCAGGATCAGGGAGGCCATGCAGCGTAGGTTAGCTGAGGCATTCGGTCCGGAGTCTTCTGGGTCACTGAGGATGACATGATCGCCAGCCACCTCCTCCCAGCCACGTACAAGTCCACTGGTTTGTTGGGACTGTACATCATCCCTAAAAGACTGCTGCTGCTGATGCTGAGTGCCAGGCTCCACCTCCATGCTCACACAATCCTCCTCCTCCTCCTCCTCATCCTCTTCCTGTGTGATGGGTGGGACAGAAGGAACACTGTCCGGATAAAGGGGGCCTTGAGAGGCAAGGAAGTCCTCCTCTTCCTGCCTCTGTTCTGCCTCAAGTGCCCTGTCCATTATCCCACGCAGCGTATGCTCCAACAGGTGGACAAGAGGGACAGTGTCACTGATGCATGCACTGTCACTGCTCACCATCCTCGTGGCCTCCTCAAATGGTGAGAGGACAGTGCATGCATCCCTGATCATGCTCCACTGACGTGGGGGAAAAAAAACAAGCTCCCCTGACCCTGTCCTGGTGCCGTAGTCGCAAAGGTACTCATTGATGGCCCTCTGCTGCGTGTGCAGTCGCTGCAGCATGGCCAACGTTGAGTTCCACCTGGTGGGCATGTCACATATTAGGCGGTTCTTGGGCAGGTTCAGCTCCTTTTGCAGCTCAGTGAGCCGAGCACTGGCATTATAAGATCGGCGGAAATGCACACAGACTTTCCTGGCCTGCCTCAGGACATCCTGTAAGCCTGGGAACCTGCCCAAGAACCGCTGCACCACCAGGTTGAGGACGTGAGCCATGCAGGGCACATGGGTGAGCTGCCCCTGTCGCAGGGCGGAGAGGAGGTTGGTGCCATTGTCAGAAACGACCATTCCTGGCTTAAGCTGACGTGGCGTCAACCACCTCTCGGCCTGCCCCTGCAGAGCTGCCAGAACCTCTGGCCCAGTGTGGCTCCTGTCCCCCAAACACACCAGCGCAAGCACGGCATGGCATCTTTTTGCCTGCGTACTTGCGTAGCCCCTTGTACGCCTACGGAGCACCGCTGGTTCCAAGGACAGAGCACTGGAGGAAGAAGAAGAGGAGGGGGTGGAGGAGAGAGGTGTGTCACAACCAGTAGTAGTAGTAGCGTTTTGGAGGCGTGGTGGCGGAACAACCTCCAACACTACTGCACCTTGTCCTGCATCCCTCCCAGCTGCCAATAGAGTGACCCAATGGGCCGTGAAAGAAAGGTACCGTCCCTGTCCATGCCTGCTGGACCATGAGTCAGCGGTAATATGCACCTTACCGCTGACCGCCCTGTCCAGCGAGGCATGGACATTGCCTTCCACATGCCGGTAGAGAGACGGAATCGCCTTCCGTGAGAAAAAGTGGCGTTTGGGAACCTGCCACTGAGGAACCGCACATTGAACAAACTCACGGAAGGGGGCCGAGTCTACCAACTGAAAAGGCAGCAGTTGAAGTGCTAGCAATTTAGCCAAGCTAGCATTCAACCGCTGGGCATGTGGATGGCTGGGAGTGTACTTCTTTCTACGGTCCAGCAGCTGGGGCAGGGAAATTTGCCTGCTGCAATCGGACGTCGGTGTACTGCAAGTACTTGGTTGTGACACACCTAATTCTACACCTTCAGTCCTCTCAGAGCAGCTTTCAGAGAGGACTGAAGGTGTAGTGGGGATGGAGATCCCAGCTGATGAGGAGCAAGGAGAGGTCTGCTTAGTTCTTTGGTGTGGGTCTTTTATGTGTGCCTGCCAACGAGCTGCACGGCAGGTCGACATATGTCTGGTCATGCTTGTGGTGCCCAAGCGGCTGATGTTTTGGCCACGCGAGATACGCTTGAGACAAATATTGCAAATAGCAGTGGTGCGATCTGATGCACTCGTCTCAAAAAAGGCCCACACCAAAGAACTTTTCTGATAACGTGCAGAGGCAGCGCCCTGCACAGGCGGAGCTCTGCGGTGTTGTACAGTTGCTGTGCTGGCCTCTAGCTGGCCTCCAGGGGGCATCCTGCCTCGTTGGACATGTGACGCCGCATCCTCCTCCTCCTCGTCCTCCTCCTCATCCTCTCTCCCTTCAGGCACCCACGTGGAGTCAGTGACCTCATCATCCCCTCCCTCTTCACCACTAGAGCAAACCTGGCAGTAAGCTGCAGCTGGTGGAACAGTACTGCCAGATTCCTCAAGCTGGGTATCATCATCCGAGCCTTCGAATCGTTGGGCATCCTCCTGGAGCATGTACCCAACACTGTGCTCAAAGAGTTCGGGGGACTCCTCAGGAGGACATGGTGGGTCTAGGGAAGGGGTGGCTGATGATGCCATTGAGTACGCGTTGGCAGCTGCTCTGCCAGTACCCTGAGCCTGGGTGAGAGAGGATGAGGAGGATGAGGAGGGCTTGGTCATCCATTCTACCAAGCCTTCAGGATGATGCGGCTCCACATGTCCAGCTGCCGAAAACAAAGACGCGCGTGTCCCATGGCCACGTGCTGATGACGATGCACGACCACGGCCACGTCCACTAGAAACAGAGCCTGCCTGCCCTGTGTTCTTGGCTCTGCACGCTCTGCCTCCCCTTGGCGGTCTTCCAGCCATTGTAGTCGGTAGTCCTGTGGGTGCTGCTGAGAAGAATATATAGGAGCTCTGTGTGATGCCACTAACACACTAGAAGTCCTATGGGTGCTTCTGCAAAGAAAATATAGGAGCTCTGTGTGATGCCACTAACACACTAGAAGTCCTGTGGGTGCTGCTGAGAAGAAAAATATAGGAGCTCTGTGTGATGCCACTAACACACTAGAAGTCCTATGGGTGCTTCTGCAAAGAAAATATAGGAGCTCTGTGTGATGCCACTAACACACTAGAAGTCCTGTGGGTGCTGCTGAGAAGAAAATATAGGAGCTCTGTGTGATGCCACTAACACACTAGAAGTCCTATGGGTGCTTCTGCAAAGAAAATAGAGGAGCTCTGTGCGATGCCACTAACACACTAGAAGTCCTGTGGGGTGCTGCTGAGAAGAAAATATAGGAGCTCTGTGTGATGCCACTAACACACTAGAAGTCCTATGGGTGCTTCTGCAAAGAAAATATAGGAGCTCTGTGTGATGCCACTAACACACTAGAAGTCCTGTGGGTGCTGCTGAGAAGAAAATATAGGAGCTCTGTGTGATGTCACTAACACACTAGAAGTCCTATGGGTGCTTCTGCAAAGAAAATATAGGAGCTCTGTGTGATGCCACCAACACACTAGAAGTCCTGTGGGTGCTGCTGAGAAGAAAATATAGGAGCTCTGTGTGATGCCACTAACACACTAGAAGTCCTATGGGTGCTTCTGCAAAGAAAATAGAGGAGCTCTGTGTGATGCCACTAACACACTAGAAGTCCTGTGGGTGCTGCTGAGAAGAAAATATAGGAGCTCTGCGTGATGCCACTAACACACTAGAAGTCCTATGGGTGCTTCTGCAAAGAAAATATAGGAGCTCTGTGTGATGCCACTAACACACTAGAAGTCCTGTGGGTGCTGCTGAGAAGAAAATATAGGAGCTCTGTGTGATGCCACTAACACACTAGAAGTCCTATGGGTGCTTCTGCAAAGAAAATAGAGGAGCTCTGTGTGATGCCACTAACACACAAGAAGTCCTGTGGGTGCTGCTGAGAAGAAAATATAGGAGCTCTGTGTGATGCCACTAACACACTAGAAGTCCTATGGGTGCTTCTGCAAAGAAAATAGAGGATCTCTGTGTGATGGGACTAACACACTTCAAGTCCTATAGGTGCTTCTGGGAACAAAATATAGGTCTGTGTGATGGGACTAACACACTTCAAGTCCTATAGGTGCTTCTGGGAACAAAATATAGGATCTCTGTGTGATGGGACTAACACACTACAAGTCCTATGGGTGCTTCTGGGAAGAAAATATAGCTCTGTGTGATGGGACTAACACACTTCAAGTCCTATGGGTGCTTCTGGGAACAAAATATAGGATCTCTGTGTGATGGGACTAACACACTTCAAGTCCTATGGGTGCTTCTGGGAAGAAAATATAGCTCTGTGTGATGGGACTAACACACTTCAAGTCCTATAGGTGCTTCTGGGAACAAAATATAGGATCTCTGTGTGATGGGACTAACACACTACAAGTCCTATGGGTGCTTCTGGGAAGAAAATATAGCTCTGTGTGATGGGACTAACACACTTCAAGTCCTATAGGTGCTTCTGGGAACAAAATATATGATCTCTGTGTGATGGGACTAACACACTACAAGTCCTATAGGTGCTTCTGGGAACAAAATATAGGATCTCTGTGTGATGGGACTAACACACTTCAAGTCCTATAGGTGCTTCTGGGAACAAAATATAGGTCTGTGTGATGGGACTAACACACTTCAAGTCCTATAGGTGCTTCTGGGAACAAAATATAGGATCTCTGTGTGATGGGACTAACACACTTCAAGTCCTATGGGTGCTTCTGGGAAGAAAATATAGGTCTGTGTGATGGGACTAACACACTTCAAGTCCTATAGGTGCTTCTGGGAACAAAATATAGGATCTCTGTGTGATGGGACTAACACACTTCAAGTCCTATAGGTGCTTCTGGGAAGAAAATATAGCTCTGTGTGATGGGACTAACACACTTCAAGTCCTATAGGTGCTTCTGGGAACAAAATATAGGATCTCTGTGTGATGGGACTAACACACTTCAAGTCCTATAGGTGCTTCTGGGAACAAAATATAGCTCTGTGTGATGGGACTAAGGATGAGCCCGGTGTTCGATTCGAACCCATGTTCGAATCGAGCACCGGGTGTTCGCTCGCTCGGCGAGCCCAGAACTATTGGGGCCGCTCGCATCAAATTCGTGTGATGCGAGCGGCCCCGCAATGCATTGCGGCCCGCGCAGTGCAATGCTGGCTGATGATTGGCCAAGCATGCACTGTGACCCCGCATGCTTGGCCAATCACAGCGCCGGCAGCGAGGAGAGCCATAATTGGCTACAGGCAGGATGCCTGTAGCCAATTATAGCTCAGGGGCTTAAGTACACGCCCCACGGTATAAGAGGCCGCCGCGCCGGCGGCCTCGCATATTATGTTTCAGACAGTGTCAGCGTGCTGCTGACTGCTGACAACAATATGTGCTTTATTTCTGGGGATATGTGTGTGCATGCTGTTAGAACAGCATTGCAGTATCACATCTGGGGGGTGTCTATAGATGGCCTGTGAAGGGGGGCAGGTTTCCTGTGCTTAGAACTTTCCCTGCAAAAAAGTGTCATTTTTGCAGGAAGAAAGCTATTTAAATCACTTGCGGCTAATGAATTGATGGCTCCTGTAACACAGAGAGCTGTCATTCATTAATAAAAAACAAAAAAAAAAGCGTAGGGGTCCCCCCAAATTCAATAACCAGGCCCTTCAGGTCTGGGATGGATATTAAGGGGGATCCCAGCCAAAAAAAAAAAAAAAAAAAAAAAATGGCGTAGGGTCCCCCTCAAAATCCATACCAGACCCTTGAGGTCTGGTATGGATTTTAAGGGGAACCCTAGCCAAAAAAAATGGCGTGGGGTCCCCCTCAAAATCCATACCAGACCCTTATCCGAGCACGCAACCTGGCAGGCCGCAGGAAAAGAGGGGGGGACGAGAGCGGCCCCCCCTCTCGCCTGAACCGTACCAGGCCACATGCCCTCAACATTGGGAGGATGCTTTGGGGGTCTAAGACCCCTAAAGCACCTTGTCCCCATGTTGATGAGGACAAGGGCCTCTTCCCCACAACCCTGGCCGGTGGTTGTGGGGGTCTGCGGGCGGGGGGCTTATCGGAATCTGGAAGCCCCCTTTAACAAGGGGACCCCCAGATCCCGCCCCCCCCCTGTGTGAAATGGTAAGGGGGTACAAAAGTACCCCTACCATTTCACCAAAAAAGTGGCAAAAATGGTAAAAATGACAGGAGACAGTCTTTGACAATTCCTTTATTAAAATCTTCTTTCTTCTTTCTTCATCCTTCGGTTTCTTCATCTTCTCCTTCCTTCATCTTCTTCCATCTTCTTCTTCCATTTTCTTCTTCCTCCGATCCGCTTCTTCTTGCGCTGGTCTTCTCGTCCTTCTCGTCCGGCATCTTCTTCCGTCGGCGTCGGCGTCGGTGTCTCTGTCTCTTCTTGGGCCGCTCCGCGCAATGGGAGGCTCCCGCTGTGTGAGGCTCCGCTCCGTCTGACAGGTCTTTTATAATGGAGGGCACCTGGTGACCCCGCCCCCTCTGACGCACAGGGACGTCATGGGGAATTCCATGATGGCTTTCCCCATGACGTCAGAGGGGGGCGGGGTCACCAGGTGCCCTCCGTTTTAAAAGACCTGTCAGATGGAGCGGAGCCTCATACAGCGGGAGCCTCCCATTGCGCGGAGCGGCCCAAGAAGACACCGACACCGACGCCGACGCCGACGGAAGAAGATGCCGGACGAGAAGGACGAGAAGACCAGCGCAAGAAGAAGCGGATCGGAGGAAGAAGAAAATGGAAGAAGAAGATGGAAGAAGATGAAGGAAGGAGAAGATGAAGAATCCGAAGGATGAAGAAAGAAGAAAGAAGATTTTAATAAAGGAATTGTCAAAGACTGTCTCCTGTCATTTTTACCATTTTTGCCACTTTTTTGGTGAAATGGTAGGGGTACTTTTGTACCCCCTTACCATTTCACACACAGGGGGGGGGGCGGGATCTGGGGGTCCCCTTGTTAAAGGGGGCTTCCAGATTCCGATAAGCCCCCCGCCCGCAGACCCCCACAACCACCGGCCAGGGTTGTGGGGAAGAGGCCCTTGTCCTCATCAACATGGGGACAAGGTGCTTTAGGGGTCTTAGACCCCCAAAGCATCCTCCCAATGTTGAGGGCATGTGGCCTGGTACGGTTCAGGCGAGAGGGGGGGCCGCTCTCGTCCCCCCCTCTTTTCCTGCGGCCTGCCAGGTTGCGTGCTCGGATAAGGGTCTGGTATGGATTTTGAGGGGGACCCCACGCCATTTTTTTTGGCTAGGGTTCCCCTTAAAATCCATACCAGACCTCAAGGGTCTGGTATGGATTTTGAGGGGGACCCTACGCATTTTTTTTTTTTTTTTTTTTTGGCTGGGATCCCCCTTAATATCCATCCCAGACCTGAAGGGCCTGGTTATTGAATTTGGGGGGACCCCTACGCTTTTTTTTTCCATTTTTTTTATTTTTTATCAATGACTTTTTTTTTATGAATGAGTTTCAATGAATCACTGTTCTCTGTGTTACGGGAGCCGTGAATTAACATTAGCCGCGAGTGATTTTAAATAGCTTTTTTACTTTCAAAAATGACACTTTGCGCAGAGACAGTTCTAAACACGGGAAACATGCGCCCCTTTACAGGCATACTATAGACACCACCCAGGTACGAAATTTAAAGGAATATTACACTTTTATTGTTTCAATTTAAGCATTATTAAAATCACTGCTCCTGAAAAAACGGCCGTTTTTAAAAAAAATTTTGCATTGATACATGTCCCCTGGGGCAGGACCCAGGTCCCCAAACACTTTTTATGACATTAACATGCATATTAGCCTTTAAAATGAGCACTTTTAATTTCGAACGTTCGCATCCATTATAACTAATAGGGTTCTAAAGCTCGCACGGACTTTAGGTCCGTTCGCGGGTTCTGGTGCGAGCCGAATGGGGGGGTGTTCGGCTCATCCCTAGATGGGACTAACACACTACAAGTCCTATGGGTGCTTCTGGGAAGAAAATATAGGTCTGTGTGATGGGACTAACACACTTCAAGTCCTATAGGTGCTTCTGGGAACAAAATATAGGATCTCTGTGTGATGGGACTAACACACTACAAGTCCTATAGGTGCTTCTGGGAAGAAAATATAGCTCTGTGTGATGGGACTAACACACTTCAAGTCCTATAGGTGCTTCTGGGAACAAAATATAGGATCTATGTGTGATGGGACTAACACACTACAAGTCCTATGGGTGCTTCTGGGAAGAAAATATAGCTCTGTGTGATGGGACTAACACACTACAAGTCCTATGGGTGCTTCTGGGAACAAAATATAGGATCTCTGTGTGATGGGACTAACACACTTCAAGTCCTATAGGTGCTTCTGGGAACAAAATATAGGTCTGTGTGATGGGACTAACACACTTCAAGTCCTATAGGTGCTTCTGGGAACAAAATATATGATCTCTGTGTGATGGGACTAACACACTTCAAGTCCTATAGGTGCTTCTGGGAAGAAAATATAGCTCTGTGTGATGGGACTAACACACTTCAAGTCCTATAGGTGCTTCTGGGAACAAAATATATGATCTCTGTGTGATGGGACTAACACACTACAAGTCCTATAGGTGCTTCTGGGAACAAAATATAGGAGCTCTGTTTGCTGCCAGTGCCTGCCTGCCACGAACACACTACAAGTCCTATAGGTGCTTCTGGGAACAAAATATAGGAGCTCTGTTTGCTGCCACTGCCTGCCTGCCACGAACACACTACAAGTCCTATAGGTGCTTCTGGGAACAAAATATAGGAGCTCTGTTTGCTGCCACTGCCTGCCTGCCAGGAACACACTACAAGTCCTATAGGTGCTTCTGGGAACAAAATATAGGATCTCTGTGTGATGGGACTAACACACTACAAGTCCTATAGGTGCTTCTGGGAAGAAAATATAGCTCTGTGTGATGGGGCTAACACACTTCAAGTCCTATAGGTGCTTCTGGGAACAAAATATAGCTCTGTGTGATGGGACTAACACACTACAAGTCCTATAGGTGCTTCTGGGAACAAAATATAGGATCTCTGTGTGATGGGACTAACACACTACAAGTCCTATGGGTGCTTCTGGGAACAAAATATAGGATCTCTGTGTGATGGGACTAACACACTTCAAGTCCTATAGGTGCTTCTGGGAACAAAATATAGGTCTGTGTGATGGGACTAACACACTTCAAGTCCTATAGGTGCTTCTGGGAACAAAATATATGATCGCTGTGTGATGGGACTAACACACTTCAAGTCCTATAGGTGCTTCTGGGAAGAAAATATAGCTCTGTGTGATGGGACTAACACACTTCAAGTCCTATAGGTGCTTCTGGGAACAAAATATATGATCTCTGTGTGATGGGACTAACACACTACAAGTCCTATAGGTGCTTCTGGGAACAAAATATAGGAGCTCTGTTTGCTGCCAGTGCCTGCCTGCCACGAACACACTACAAGTCCTATAGGTGCTTCTGGGAACAAAATATAGGAGCTCTGTTTGCTGCCACTGCCTGCCTGCCACGAACACACTACAAGTCCTATAGGTGCTTCTGGGAACAAAATATAGGAGCTCTGTTTGCTGCCACTGCCTGCCTGCCACGAACACACTACAAGTCCTATAGGTGCTTCTGGGAACAAAATATAGGAGCTCTGTTTGCTGCCACTGCCTGCCTGCCAGGAACACACTACAAGTCCTATAGGTGCTTCTGGGAACAAAATATAGGAGCTCTGTTTGCTGCCACTGCCTGCCAGTGCCTGCTTGCCACGAACACACTACAAGCCCCTCTTTCTAAATGAATCTTCCTAAATGAATCTTTCTAACTAAATCTCTCTAACTAAATCTTTCTAACTGAATCTAGCAGAGTGACACAGAATGATCCTGCTCTCTCTAACGCCGGAACGCATGTGACCGGCGCCGACGGCGTGGCGGCCTTTTATAAGAGGGGGCGTGTACTAAAGCCCCTGAGCTGTAATTGGCTACAGGCGTCCTGCCTGTAGCCAATTATGGCTCTTCGAGTTTCCGGCGCTGTGATTGGCCAAGCATGCGGGGTCACAGTGCATGCTTGGCCAATCATCAGCCAGCAATGCACTGCGCCGGCCGCGCCGGCCGCAATGCATTGCGGGGCCGCTCGCATCACACGAACGTGATGCGAGCGGCCAAAATAGTTCTGGGCTCGCCGAGCGAGCGAACACCCGGTGCTCGATGCGAACATGGGTTCGCATCGAGCACCGGGCCCATCCCTATAAGTCACATACCTTATTCCAAAAAGGCTGTAATGTGGGACATTCCCACCAAATGTGGAACATAGTGCCTGTATCCCTTTCACACCTCCAGCAGGAGTCCGAGGACAGTGGGTACCATTTTTTAACCTTAATCGGTGTTGCATACCATTGCAGCAGCAGTTTGTAGGATGTTTCTTGCAATTTTGTCCCGATGGAGCACTTGTGTGCAAAAATTGAGGCTTGTCGCCACTGGTTATCTGAGATTTTGGTATTAAGAGCTCTTTCCCACTGTACACGTGCTCCTACTGTTTCCCCTTTTCTATCCCCTTGGAGCCAGGCATACATTAGTGAGGTAGATTTAGTTATCGGGGTTCCAGAATGGCATAGATTTTTCAAACGGGGTGGTTTGTCTGAGTAATTGCACTTTGTCTGGGGAGGTGTGGACATAATTGTGTATTTGTCGGTACATCCAGTATGTGAATTTTTGGGCGTTTAAGTCTTGCGTCATGGATGTAAATGGTTTCATCCTATTTGCATGTATGCAGTGCATTACTAAGAGGGGTACCTGTAGATCATGGGGTGAAGTTAGTGGTAAGTCCATTCCAGGTGTAAAGTCTGGGTTGTGAGTTAGGGGCGTAAGGGGGCTTGGTGAAGAGGACAATTTATGATGTTTAGTCAGTGTTTGGAATGTTTTCAGTGTCGTCCCTATAAGTGGGTGACGTTGTAGTTCTCGTGGCAATTTATTCCAGGGGATCCAGGGTAGGAATCGCAGGTGCAGTGTGGATGATATCTCTTCCAGAGAGACCCAATCTTTCTGCTCCTTATGGCAGTTCCAATCCAGGATCCTAGCTAAATGTGTTCCGTAGTGATACAATCTAAAGTCTGGGAGTCCAATGCCCCCATCTTCCTTTGATAGCGTAAGTGTTTCAAGTTTCATACGTGGTCTTTTTCCTGCCCATATAAAGGTGCGCATGATGGCTTTAAGCCGCTTAAAGAATTGACAAGGGAGCGGGACTGGTAGTGTGTGAAGGTGGTACAGAATTCTGGGCAGTATTACCATCTTAAGTATTGCCGCCCTACCAAACCAAGAAAAGTGTTTAGATGTCCAAGTATTAAGATCTGTTTGTATTCTGTTCAATAGTGGTGGGAAGTTGGCATTATATATATCTGTTAAGTTGCTGGTAATTTTAACTCCAAGGTAAGTAATGGAAGAGGACACCCACTTAAATGTGCTAGCAGTACGTGCCTGGTCTAATGCGTCAGGTGGCAATGTCAGATTGAGGGCCTCGGATTTAGTGTAGTTGATCTTCATGTTGGATATGTAACCAAAAAGCTGGAAGGCTTTGATCAAATTTGGGATGGAGGTGTGGGGTTGGGTAAGGGAGAAGAGGAGGTCGTCTGCATACGCAGCTATTTTGTATTGGCGGTCCTTTATCTTGAAACCTGACACATCTGGGTTGTTATTGACCGTGCGGATGAAAGGTTCTAGGGACAGGATAAATAAAAGTGGGGACAGGGGGCAACCCTGTCTTGTACCGTTGTGTATGTCCACGGCCTCTGAAAGGGTGCCATTTATTTTGAGCTTCGCTTGGGGCTTGTGATATAAGGCTGCCAGCCAAGCCATCATGTGTGCGCCTAAACCAATATGACTGCAGGTAGCGAAGAGATAATCCCAAGCCACTTCTCCGCGTCAGTTGACAGGAGAAGGCCTTCGATGCCCTGTGTGTGGGCGCAGTGAATCAAGTTGAGTGTCTTTGTGACATTGTCACGTGCCTCCCTACCCGGCATGAATCCCACTTGTTCTGGACCAATAAGCTGCGGTAGGAAAGCTGTAAGTCTGGTGGCCAGAACTTTGGCTAGAAGTTTTAGGTCCAAATTCAATAGTGAAATTGGCCTTTAGTTTGAGCAATCCGTGGGATCCTTAGCCAGTTTGGGAAGCAGTGCAACGTGTGCTGAGGTAAAGGTATTTGACGCTAGTGGCGAGGTTTTGAGTTGGTTTAGGGCACGAAGGAGGGGAGATTTTAGTATATCAGTGAATGTTTTATAATAGTGGGCTGTGAACCCATCCGGGCCTGGGCTCTTACCTGTTTTGAGGTTTCTGATGGCCAGTATGAGTTTGTCTTCTACTATGGGCAGTTCCAGAGATTCGCGTTCTAATGTACTTAATGTGGGCATACCGCTTTCTGCAATGTAAGTGCGCAAATTAAGCTCCCTGGTACCCTGGAATTCCGGTGGTTTATGTGGTGGGGGTAGATTATATAACTTTGCATAATAGTTGTGAAATTGTGAGGCAATTTGGTCCGACCTATGTAAAATGTGTCCTCCTGGGTCTTTCAAACACGAAATAGTTTTGGAGTGTGTTATCTCTTTAAGGGCCTTTGCGAGAAATTTACCGCACTTGTCCCCGTGTTCATAGTAGAAACCTTTTTTAAAGTAAAGGATGCGTTTAGCTTTAAGATTGAGCAGTGAATTTAGCCTTTCTCTGGTTTCAAGCAGTTCTGCAGAAACATCTTCTGCACGAGACTGTTTGTGTTGAGTTTCCAAAATGTGTCATTTTTTCTGCCAGTGAAGCAATGTCTCTGTTAGCCTCTCTCTTTTTTTGTGCCCCTAATCGGATGAGTTCTCCGCGTATGACACATTTATGGGCCTCCCAGATTGTCATAGGTGACATATCATCTGTTTCATTAAGTTGGAAGTATGTTTTAAGGGCTGTTGAGATTTGCGGACAAATGGTAGGGTCAGTCAAGAGTGAGGGGTTCAGTCTCCAGTTACATGATCTACATGATGCAGCAGTGTGTGACAGAGATATTGATACCGGGCAATGATCCGAGAGAGTTTGTATTCCAATGCTAGCTGAGTGTAGGAGGGGTAGATCACGTTGAGTAATGAAAATGTAGTCAATACGGGAATGTTTCTTATGAAGCGCTGAATAATATGTAAAGTCTTTCCCAGTCGGGTGTACCAGGCGCCAAGCGTCAACCAGGGCAAGTGAGTTTAGTGAGGATTTGATTTTTTGTAGGATGGCGTATGATATGCTGGATTTCCCATTGGATGTATCTTGTAGGGGGAGCAATGGGACATTAAAGTCCCCACCCAGTAAGATGCAACCATTTGCGAAACTTTTGAGTTCATCCACCATACGGCGGCAGAAGGCTAGATGTCCCAAATTGGGAAAGTATGCATTGGCGAGTGTGATTGGCCCATTATGCCAAGTCCCTTTCAGGAACAGAAATCGTCCTAAGGGGTCTGCATAGCGATGTGTCACTTTAAAATTGGCATGTTTGTGCAGTAATATCGATACCCCCTTGGATTTATGATCTGGATTTGGCGCATGGTACACCTCTGGGAAATGTCTGTCAAACAGTCTCGGGTTGGATTGGGAGTGGAAGTGTGTCTCTTGTAAAAACACGAAGTTAGGCTGTGCCTTTCTTAGTTCTCTTAATAGAGACACACGCCTCTCGGGTATGTTAAGGCCTCTGATGTTATGTGAAATCAGGAGGAGAGAGAGGTAGGGAACAGATAAGAGGAAAAATCACAAGATAGTGAAACTGTGAAATGTAGTCCTCCAGGTATTCAGGAGGATTAAGTTTAAAGATTCAAACGAGCACACCTCTGCTATCTGCAGAGGGGCCCCTTAAATTGTGCCTTCCCTAGGACCCACTGGGCATCCAAGAGAGGGCACAGGTTGGGGTACGTGGGAGTAGCTCACGGATTGGATAAACTATTCAAAAACCTGTCTGTGTATAAGACATATAGCAAGCCCTCCCCGCAGCCTTTATAGGCATATTATAAGTGCATAACTGCAATACTGACCAACACTACTATTATCATGAACAGGAGTGTTAAAAGATCCAGGTGTGTAATTAAAGTTTACAAAGATACCATACTGCGCGCATGCTGCAACCAGCCCATCCCCCATGTGAGGGATATACGGAAGTCGCACGCACGCAGTCATGGTGTAGTGCAATAATGAGAGAAACATAGCAACTGTTAAATCAAACACCAAACTGTAAGTGCTAGGAACAAAAAAGAGTACCTGCACCTCCATACGGAGGTTTGGAAATTACCTTCACACAGGATTTTAGGGGTTCACAGGTCCATACAACGGATGCCTGCGGCAACATGGTGGCGGTTGAAAACAGAGAGCAACGTTCATGTGCCCGCCTGAACAGCAATCAAGTGGCAGGGGCAATCCCCGTATTAACAAAGGGGACATCCAGGGTCAGACCTGGGTAGATAGCATGGCTGCCGCATCAGGGACAGTGTATGTTACCCCGATGCATGCAGTCCATCCAGAGAAGAGTTTTCAAAAGGTAACTTGCCCCGCTGACATTTCAGGTGTATTCCTTGGCTCTCGTGCTCCTAGAAGCTTGAGATGACCTCATGGAGACTGTTCCCTGCTGCTTCTGATATTTCCCTTTTTTGGGTTCAGGTTTGGTTGGTGTGGAGAGTGGTGAAGTTGTTGGGCTGTGGGGCTCCGGCGGGGTCCGGAATTCTCGGTACCAATCAGGCAAATCCACAAACGGCAATTGGAGAGCAGAGCAGAATGTTGGTAATTCATCTGGGGTTCTGAGTGCATGTGACACTCCGTCTAGGGTGACTGATAGGGCAAAGGGGAACTTCCATCGGTATGCAATATGGTGTTCTCTCAATGTTTCTAATAAAGGATGCAGGGCCCTGCGATTGCTCAGTGTAATCGGCGAGAGGTCTTGGAACAGTGAGAACGGGTGTTCGTTGAAGGTGATCAGTTCATTTTGTCGGGCATGAGACAGGATGTCCTCTTTGAGCTTATAGTCCACGAGGCAGCAGATCACATCCCTGGGTGGCGCTGGTTCACGTGGTCTAGGCCTAAGAGCTCTGTGTGCTCTTTCAAATTCAATGCTGGCATCTGCCTGCCTCTCAAGCAGATTGTTGAATATAGAGGTCAGGGCAGGGACTATTTGTTCTGGTAAAACGTCTTCTGGGATCCCCCGTACTCTAATGTTGTGGCGTCTGCCACTGTTGTCCAAATCTTCCAGGTGGCGATTAACTGCAATCAGTTGGGCTGTGTGGGTGTCTGTGACATGTTCCAGTCTGGTGATTGCCTTGTCCCTCTTCTGCCCTGACCGTTCTATGGAGCGGGTCCTCTCATTCAATGCCAGCATGTCGGCTTTCAGCTCAGTAACCGCCGATGAAAAGGCATTTTTAATGTCGGCCACAAATGCAGACATGTCAGCATAAGTCAGGGGCTGATCGGATGAGGAATGATGCCTTACCCTGTCTTCAGATGCAGCCAGGGAGTCCTCGCTATCCTCGTGGTCGTCGGGCGCCATCTTGGAGGCCTCTGTGCTCCGGGCCGGTTGATGCCTGGATCTGAAGAGATCCGGTATACTGTGTGATCGCTGTACCGCAGGTGAGTTTTTGGCTGAGGCATCGGCAATAGATCTGTTTGGTTTGCCCATTATCTGGATCGGGACGGTCAGTATCAGGCTGTAGGGTTGCGGGAAGATCGGAGCTCCGTCTTTATGCTGCCATCCGCGCTGCGTGCCAAGCCACGCCCCCCGTATTGTCTGCTATTTTAAGACTAATAGGTTTAAAGGGTTTATTAATAGAATTTAATGCCCTTGATAAATATGTACTTGGTTTGTTAGAATTATTATAGAAGGCATGTTTGATTCTCCGTAGTGATTTATCAGCTGATTCGGTTAGAAAAAGGTCAAATTCCAATCGTGCCTTTTCTAAACGAGTTTTTGCCTTAGGGGTAGGATTATTTTGAAAAGCTAAAAATGATGAGTTGAACTCTATTTCTAGTTGTCGCATAAGCAATATTCGTTCACGTTTAAGTATTCCTGACTGTCGCTGGTTAACTTCTCTTAAGACAGGTTTGTGGGCCTCCCATAGTGTAAGAGAAGAAATGTCAGTACTAGTGTTATGTGTTAAGTATTCTTTTAGAGCCTGTTGGATTGTGAGGCAGTGAGAGGAATGTTTAAGCAATACGTCAGGTAGATACCATGTAGGGTCACGCCCCTTGGGCATAATAGAAGCCACTGAGGTAAAGACAGCATTATGGTCAGACCAAGGTATGGGGATAATGTTGGATGCGATTATTTCAGGTACCATCCCTGTTGTTATAAAAATGTGATCTATGCGACTAAACGATTGGTGGGGGTTTGAGAAATATGTGTAATTTCTTCTTGTTGGGTTAGATTCTCTCCAAGAGTCAATCAAATTGTGTCTAGAGAGGAGTTAGGATAAAGATTTTTTGTTCTGAGAGTGTAAAGAGGTGTAGGGGGTTTTGTCCAGAAATGGGAAGACAACCTGATTGGAGTCTCCACATACAAATATTGATCCCATTTTATGGGTTTTTATGACTTGGAATAGATGTGATAAAAAGGGTAAAGGTTGATAATTTGGAGCATAGTAAGAGACTATTTCTGTTATCTCAGTAATTTCTGTTACCTGTTTAACCAAGAAAGATAATTTGCAGTATTTTAGGGAATAAATCCAGTAATTCAATTTCATTACTGTTTTCAAATAAAGTATGTAGCCCAACTACTGATTTTAACCATTCATGTTAAAAATAATTGGGAGAAGGTAAAACATAAAAGTAAAAAATGAGAAAAAATATAAAGTGAAAATATTTACTTCTCTGTAATTTTATTTCATCACTAAGAAGTAATTAGATTTAAAAAAAAAATATAAAACATATTTTAAAAAAAATAAATAAAAAATAAAAATAAATATATAAAATGCAAAAATATAGAAAGAAAACTTGTCCTTTTAATATGGACAATTAGTGCTAGGGAATCCTTTTACATTTTAAAATTACAGTTTTCCCAGTAATTTCTGTTTACTGGTTAACCAAAATCGATATTTTCGCTATAGTTTAGAAAATAAATTAAGTAATTCATTTTCATTACTGTGTTTCCATATAGCTTAGCATCTGTCGGAGTCAATTAGGCACAGTTCCTAGGGATGCATCATTAGTCCATGGTGTCATCTTGTCCTTGGTGTGAGGGTACGAATCTTCCTCTTTTGTGTGTATGGTGATTGCCGTTTCTTGTTTCAGATTGGGATGTGTTCCGGAGGGAAGAGGCAGATGCTGATCTTCTTGAAGTAGAGGTTGAAGGTTTCTTTTCAATCAGGTTGAGGTCTTGGAGTGCTTGATGAAGTTCGTCAGGGGTTCTGCAAGAGAATCTGGTCCCTTGATGGGTGAAACGAAGGGAGAATGGGAAGCCCCATTGGTATTTGATGTTATGATTTTGGAGTTCCAATAAATGGGGTTTCATTGCCCGCCATTTGGATATTGTTAATTGGGATAGGTCTGCAAAAAGCTGAAAATTGTGACCTTGAAAGGATAAATTGTTCTTTTCTCTTGCTGCTTCTAGAAGTTGTTCTTTCGTTCGGTAAAAGTGAAATTTTGCAATAATGTCTCTAGGGGGGCCATCAGCTTTTTGGGATGTAAGAGCTCTATGTATTCTGTCCATCTCCAACCTTTCAATGGGTATTGCTGGTTGTAGCTCCTGACAGAGTGCTGTTATAGTCGATTGCAGGTCTGTGATTGACTCAGGTAAGCCTCTGAAGCGCAGATTAGACCTTCTGGCGCGATTCTCAAAACCTTCAAGTCTGTTCTGCAGAGTAAAATTTTCCTCTTTGAGGTTTTCCAATTCTGTGAAAACTTCTTGTGTATTTATTTCAAAATCTTCTACTTTCATTTCTAATGTTTCAGTTCGTCGTCCCAGCTCTCTAATTTCTTTAGTAAGATTGTTAGTAATTTGCTCTGAGGTTTGTTGTAATGCTTTATGAAGCATTCTTTCAAATTGCTTCAAAATGCTGGATGGGATAGTAGAGTCTGTTTGTGAGGTATTTTGCATGTTTAAATTGGTTTCAGAGTCAGATTCAGAGTCCCCTGAGGAGATAATTTTTGTCTGTTTTAGTTTAGTTTTCTGGTCTGAGGTAAAAGCACCTGAGGTGAAATTGCCTGAGGGGAGCTTTTTCACTATACGTTTCCCCTGAGCGCTGTTATGGGGGTTGATTTCAGATTTGTTCCTGGCACCACCTAACACCATTTTGATGTGTAAATGTTCCCCTCACCTCACAGGAGGATAAGACGTAGATGTGGAAAGATTCCGTGTCCGTGAGTCGTCTTTATATCGCAGTTTGTTCCCCTCACAGAGTGGAGCTCTAGCCCGACATTACTGCCTCGCTAGCCTCCGCCCACATGCCTCTTCCCCACTGTTTTTCTATACTCATTTTATTGATTTGATTTAATTCATTAATTTGGCTATCTCTATTACATAGTTTTAATATATTTTTTTAGAGTTTTTTTTTTATACACAGCTTTGGCTTTTTTGGTTTTTTATCATTACAGATTTTTACATTTACATTTGCACATTGTTAGTCTTATACATTTTTGTTATATTTGTTATGTTATATACAATACTGATGAGATACTAACTGTGAAGGGCGCTTTCTATTCCTTTGGATTTATGTTCTGTGTTACTTCCAAAGGTTGATTTTACTTTGTAGCTTGATTTGATCCTCAAGCGCCACAAATTATTTGTAGAGTGAGACATTGTTGCACGGAAGAACTTTCACCTTAATATTGGTTGTCTTTTATTCCTATTTTAGCGAGTGATTTTACCTATTTTTAGTTTAATTTAGCGCCGCAGTTCTTTACCATTTTTATATTCTTGTTGAGTGTGTGAGCACTCTTTTCTGCTGGCAGCTTCAGTTATTGTTTATCTAATTATTGTTATTAATTTTTTGGTTTGCGCATCAGTAACCCCCCGTTTTACACTGCCTCTCTTATGACTTCTTGTGGGGAGCTGTAGAGCAGCTTAACCCAGGATACAAACATGTCTCCGAAGCCAAACTTGCCCAGAATCGCCCACAAGTATTGCCATTCTATACTATCAAATGCTTTATGGGCATCCAACGACAGTAGTGCCCTGTCCCCCTGCATTATCTGGTTGGACCTGGGGGTTAAGGAAGAGTCTGCAGAGATTTATGGCGGTGGACTTTTGGGGAATAAAGCCTGATTGATCCGGGTGTATTATGGAGGATATCACCTTATTAAGTCTTAGGGCCAGTACTTTTGGCCAGGATTTTAATGTCACTTTGTAGTAACGATATTGGTCTGTATTACCCCATGTCTAGTGGGTCCTTCCCCGGTTTCAGTATAAGGACAAAATTTGCTCTTGTCATGGATTTTGGTAGTCTTTGGTTGGTCCTAGCAAAGTTAAGCACCCTGAGAAGGTGGGGGAGGATAGCCCCTCCATATTGTTTGTATATTTCAGTCGGGAGGCCGTTGTCCCCGGGGGCCTTAGAGTTGGGGGAGAGGGCTATTGCCTCTTGTAAGTCTTCTATAGTAATGGGGTCATACAACAACACCCTCTGGGAAGCAGTGAGGCATTGGAGGTCAACGGTCTGCGGTATGTCTGCAGCTCAGTCTCTGTATACTCAGCTCTGGACCTATACAGGTCAGAGTAGTATTCAACCAGCTCTTGCATGATTGATTTAGGGGTGTTCACCATCCTACTCTGCCCAGTGCGAAGGGCACCAATCGAAGAGGAGGTCTGGGAAGTCCGAACAATCTTTGCCAGTAGACGGCTGGTCTGCTCCCCCTCTTCGTAGTAGGCCAGCCTGTTAAAAAAACTATTTTTGTCAGCTGCTGATTTGGTGATCTGACCCACCGCCTCCTGCGCCGCCAGCCATGCCTCCCTGTTTGAGTCAGTAGGGTCCTCTGTAAACTTCGTCTCTAGTCGGCTAGCTAGCTGTTCCGCCTGTTCCCCTTGGGCTCTCGTTTTGGATTTGATATTTGTCACTATCTTTATGAGGGAGCCCCTCATGTTTGCTTTAAACGCATCCCAGGCCATGTTAGGATCTGGGTGTTCTACATTTCTCTCCCAGTACTCTCTAATTTCCTCAATTAGACCTTCCCTGAGGGGATTAAGTTCAACCAAAAGGCATTGAGTTTCCATGGGGCCGTTTGCAGGGTCGCAGATGGTTTAGCAATCAGTTGGATCAGGATAGGGGAGTGGTCAGACATACCTCTACCCAGGTATTGTATGTCCTGTAAATAACAGGACATTTGGCTCTGCATAGGCACAGATTAGGGATAGCCCGGTGTTCGATTCAAACCCATGTTCGGCAGCGAGGAGAGGCATAATTGGCCACAGGCAGGATGCCTGTGGCCAATTATAGCTCAGGGGGGTTTAATACACGCCCCACACTATATAAGGCCGCCAGTGCGGCGGCCTTGTGTAGTGTTGTGCGGCGTTCATAGAGAGCAGGATAGGCAGGGACAGTGTCAGCTGTGCTTTATACTTCTTTAGATAGCGCTGTTACAGTGAGTGTAGTGTTCAGGGAGAGAGCAGGATAGGCAGGGACAGTGTCAGCTTTGCTTTGCTTCCTAACCTAGCACTGTTACAGTGGGTGTAGTGTTCCTCCTGCACACTGCACAGCATACACCTGAATCTACCCCCTCATTGCTGGTGTTGTGTAGTTGATTTGTGCAACACAGGCATCTGCCTAATATTCAGTCATGTCATTTACACAGGAATCAGTGCATTTAAATAGCACTGATTGTTGTATAAATGACAATGGTCCCAAACATTTGTCAAAAATGTCCGATGTGTCCGCCATAATAAATAATGGATAAAACTATCCCCTATTTTGTAAACGCTATAACTTTTGCGCAAACCAATCAATAATCGCTAATTGTGTTTTTTTTTTTTTTCAAAAAATATGTAGAAGAATACGTATCGGCCTAAACTGTTTTTTTATATATTTTTTGGGGGATATTTATTATAGCAGAAAAGTAAAAAAATATTGAATTTTTTTCAAAATTGTTGCTTTATTTTTGTTTATAGCGCAAAAAATAAAAACCGCAGAGGTGATCAAATACCACCAAAAGAAAGCTCTATTTGTGGGAAAAAAGGGACGCCAATTTTGTTTGGGAGCCACGTTGCACGACCGCGCAATTGTCAGTTAAAGCAACGCAGTGCCGAATCGCAAAAAGGGGCCTGGTCCTTGTGGTTAAATGGCTTTTTTTTCCTTTACAAATGTCATTTTATGCAGGGACAGTTCTAAACATGGGAAACACATGCCACTTCACAGGCATACTTTAGACACCCCCCAGGTACGATATTTAACCACTTCAGCCCCGGACCAATTGGCAGCCAAAGGACCAGGCCCCTTTTTGCAATTCGGCACTGCGTCGCTTTAACTAACAATTGCGCGGTCATGCGACGTGGCTCCAAAACAAAATTGGCGTCCTTTTTTTCCCACAAATAGAGCTTTCTTTTGGTGTATTTGATCGCCCCTGCGGTTTTTATTTTTTGCGCTATAAACAAAAATAGAGCGACAATTTTGAAAAAAATTCAATATTTTTTACTTTTTGCTATAATAAATATCCCCAAAAAATACATAAAAAAACATTTTTTTCCCTCAGTTTAGGCCGATACGTATTCTTCTACATATTTATTAGTAATGGCGGCGATCAGCGATTTTTATTGTGACTGCGACATTTTGGCGGACACATCGGACATTTTTGACACATTTTTGGGACATTTGTCATTTATACAGCAATCACTGCTATTTAAATAGCACTGATTCCTATGTAAATGACAGTTGTAGTTAGGGGGTTAACCACTAGGGGGCGGGGAGGAGTCAGTGTGACGTGTTGTGTTTTTTTTCACAGTAGGGGGGCGTGGCTGTACGTCTGACGTCATTGATCGGCATTCCCGATGACAGGGAACCGCCGATCACTGACAGTCAGTGTAGGAAGCGCGGGGAGAGGTTTGTTTACATAGACCTCTCCCCGTTCTTCAGCTCCGTAACCCGATCGCGGGATACCAGCGGCGATCGGGTCCGCTGGTCCCGCGGCCGTGGTCACGGAGCTCCCGACCGGGTCGCGCGCGCGCCCCCCGGGCAGGCAAATTAAAGGGGACGTACAGGTACATGCTTTTGCCTGCCCGTGCCATTGTGTTGACGTATATCTACATGAGGCGGTCGGGAAGCGGTTAAAGGAATATTTCACTTTTTTTTTTTTCACTTTATGCATCATTAAAATGAGTGCTCCAGAAAAAACGTCTGTTTTTAAAACTTCTTTTTGCATTGATACAAGTCCCCTGGGGCAAGACCCGGGTCCCCAAACCCTTTTTAGGACAATAACATGCATATTGGCCGTTATAAATAGCACTTTAGATTTCTAATGTTAGCGTCCATTGTAATTAATAGGGTTCTAACATTCGTGTAAACTTTCGGTCCGTTCGCAGGTTCTGGTGAGAACTGAACTGGGGGGGGCGTTTGGCTCATCCCTAGCACAGATCTATCCTTGATAGGGACATATGTGTCTTTGAAAAACATGAGAACTGTTTCTGTAGTGGGTTATGGTGCCGCCATGGATCCAACCACCCCACCTCCACAGAGAACTTCCGCAGCGCCGTTCGGGCGATTTTGCGGTCGCTCCCCGGGGCGGGTGTTTGTCCAGGGCGGGGTCCATATAGCAATTCAGGTCCCCATCACTATCAGGAGGTCAGGGTGGGTTAATTGGAAAGCCAGGAGTGTTCTCAATGCCTCTGAGTTAAAGGGGGGTGGGATATACAGAGCAGCTATAATGCATTTCAATTGGTATACTTTACATTCTAGAATAACATATCTCCCCTTGGTATCAATAAGTTGGTCATATACCTGGAAGTCCACCAGCTTGTGCACTAGTACACTCACCCCCCTGGAGTAGGAGGTGTGCGTAGAGTGATACCCCCCACCCAGCCATGCATAGTTAATACAGGATACCGTTTCTGGAACCAAATGAATCTCCTAAAGGCAATAAATTGCTGGGGCGTGTTTCCGAAGAACTGTCAAACAAGGAAAGGGGGGCGCCTCTGAGTATGTATCAAAAATCTATTTATTACAGCAACATTATCCACTCACATGGGGGTACAAGATGTCACGTTCAGGTCCTGCATGCTGGGCTGGGAAGACTGTGGAACTGCAGGTCACAGCAAGTCCGGGTCACAGCTACTCCACTTAGACTTGCTTCTCATCAGGGTATGCTGGAATGGCAGAGCGTGGTGCTGGTTTTCTTCCAAAAAGTCCAGGCGCAGATGGTAAAAGTCCGGTCTGTAAATAGAGGCACTAGGCCTGTTTTTCAGAGCAGGGGTTCCGGTGTTGGGGTGGAAGGGATTGAAAGAGCTCCACTGCCGGGAAAGCACTGTGATGTGTCCAAAGCCGTCAGTCTCACCTCTGAGATGTAAAGAGACACGGCCGTGTACAGGGGGAGACGACAACGAGGCCTGGGGAGCAAACAGACAGCGCGGTCGGCGGTGACGGAGAGAGAGGGAGAGAGAGGGAGAGAGAGGGAGAGAGAGAGAGAGAGGGAGAGGGAGAGGGAGAGGGAGAGGGAGAGGGAGAGGGAGAGGGAGGGAGAGAGAGAGAGAGAGAGAGAGAGAGAGAGAGAGAGAGAGAGAGAGAGAGAGAGAGAGAGATTTGGAAATTTTGGGTAGTGGCAACTCCTATAATGCAAAAAGGAGTTGCCAGCAGTAGGCTTCGTGTCGTTTTTGGCAATAATAGTCTCTTTAGCATGACCTAGTTCTAAATCGAGAAAGGCCAAGCTAGTGGGATCAGAAGCATGTGTGAATGACAGGCCATAGGGATTAGAGTTGCAATGTTCAACAAAGTGGGGAATCAGGTCAGGGGGGCCAACCCAAATGACAATTAAATTGTCGATATAGCGTCCAAAAAATATGATGTTCGCAGAATAAGGGTTATTCTGCGTGATGTAGTTTTTCTCCCAGTAGCCCATTGGTAAGATTGGCATAGGAGGGGGCAAAGTTGGCTACCATGGATGTCCCCTGAATTTGCAGGTAAAAATCACCATTAAAATTAAAATAATTATGTGTGAGACAAAAATTTGTCGCCTCCAAAATGAATGCAGCTTGGCGAGGATTGATAAGGGGATCTTGTGCTAGAAAATACTCCAGCGCTAATAGACCAAAAAGATGTGGTATGGATGTATATAGTGAGGTCACATCAAGGGATAACCACCTGTAGGAAGGTTCCCATGTATAAGGTGCCAGGAGTTCCAGGAGATGTGTGCCATCTGATATATGATGGTAACTGTTGGACGATGGGTTGCAGATATTGGTCAATATATTGACTGAAGCTAGTGGTGACGCTATCCATGGCAGCCACAATGGGTCTGCCAGGGGGATTAGTCAAACTTTTGTGAATTTTGGGCAGGTGATAAAAATATGGTACTTGATAAAAACTTTTTTTTTTTTTTTTTTTACCAATATTTTAGTATATGATATGTCCATTTGATTTGATTTTTTTTTAAAGTTTACATTTTATCATTTTTACCACAGGTCTCTCTATATATATATATACTTTTATACATGGGGGTGGCGGGTTCGTACATCTCCCCAGTAAGTATCGGTAATTTTAGAGGTATTTTAAGGCTATTTAAGGTACTTCTAATGCCGCATACACACGTGTGGACTTTTCCCGGCGGACCTAGTCCAGCGGACAATCCGCCGGACTTTCCAGCTGGCTTCGCCGGACTTTCCGAGCGTGTGGACTTGCCCACACATGCCCGGACTTCTCCGGCGGACAATCCGCTGGACAAAGTCCGCGGGACTTTTGAAAATGAACGGACTTGCCCACACACGGAGCAGTCCGTTCATTTCGAACGTAACTTCAGGTACGTAGCTAGCGTAGGCAGTAAATGCCGGCGCGCTAGCTCCGTCACCTGGCATGGATTTAAAGGGAATCCCCACGCCGAAAAACGGCGTGGGGGTCCCCCCCAAAACCATCTCAGACCCTTATCCGAGCACGCAGCCCGGCCGGCCCGGAAAGGGGTGGGGACGAGCGAGCGCCCCCCCTCCTGAGCCGTACCAGGCCGCGTGCCCTCAACATGGGGGTGCCCTGGGGAAAGGGGGGCCGTGTGGCCCCCCCACCCCAAAGCACCTTGTCCCCATGTTGATGAGGATAAGGGCCTCTTCCCGACAACCCTGGCCGTTGGTTGTCGGGGTCTGCGGGCGGGGGCTTATCAGAATCTGGGAGCCCCCTTTAATAAGGGGGCCCCCAGATACCGGCCCCCCACCTTATGTGAATGAGTATGGGGTACGATGTACCCCTACCCATTCACCTAAGGTGTAAAATGTAAAGTACAAAAACACTCACACTTTTGAAAAAATATTTTATTGCACTGCTCCGGGGGTCTTCTTCCGTCTTGGGGGTCTTCTCGCCGGACTCCTCCGCCATTTACCAAGCTCTTTTACCGAGCGGAGAAGTCCGGCTACCTTCTTCGTCGTCGCCGTCATCGTCTCTTCTGTTCTTGCGGCGGTCGTAGTCTTCCGCGCCGCCGGCGCCTTCTTCTTCTTGTTCTTCTTCTTGTTCTTCTTCTTCCGATGTTGACCCGTCGCTGTCTCTGCCCGGAATGCCAGCATCCCGGAGGATGCTGGGACTGTGACATCACAAGGGGGCGGGGTCACCATGTGACATGAGCATGTGACCCTGTCCCCATGTCCCTATATAAGTCCCAGCACAGCGCGGCTCTGGCATTCCGGGCAGAGACAGCGACGGGTCAACATCGGAAAAAGAAGAAGGCGCCGGCGGCGCGGAAGACGACGACCGCCGCAAGAACAGAAGAGACCCCCGGAAGACCCCCGAAGGCGGATCGAGACCCCCAGACAACGGCGGCGACGACGAAGAAGGTAGCCGGACTTCTCCGCTCGGTAAAAGAGCTTGGTAAATGGCGGAGGAGTCCGGCGAGAAGACCCCCAAGACGGAAGAAGACCCCCTGAGCAGTGCAATAAAATATTTTTTCAAAAGTGTGTGTGTTTTTGTACTTTACATTTTACACCTTAGGTGAATGGGTAGGGGTACATCGTACCCCATACTCATTCACATAGGGTGGGGGGCCGGTATCTGGGGGCCCCCTTATTATAAGCCCCCGCCCGCAGACCCCGACAAACAACGGCCAGGGTTGTCGGGAAGAGGCCCTTGTCCTCATCAACATGGGAACAAGGTGCTTTGGGGTGGGGGGGCCGCACGGCCCCCCTTTCCCCAGGGCACCCCCCATGTTGAGGGCACGCGGCCTGGTACGGCTCAGGAGGGGGGGGCGCTCGTTCGTCCCCACCCCTTTCCTGGCCTGCCAGGCTGCGTGCTCGGATAAGGGTCTGACATGGATTTGGGGGGAACCCCCACGCCGTTTTTCGGCGTGGGGAGTCCCTTTAAATCCATGCCAGCTTACGGAGCTAGCGCGGCGGCATTTACTGCCTACGCTAGCTACGTAACCTGAAGTCACGTGCTAAATGAACGGACTTGCCGACGAGCGTCAAGTCCGTTCATTTAAAAAGTCAGGCGGACTAGCCTACTAACGGCAGGATTGTCCGCCGGACTGCCAAGTCCAGCGGATAGTTTTAAAACAAAACTTAAAACTTTGGTCCGCCGGACTTTGGCGCCAAAAAGTCCGTCGACGCCCACACACGAGGGGATTGTCCGCTGGACTTGAGTCCAGAGGATAATCCCGCGGGATTGTCCCTTCGTGTGTACGCAGCATTAGTCTGATCGTTTGTCCCTCTGCTAGTTCTTTTCAATTAATTATCCGCATATATGTTTATTCCCCCCCTTCCCCCCCTTCTCTTCCCCCTCCTCCTTCCCTAATATATATATATATATATACATATATATACATTTTTTTTTTTTCCCAACTATCCCTCACTAGTGATATATTATAATCTAACCTCAAATTATATTACCATTGTCTAATATATTTTGAATGCACGTACTGATATATAGATATACCTTACATGTCCCCCCCCCCTTCTTTTCCCCTGTTGGCAAGACATGTGTATTTAATATGTATTTGTATTTTTATTATGTACCATTTATCATTATTATCATTTTACTTTCAGCTCTTAATGTTTTAATATATATATATATATATATATATATATTTTTTTTTTCTTCTTTTACATATATTTATAGATATATATTTTTTACCACATACAGTATATATATTTTTTTAATATATTTTTAATATATACAGTGCCTTGCGAAAGTATTCGGCCCCCTTGAACTTTTCAACCTTTTGCCACATTTCAGGCTTCAAACATAAAGATATAAAATTTTAATTTTTTGTGAAGAATCACCAACAAGTGGGACACAATTGTGAAGTGGAACGAAATCTATTGGATATTTTAAACTTTTTTAGCAAATAAAAAACTGAAAAGTGGTGCGTGCAAAATTATTCGGCCCCTTTACTTTCAGTGCAGCAAACTCACTCCAGAAGTTCAGTGAGGATCTCTGAATGATCCAATGTTGTCCTAAATGACTGATGGTGATAAATAGAATCCACCTGTGTGTAATCAAGTCTCTGTATAAATGCACCTGCTCTGTGATAGTCTCAGGGTTCTGTTGAAAGCGCAGAGAGCATCATGAAGACCAAGGAACACACCACGCAGGTCCGTAATACTGTTGTGGAGAAGTTTAAAGCCGGATTTGGATACAAAAATATTTCCCAAGCTTTAAACATCCCAAGGAGCACTGTGCAAGCGATCATTTTGAAATGGAAGGAGTATCAGACCACTGCAAATCTACCAAGACCTGGCTGTCCCTCTAAACTTTCAGCTCAGACAAGGAGAAGACTGATCAGAGATGCAGCCAAGAGGCCCATGATCACTCTGGATGAACTGCAGAGAACTACAGCTGAGGTGGGAGAGTCTGTCCATAGGACAACAATCAGTCGTACACTGCACAAATCTGGCCTTTATGGTAGAGTGGCAAGAAGAAAGCCATTTCTCAAATATATCCATAAAAAGTCTCGTCTAAAGTTTGCCACAAGCCACCTGGGAGACACTCCAAACATGTGGAAGAAGGTGCTCTGGTCCGATGAAACCAAAATCAAACTTTTTGGCCACAATGCAAAACGATATGTTTGGCGTAAAAGCAACACAGCTCATCACCCTCAACACACCATCCCCACTGTCAAACATGGTGGTGGCAGAATCATGGTTTGGGCCTGCTTTTCTTCAGCAGGGACAGGGAAGATGGTTAAAATTGAGGGAAAGATGGATGCAGCCAAATACAGGACCATTGTGGATGAAAACCTGTTGGAGTCTGCAAAAGACCTGAAAGTGGGACGGAGATTTATCTTCCAACAAGACAATGATCCCAAACATACAGCAAAATCTACAAAGGAATGGTTCACAAATAAACGTATCCAGGTGTTAGAATGGCCAAGTCAAAGTCCAGACCTGAATCCAATCGAGAATCTGTGGAAAGAGCTGCTGTTCACAAATGCTCTCCATTAGGGATGGGCCCGGTGCTCGATGCGAACCCATGTTCGCATCGAGCACCGGGTGTTCGCTCGCTCGGCGAGCCCAGAACTATTTTGGCCGCTCGCATCACGTTCGTGTGATGCGAGCGGCCCCGCAATGCATTGCGGCCGGCGCGGCCGGCGCAGTGCATTGCTGGCTGATGATTGGCCAAGCATGCACTGTGACCCCGCATGCTTGGCCAATCACAGCGCCGGAAACTCGAAGAGCCATAATTGGCTACAGGCAGGACGCCTGTAGCCAATTTCAGCTCAGGGGCTTTAGTACACGCCCCCTCTTATAAAAGGCCGCCACGCCGTCTGCGCCGGTCACATGCTGTTCCGGCGTAGATAGAGCAGGATCGTTCTGTGTCACTCTGCTGGATTTAGTTAGAGAGATTTACTTAGAGAGATTGAGTTAGATAGATTCATTTAGAAAGATTGATTTAGAAAGAGGGGCTTGTAGTGTGTTCGTGGCAGGCAGGCACTGGCAGCAAACAGAGCTCCTGTATTTTGTTCCCAGAAGCACCTATAGGACTTGTGTGTTCGTGGCAGGCAGGCAGAGCTCCTATATTTTGTTCCCAGAAGCACCTATAGGACTTGTAGTGTGTTCGTGGCAGGCAGGCAGAGCTCCTATATTTTGTTCCCAGAAGCACCTATAGGACTTGTAGTGTGTTCGTGGCAGGCAGGCAGAGCTCCTATATTTTGTTCCCAGAAGCACCTATAGGACATGAAGTGTGTTAGTCCCATCACACAGAGCTATATTTTCTTCCCAGAAGCACCTATAGGACTTGAAGTGTGTTAGTTCCATCACACAGAGATCATATATTTTGTTCCCAGAGGCACCTATAGGACTTGAAGTGTGTTAGTCCCATCACACAGACCTACATTTTCTTCCCAGAAGCACCTATAGGACTTGTAGTGTGTTAGTCCCATCACACAGAGATCCTATATTTTGTTCCCAGAAGCACCTATAGGACTTGAAGTGTGTGTTAGTCCCATCACACAGACCTATATTTTCTTCCCAGAAGCACCTATAGGACTTGAAGTGTGTTAGTCCCATCACACAGAGATCATATATTTTGTTCCCAGAAGCACCTATAGGACTTGAAGTGTGTTAGTCCCATCACACAGACCTATATTTTCTTCCCAGAAGCACCCATAGGACTTGAAGTGTGTTAGTCCCATCACACAGAGATCATATATTTTGTTCCCAGAAGCACCTATAGGACTTGAAGTGTGTTAGTCCCATCACACAGACCTATATTTTCTTCCCAGAAGCACCCATAGGACTTGAAGTGTGTTAGTCCCATCACACAGAGATCATATATTTTGTTCCCAGAAGCACCTATAGGACTTGAAGTGTGTTAGTCCCATCACACAGACCTACATTTTCTTCCCAGAAGCACCCATAGGACTTGAAGTGTGTTAGTCCCATCACACAGAGATCATATATTTTGTTCCCAGAAGCACCTATAGGACTTGAAGTGTGTTAGTCCCATCACGCAGACCTATATTTTCTTCCCAGAAGCACCTATAGGACTTGAAGTGTGTTAGTCCCATCACACAGAGATCATATATTTTGTTCCCAGAAGCACCTATAGGACTTGAAGTGTGTTAGTCCCATCACACAGAGCTATATTTTGTTCCCAGAGGCACCTATAGGACTTGAAGTGTTAGTCCCATCACACAGAGCTCCTATTTTCTTTGCAGAAGCACCCATAGGACTTCTAGTGTGTTAGTGGCATCACACAGAGCTCCTATATTTTCTCTCAGCAGCACCCACAGGACTTCTAGTTGTTAGTGGCATCACACAGAGCGCCTCTATTTTCTTTGCAGAAGCACCCATAGGACTTCTAGTGTGTTAGTGGCATCACACAGAGCTCCTATATTTTCTTCTCAGCAGCACCCACAGGACTTCTAGTGTGTTAGTGGCATCACACAGAGCTCCTCTATTTTCTTTGCAGAAGCACCCATAGGACTTCTAGTGTGTTAGTGGCATCACACAGAGCTCCTATATTTTCTTCTCAGCAGCACCCACAGGACTTCTAGTGTGTTAGTGGCATCACACAGAGCTCCTCTATTTTCTTTGCAGAAGCACCCAGAGGACTTCTAGTGTGTTAGTGGCATCACACAGAGCTCCTATATTTTCTTCTCAGCAGCACCCACAGGACTTCTAGTGTGTTAGTGGCATCACACAGAGCTCCTATATTTTCTTTGCAGAAGCACCCATAGGACTTCTAGTGTGTTAGTGGCATCACACAGAGCTCCTATATTTTCTTCTCAGCAGCACCCACAGGACTACCGACTACAATGGCTGGAAGACCGCCAAGGGGAGGCAGAGCATGCAGAGCCAAGAACACAGGGCAGGCAGGCTCTGTTTCTAGTGGACGTGGCCGTGGCCGTGCATCGTCATCAGCACGTGGCCATGGGACACGCGCGTCTTTGTTTTCGGCAGCTGGACATGTGGAGCCGCATCATGCTGAAGGCTTGGTCGAATGGATGACCAAGCCCTCCTCATCCTCCTCATCCTCTCTCACCCAGGCTCAGGGTACTGGCAGAGCAGCTGCCAACGCGTACTCAATGGCATCATCAGCCACCCCTTCCCTAGACCCACCATGTCCTCCTGAGGAGTCCCCCGAACTCTTTGAGCACAGTGTTGGGTACATGCTCCAGGAGGATGCCCAACGATTCGAAGGCTCGGATGATGATACCCAGCTTGAGGAATCTGGCAGTACTGTTCCACCAGCTGCAGCTTACTGCCAGGTTTGCTCTAGTGGTGAAGAGGGAGGGGATGATGAGGTCACTGACTCCACGTGGGTGCCTGAAGGGAGAGAGGATGAGGAGGAGGACGAGGAGGAGGAGGAGGAGGAGGATGCGGCGTCACATGTCCAACGAGGCAGGATGCCCCCTGGAGGCCAGCTAGAGGCCAGCACAGCAACTGTACAACACCGCAGAGCTCCGCCTGTGCAGGGCGCTGCCTCTGCACGTTATCAGAAAAGTTCTTTGGTGTGGGCCTTTTTTGAGACGAGTGCATCAGATCGCACCACTGCTATTTGCAATATTTGTCTCAAGCGAATCTCGCGTGGCCAAAACATCAGCCGCTTGGGCACCACAAGCATGACCAGACATATGTCGACCTGCCATGCAGCTCGTTGGCAGGCACACATAAAAGACCCACACCAAAGAACTAAGCAGACCTCTCCTTGCTCCTCATCAGCTGGGATCTCCATCCCCACTACACCTTCAGTCCTCTCTGAAAGCTGCTCTGAGAGGACTGAAGGTGTAGAATTAGGTGTGTCACAACCAAGTACTTGCAGTACACCGACGTCCGATTGCAGCAGGCAAATTTCCCTGCCCCAGCTGCTGGACCGTAGAAAGAAGTACACTCCCAGCCATCCACATGCCCAGCGGTTGAATGCTAGCTTGGCTAAATTGCTAGCACTTCAACTGCTGCCTTTTCAGTTGTTAGACTCGGCCCCCTTCCGTGAGTTTGTTCAATGTGCGGTTCCTCAGTGGCAGGTTCCCAAACGCCACTTTTTCTCACGGAAGGCGATTCTGTCTCTCTACCGGCATGTGGAAGGCAATGTCCATGCCTCGCTGGACAGGGCGGTCAGCGGTAAGGTGCATATTACCGCTGACTCATGGTCCAGCAGGCATGGACAGGGACGGTACCTTTCTTTCACGGCCCATTGGGTCACTCTATTGGCAGCTGGGAGGGATGCAGGACAAGGTGCAGTAGTGTTGGAGGTTGTTCCGCCACCACGCCTCCAAAACGCTACTACTGCTAGTGACACACCTCTCTCCTCCACCCCCTCCTCTTCTTCTTCCTCCAGTGCTCTGTCCTTGGAACCAGCGGTGCTCCGTAGGCGTACAAGGGGCTACGCAAGTACGCAGGCAAAAAGATGCCATGCCGTGCTTGCGCTGGTGTGTTTGGGGGACAGGAGCCACACTGGGCCAGAGGTTCTGGCAGCTCTGCAGGGGCAGGCCGAGAGGTGGTTGACGCCACGTCAGCTTAAGCCAGGAATGGTCGTTTCTGACAATGGCACCAACCTCCTCTCCGCCCTGTGACAGGGGCAGCTCACCCATGTGCCCTGCATGGCTCACGTCCTCAACCTGGTGGTGCAGCGGTTCTTGGGCAGGTTCCCAGGCTTACAGGATGTCCTGAGGCAGGCCAGGAAAGTCTGTGTGCATTTCCGCCGATCTTATAATGCCAGTGCTCGGCTGACTGAGCTACAAAAGGAGCTGAACCTGCCCAAGAACCGCCTAATATGTGACATGCCCACCAGGTGGAACTCAACGTTGGCCATGCTGCAGCGACTGCACACGCAGCAGAGGGCCATCAATGAGTACCTTTGCGACTACGGCACCAGGACAGGGTCAGGGGAGCTTGGTTTTTTTCCCCCACGTCAGTGGAGCATGATCAGGGATGCATGCACTGTCCTCTCACCATTTGAGGAGGCCACGAGGATGGTGAGCAGTGACAGTGCATGCATCAGTGACACTGTCCCTCTTGTCCACCTGTTGGAGCATACGCTGCGTGGGATAATGGACAGGGCACTTGAGGCAGAACAGAGGCAGGAAGAGGAGGACTTCCTTGCCTCTCAAGGCCCCCTTTATCCGGACAGTGTTCCTTCTGTCCCACCCATCACACAGGAAGAGGATGAGGAGGAGGAGGAGGAGGATTGTGTGAGCATGGAGGTGGAGCCTGGCACTCAGCATCAGCAGCAGCAGTCTTTTAGGGATGATGTACAGTCCCAACAAACCAGTGGACTTGTACGTGGCTGGGAGGAGGTGGCTGGCGATCATGTCATCCTCAGTGACCCAGAAGACTCCGGACCGAATGCCTCAGCTAACCTACTGGCTGGCCACTCTCCTTGATCCGCGGTACAAGGGTAAGGTTGCGGACCTTATCTTGCCGTCGCAGAGGGAGCAGAGGATGAGACATCTCAGGGAGGCCTTGCAGAAAGGTCTGTGCAACGCGTTCCCAGAAACTGGGAGGTTACAAACTCCTGGTCCTGGGCGACGAGTTGCTGAGGCTTCGGTCAGTAGCAGAAGGAGCGGTGGGGAAGGTGGACGTCTGACCGATGCGTTCAGACAATTTTTTAGTCCGCAGCCCCAAGGTATGATCGGTTCCAGCAACCATCGCCAGCGTCTGATATACATGGTGCAGGAATACCTTGGGGCAAGGTCAGACTTGGACACCTTTCCCACGAAAATCCTCTGGCTTACTGGGTCCTGAGGATGGATCACTGGCCAGAGCTTGCACAGTATGCAATTGAGCTACTGGCCTGTCCTGCCTCCAGCGTTCTTTCCGAACGCACATTCAGTGCTGCTGGAGGATTTGTCACCGATCATAGGGTGCGCCTGTCCACCGCCTCGGTTGATCGACTGACCTTCATCAAAATGAATCAGTCTTGGATCACCACCAGCTACCAGGCACCTGAGGCGGATATAACCGAATAATTTTTAATGTCACATCCCTTCAAGACTGCCTATGCTGATGCTGAGTGACTGTCCTCTTATGTTCACTGACTATCCTCTTCCTCCTCCTCCTCCTCAATGATCCATGCCACCACACCAGTGCCTAAGGCACAATTTTTCAGCCCCTGTTTAACAGGGGCGTGTACATACAATTTTTATAAAAAAATGCTTCGCAACACGTGTGACTGCTGTGCTCCAAGTACAGTATC
This sequence comes from Lithobates sylvaticus, assembly GCA_028564925.1. Lineage (NCBI taxonomy): Eukaryota > Metazoa > Chordata > Amphibia > Anura > Ranidae > Lithobates > Lithobates sylvaticus. Next base: position 257,186,270 of record CM053029.1, on the reverse strand, counting down.
TGTGAGGGGTTGCAGTGTTGTGGCACCAGCACCAGTGCCTAAGGCACAATTTTTCAGCCCCTGTTTAACAGGGGCGTGTACTTACAATTTTTAAAAAAAATGCTTCGCAACACGTGTGACTGCTGTGCTCCAAGTACAGTATCTGTGAGGGGTTGCAGTGTTGTGGCACCAGCACCAGTGCCTAAGGCACAATTTCTCAGCCCCTGTTTAACAGGGGCGTGTACTTACAATTTTTTAAAAAAATGCTTCGCAACACGTGTGACTGCTGTGCTCCAAGTACAGTATCTGTGAGGGGTTGCAGTGTTGTGGCACCAGCACCAGTGCCTAAGGCACAATTTTTCAGCCCCTGTTTAACCACTTCGCAACCAGGCCAATTCTGACATTTCTCTCCTACATGTAAAATTCATAATTTTTTTGCTCGAAAATTACATAGAACCCCCAAACATTATATATGTTTTTTTAGCAAAGATCCTAGAGAATACAATGACGCTCGTTGCTTTTTATCTCGCACGGTATTTGCGCAGCAATTTTTCGAACACGTTTTTTTTCAGAAAAAAAACTATTTCATGCTTAAAAAAAAACAAAACAGTAAAGTTAGCCCAATTTTTTTTGAATAATGTGAAAGATGAAGATACGCAGAGTAAATAGATACCCAACATGTCACGCTTCAAAATTGCACGCGCTCGTGGAATGGCGCCAAACTTTGGTATTTAAAAATCCCCATAGGCGACACTTTAACATTTTTTACTGGTTACATGTTTTGAGTTACAGAGGAGGTCTAGGGCTATAATTATTGCTCTCGCTCTAACGTTCATGGCGATACCTCACATGTGTGGTTTGAACACCGTTTTCATATGTGGGCGGGGCTTACGTATGCGTTCGCTTCTGCGTACGAGCTCACGGGGACAGGGGCGCTTTAAAAAAAAAAAAAAATTATTATTATTGTTAATGTGACTTTTATTTTTTAAATTTGACAGTTTAAAAAAAAAAAAAAAAAATGTTTTACTTTTATTCCTATTACAAGGAATGTAAACATCCCTTGTAATAGGAATTTTACCTGATCGGACCTATTAACAGTGAGATATGGGGTCAATAAGACCCCACATCTCACCTCTAGGCTGGAAAGCCTAACATTAAAAAAAAAAAAAAACGATCACCGCTTTCCAGCGGAGGTGGCGCCGTTATTCGAATGCAGAGGCCGGGCGTGACGTCATCACATCGCGCCCGGCCTCCGAACGATCATAGAGACTCCGGCGACCATCTGGTCCGCCGGAAATCTCTATAGTGATCATCCGGGGCCGTCGGTTCCTGTGTCCGACTCACCGTTGGAAGCGGTGAGTCGGTAGAAGCACCGGAGGGCGGCGGGAGGGGGGGGCGTCCCCTCCCGCCGCCCATAAGAACGATCAAGCAGCGGAACAGCCGCTATGATCGTTCTTATGGTGCAGGGAATCGCCGGCTGAAACCGGCAATATCTGAATGATGTCTGTAGCTACAGGCATCATTCAGATATACCCCCGCAAACTGGAGGCCGTCATATGACGGCCTACGGTCGGCAAGTGGTTAACAGGGGCGGGTAATTACAAATCTTGATCTAATAGTTCACAGCAGGGCCCATTCCTGCGCCCACCAAGAGTAACTATGAGGGCCTACAGTCTTGTGGCAACACCGTCCACCACCACCGCCAAAGGCCCAATTTTTCTGCCCTGTTCATCAGGTGCTTGCAATTACAAATCTTGATCTAATAAGTCACAGCAGGGCCCATTCCTGCGCCCACCAAGAGTAACTGTGAGAGCTTACAGTCTTGTGGCAACACTGTCCACCACCACCGCCAAAGGCCCAATTTTTCTGCCCTGTTCATCAGGTGCTTGCAATTACAAATCTTGATCTAATAACTCGCAGCAGGGCCCATTCCTGCGCCCACCAAGAGTAACTATGAGGGCCTACAGTCTTGTGGCAACACCGTCCACCACCACCGCCAAAGGCCCAATTTTTCTGCCCTGTTCATCAGGTGCTTGCAATTACAAATCTTGATCTAATAACTCACAGCAGGGCCCATTCCTGCGCCCACCAAGAGTAACTGTGAGAGCTTACAGTCTTGTGGCAACACCGTCCACCACCACCCCCAATTTTTCTGCCCTGTTCAACAGGTGCATGCAATTACAAATCTTGATCTATTAACTCACAGCAGGGCCCATTCCTGTGCCCACCAGTCTTGTGGCTACACCAACATCTAATAGGGCAAATTTCTGCAGAGTATATACGCCAGGCCCCTACTTTCAAACATCCAACTTACAAACGACTCCTACTTGCAAATGGAAAGAGAAAACAGGAAGTGAGAGGAAATCTACCCCTAGGAAGGGAAATTCTATCCTGTTAGATTTAATTTGGGAAAAAGGTATCTCCTCTCTACTGATACTTTATCACCAATCCTTGTTTCAATTAAAACCCCACTTTTTCCAAAAACATTTGTCATTGGGACGGAAAGTGAGGTGACATGTTCTGAACAGATGTGCAAAGACAGCAAATGTTACAGGGGTGATAACCCCTCCCTATGTTCTCCAAAAAGCTTAAAAATAGATTTTTTTGGGATGGAGCTACACTTCATAATGTACCTGTTCAGATTCTACTTAAGAACAAACCTAAAGCCGCAAGTGGTTTTAAATGGCTTCTTTTTTTCCTTTACAAATGTCATTTTGTGCAAGGACAGTTCTAAACACGGGAAACACATGCCACTTCACAGGCATACTTTAGACACCCCCCAGGTACCATATTTAAAGGAAAATTTCACTTTTTTTTTTTTCACTTTATGCATCATTAAAATGACTGCTCCCGAAAAAACGTTAGTTTTTAAAAGTTCTTTTTGCATTGATATATGTCCCCTGGGGCAGGACCCGGGTCCCCAAACCTGTTTTATGACATTAACATGCATATTGGCCGTTGTAATTAGCACTTTTGATTTCGAACGTTCGCGTCCATTATAACGTATAGGGTTCGAAAATTTGCGCGAACTTTCGGTCCGTTCGAAGGTTCTGGTGCGAACCGAACCCGGGGGTGTTCGGCTCATCCCTACTCTCCATCCAACCTCACTGAGCTCGAGCTGTTTTGCAAGGAAGAATGGGCAAGAATTTCAGTCTCTCGATGTGCAAAACTCATAGAGACATACCCCAAGCGACTTGCAGCTGTAATTGCAGCAAAAGGTGGCTCTACAAAGTATTAACGCTTAAGGGGGCCGAATAATTTTGCACGCCCCACTTTTCATTTTTTTATTAGTTAAAAAAGTTTCAACAATCCAATAGATTTCGTTCCACTTCACAATTGTTTCCCACTTGTTGGTGATTCTTCACAAAAAATTTAAATTTAATATCTTTATGTTTGAAGCCTGAAATGTGGCAAAAGGTTGAAAAGTTCAAGGGGGCCGAATACTTTCGCAAGGCACTGTATGTATATATCAATTTCTATGTATTATTATTTTTTAATTCCCATGCATTAGTATTCATTTAATAATGATTATTTAATATCAGATTATTATCACCCATCTACTGTTTATAAGAGTATTTATCAGATGTCCCTTTGAAATGTATATATTTGTTCTAGCATTGTGTCTTCCTTCCTTTTTTAATTGCTGCACACAGCACCATTGACTTCTTGCCCTGATAATCCGCTCCGGCCACGCCCCCCTCCCCTCCCATCTATAAAACTATCCCCAGTCCTCAGTATCCCTATGCTTGATAAAGGAATGTGGCCACTCCCCCAACAGCGGCCAGCCAATCCCGAAACGCGTCGCATATCGGTGACGTCACCGCAGGGCGACCGCGCTGTCTGTTTGCTCCCCAGGCCTCGTTTTTCGCCTCCCCCTGTACACGGCCGTGTCTCTTTACATCTCGGAGGTGAGACTGACGGCTTTGGACACATCACAGTGGCGCTCTTTCACTCCCTTCCACCCCAACACCGGAACCCCTGCTCTGAAAAACAGGCCTAGTGCCTCTATTTACAGACCGGACTTTTACTATCTGCACCTGGACTTTTTGGAAGAAAAAACAGCACCACGCTCTGCCATTCCAGCATACCCTGATGAGAAGCAAGCCTAAGTGGAGTAGCTGTGACCCGGACTTGCTGTGACCTGCAGTTCCACAGTCTTCCCAGCCCACCATGCAGGACCTGAACATGACATCTTGTACCCCCATGTGAGTGGATAATGTTGCTGTAATAAATAGATTTTTGATACATACTCAGAGGCACCCCCTTTCCTTGTTTGTCTTTCTAGCTTATTGGAACCCGCTCTCTGGTTCTCCTGGGAGGCTGCCCTGACTGACCCCCAAGACACCCTAAACCTATGAGGGTATATATATATATATATATATATATATATATATATATATACCGTTTTCACCCCTGGACTATTGGGTATTATTGTATGAGGTATATATACTTGTGTTTTGCGCCTTTTTTACTTGTTTTTTTTTTCCCGAAGAACTGTGGACACCATGGTGCGTTTCAGCGAGTCCTGGAGGCCTCTAATGTTCCAGGACAATATGGCAACAGTATTCATCTGTGAAAATAAAAGTCAGAAATGGGATAGTTTGGGGAGGGTGATGCCTCTAGTTCTCTAGGTGTTGCTAGTTCTTGCTTAATAGAGCAGCTGGGTATTCTCCTGCTGTCCTGTAAAGCGTTGTGGCAGTGGTGCGGTGTGAGGTGTTGAGGTAGCTTGAACTGGAACCATAACTACAAATTTTTTTCGATCTTAAGCTTGTTGTTTAGTCAACGGGCTTTGGAGTCTTCATCACAACTGTGACTGGAGAAACTGACGCCTGCCCGCGATTTGCAAGAAAATCGGGCGGCTTGAACTGCATTTAAACACAAGGCGGAAACCCAAACAACAAACTTAGGGTTTCCACGTTTGGCATAGCCTGCATCCCACATGGGGGGCCGACTGGTGCTGTTCAAATAAACTTGCGATAATCGCACAATTCACATTGCTCTCAACGCTGAAAAGGGAAGAGTGTTGAGGCTCCCTTCCGGGCCGTTGGCTTCTTGTGCAGGAAACATCGTAAAACAAAATGAAGATCGAGCTGCTCACCTTTCTGAGATGGGTCCCATGAGTGGCACTCAGTCTCCCTCTGCTGCAGCTCTTCTGGTCTGGCAGATGGCATGTTCATTGGCATCTATCCAGGCGGATGCGTCTGTGGCTGATTCAAAAAAGTGTGCTTGACCCCTTGCTGTAATGTGAAGTCGTGCCGGGAACAGCATGGTGTATGGTGCTTGCATCTGCTGTAGTCGCCTCTTTACATCTGCAAATCTTGCTCTGCATCTCTGCACTTCCGCAGAGTAGTCAGGGTAGAAAGAAATGCATTCCCCGTTAAACATGATGTTGCGCTTTTCCCTTGCTTGGCTGAGTATGATTTCCTTGTCCTTATAATTGAGGAGCTTGGCCAGTAGTGTGCGGGGTGGATGGCCTGATGGGAGAGGTCTAGACGGCACTCTGTGGGCTCTCTCCACTGAGTAGAGTGGGGTAAAGGCTTCCTTCCCGAAAACGTCCAGCAGCCATTTTTCCACAAATTCTGTGGGGTCCCTGCCCCCTGTTTTCTCCGGCAAACCCCAAAATGCGCACATTATTTCTTCTCATGCGATTTTCAAGATCGTCAGATTTGATCTCATTAGCCCTGGCCATTCTAGCTGTATTGTGCGAGTCTCTTATCAATGGGGCCAACTTATCCTCTATGTCGCTTATACGACCCTCTGCTGCAGTGCGCTCCCTTATTTTCTGGATATCATGGCGAATAAAGCCCAGTTCCTCCTTCATACCTCCAAATTGCTCCTGTAGTGAGTGCACAGAGGATGTGCAATTGTGCACTGCTCTCAGGATGTCTATCAATGTGGGCTGCAGTGGCTCCTCTTCCCCCCCCCCACCTTCCTCCATGTCAGTGTCAGGAGTGCCAGAGTCCCTGTATTTAGCTTGGGCCTGTGCGCTCTGCTCCCCTGCATGCAGTATGGCTGGGGTGGCATCCATGTCTCCCCCCCCCCCCCTCTGTGCGGATTGCCCCACCAGTTTCTGTGTGTAGTATCTCATGTCCTTAGGGGGGTCTTTCCCGGGTTGTTTGGGGGTTTTGGGAGGTTTACTCGCTTCTTTCAGTTTGTCAGCTCCACGGGCGGCCCTGGGGAGCGACAGGCCAGCGCCATCTTGGATTTCTGGCGGGCCTCCGGTCTCTGTCTGTTTTCGGGTCATCGTTGCTGTCTGTGGGTCCGGGAGAGATACCGGTGCCGTCTGGTGTGTTTCCTGATGTGTTTGGAGCCGAAAAACTGCGTTTTAGGCGGTCAGGAGAAGGATCTATGGGTGATTCTGTGCGGGAGCGCAGTGACACGTCCTCTCACATGCCATTCTTGGCCACGCCCCCCTCACTCACATCTTTAATCTCTTCCTCTCCACTTGCACTTTCCCCTCCCCTCTAAAACATGCCCTGATCACCCCCATACTTAAAAAGCCCTCACTGGATCCCACCAGCCTTAACAACTTAACATCCATCTCTTTGCTCCTAAAAGTTTTGACGCAAACAAAGCGCTTAGTCTACAACCGTCTTAGCTCCTACCTCACTGACAACAATCTTCTTGACCCCTTACAGTCTGGCTTTCGCTTGCTACACTCCAATTAAACTGCCTTACTGAAACTCACTAATGACCTACTAACTGCTAAAACCAATGGCCTCCATACTCAACCTCTCTGCAGCCTTTGATACTGTTGATACTTTCATACTTTGATTCCCTCCACCTCAATAAACTCCACGTTCTTGGCCTTCAAGACTCTGCTCTCACCTCTCCTCCTACCTATCACAACTCTTTCAGTGTGACCTATAACTCTGTTTCCTCCTCTCCACTTCCTCTTTCTGTAGGGGTACCTCAAGGTTTTGTCCTCGGACCCCTTCTCTTTTCCATTTACACCTCCTCCCTTGGTCTGTTAATAAACTTCCATGGCTTCCAGTACCACCTCTATGCTGACGACACACAAATCTATCTCTCGCTATTTTGGATCGCCCCCAAATCACAGGGGAAGCGGAGCGGGGCCAAACATACCTCTTACAGAGGTAATATTTAAGGCGGGTGCCTGTACAGAGTCGGGGGCAGCCGCAGGGATGGCCAGCAACACAGGTTGTATCGGAACAGCCACAGTGGGAGGATCCCGGTGAGCAGTGTGAATCAGGAGCATCTGTAATGCTATGGCAAAGGGATGGTGGCCCTGCTCATTCCATCTGGATAAATTAGTTCCACTTGGTGGATTGTCTGCATCTTCTGAATTCATGGACAAAGGAATAGATTGCTGGGCCTTGGGGTGGCAATCAAAAACACCCAAATATATGTGTGCCACATCCTAAATTGTCAAAAAAATATTTTTTTCCGAAGAATTCTTCTGAATTCATGGCTTTTGCCTACTGTCAGGAACCATGAATCAGACGGAGACGGAAAATGCAGTTAAAATCATACCTTTTAATATAATGGTACAAATAATAAACATAGTCAAAACATACCAGGGGTTCGGTAGCCAAAGTGGGTAGACAGAACAAGCCAGTAAATCAGGAATCCAGAGATTTGCGTAGTCTGAGGCAGCAGACAGGATCAGGAACCAGAAGGGGTGTCAGCCAGGCAAGTCTTCAAGTTCAACAGGAACACAGCAGAGTGTCTCCAGATATATTTGATCAAGAGTGAAGGCACGGAAGGAATGAACCAGGCAGTTTAAATAGCAAGAAGGGGCTAGCTGTAGGCTGAACTGGCGAACAGGAAATTATCACCAGGTGAGCCACTGTGGAACGATAAGTGCTTGCAATTAACCGACAGCTGAGCAACCTGAGCACGGAGAAGGGAGGCCTGAGAGCCCAGCCCTGACACTCTGGCACAGTCAGTGCTGAACAACATGTTCGGACAAGTTCTGCAAGTATCAGTGTGCCTGCAAACTTCAGTACAGCTAACAAGGGGTTACAGTAGCTCGCGCAGGAAAAGGCCTGTTTATCAAAGCTGTGGGAGCCAGCCAGTCTGGAAGCTTGGGGGTGGAGCCACGTCCCGGTGGAGATCCAGCCTTTTCTGCTAGCAGCAAGATGATGGAAGGTGCACATGTGTACCCAGCGCTGTCCTGGTAGCTTGATCGCAGGGGCAATGAAACCACAAAAAGTCTGGTGCTGGGGGACCAGGACACAAGTTTCCTTGATGACAATGTGTTGTGACCTGTAGGAGACCAAAAAGCAGCTGTGTGGAGCTTCCACACCAGAAGCGGTGCTGGAAATAGACAAGAACACTCAGAAAAAACAGCCACAACCAGAAACGCTGAATGGAAACTTCTTTAGGAAGAGAGCGAATGATTGTTGTGTCAATTGAAACAGTCTCTGATAATGCCAATATGATTAAAAACACAAGAAAGTTTATTAAAACAATGATGTAAATGAATAAAAGCCAATAGATGAAAAACTCTCCTCAAGCAGATAGAATGCTAAACAGCATAAGCAACACTGTGTATGTACCTTGGCAAGCGATAGGGTGCAGTCCAGCCCTATGGGACGGTGCAGAGGTGATTGAGCTCCTCATATGCAGTGAGCAGGACCCACTGTAAGGGGATGGGTGTCAAGCCGGGAAGATGGAAACGACCGTCAGACTGGGAGACACTGAGGATGAACAACGGCACAGCCACTGAGGGGAGAAAAGCTGACCGGCAGCTAGGTGGACAGGCAGGTGGAAGCACCCAAGCGTGTCAGGTCTTGCTCACTGCATATGAGGAGCTCGATCACCATAGCACCGTCAGATAGGGCTGGACTACACCCTATCACTTGCCAAAGTACTCACACAGTGTTGCACACGCTGTTTAGCATTCCATCTTTTTGAGGAGAGTTTTACATCTATTGGCTTTTATTCATTTACATCATAATTTTAATAAACTTTCCTGTGTTTTTTTATCTGTAGCAGAGCGTCCCAGAGAGAGCCAGGAGAAGTCTTGTTCGGGGTTTACACGTCTCCCAAGCTCCTCTCATACACATTCAGAAATCTCTGATACATGATTCAGTTCGGATCTTAGTCCTCTTCCCCAGGCTAATTTAAGCTCACCTGAGCAGACAGCCTTTGCTCTCGGCCTGGGACACACAGACAACGCTGGTTTGTGAAGAGCAAAAGGTTGGTGAAAACTGTTAAGAAGTTTATGCAGAAACTGACAAGTGGTAGGCTTGTTCAGCCTGGTAGTGAGGGCCTGTATATTGTATAGTTAGAGCCGAGACATGGCTAGGATTTTGTTTTGCTATTTCTGTGTTTATTTGTTTTCTGGAACACTGTGCAGCACCTGTATATATACTTGTATATAACCCAAATAAACACAGCCCTGTTTGTCACTACCTCATTGGATTTGGTATCTGTGCCTAAATAACTGCTCATCCCAGGGAGCTTTGTACCTGCTACCTGTCCCCCAGGTTACAAATCCCATTGGCATTATCAGAGACTGTTTCAAGTGTCACAGCTTCCTAAAAGAGTTTCCATTCAGCGCTTCTGGTTGTGGCTGTTTTTTCTGAGTGTTGATCTGCAGGAGCGGATGCTGGTGGACACTGGTGTCCAGTTGGAGCATCACAGGGGATTAACCCTTGGGATGATCGAGGGGATGGAGCGACTATGCCTGCTGTGTCCTGAATGCCAGATACCAACTGGTGGCCAGTGCCTGGGTCAAGTGCGGGAATTGCGATGAGCCGCTTACCCGGCTAGTATACAGCGAGCAGGGGCCACAGTACTATTGATTGGAGCTGCAATCAGGATTGTTACTACTATACTAGTGGAAGTCATAGTGAGGGCCTTGGATCATTCGAGCAAGGTAGGGTTGAGTTGGAGTCTGATGACTTCCTTGCGGAAATCAGCGACATCAAGGAAGAGAGTTGGAGATCTGCAGTGGCCTGCAGCCCATTCGGGGACCTGGTAACTGACTACTGCCCAGCAGGAACCAGAGAATGTCCCTGAAATGCCAGCTGCGCTTATGTGCTCTTCCGTCCCCACCAGGAAGGAGCCAGTGCAGGAGGGAGATGAGCCAAAAGGGGAAGGCAGAGGCAGGGCAATAGATTGAGGTTCCCCCAGACTGCAGGCAGAATTCAGGCCCCTGGAAGATGAGATAGCGTATTGGTCGTGACACTGTAGCTCAGAGGAAGACTGGGAGTTGGGAAGCTCCTCGGTTCAGGAAGAAGTCCAGTCCGAGGTGTTGGATGTACCAGAGAAGCCGCAGGTACCCTTGTCAGCATTAAAAAGTTCTTCTTTAACCGACCCTCAACCACCCAGACCAGAGCAGATGAATTCAAGCAGTGGGTCAAGAGGTCCCCCTATGCTTGTTTTCTTCCAGGAAAAGGAAAGCCAAGAGAACTGCCCAGGTTTTCCAGATTCCAGCAGGTGGTTCAGCACAGAACAGCTCTGAAGTGGGGTCTGGACTACCTCTATGTCCCTCTCGACATCATGGATGTCATCAAGAGCTCTTGGGTAGAGTGGGAGGATGACTTGGTGTGAGAGTACATGCATATCCCTAAGCCTCTGCAGGTGCCAGATTGTAAGGAGACCTGCGCCCGGTTTCAGGACATTCAAAAGGAATGGAGGCTGGGGAGCGCAATCCGCAAAGACAGAGTGGTGGTCGTGAAGGCAGGACAGCCTGCTAGGAGCCACTCTGTTTCAATCTCAGTTTGAGAAGACTACCGGATTCGAATCTCAATGCGTAAAGGACTGCTGGAGTGTACAGCTCACAGACGGAGATCACTACATGGACAGCTGGGAGATTGCTGCCTGTGCTCTGCTTTTCTGTTTGTTTTTTCGGCCTGCCACCCTGACCCACACCAGATGGATGGACGGTCCCCTCTCATGGACTCGGTTGAGGGCTATATCTGCACACTAACCCCTTTGAAAAACGCCTGATGACCAAGGGAGAGGCCCCTCCCACTAGGGACTCTAAGAAAAAAGAGGACTTTTGCTGGACCTGTTTATTTTTCTGCCAACATGATCATAACCCCTGCTTAAAGAAAAAACAAAATGTGTGCCTTGCTATTTGTTCTGTCAGTGGCATCATAACCCCCTGCTGACAGAACCCGTGTACAGTTAGTCAGATAATATTAGTAGGATTTTGTATATTGTGTTTTTCTTGTTTTGCAGGTTTCATTGTGGGTGGCTGCTCACCCTGCTATCAATGTGCAACATGTTCCAGCCGGCGGAGGGCTTCCCTTGAGAGGAAGGTGCTCTGGCTTAGCTGCAAGGACTATTTATTTGTATTATAGCCCTATCCCAGTTTGTTCCCTCTTACCCTTCTAAAACTGTATTTTTATGGGATGCTCTTGTAAATTGTAAAGGTTTTTGCTAGGATATGTACATTTGTGCAGGCTTAGCTGGCAGCAAAGTCTGTGTGTTTTTCCTGGGTCGGGCAGAGATCCAGGGAGACTCACAGGCAGCATCACTGAGACCTCCCCCCTACTTCTCGAACTTGCTAGAAACTTCCAGAAGAATGAGATTGGAGGTAAGGTGGAGCTGTCTGAAGTATTCATGAGGGCCCTGACCAATCCCCAACAGATGGGTTGGCAGGGGGTAGGCCCCCTCAAATACTCAGGGTCAGCCCAGTTGGGGAGTGGAGTTCGGGTGGAAGCTGGAGATGGAGTGTTAGCTGTCGGAGGCCTTTCAGAGTAACCCCCTGGTCTGGGGGGTGGGGGGTGAACTCAAGCCTGGGCTCGGGTGCAGAAGGGACCCCTCTTCAAGACACATAGGGGGATCCTGACCAAGAGGCATGGGAGCAAGGAGAGAACAGGAGGACACTGCCGGGCAAAAAGGGAGGAAGACAGCCAGGTGGGCTGCTGAGTGCACAGTCAGAAGACCGAGAGGCATGCTTGAAAGGACTGGGTGTAAAGTCGGTCTGGGATGACTGTGAAGTCTTAGCCAGGAGGGCTAGTGAAAGGAGCAGTTGCAGCCAGGCGGGCTGGCAGTGCCTGAAAAGGTGGTGCTGGAACCAGTAGCCACAGGAATAGGACAGCTAAGCACTGGGACTTCTTTTCTGCTACACTACCAAAGGGGCCCGCGGTCCCTGCCTGCAAAAGGGCATTTGCTACAGATCTGTGCCTATGTTGGATCATCCTTACAGTGCTAGCTGGTCCTGGGAGATGTAGTTCTACAAGCAAGATTGTGCTGGAGGTAGAAGTAAAAGTGTATATACTGTGTGTATATAATTCGTGTCCCTGAAGAATTCTGTGTGTGCTTATCAAGTGGGCATCCCATAATCCCCTAAAAAAAAAAAAAAAAACCCAAAGCTGCAAGGACTGATTCCTGATTCACCAGCAGGTCCTGCAGGGGTAGCACTACACTAGAAAAAATAGGCGACAAAGGCAGCTGGAGTTCTGAGGGACTGCTCGACATGGGAGGAACAACGGAAGCCGGAGCAGCAGGAACAGGAGCAGACGTGGAAACAGTAGAAGAAGGAGTGGTCACAACTTGCAGCAGGTCCAAATGGGAGGAACATTCCTGCAAACGTTGCATGATCCGCTCTTGATGGGCATGCTAGAGGTCAACTCTCTGGACCAAACACTGAAGTTGCTCAGGTAGAGGGTGATGCTTCTCTCTTAGAGGAGCTCATGGCCTAAGCAAACTGTCAGGTTTCTGTGGTAGTGTGCCCATGTAAAATGCCAACCCGTGATTCCCCAGGGAGTGGAGTCCAAGCCCCAGCCTGCTTCTTCACCAAGGCCCCTGATGGTGGGGATGGACTTGAAGCAAGCTGGAATAAGGTCGCAGCCCACAGGTACCCCTGGCTGACGATACGGAGATAACTTGTGTGTGCAGAGTACAGATGACAGGAGACGATATAGGATCCAGGAACAAGCTGAGGTCAGGGAAGGTGACAGACAAGCATAAACAATAGACGAAGCTGGGGTCGGTACACGGGAAGTCATATACAGAACACAGGATAAAAAAGGAACAGAAACTCAGAGAACTGTGAAGTTGCTCAGGCAAGGAGTGCTGCACTGAGCACATGTACATATAGGGAAGCAAACCGGGAGGCGAGCCAGGAAGTAAAAGAAGAAAAAAGGATATAAATCCACAGTAGAGCATGCAACACCCATAGGTGAACAGAGAAGCCAGATGCACATGTGAAAGAAATCACAGATCTAGCAGAACCACTGCAGCAAGAAGGTAAGAATGCACAAACAGAAATCTGCAGGCTAGACCTTGACAACCCCCTAGTGAATGGAGGGCAGTTAAACACCAGCTGCTCTGTATTAAATGACAACAGTCTCTTCTACAGCAGTGTTGGTTTTAGAATCTCATGAACAACACAATCATAAAGTCCCTTTCTCCTTTATCTGTAAGCATTGTTTGAATAAAATTCTAATGGTTGCCTGTTCAAGAATTTCCGTGGGTGTAATTACTTTTCTCTTTGACATTTAAGTATATATTTCTGTTAAACAGTGTAAAAACAAAAGTAAATGCAGTGTGATTCAATGTTCTACGTCTATATGTCTATGATAATAAAAGATACAAACTTCCAAGAGTGTAAATACTTTTTATCTGCACTGTATATACTACATATTAACTTTCTAAAAACTTACAAGGACAACAATTGGATATCGCAATGGCCCAATGGTCTGAAGTGTTTCCCGGTCGTCATCATTACGATAATCCCATTCAATACCCATTTTCACAAATACTTTTGAGTCTTGAAGATTCTGATTTTCTTCATTTAATATAAACTTTCCAGTTGCTTGATTTCGGATAGCTAGAAAAAGAAAGTACAAATTTATGACCACACATTTTTTTATATTATTGATATTATATATGCAAGTGTGAATAATACCTGCACTGTGCAAATGTTCATATATATATATATATATATATATATATATATAAAAATCACAATTACACCATGTAATTAGCACAGGCTAAAGGTTTTTTTACTTTAATGCATTCTATGTATTAAGGTGAGAAAACCTTCTGTGCTGCAGCTGCCCCACAGAGCCCCCCTTTTAGTTACTGAACCTGGTCTTTCCAGCGGCGGGGATGAGCACACCAGCTCCAGCCGGTGTCTTGGGTCCTGATTGGATAGATTAATAGCAGCACAGCCATTGGCTCCCGCTGCTGTCAATTAAATTCAATGACGCAGGAGTCAGGGGCAGGGCCAAGTCCCGCTGTCTGCGTTGATAGACGCACCAGCAGGACACGGAAGCGCGCCTGCACAAGTGCCCCGAGGGAGAGTGGCTCCCCTACGGGGAATAAGGAAATGATTCTAGACGACTGCTCTTCCAAAAATCCTTTTATTGAAGCTTCATATGACAAGTGGTTGACAGATGAAATAATACAAAAAGCCGCGCTATTACCTAAATTAAAAAATAATAATAATAAATGGTGCAAATAAATAATATGGAAAGCCTAAAGCAGTATCATGTGATATGATCCAATTAATACCCTAAAAAGTCCAGTGAATTAATGAATAGAAACCTAGAACAATTTATGTAATATGAAATAATCAAAGAAAAGTCCAGTATGGAGAACATAAATCCAAACGTGACAAAGTGAAAATCCAAAAAAAAAGTAGTGACTGTCGTGATCCACCACCAGATGTTGAATGTGCTTACCAGAGGGCAAGCTAAAATAGGCCCATAAGTTGATGTCAGGATGAGTCGCAGCCAAATAGACCCCAAATATGATCTCCTTCACAGGGTTAACCAGAAACGGAAAACGGGCTGGCAATCCTCCTTGGGACCGATGATACCAGGGGCAACCTCCGGTTGATAACGAACCAACAAACTCTTAATGGCCAATTCGGACATGTAGGAAAAAAAGGGATGCTCCCATAGTGTGATATCAGGGTAAAAATTTTATTCAGTAAAAGACACTCCTACTTACATCAAGGCGACAGATGAAGCAATGGACAGATGAAGCAATGGACAAAGAGGTAGACGCGTTTTGCGCAGATGTTAGTGCTTAGTAATTACCTATTGGAACTAGTCACCACAATCACCTATTTACTACTCTAATGTGTCATCGTTAGGTTACAGGTGAACCAACCAATTGAAAATTAGTACTCAACTGGTGTTACAAAGAAAACCTGTCTAGAATACATGGTACTTACACTCAAATCAGATGTAAAGAGTTCACTCCAAAACAAATCTGATACACCAATTGAACTCAGAGCAAACTTGACATATCAGTCAAAATCATTGTATAGTTACAACATACACAAAATAATAGAAAATATGTATACACACAATGAAGTTGATGTTAAGAACAAATGATTTCAAAACCAAAGCGATAGAACATCTTGGAGGACTGATACTGGCATATTCCCAAAGTATGTGCATAGTCTCGAGTGAATGGCAAAAAAAATAAAATAAATAAAAATAAAAAAAATAGTTGAGAAATAGACGCTAATAGACTGCAGGAAACTGGCCAAGAGAGAGAGAAAAATATATATATTAACCGGTTCCCGACCGCCTCACGCAGCTATACTGCGGCACAATGGCTCTTCTGGGAGACACCCCATATGGGTATGTCCTTCCCTTTCAGAGCTGCCAGAGGGCACGCACGTGCGCCCACTGCACGGCGGGGGACCTGATGCGCGTGGCCAGTGAGCATGATCGATTGTTTTCAAATGGAAAATCCAAAAGACCTCCCGCTTATACAGCAACCAAAAGACATCACCTCCCCTAGGTGGTCTTTTAACTTTTTCAATCCCCTGTATTTGTAGAGCTGTGAGATCACCACCATGTAATCGATTAAAATGATTAGCAACATTTGCAGAGTGGTTCTTCTGTATATCATACACATGCTCATGGAGGCGACCCCGCAATCTCCATGTTGTTCTGCCCACATATTGTATGTGGCAGATTTTACATGTAATCAAGTATATCAAATATCTGGTGTTACAGTTTATAAAATCCTTGACACTGTAATATCTGCCACTAACTGTAGACTTAAATCCTTCTCCCTTAATCAAACATGGACAACAAGGGCAATCTTTTGTGCCACATTTGTAGTTCCCCTTAAAATCAAACCAAGTGGTCCCCCGCTTATTACTAGATGTAAACTAGTTAGGGGATAAAGAGTTGCCTATAGAGGGCGCACATCAAGAAACTATTATAGCCCCACCAGAGAGGATTTGGGCACTCAAGAACAGGAGAAGCCAGGAGTGCCACTGAGGGTCACCAGAAGAGGAGGATCATGGCTCCTCTGTGCAACACCATCTGCACAGAGGAGGTAAGTAGAACATGTTTGTTTAAAAAAACTAAAAAAACTTTAGTTACCCTTTAAATGTGCAAAAATATAGTTTACAATTGAATTCCTTACTATGTGTAAATATTAAACACTAAAACATCAATATTAACCAGTTCGCGCCCGCGCTATAGCCGAAAGACGGCTGCAGCGCGGACGCTCTCTGCTGGGAGGACGTCCCTGGACGTCCTCCTGTTTACCTCCTCCCTGCGCACCCTCGAGGGTGCTCAGCAGGGAAAATCTGTGTTGGCCGTGTCCGTCGGACACGGCCAATCACAGATCGCTGTAAACGGACAATCACAGCGGCCGTTTACAGCGCGATCTCAGCAGCCAATGAGAGATGATCTCAAATGTAAACATATGAGATCATCTCTCATTGCCGGCTTTCTCTCTCCTCACACAGAGACAGCGTGTGAGGAGAGAGAGAGCGATCTGTGCCAGCGTTATCTACAGTGAGTTAAAAACACTTTACAGTGCCATCAGTACCCATACAGTGCCATCTGCCAGTGCCATCTGCCAGCCCAATCTGCCAGCCAAATCTGCCAGTGCCATCTGCCAGTGCCACGTATCAGTGCAATCTGTCAGTGCCACCAGTCGTCAGTGCCACGTATCAGTGCCATCTGCCACATCAGTGTCACCTGCCAGTGTCACCTGCCACATCAGTGTCACCTGTCAGTGTCACCTATTAGTGTCACCTGCCACATCAGTGTCACCTGCCACATCAGTGTCACCTGCCACATCAGTGTCACCTGTCAGTGGCATTTGTGATCAGCATGTCACAAAGGTTATATTCAGCCGAGGAGGCTTACGACATTCTTGCGGCCAACGAGAGCAACGGGGAGCTCTCCGCTTCAGATTCCTCCTCCTATGCAGGTTCCGATTCTGACATGGACTACGAGCCTGTCATAAGTAGTGGGACAATGACAGCCTCAGCGGAGGAAGATGAGAGTCCGCCCGCCAGACGAAGGCGTACTGATGAGGCAGTGCCATCCACCAGCACCGCAGTGCCATCCACCAGCACCGCAGTGCCTCTGCAAAGGCCAAGTTCCAGTGGGGTGTCACCTCGGCCCCAAAGGGTTTGGTCCCATGCTAGCCTTCCCTATGCCCTTCAGAACCCCTTGTGGCTTCCTCCTAATTCAGGAGAAGCTAACGTTCCCCCTTTCACTGCCCACCCAGGAGTCCAGGTGGACACAGAAAATTTTACCCCGATGGATTTCTTCAATTTAATTTTTACCGAGGACATGCTTGCATCGATTGTGGCCCAGTGCAACCTATATGCACAACAATTTATCGCAAGTAATCCAACGTCCTCTTATGCCCGTCCCTACCAGTGGAGAGCCCTGACAGTGGAGGAGTTTAGAATTTTTTTGGGCCTCACGTTTTGTATGGGACTAAACAAAAACGAAATCCGTGCTTATTGGTCAACCCTCCACACCTACCACATGCCCATCTTTTCTTATGTAATGCCCAGGACCAGATATCTGATGATTTTGAGATTCTTACACTTCAATGATAACACCCAGTGCCCTCCCCGAAATGACCCAAATTTTGATAAGCTCTATAAAATTTGGCCGCTAATAAATTATTTTTCTCAAATCTTCCCCCAGTTTACCTCAGACCAACACGTATATGTGTCCCTGATCAAATTTTCTGGCAGGCTGGGCTTAAAACAATTTATTCCCACCAAAAGGGACCGCTATGGAGTGAAAATGTACAAGTTGTGAGACCGAGCCACAGGTTATACATATTCCTTCATGGTGTACGAAGGGAAGGACACCCAGCTACATCCCCCTAATTGCCCAGACTATATTGGATCGAGTGGGAAAGTCGTTTAGCAACTCATAAACCCACTCCTGGAGAAAGGTTACCATCTCTATGTGGATAACTTTTATACAAGTTTGCCCCTGTTCCGAAACCTTCACAGGAAGAACACGCCAGCATGCGGCACCGTAAGAACGAACCGGAAGGGCTTTCCTCAAAGTCTCATCAACAAGAAGCTGAGAAGAGGGGAGACGGCGAGCTTACGCAATGAGGAAATTCTGGATGTGAAGTGGAGGGACAGAAGGGATGTGTACATGCTTTCGTCGATCCACAACAACACATTTGTTGAGATCACCAGGAGGACCGGCCCAATACAAAAGCCACTGTGTATCCATAAATACAACATGTTCATGGGGGGTGTCGACTTTAACGACCAGATGCTCGAACCTTATCTTGCCACAAGAAGAACATACCAGTGGTATAAAAAATTTGCTATTTATTTCTTCAATTTGGCCACATACAACAGCTATATTATCTACCGCAACTCCACTGAAAGACCCAGACCCTTCCTTGGCTACCAGGAGGAAATCACCACTGCCCTTATATTCCCGAACGGCCCACCACAAAATATTGGATCCGATGTCATAAGCAGACTCTCTGAACGCTCTCAGATGCAGTGAGCTGGATGCATGAGAGGCATTTTCCGGATGTCTTTCCTGGTACCCCTACCCAATGAGCACCCCAAAAAAGATACCGTGTCTGTAGCAAGCACAGATACAGGCTTGACACCCGCTATTTTTGTCCCTTCTGTCCTGGCAAACCTGGTCTCTGCATCTGGGACTGTTTCCGTCGCTACCACACACGAGTATTAGTATAGGGTACAGAACGAAACAGTCCTAGGGCACATATCCACACAGGGTCTCGAAAGATGTTAGATGGCTATCGCATTTTGAGAGACCCTAAGCTGGAACGTTTATAGTTACAATAAAATTGTAAAAAAAATGAATCATAAAAAATAAAGTGTTAGAAAAGTTTTAAATGTTTATTGTGTGACTATTTGGAAAACAATAATCCTGAGACTGGTTTTTAATCCCACTTATGAGCACTTTGTATTAACTTGTTATATCGTTTGTTTTAATTTCAATAGTTTTTTTATTTAAGAAAGGAAAAAACAAATATAAACATACAATATAACTGCGCGCAGCGCATAATGCATCAAACACTGTGAAGCATAGATTGAAAATAACGAACCAATATTCATTTTACAGAAATATGTAAAAGGCAGAAAAAGATATTGAACCATGTTCTTTGGTGAATAATGAAGTCTAGATGATCTCAAGAACTCTAGATGATACTATGATGATATTATGAGTGCCCAATTCACACCACTCACTCATATGAACCGTTGATACGGGGTAGGGTAAGTCTGGTGTGCCCCCGCCGTCAGGCGCCCCAATGGGGACATACTGCGCCCGACGACGCAGGCCTCCAGGCCCCCACCTTCATAAAATTCTCAGAACCATTTACAGCCACTTCTCCCACCTTATTTTCAACTTATTTGGGTCTATCAGTCTTATACCATTCTATCCATGGGTTCCATTTCTTAGAACTTGACAAGTAATTTCCCTGGGATGCATCAAACATTAATTCGTAATTTACGCGAAGGTCTGTTGTTCTTAATATTTCAGTAAGTGATGGCGTCGCCACAGCTCTCCATTTTCGTACAATCGCTAGTTTTGTGCTAGTTAGAATATGGTAGACAATGTGCCTGGATTGTTTTGGGTACCTTTCTATGTTTAACTGCAGTAGGGCCAATGCTGGGTCAGGTTTGTTATTTACCCGGGTGATGTTCTTGATTACTTTAAAGACTTGGGTCCATATACTATGTAGTTTTGGGCAATCCCACAATATGTGATAGAGTGACCCCTTGAGTCCACATTGACGCCAGCAGAGTGGCGAGGCATGTGGTTGAAATCCTGCGGTTCTACTGGGGGTTAGGTACCATCTTAGAAGGATTTTGCTATTTAGTTCCCAGAGATTAGCACATTTGGTGGCTGCATATGTAGTTGATATTGATGTTTGCCATTGTTCAAGTGAGAATGACACTTTTAAGTCTATTTCCCACGTTCTCATAGATGGGGATTTAACAAATTCTGATTTAGAGTTCAGAAGGTTGTAGAAAAGGGAGATTCCCTTTATGTTTGAGTTGGGGTTAGTGAGGTATAAGTATACTCTAACAGGTAGTAGAATTTGGATTGTGCAAGAAGACGTTATTAGGTGGTATATTTGGTTATATGTGTATGTGTCTTTCGATTCTAGGCCGTACTCTATTTGTAGTGTCCTAAATGTTTTGACCGCAGGGCCCACCATGATGTCAGAGAGCATTGTAATGCCTTTGTCCATCCAATTCTTAATATTTAGATTGGGTATCAGTAGTTGTAGGCAGGTGATGTTTAGAGGGAAGGGTTTGGTAATTTGATCTCGTGAGAAAGACCCTAGGAATGTTTTCCACGTTTTAATCGTGGCGATCATAGGTGGTGAAATAGGGCCGATCTTTAGTGGGTTTAATGTGCTAGTTACTAATAGGTCGCAGATATTATAGTTTTTACATTGGGCTCTTTCAAGTTCCAGCCACCTGGATGTTTGATTATTTGGAAACCACTGTTTGGCTTGAGCTAATATGGCAGCTAGGTAATAATCTTTCAGAAGGACGTGGCCTACTCCTCCTGCTCTTTTGGAGGCTATAAGTTTTTTAAATGCACACCGGGCCCTTTTTCCTTGCCAGAGAAATTTGTTAATTTTCGATTGGGCATTAGCGAAGAAAGAGTCTTTAATTACGATAGGTATAGTTCTAAACAGATAAATGAACTGTGGCAACACCATCATCTTAAATGCTGCTAATCTACCTGACCAGGACAGCTCCGTTTTGCTTATTGAGTTCAATTTTTGATCTATATTATCGAGAAAGGGCCTGTGATTGGATTCGAACAACTGATTAGCCTTTTCAGTTAAAGTTATGCCTAAGTATTTTATTCCTTCAGGGCTCCATTCATAGGGGAATTGCTGCTGTAACCTTATTCTGAGTGAGTCTTCAATACCCAGTCCCAGGATCTGAGATTTACTTTCGTTTACTTTATAGTATGAAATCCTATTGAATAAAGCTAAAGCTTTGTGTGCTTCGGCCAGGGAAGTCTCCACATTTGTCAGTATCATAATCACATCATCAGCGAACAGGCTGATGCAGTGTGATTTGTCTTGCAGTTTGAAACCAGTTATTTGTGGGTGTGATCTGATGTGTATGGCAAGGGGTTCCATTAATAGGTTAAAAATCAGGGGAGACAAAGGACACCCCTGCCTGGTTCCATTCGTAATGGGAAATGGTGATGACATAACTCCAGATGTATATACCTTAGCGGATGGTTTGGAGTAGAGGGCCATTATCGCGGTGGAAATGGTCCCTGTAAATCCAAAGGCTCCAAGGACTTGTCTCAAATATTGCCAGTGAATGCGGTCAAAGGCCTTCTCCGCGTCCAATGTTAGGAGCAGAGAAGGCCTCTTATGCATCTCAGCTAGGTGAATTATGTTAATTAGTCTCCTGGTGGCATCTGATGTCTGTCTGTTTTTTGTAAAGCCCGTCTGGTCCGGGTGGATCAGCTTGGGCAGGATGTCGACCATTCGGGCTGCTATAAGCTTAGCGTAAAGTTTTAGGTCGCTATTCAAAAGAGAGATGGGTCTAAAGTTCAAGGGGGAATCTGGAGACTTCCCAGGCTTAGGCAGAGTGATTATAACTGCTTCTAACATTTCTGGAGGAAAAGAGGCAGAGACAGCTGCTTCGTTAAAAATTTCGCGTAAATATGGAGCAAGGAGGGTCTTAAATTCTTTATAGTATTCCCCACTGAATCCGTCTGGGCCTGGTGATTTGTTCATAGGTAGTTGGTCAATGGCTCTAATTATTTCTATTTCGGTGTAAGGGGCGTTCAAGGTAGTCAATTGCGTCTGGGTCAGTTTAGGAATATTTAAACCTGCTAAGAATTTGTCGATTTCAGTTTGCGTCGGTTGGTGGGTGTTATGGTCGTTTTTTAAATTGTACAGTGAGCTATAATAGTCGCTAAATGCATCTGCTATTCTTTTGGGGTGACTTTCCTTCTGTTTGGTGTGTGGGTGAATTATGTATGGTATTTTCATTTTGTACCTGTGGCCTTTGATATTCTGTGCTAATAGCTTCCCCGCTTTATTCCCATTGGAGTAGTATGTCATCTTTAACCGTTTGCTATTTTTCTCAAAGTTGTCTAATAGTAGTATTCTAAGGTCATGTCTCAACTCAGTGAGTTTACGTGATATGGCGTCAGATGTGTTGGATTTGTTGTCGCTCTCTAGTTTGGTGATTTCTGTCACTAGGTCTTTTAGTCTCGTCTGTCTCTGTCTCTTTAGCCTCGCCCCCAGCTGTATATTAATACCCCGCATAAATGCCTTATGGGCGTTCCATAATACAAATGGGTCTGTAACAGATCCAGCATTGTCAGAAAAAAATTCGTTTAACTTAGCCTGTAGCACCTTTCTGCATTCTTTTTGTTGTAAGACAAATGTATTGATTCTCCACAGAGGTCTCGCCTCAGCCGAGGACGAGTCCCCTATGGAGAGTACCACTGGAGCGTGATCGGACCAAGTTATAGGAAATATTGTGACTGATGAAGTCTTCAGCAAAGATTGCTGATCTAGTAGGAACAAGTCTATTCTTGTATATATTTGGTGAGGCGGTGAAAAATATGTAAAGTCTCTTTCCTCGGCATGTAGGCACCTCCATGCATCGTATAGATCATGTCTGTTAATGGAGGGAAGTAAGGCTAAGCTGGTTCTCCTAGCCTTAGATGTTGAGTCTATGGTCGGGTCCGGTGTAAGATTAAAGTCTCCGCATACAATTAATTGTCCCTGACGTACTTTTTGTATTCTTTGCATGAGCCTATTGAAGAAGTGAACTTGGTGCTTATTAGGAGAGTATACGTTCACTAGCGTATATATGGAGGAGTTCAATTCGCATATAAGGATCAGATATCTCCCTTGTATATCACATATAGAGTCAAGCAATTTGAACGCTACTGAGTCTTTGATTGCTATTAAGACTCCTTTTCTTTTGGAGCCTGCGTTGGCTGTGAATACATGGGGAAAGCTCCTGTGGGAGCATCTGGGAGGATTGGAGGCCATAAAATGAGTCTCCTGAGCACAGAGGACTTCGCATTGACGGGTGATAGCTTCCTTCCACATGGAGTTCCTTTTCATAGGGTGGTTAAGCCCTTTGGTATTAATGGATAGAATATTCAAAGCCATCTGATTGGGTCATTAAAGATAGATACTTGGTAGGCTGTAATCATGAAAGTGTCTCTGATGTGATGATGAGTCTCCCTGTGTCCTGCAGGTGAACCGCATGGCACAGGGAGGGCGGCATAAGTTGTGTGCATCATGGTACTCACTGTTGAATCTGAGCGGTGGTAAGGTTGCCTCAGATACTTCCGAATGCTGTGGTGTGGCACTGTGGCTGGAGTGTGTCTTCTGATGAGTTGGTTCCTGGTAGATGACGACTTGGGCACTGTGTCTTCCAGATTCTGTGGTAGCAGGTGGTAAAAACAAAAGAAAAGAAAACGGAAAAAGAAAAACAAGGTAACATAACACTGAACTTGTGTTAACATTCGTGCACACCTAACCTGGTGTGTGCACAAGAGTCAAGTATGTACAGCGTAATTTGCTGTAATCAATTGGGGGGGAATAAGTCCAGCCCTAAGTTCCCTAAGGACAGAGATCTGGGGACTTAAGGGGAATTTCTTGAACATCCTGAATTTTTATGCGTGAGATTTGGTATTCCTATTTGTTACTGGTTTCCAGTCGCGATCAACTGGTCTCGGAGTACTTGTGTCTGGAGCCCCTGGGTCAAGTTCCGGGATTATATCCCAGCTTTTGAGTAGCTCGATACCTTTGGCCAATGAAGTAATCGTAAATGTATGATTGTCTTTGGTAACGGATAGTTTCGTGGGATATCCCCATCTGTATATGATCTTGTTGTTCCTCAAAGCTTTAGTAATTGTGTTCAGAGCCCTCCTTTTCTGAAGTGTGTGTTGGGACAGGTCAGCGAAAAATTGGAGGTTTTGTAGTTGTGGAGGGATTTGCTCCTTTTTTCTCATGGTCGACATAAAATTTTCCTTTACGTGAAAAAAGTGTAAGCGGAGCAGAACGTCTCTGCATATGTGGTCTGGTAGGTGTGCTGGTTTGGGTAGGCGGTGGATTCTGTCTATAGTGACGTCCAGGTCGGATAGATCTGGCAGGATTTGTTTAAAGATGTCTGCCGTATATGTTTGTAGATCATTCTGTTGGACAGATTCGGGGATCCCCCTTATCTTTATGTTGTTCCTTCTTGATCTATCCTCGATGTCAGCCAGTTTGTCCCTGATCCACTCTGCCTCCCCTTCTTTTTCTTCATTAGCATCCACCAGATCGTTTATGGTGTTTGCGTATTCTCCCATTCTAGTCTCAATATGGTCTACTCTGGTTCCTATGGCATTGACCTCCTTAGTAAATTTGTACATGCAGGATGCCATATCAGACTGGATAGTGCTGCGGAGGGACATTAACATATCCTTTAAGACCGTGTCAAGAACGGGTTGATTCTGAGTGGGGAATGATTCGATGGGCTCAGGGAGCTCCCTCGTGTCATCCTCAGAGTCAGTGGCCGGGCTGCCCTCGGTATTCAATCTGTCTCCATCCATCCTTGGCTTGGACTTAGCTGGGCTGCGGGTGGATGGGGATGGAGGGTAGGAGCTATGGTGGTTGTTGTGGGGGATATGTTCAAAATTGGCGTTACCTTGCTTGAAAGCCTTCTCTCGATGCGCCGCCTCGCCTGTGTTGTAGGCCCGGGCGCCATCTTGGATCCCTCTCTCAGGTATCCTGGCGTAGAAGTCCGTAAGCCGCTGCGGCTTCCCTGTGTTCCGCCGCTTGTTTGGCATGGTACCGGGGGCTTCCTGAGATATGCCTCTCGGTTCTCTGGTATTTGGTGCGTTCGGATGTGTCTGCTTTTAGCCGCTGCGGTCCCCTGACTCCGGAGCTCCGGGATTATGCGACCATCCGGAACTCGCGTCAGGCCACGCCCCCGTTATATCGTTTGTTTTAACTAACTCCACAGTAAAGTTTCAGGATGATTGAAGTGTAACCATATATGGTAGCATAAGACTGTAAAGGAAAACGCAGTCTTCGCAGAATAAAGGTATCAACTTTCACCCAGCAAAGCAAGCTGCATTTCCTCAGCCAATAGGAAAATAGGGGCTGGGTTATGAAGGAATTAGGGAAGAAGAGATACATTCCTTTGTATCATCCCTTGCAGAATTTTTGGTGTGTAAGGAGGGTGATCCTAATGTGTTAACATATTAGAAATACATTTTTTACGTCTTAATACATCTCGAGTTGACTGATCACAAGCTGAGGATATTCCTAACAAAGAAAATAACAAATAAAAATGTTGGATGTGAGCTTGTTGGCGGAAAGTCAGACGTGTATATGCTCCATCGAACGTTTGAAGTCGGACTTTCAGCCAACAAATGTTTGCTAGCAGGTTCTCAAATTTTCCGCCAACATAATTTTGTTTTCGGACTTTCCGATCATGTGTACACAAGTCCGTTGCACAAAATTCCACACATGCTCGGAATAAAGTACGAGCCGGAAGCGCTTGGTCTTGTTAAACTAGCGTTCGTAATGGAGATATCACATGACTATTGAACTTCCTTTTTAAATCGGCTCGCCGTACGTCACTACGTTGGTAATTGTTGGCCAACATTTGTGTGACCGTATGCAAAATAAGTTGGAGCCAACAACCTTCGAACAAAATTCCACGGTTTTGTTGTCGAAAAGTCAGATCGTGTGTACGGGCCATTACTGTGATTTATTGTTAACCATTGTTTGCTTTGCAGGTACACCATTCAGCTGCAGCACTAATTTATTTATTTTGACAGCAAAGGGATTTGCTCTCACAATACGTAAATCTGTGCCTCCAGTGCTGTAGGTGGTGATTTCCCCACTACAGTAAAAAAAAAAAAAAAGAGCATATATGCCGAAGCATAGGGGCAGGGGTGGCCATAGGGTCGGAGCGCCACTATGCTTCGGCATATATTTTACTATTTTTTTGCACTGATCGCAATAAAAAATAATATTTTTATTGAGTTCATGTTTTATTGATACTGTGATTTATTATTAACCATTGTTTACTTTGCAGGTATGCCATTCAGCTGCAGCACTGATTTATTTATTTGACAGCAACTGGGTTTTCTCTCACTATACATAAATCCGTGACTCCAGCGCTGTAGGAGGTGAGTTCACCACCAGAGTTAAAAAAAGAGCACATATGCCGAAGCATGGGGCAGAAGTGGACATAGGGGAAGATCACCCCTATGCTTCGGCATATATTTTTATTCACTTTTCTGTGAATGGGGGAATCTATTAGGTTCTCTTTTTTGTTCAGTCCGTGGGCTGAATGAAAAAAAAGAATGTTGCATGTATGCCCATCATTAGAAGTGGGAGGATGCAGGGCGGTATTCTAATGGTGGGCATACCACTGATCAATCAATGTGAATGGAGGAATCTGTTAGGATCTATTTTTTCATTTAACCCACAGGCTGCATGAAAAAAAAAGAAAATTACAATATATGCCCAACAAGGTCCAGCAACGTACTGGTATGTTGCTGGACTTTGAGTGGTTATACCGGAATGATGCCTGCAGGTTTAGATATCATCTTGATATAATTTTTTTCAGCTGGCGATCGGCTTTCATGTAAAAGCAATCCTAGCTGCTAATTAACCGCTAGACTGCTTATACAAGCAGTGGGAGGGAACATCCCCCCTCCCGCCATCTTCCATGGTTTTCTCGGGCTCTCCTGTCCCACCGGGGTACCCGAGTATGCAGCTGATGGTTCCGCCAGCTAACCATAGAGCTAATCAGAGAACAGAATGGCTCCAATAATCTCTATGGCCTAAAAAAACGCAAGCTACGAGCATTTCATGACTTCCATTTCTCCGGATATAAACAGCGCCATCACACCGATCTTGGTGTGGTCAGATGCTTTAAGGGCAGAGGAGAGATCTAGAGTCTAATAGACCCCAAATCTTTAAAAAAATGAGTACCTGTCACTACCTATTGCTATTGTAGGAGATTACACCATGCATGTGAGGTATCACCGCATACGTCAGATCAAGGGCAGTTATTCTAGCAGTCAACCTCCAAATCCAAAGTGGTAACCTGTAAAGGCTTTTCAAAATGTATGTAGTTTGTCACCACTGCACGGGTGTGTGTAATTTGAAAGCATGTTGTATTTGGTATCTATGTACTCGGCATAAGATCATCTTTTTTGTGTGTTATTGCGCATTAAAATGAAAAAAAAGCTTTTATTTCCCCAGAAAAATTGCATTTGTAAAATTGCTGCGCAAATACTGTGTGAACAAAAAAATTGCAACACTCACCATTTTAATCTGTAGGGCCTCTGCTTTAAAATATATATATGTTTGGCGGTTTAAAGTAATTTTCTAACAATTTTTTTTTTTTTTCATGTAAACAAAAAAAGTGTCAGAAAGGACTTGGTGGTTCAAGTGGTTAGAAGAGTGAGTGATTTGTGGCATGCGCTTCTAATTTTGGGCATACAATGCCAGGATAGTTCAACCCCCCCCCCCCCCCCCCCCCCCCTACAAATGACCCCTTTTTGGAAAGTAGACACCCTAAGCTATTTGCTTAGAGGCATGTTGAAGTCCATAGAATATTTTATATTTTGCCACAAGTTTCGGGAATGTTACATTTTTTTTTCCACACAAAAATTATATATTGCTCACCCCGAAATAAATTCTGCTGGTTTTTGGGAGCCTAGCCACGTACAGGACTCCAAAGTCCAATCACCACCTTCAGGATTTCTAAGGGCGTAAATTGTTGATTTAAAAAAAAAGACAAATTTTCTGGAAAGTATACATCCCAAGGTATTTGCTAAGAGGCATAGTGAGTATTTTGCAGGTCTCATTTGCTTTGGAAAATGAAGAAAGAAAACGAAAATGTATTTTAATTTTTTTCAA
Organism: Lithobates sylvaticus; assembly: GCA_028564925.1. Taxonomy (NCBI): domain Eukaryota; kingdom Metazoa; phylum Chordata; class Amphibia; order Anura; family Ranidae; genus Lithobates; species Lithobates sylvaticus. Next base: position 257,158,193 of record CM053029.1, on the reverse strand, counting down.
AACTTTGTGACAAAAAGCGAGATCTGCAAAATACTCAACATGCTTCTCAGCAAATGGCTTGGGGTGTCTACTTTCCGAAAAGGGTTCATTTTATGGGGGGGGGGGGGGGGGGTTGTGCTATCTTGGCATTTCATGGCCTGTGATAGGTAGTGAGGCGTGAAATCAACAATTTACACCCTAATGCCCCATACACAAGGTCGGATTTTCCGACGGAAAATGTGCGATCGGATCATGTGTGGACTCCATCTGACTTTTTCCGTTTGAGAGCTGGATCTCAAATTTTCCGACAACAAAATCCGATCGCGTCAATTCCAATCGTGTGTAGCCTAGTCCAACGCACAAAGTTCCACGCATGCTGAGAATAAATTACGAGACGGAAGCGATTGGTCTGGTAAAACTATCGTTCGTAATGGATATAGCACATTCGTCACGCTGCAATGTTAAAAATTGTTTAATGCAGCGCATTCTCTTTTTCTTTATAATGCTAGAAGAATGAAGTTGTTTTGCTGCTCATATTCACACAGACTTCTCCAAAACCTATTTCTTTATTCTTTCTCCTGATTTCATGAATATAATATTTTTATTCATCAGATCTCCCGAATCATTTTGGATTTTTATCTTTTAATATTTTTTAGAAATTTTGTGGTTGCTTTTTTAATCAAGATCTTTTTTTTGTACAATTTTGGTCATCTTTGTAATTTTTTTGGTGTGTTAACTTACCACAACACCATTATTATCTTTTTATTTTAATCTCAAGGAGGTTTTTTGGTGTTGGTGTCCCTTTTTAATTTCACATTGTATATAAGAAATGTACCTGCCTACTCACAAATAAACTGTCCTTTTTGAAGTAAAACACAGGCAAGTATTTCTTTAACCTAAAAAAAACGTTATTAGGTGTCATAATCAAATAAAGAGGGAGGCAACGCTGGAGAAACTGCTGAAATTGGTGAAGCCTTTGGCCCCCAGGGCAGACATCAACTATTTAAAGGCAAAATTGGTGGCCTGAGGAGTCCATATCTAAGGGAGTACAATCTGGTCCAGAAGTCCAAGAGATCAGGAACAGCAACAGATGACATATATGTCCCCAGGCTGTGGTCATACAAGAGCCTGCATCTTCTGTCAGACCAGACTGAACCCAGGTCATCACTCTCTGGTCTTCCTTCCACGCTTCCTTCCAGGCTGTGGCTGTGGTGTTGGAGGTGTAGCAGAAGGAGGAGGAGGAGTATTGTCCAAATCACACAGGTGGGTTTTTGGGGTGATTTCGCTCTTCACCCCCTTGTTTAGTGTGAGGTAAATTAGTTCCTCACACATGAGGCATTGCCCCTCCCCCATTTTCTCAAGTTTGCAGGCAGCCAAGGCGGCAAAGGCCTCTTGATGAGTGGGGGTGGTTTTGAGGGCCGCAGAAGCCTCCCAAATCAGCCTGAGCGCTGACTCCTCCACGTTCCCTCCCTTTCTGGCCCTTTTAATTGGAAGGCGGAGGGGAGGGACCTGGCATTCTGTCAGGCTCCTAGGCCTGCCCACCTCCTGGCTGCCACTAAACCCTGCCTCCTCCTGGCTGCCACATTCCACAGCCACCTCCTGGCTGAGGTCTTCCTGTGTATGAAAAAGGGACATACTTTTAGTTTTTGGTTCATCAATCACACGCAATTTTCAGCTCATGACTGTTGCAAATTGAATGTTAACCCTGGGATCTCTGGGACTCCCGGACTTTTTTGCGCTCTCTCAGATATGTACTCCTCAGGCCACCAATTTTGGCTTTTAAATAGCTGATGTTTGCCGTGGGGACCACCGGCTTCACCAACTCCAGCAGTTTCTCCAGCACTGCCTGCCTCTTTATTTTGTTGCTGTAATGAGGGTGTTTCGCCTTCCACAGACAGGGCAGCACCCTGTACTTATCTATGAAGATTGGGAGGAAGCTGTGGTCATTGAACCCATCCATTTTCTCTGCAAGACAAAACACAAGACAAACCCTAATGTCAGGCTAAACTCGCATAACCTTGTCCCAATATAAGCCTCAATCTAGAAGCAGTATAGGCCAGTGATGTACCAAGTTAAAATTGTACCTTTGTTCAAATGATCGGCGCTGCCGTTACTCCTTCCTCCACTCACAGATCGTACGTACGATGCACGCGTGTTACATTTTATATACAGTGCCCATGTGTGAAACTCCGCCCGTCCCTGGCGTTCTTTCTAGTCTATTCCCCGCCCCTTCTCTTTCGGCGCATTGGGGATAGCACATGGTGGAGACACAGCAGGTGCGTGCTAATTGTTCCAGTAACGAGGACAACGACGAAAGCCTGGAGCCAGAAAAGCCCTGATTCCGGAGGAGAAGATTTAAGGCCTCAAATATGTCTTTTGTAGAGATGGCGGACATATTGAAGAGGAACGACTATGATGAGAAGTATGGACCTTACCCAAACCCAAATGTCAGAAAGGCCAAGATCATGGCTATAGTTGTGAAGAGTCTGCAGAAGAATTTTGGGGTACGACGATCCAAGGATCAACTGAGGAAATGGTGATCAGACCTGAAACTGAGGGAGCACGATCAGTACAGAAAGATCAAGCGAGTTCTTCAAAAAAGTAAGTAGTTGTCCTGTGTTCATATTATTATTATTATTACGTTCGTGCTGCTCCATGTGCTTTTCTTTACTGTTGTACAGTTTAAAATGACCACTTTCATGTTCATGGGTTTACTCATTCGTAGTAAACATCGTTCGTTTGCCCACTTCAAATACAATGTTTTTTAAAGTTGCAGTTAACTACATTTGTTCAGGCCTATTTCTAGTCAAAGCAAGTTTGTTGTCTAGAGTAGGGATGAGCCGAACACCCACGGGTTCGGTTCGCATCAGAACCCGTGAACGGACCTAAAGTCCGTGTGAGCATAAGAACCCTATTAGTTACAATGGATGGGAACGTTCGAAATCAAAAGTGCTAATTTTAAAGGCTAATATGCCTGTTATTGTCATAAAAAGTGTTTGGGGACCTGGGTCCTGCCCCAGGGGACATGTATCAATGCAAAAAAATTAAAAAAAAAAACATCTGTTTTTTTCAGGAGCAGTGATTTTAATAATGCTTAAAGTGAAACAATAAAAGTGTAATATTCCTTTAAATTTAGTACCTGGGTGGTGTCTTTAGTATGCCTGTGAAGGGGCGCATGTTTCCTGTGCTTAGAACTGTCCCTGCACAAAGTGTCATTTTTGCAGGAAAAAAATCTATTTAAAATTACTTGCGGCTAATGAATTGACAGCTCCCGTAACACAGAGAACAGTCATTCATTGAAAGCCATTGATAAGAAAAAAGTCATTGATAAAAAATTTTTTAAAAAAAAGCGTGGGGGTCCCCCCAAATTCAATAACCAGGCCCTTCAGGTCTGCTAAGGATATTAAGGGGGACCCCAGCCAAAAAAAAAAATGGCGTGGGGTCCCCCTCAACATCCATACCAGACCCTTGAGGTCTGGGATGGATTTGAAGGGGAACCCTGGCCAAAAAAAAATAAAAAATGGCGTGGGGTCCCCCTGAAAATCCATACCAGACCCTTATCCAAGCACGCAACCTGGCAGGCCGCAGGAAAAGAGGGGGGACGAGAGTGCCCCCCCCCCTCCTGAACCGTACCAGGCCACATGCCCTCAACATTGGGAGGGTGCTTTGGGGGTCTGAGACCCCCAAAGCACCTTGTCCCCATGTTGATGAGGACAAGGGCCTCGTCCCCACAACCCTGGCCATTGGTTGTGGGGGTCTGCGGGCGGGGGGGGCTTATCGGAATCTGGAAGTCCCCTTTAACAAGGGGACCCCCAGATCCCCCCCCCCCCCCTGTGTGAAATGGTAAGGCCTACCATTTCACCAAAAAAGTGTCAAAAATTGTAAAAATGACAGGAGACGGTCTTTGACAATTCCTTTATTAAAATCTTTTTTCTTATAGTCTTCTTCCTTTCTTCATCTTCTCCTTCCGGCATCTTCTTCCATCATCTTCTTCCTCCGATCCACTTCTTCTTGCTCTGGTCTTTGCGTCCGGCATCTTCTTCCACGGCGTCCGGGTCTCTTCTTGGGCCGCTCCGCGCAATGGGAGGCTCCCGCTGTGTGAGGCTTCGCTGCAACTGACAGGTCTTTTATAACGGAGGGCGGGGCCACCTGGTGACCCCGCCCCCCTCTGACATCATGGGGAAAGCCATAGGGAATACCCCATGACGTCCCCATGCGTCAGAGGGGGGCGGGGTTACCAGGTGGCCCCGCCCTCCATTATAAAAGACCTGTCAGACGCAGCAAAGTCTCACACAGCGGAAGCCTCCCATTGCGCGGAGTGGCCCAGAAGAGACACCGACGCCATGGAAGAAGATGCCGAATGAGAAGACCAGAGCAAGAAGAAGCGGATCGGAGGAAGAAGATGATGGAAGAAGAAGATGGAAGAAGATGCCTGAAGGAGAAGATGAAGAAACCGAAGGATGAAGAGAGGAAGAAGGAAGACAAGAAGAAAGAAGATTTTAATAAAGGAATTGTCAAAGACCGTCTCCTGTCATTTTTACCATTTTTTTTTTTTTTTTTTTTTTTTTTTTTGGTGAAATGGTAGGGGTACTTTTGACCCCCAAAGCACTCTCCCAATGTTGAGGGCATGTGGCCTGGTACGGTTCAGGAGGGAGGGGGGCCACTCTCGTCCCCCCCTCTTTTCCTGCGGCCTGCCAGGTTGCGTGCTCGGATAAGGGTCTGGTATGGATTTTGAGGGGGACCCCACGCCATTTTTTTTTTTACTTTTTTTTTTTTTTTTAATCAATGGCTTTCAATGAATGACTGTTCTCTGTGTTACGGGAGCCATCAATTCATTAGCCGCGAGTGATTTTAAATAGCTTTTTTTCCTGCAAAAATGACACTTTGTGCAGGGACAGTTCTAAGCACAGGAAACATGCGCCCCTTCACAGGCATACTATAGACACCCCCCAGATGTGATACTGCAATGCTGTATTAACAGCACGCACACACTAATCCCCAGAATCACAGCACATAACACTGACACGCTGACACTGACAACACAATATGCGAGGCTGCTGGCGGGGCTGCCTTTTATACTGTGGGGCGTGTACTAAACCCCCTGAGCTATAATTGGCCACAGGCATCCTGCCTGTGGCCAATTATGGCTCTCCTCGCCACTGGCTCTTTGATTGGCCAAGCATGCGGGTCACAGTGCATGCTTGGCCAATCATCTGCCAGCAATGCACTGCGACTGGCGAAATCAAATCGAACATCGGGCGTTCGCCCGCTCGGCGAGCCCAGAACTATTTGGGCCGCTCGCATCAAATTCGTGTGATGCGAGCGGCCCAAATAGTTCTGGGCTCGCCGAGCGGGCGAACGCCCGATGTTCGATTTGAACATTGGTTCAAATCGAACACCGGGCTCATCCCTAGTCTAGAGGGGTTTGTAACTAGAATGAAATGTAAACTTGATTCAGTGTAAAGGAGAGGACGCTCAGCAGGTGTTTACACATCTGGACTCAGGAGCACTAGTGTGGGACACCAGAACACCCTTTTTATTAGGGTGTCCCACACACGTGCTCCAGTGGATACTATAGGAGTGTCTCCATCTGTGAAACTTGCACAAAACAGGTAAGTATTCCAGCTAGAGAAAGGATCAAAAATAATGTTTTCAGCTTTGAACTCTGCAAAAAAAAGACAATTGTACGACACTTCCAAGCAATGTTTTATCTTCCTATTTGTGCCCTTAAATATCAGTGTGCCAAGTATACCTTTTTTTCATTCTCATAGGGGAGAGAAGACTCGGAACGTCTGTGAACACCAGGGACCCCACACCTCCCAAAGAAGGTGAAATCCAAAAACCAGAAGTAGAGGAGGAGGATGAAGGAGAAATGGTTCTGGACAGCCACACTCTTGAAAAATTGCCTTTTTTATTTATCAAAATCAAAAGATGCATATCAAAGGAGACAGGAGAGCTGACATTTTGCACTAACAGTAGTGCTTACTCATAGCTCAAGAAAATTGTATAGTGTTTTAATCACTATTGTTACTCATGCATGTCCAGCTTTCTTCTCGTTTATATGGTCACGCTCAGTGGCACCAGCGGGGTGATTGGGTTTGCTATAACCCTCTCTCTCTATCTGCCTTGCTGACTTTCTTCCACCCTTTGCTCTCTTTCCTCTCTATCCACAATTCTCTCTCCTATTTCCAGTTCTGCACTCTTGTCTCTCCCGCCTTGCTGTATCTTTACACTCTTTCCCCCCCTCTGTGCGCTTTCACTTTTTCTCCTGTTGTCTCCCCCATCCTGCTCTCCTCTCCCCTATTGCTTTTTTTCTGTCTCTTGTCCCACAATCTCTCTCTATCCACCCTGTTCTATCCACGCTCTGTTTCTCGCTTCTGCCCTTTTTCCCCCTCTGTTTTTCTCCCCCCCCCCCTGCTCTCTTTCTCCCTAATCTGTGCTGTCTATTTCCCCCTCTCTGCTGTCTCTGATCCCCTTTCCATGCTGTCTATCACCCCACTGTCTCTTTCCCCCCTTCCTGCTGTCTCACCCCCCCCCCCCCGTCTTTCCCTCCTCTATTTTCCCCTTTTGCTTTTTACTCTCTCCTTTCATCTGATCTATCGCTCCCCTCTTTATCTGCCCTGCTCTCTCCTCTCTCTTTCTCCTCTTTGCTCTCTTTCCTCCTTTCTCTATCCTCCATACTTCTTCTCTCCTCTGCTTCCCACCCCCCCCTGTGTGTTTTCTTCCCTCCCATTGTCTTCTAACTGCCTTTCCCCCCCCCCCCCTCTATCACCCTCTGCTATTTTGTCCCCTCTCTCTCTCCCCGTCTTTTAAGCTGGCCATACACATTCAGTTTTCTTTTGGTTCAGCCAGTGGGCTGAATAAAAAAAAAATGAAATGATTCTCCCATACACAAATTTGAGATGGATGGGGGAATCCTCCCTGCTGCGCTATTGTTTTCTGATAGCAGGGAGATTCCGCCTTTGTCAGAATATACAGCTCAGCACTGCTGCCTATTGCCTGCAGCACTGTCCCAAGCAGATTTTATCTGACAGGGCAGTTGAACCGAATTTGGTTGACTTCTGTTCAACTGCAGTAGCCATACATAGATTTAAATTTGGCCATTCATTGCTGAACCAACCAAATTTTGATCCACGTATTGACATATTTCCTATCCCCCAGCCTTTGCCTTCTCTCTCCCCTCTATCTTTCCGCTCTGCTCTTGCTCTTTCACCTGGTATTTCTTTCCCCCCTCTGCTCTTTTCCCCTCAACTCTCTCCTTCTCCCTCCTGCTCTTTCCTCGCTCTCCCTCCCCTCGTCTGCTCCCTCTCTTTTTCTCTCTATCCAACCTGCTCTCTCCTCTTTTTCCCCTCTTTAATCCACTGTTCTTTCTCCCGCTCCCTTTTCTATTTCTTCCATCGGCTCTTTCCTTGCTGCTCTATCTTCTCTCTCTTTCCCCCCTTCTGTGATGCCCCATCCCCCCTCCCTTTTTGCTCTCTTTTCTCCCTCTGAACACTTTTTAATTTCCTTTCTTTTATGCTGTCTCCACCCTCCTCTGTTGTCTCTCTTCCTCCTCTGCTCTCTCTCCTTCCTTTCCTCTCTCTTTCCTTATCTGTGTTGTCTTTCCACCTTCTGCTCTCTCTCTCTCCCTTCTCTCTATCCGCAGTGCTCTCTCCTCCTTTCCCCCTCTATTCTCTATATCTCCTCCTTTGCTCCCCCCCCCCCCTTTGTCTCATCCTTTCTCTCATCCCCTCTTACTTTTTCCTCCCTTCTCTCTTCTTTGCTCTCTCTTTTCCCTGCTCTGCTCACTCCCCCCCCCCCCACACACTCTCTCTTTGCTATTTTCTCTCTCTCTCTTTTATATCTGACCTGCTCTCTTGTCTGCTCTCTCTACCCCCCCCCCCCCCCCCCCCCCTGTCTATCCACCTGCTCTCCATTTCTCCCATATGTTCTCTTTCCTTGCTGCTTTATCCTCTCTATCTTTTCTCTCTTCTCCCCTCTGCATGCTTTCCTCCCTCTGCATTATTTTTCCTCTCTGCTCATTCCTTCTCCTCTGCTGTCTTTCCCCTTTCTCTGCCCACTGCTCTCGCCTCCTTTTGCTCTTTCTTCTCTCACTCTTTCTCCCTGTATTGTTTCCCCCCTCTCTGCTATCTCTTCCTTCTCCCCTCTGCTCTTTCCCCCCCACTCTATCTCCTTCTCTCTCTCACTTAACTCTGGACTCTCTCTCCCCCTCTGCCCTGTTCTCTTTGCTCTCTCTTCCCCTCTCTCTGCTTTCTTATCCCCTCCCTTTCTCTCTTCCCTTCCCCCTTGCTTTTACCAGTAAATCCCCCCGTCTCTCTCCCCCTCTCTATCCACCCTATTTTCCCTCCACCCTACTTTCCCTCCCGCTCTCCCCCCCACCTCAGGTCAACCCCCACCCTCCCTCTCTTCCCTCCCTCTCTCCTCTCCCCCCTCCCCCCCCTCTATCTGCTCTGCACTCTCTCTATTGCTAGCCTTTCTGGGGTTATCATTGCTGCCATCAACCCCAACAATGGGTCTTATTTTATTCCCGCAATTGCACCAGTGGGTTAAACCTCACAAATTCCTGCATCTACACAAGCATGTTCCCTCACTGCGCTATTGTATTATTGCAGGAACTACCCCACCTCGTCAGAGTGCACTGATCAGTGCTGCAGCCATTGACTGCATGCACTGATCGAATGGTGATTTTCCAGTAGGACCGTTCAACAGAAGCCATCATTAGACCGGCTTCTGTTGAACAGAGGAGGGTACACACATACTGAAATTTGTCCAGTTCCTGTTGAACTGGATGAATTTCTGTATGTGTATACCCAGCCTAAATCATAGCAAAGCATTGGCGAAAGGTGGCACGCTACAAGTCATACACTTTGAAGTAACAATCACTTTGTTGACCACATCCAACTTTTTGCCCATGCTGCATAGCACACTACATTTTTGTTCATAGTCACTTCAAGGTGTCATCCTAACTCTTTTTAAGACCCTGTTCACACCTAAGCGAATTCGATGCGGCTTAAAACACTGCGAATTCGCAGGACATTTCAAAATACATTGATTTGAATGAGGCGTGTTCACATATCTCCGGTGCCCTGGCCTTTGGTTGTCGGGGTCTGCGGGCTTATCGGAATCTGGGAGCCCCCTTTAATAAGGGGGCCCCCAGATCCCGGCCCCTCACCCTATGTGAATGACTATGGGGTACGATGTACCCCTACCCATTCACCTAAGGTGTAAAAGTGTAAATAAAAAAAAAACACACAATTTTTAATATTTTATTGCACTGCTCCGGGGGTCTTCTTCCGTCTTGGGGGGTCTTCTCGTCGGACTCCTCCTCTCTCTTCTGCTCTTTTACCTAGCTCTTTCATGAGCGGAGGAGCCCGGCTTTCTTCTTCGTCGCCTGGGGGGTCTCGTTCCACCTTCGGGGGTCTCTTCTGTTCTTGCCGCCGTCGCCGCCTTCTGCGTCGTCGTCTTCTTCTTTTTCCGATGTTGACTCATCGCTCTCTCTGGCCGAAATGGCAGAGCCACGCGGTGTTGTGACTTATATAGGGACAAGGGGCGGGGTCACATGCTCATGTCACATGGAGACCCCGCCCACATATGATGTCACAGTCCCGGAGGATGCTGGGACTGTGACATCATATGGGGGAGGGGTCACCCCTTGTCCCTATATAAGTCACAACACCGCGTGGCTCTGCCATTCCGGCCAGAGAGAGCGACGAGTCAACATCGGAAGAAGAAGAAGACGCAGAAAGCGCAGAAGGCGGCGACAGCGGCAAGAACAGAAGAGACCCCCGAAGGCGGAACGAGACCCCCAGACGACGACGGCGGCGACGAAGAAGAAAGCCGGGCTCCTCCACTCGTGAAAGAGCTAGGTAAAAGAGCAGAAGAGAGCGGAGGAGTCCGGCGAGAAGACCCCCCAAGACGGAAGAAGACCCCCGGAGCAGTGCAATAAAATATTTTTAAATTTTTTTTTATTTACACTTTTACACCTTAGGTGAATGGGTAGGGGTACATCGTACCCCATACTCATTCACATAGGGTGGGGGGCCGGGATCTGGGGGCCCCCTTATTAAAGGGGGCTCCCAGATTCTGATAAGCACCCCGCCCGCAGACCCCAACAACCAATGGCCAGGGTTGTCAGGAAGAGGCCCTTGTCCTCATCAACATGGGGACAAGGTGCTTTGGGGTGGGGGGGCCGCAGGGCGCCCCCTTTCCCAAAGCACCCACCCCCCTATGTTGAGGGCATGCGGCCTGGTACGGTTCAGGAGGGGGGGCTCGCTCGTCCCCACCCCCTTTCCTGACCTGCCAGGCTGCGTGCTCGGATAAGGGTCTGGTATGGATTTTGGTGGGACCCCCACACCGTTTTTTCGGCGTAGGGGGGTTACCCTTAAAATCCATACCAGACCTAAGGGCCTGGTATGCTCGCGTCAATATAGATAGAGATCGGACTTGGAGGCGACTTCCATTGGGTACAAGTCGCCTAGAAGTCGGATTGACAGGGGTTACTAATGAATTCACACCTAAAACTGAATTTGCAGCTGATTCACACCTAAAACGCTGACAAACCGCTGAACAACTGACGTTTTAGTGCGCAGTCACGCCGGACATTAAATTGGCACCGCACTGGTGTGAACCCAGGCTAAATGTTGGCAACTATGGTTTATTTTTATGCCCACTGACACCAATTTAGAAATGATCTTTGCACTTGCTGATTACTGTGCTCCGTACACTTAAAAGTGGCTAAAATCTGTGTTCTTATAACAATGTGAATGGTTTCTATGGCATACCATTGCATCTTTTGTAATGTTATGTTTATTATAACATAGAATTCAGGGTCAAGGGCTTGGCTCCCCCAACTATACTCCAGTATCAGCACAGCAAACCCAAAACAAGCTGTCTGGTGCTGCCCCTGGTCACACTCAATCTTGCTTGTTTAATAACAGACATTAATAACAAAATTACTTGAGTATAGGAATGTTGTCTAAAAAAGATTGCACATTCCTGAAAATTTTGGTTGGTTACAGTGTCCGAAATGTAGATAAAGATTTATTTGGGAATTTGGAACTGCAGCCAGGTACCTGGCTAGGAGTGGAGAGTGAGAAAAACACTGGCTGCAGCTGCTGCTATCTGTGGCTGCTGCACTGTGGTGCTGAACTTACTGCTCAACAGCTGTATCATTGAGAAGAGGGAGCTGTTGAGCAGGAAGAGTTCAATGGACTGAGTCAGGCAGCACTGCACTGTGGTGCATCTCTGTAGTCCAGAGAAGAGAGACTTTATTGTAATCAAGGGCTTTTGAACTGCATTTCCCAAAAATACATTGTCAAGAGGAGGGGAAAGAGCTGCATATTTTAGGCTGTACAGGACACAGTTTCCTCTTGCCTTGAAGGAGACCACAGCGTGCACATTTCTGTCCAGTGTGCACCACCACTGCTGCGTAGCAGTGACCTGAGCAGGATCCGAAGTGCAGGGTCTAAATGTGCTGACAGTCAAAGTCACATGGATACAGAGAGTGGACTTATTGCTATGTGTGACCAGATGCTGAGCTGCAATATTGCTGAGCCTGAGGACTACTTCTGCTGTGGGGATTTACTACTTGCTGCTAGAAAGAGAGACTGAGTCATTTAGGAACTTACCATAAAAGCCATCTAGTAGCCTTATTGCTGGCCCTATGTTTGACTGTGGCTAGTCTCATGTTCACCAATGGTACAACTGGGCCCCAACGTTAGCCCATTAAAGAGTTAGGACTAAAGACTGCACCTTTACAGCTGCTTCACAGAGACCTTCACCTATTGTTTATACTAAGAGATATCTCTTAGGGGACATTGCACAATATCCTAGCCATCCTCTTAGACTGCACTCTAGACTAGTTATAGTATTACTAGTCACATTGCAGTTAATGCCTAAATGCACTGTTTATTGCTGACTTTGCTGGATTATGTGTTGATTCCAGTCTGGTGGTACAGAAGTCTATTCTAAGTTAAGTGATAGTGATTATACTGGCTATCAGACTGTGTCTGAACCTTCCTTCTCTATGCTCATTAATACTCAAACCACCATTTACGCTAACCCATACCAAAACATTGCATTCATTCACAACAACCTTGTGTCTATTTCCTGATACTATTTCACAGTCGAGTTAAATGTATCCACACTTGTACCTATAAATGCATGCAGTAACTTTCATTCAACCAGGTGTGTCAGAGGGGCTGAGGTTGTTCTTAGCGTTGAGTAGCAAAACAGATAAAGTTGCTAAGCAGCTCCTTCAGGGGTAGCCCCTCAACAATGGTGAGGCATTGTCATGAGTCAACTGCATACATAGTTACATAGTTGGTGAGGTTGAAAAAAGACACATCCAGTCCAACCTGTGTGTGTGCTTATACGTTAATAGTACATTGTATACCCCTGTATGTTGTGGTCGTTGAAAACCTTTCTGTGGAAGTTGTACCTATAGTTAAGCCTAGTAAATATCTCCTAAACGTGCGCCGTTAGGAGATATTTACTGTGTTTTTACATCATGGACAAAAATGTAATTTAAATTTCATTAACAGATCTAGAAAAGAATAGATCACTTTCATGTCTATACAAGCTTAAAGAAATGTGTACTGAACAAAATATTCATACTGCTTCTTCTGATCTTTCCTTTTGAAAATAAATATTTGATATTTGACTATCACACAGATTATGAGAGCCCTTTCACACCTTAAAGTTCTTTTTGTCCTTAAAGCAGAATTAAACCCAGCCCACTGTCAATCACCTAGAGCAAGACACTTTTTCAATAAGGGCATCTTCACTTCTCAACAGGCCACAGCAGCCGCCTCATCCGTTCGCATTAATAAATATGGCATTACCTTAATTCCGCAACGACTAAACCTGACATGAGCAGAACATACACTTCCTTTGAACAACTCTGTCTTTCCAAGAAACCCTGTAGGCAATTATTTTCAGTAATTTAGAGTAGAGTAAAAGAGTCTTTTATGCACGATCACATTTCAGAACTGGACACAGTTGTGAATACTTGGCACGTAGGCCTAGGCCAATGGCCAATGGAAACAGTCCGATGGGAGCTTTTCATCGGATTTTCCGACTGTGTATATGCCCATCTGTCTTTTTCTGTCGGAATTTCCGACGGACTTTGGATTGAGAACCTGTTCTTAATTTTTCAGACGGAAAACCTTTCTATCGGATTTTCCGATCGTGTGTAAGTAATTCTGACATGCAAAATTCCGACGCATGCTCGTAAACTATTCAACGCATGCTCAGAAGCATTAAACTTCCCTTTTATAGTGCTGTCGAACGTGTTGTATGCCATGGTGTTATTGACCGTCGGAATTTGGTGTGACCGTGTGTAGGCAAGACAGTTTGAGCGAAATTCCGTCGGAAAATCATCAGAGCTTTTTCCAACGAGAATTCCGACCGTGTGTACGCGGCATTAGAGTTAACATCTCAAGACTGGGATGCTATTTGCACCACTAAACAAAAGAAATCCCCACCAAGAAATTGCGGGGGGAAAAAACGGCCACATGAGTGACACAAGATACAGTTTTTGGGTTTACAAAAAATTGCTTTATTAATATAAAAAGAGATCATATAAATCTGCCTCTGAGAAAAAGAGATAATTGAGTTAAGAATCTTGGTGTAAACACTTGGGATTGCAGGATTCACTATAGAGACTCCACGGTGGTGAACGCCCCCTGAATCACGCCTTTAAACTCAACATCAAGTAGTAGTCAACCAATAAGCACAAAAATTCCGTCACTCCTACTCCCCCTCCCCCCCCCCTCTACCCAACCTTTTGGTCACTGGTAGTTTTAACATCATATCCTTACAGAAATCCACAGGACACCCCTCCCCTCCCCCCACCCTTATTAATTGTAGCTGGTGTAACAACTAGGCAGAAGTACCCAACCATCACACACTTTGGAGAGAACTCCAAGTATTCAGGGGATAATGACTAAATGATTCTTGATAAACCTCATCTGTTAATATGTTATAAGTACCTTTTTGTCTTAATTCTGATACTGTGACAAAAATGTAATAAAATCTATGGAAAAAAAAAAAGAAGAATCTTGGTGTATGCCTAACAGGCACTCAATAGAGTGACCCTGCAAATATAGCAACCGTAACACAAAACATAAATCAAAAAACAAAAAAGACTGAAATTAACCACATAACATGTATAACAAACAATTGCCTGGGAGCCAGATAGTCCATATACAAGTGATCAAACCACTGCAACAAGGCTGTATGTTTGATAAGAAATTTCTATGCATAATGGTTTACCTCTTGTACAGAGGTCCCTGGGTGCTCGAGCCACTAGAGGGTAAAGAAGAGGAGAGAAGGAGAAGGAAAGGAAATGGATTTGGGAAATTAATGCAATCCCTAGAACATCCTTAACCACTTCAATACCCAGCCATAGTCAAATGACGCCCACAGATGGGATCTCCCATCCTGGGTGGGCGTCATGTGACGTCCTCGGCTTTCCGCCACTATTGTGGGCCCCCGATCGGGAACCTGATGTGTCACAGCCATTCCCCAATGAGGGTATTGAAGTGGCGGCAGCGATCGGCGGAGCAGCGTTACCAGCTGTGATCCGTCACTAGCCGGCGCTGCTTGTCTATGGACGGGAAGCGGCGTACACTGCGCACGTGCGCGCTCCCGGGGGCGAGCAGTGCTGTGATCGGGGCTGAGGCTGGCTGAGGCTTTTCCCTTGGATACAGCCCAGCCCCAATCCGTGTAAAAAGCCAATGAAATTGGCTATTTAGTGACTGGTTGTGTCAAATGACAGCCAGTCACTAAATGTAAACAAAAGTGTGTGTAACTCACTGTTGCTGGATTCTCCTTTTCACACACCGATCCAGTGTGAGGAGATCAGCTAACAGTGAGTTACACATTACTGTACCCCAGTATATGTATTACTGTGCCCAGATTGCCCCCCTAAATAAAGAGTACCTGTCACCAGGAGTACCTGTCACCAGGAGCACCTGTCACCTCACCAGAGTACCTGCCACCAGAGTACCCACCACCAGAGTACCCGCCACCTCACCACCTGCCACCAGAGTACCAGCCACCAGCGTACCCACCACCTCACCAGCTGCCACCAGAGTACCCGCCACCCCACCAGAATACCTGCCACCTCACCACCTGCCAGAGTACCCGCCACCTGAGTACTCGCCACCTCACCAGAATACAGGCCACCTCACCACCTGCCACCAGAGTACCTACAGCCACTATGTCCAGAAAGGTGTACACCCCAGAAGAGGCATACCAAATACTCAGTATGAGCGATGAGAGCAACGGGGAGCTCTCACTGCTCAGTTCTGTTTCCAATTCTGGTTCGGAATATGAGCCCCCTGAAGGCAGCACATCAGGATTCGAATTGGAGGAGGAAGCAGCCCGTCCTAAAAGAATACGGAGGACAGGCCCAGTACAAGCGCTGCTAGACCCCAGGAGGAGAGGCCCAGTACAAGTGCTGCTAGACCCAAGGAGGAAAGGCGATGAGGCATGGACTGGATGCCATAGAATTAGGGACCAAACGCAGCTTCCAGAAGGCTTGGCAAACTCATTGTGGCTGCCTTCTACCACAGGGTCAGCCACAACCCCCCCTTTTACAGCACAGCCAGGTGTGCAGGTCAACACTGCAGGTTTTTCACAAATGGATTTTTTTTATTTATTTTTCCCCGACAAATTGCTTCAAGGCATCGTGGACCAAACCAACCTTTTTGCACAACAATTTATTGCAACCAACCCCAGCTCCAGCTATGCCCGCCCTTTTGAATGCGACCCCTAACAGTGGTGGAGCTTAAATAGTTTTTAGGCCCAACGCTTCACATGGGGCATACAAAAAAAAAAAATGAAATGCATAAGTATTGGTCAACCAAACCCATCCATCATATGCCAGTTTTTTTCATCAGCCATGTCTAGGTCCCGATACGAACTTATAATGCGCTTCCTGCATTTCAGTGACAACTCACAGTGCCCCCCCGAAATCACCCAAACTTTGGCCGGCACTTTCCATTTACAACCTTGGATATTCTATCTGCTTGCTTTTTCTGACAAAATTGTGAGTAACATTTTTATCCTTAATAAAATCATCGAGTTTTATACAGTATTACGCAATGGTCTGTCCTTTATTCCTTACATAGTAATCCCTGGACACACCTCTGAGTGTTAAATCTGTCCATCCATCCACATATGGTATTGTGCACCCCCCTTGGAGTTCCAGTTCGAATTAGCAGATCTTTGGAGGAAACGGTCTAAGGTGCAATTTCCATCTGGCGTTCGGAATTCTAGTCCAAGGTTCAGTTTTAAGTGCTGATTTTATCCGTTCATCCGGTAAGGAGCCTACTTACTGGTGGGGGCACTCCGTTAGATGTGGAGCACAGTGG
Organism: Lithobates sylvaticus; assembly: GCA_028564925.1. NCBI lineage: Eukaryota > Metazoa > Chordata > Amphibia > Anura > Ranidae > Lithobates > Lithobates sylvaticus. The sequence goes on along the minus strand of CM053029.1, from coordinate 257,141,835 downwards.
TGTGTTGGAAATTGCTATGCATATAAAGATTAACCCATTGTCATGAAGACCATCTGCTAAAAAGCATCTTGAGAACTACTTACCAAATGCCTGTTTAGTTTTATTGCTTGGGCACTTTTTTGTGAACATTTTGATGTACATATTTGACTGAAGAATATTGTTTTGCCTATGCCTATGTCAATCTGAATGCAAACTATATATCCCTTGTCAATAGCACCTTAAGTACTAAATGATTGGATATACACACTGCCAATGCGAATTGGTTTTCCTTTCATTTTGCTGCTAAGAGTGGTCGTTTTTACCTGGCGCAGTTTTTTCATTCCTATACTATATAAAATTTGCCCCCTAATAAAAAAATTTCCAAGAAGTTTTCCGAACTTTATGTCCCTGACAAAAACATGTGTGTGAACGAATCCCTGGTGCATTTCACAGGCCGGCTGGGAATCAAGCAATATAGCCCCAGTAAGAGAGCGAGGTACGGCTTGAAGCTCAACAAGCTCTGTGAAAGCGCCACCGGTTATGTGCACTCATTCCGCATGTACGAAGGCAAAGATTCCCAGCTCCAGCCCCCTGAGTGTCCATCGTACATGGGAATAAGTGGAAAGATCGTTTGGGAGTTGGCATTTCCACTCCTCCAAAAGGGGTATCATATTTATATGGCCAACTATTACACTAGTTTGCCCCTTCTCCGCCACCTGTACCTAAAAAAAAACTTTGGCCTGTGGTACAACCAGGAAAAATGGAAAGGGCTTCCCACAGCATCTTGTCACCACAACCATTCAAAGGGGGGAATCGGCAAGCTTGAGGAATGAGGAAGCGTTGGCTGTGAAGTGGAGGGATAGGAAAGACGTGTACATTTTGTCCACCATCCACAATGACAACTCAGTGGAACTTCACAGAAGACGCAGTATCGTTTGCAAGCCTTCCTGTATCAGCGAGTATAATACATTTATGGGGAAGGGGGGGGGGGGGTGGATTTAAACAACCAGATGTTGCAGCCCTATCTTTCAACAAGAAAATCCCTTTTATGGTACAAAAAAGTCGCAATTTACATTTTTCATTTGGCCCTTTAAATTCTTTCATAATCTACCAAAAATCAACAAAAAACTTTGTCACTTTCTTTATCTACCAACAAGTTTTCCCCCAGAAAGCATTCACTCAGATTCTGGCAGCAGACTACATGAGCGTTATTTTCTGGACCATATTCCACCATCAGGATCCGGAAGACGACGCCAAAAAAAAATGTCGGGTGTGCACGAATTTGGCAGGAATTTATGTGTGTAATTTATGCTCCTAAAACACCTGACAGTGCTACTTGGATGTTGGGCCTCTGTATGTGGCCAGGCTGTGTAAAAGTCTCACACGTGGTATTGTCATACTCAGGAGTAGCAGAATGTATTTTGGGGTGTCAGTTTTGCTATGTACATGCTATGTGTTGGAAATATCTTATAAATTGACAACTTTGTATAAAAAAAATGCGTTTTCATTTTTTTTCCACAGTTTCCAAAAACATCTGGAAAGAAATGAACCGTTCAAAAGACTCATTATGCCTCATAGATTATACGTTGGGGTGTTAGCTTTCCAAAATGGGGTCATTTTATGGGTGTTTCCATTGTCCTGGTGCTCCAGGGTCTTCAAAAATGTAATATGTGGTTGAGAAATGAGATGTGTAATTTATGCTTGTAGAACGCCTGACGGTGCTACTTCAATATCGGGCCTCTGTATGTGGCCAGGCTGTGTAAAAGTCTCACACATGTGATATCGCCATACTCGGGAGGAGTAGCAAAATGCATTTTGGGGTGTCAGTTTTTCTATGTACATGCTATGTGTTGGAAATATCTTATAAATGGACAACTTTGTATAAAAAAAAATGCGGTTTAATTTTTTTTCCACATATTCAAAAAACTTTGGGAAAAAAATGAACCATTCAAAAGACTCATTATGCCTCATAGATTATGCCTTGGGTTGTTAGCTTTCCAAAATGGGGTAATTTTGTGGGCGTTTCTATTAACCTGGTGCTCCAGGGCCTTCAAAAGTGTGATAGGTTGTCATCAAATGAAATGTGCAATTTATGCTCGTAGAACGCCTGACGGTGCTACTTGGATGCAAGTATGCATGTGCTGTGTGAGAGAAATAACTTGTTATGACAATTTTGTGCAAAGAAAAAAAAAATTATAATTTTCCCAAGAATTGTGGGAAAAAATTACAACTTCAAAAAACTTACCATGCCTCTTACTAAATACCTTGGAATGTTTGCTTTCCAAAAAGGGGTAATTTGGTAATTTGGGGGGTATCTGTGTGATCAGATGTGATGATTTTTCAATGATTTGCACCATAGCTTTTAGGCGCTATAACTTTCACAGAGACCAAATAATATACATTTATTTGGGTTATTTTTACTAAAGATATGTAGCAGTATACATTTTGGCCCAAAAAGAAAAATGTTTTATTTGCAAAATTTTACAATAGAAACTAAAAAAAAAAAGTGTTTTTTCCCCAAAATTTATATATTTTTTTATATATGCTTATATTGCAAAAAAAAACAAAAAAAAAAACAGCAGTAATTAAATACCACCAAAAGAAAGCTCTGTTTGTTAGAAAAAAATATATAAAAATCTGGTTTGGGTAGAGTGTAGCATGACTGTGTAATTGTCGTTCAAAGTGTGAGAGTGCTGAAAGCTAAAAATTGATCTGGTAAGGAAGTGTGTATAAAAGCCCTGTATTGAAGTGGTTAAAAAACAGTTATCCAGGTGTATTCCAAATCAATGAACTGCTTAGTTCAAAAAGTAGATAATGTTACATTTCCACCGTGATGATTTATTTATGGATAAGCACAATAGAACGGCATAAGTTCCTGTAATTTGATGCTTTAATAAGATGGAATAACATGTGGAGAATCTTCAGGATCCATATCGCCTTCAATATACATTGGAACAATCAATTGCTGATTAGTGATGGACGAACGGGACGCGAACGTGCCCAAATGTTAATGGTAGGCGAACATTAAAAACCTCCAGGTCATATTTGCAGCCACAAAATACTTAGTAGCTGTGCACACATAGTCCCACAACATGGACACTGACATACCAGAAGTATTAAGTGAATCTGGTATCGACAACAACAAGCATTCTTTTTTTATCTGTGAAATTTTGTCAATTCAGGAGCACATGAAGGCCATGGAGGAGAGGCAAGGTCAGGCCAGGCTATGAAGGGGGTGCAGGAGATGATCAGTGCCACAGTCAGGGCAGCACAGTCCTGTGCCAGTGTACCAGTGTGCCAACCTGTGCTTGAGCCCCTGACCCCTCTCTCTGCCCGGCCCTTACCCCCACCTATGCAGGGCTCCACTGCGGTGGTGCCAGTCCAGTGCTGATCCTCAGCCATGGGGCTGACACTGCCTGCTGATTGGCTTCTCCGCTGCTATCTCCCTCACTGACACCAGCACTGACATAGAACACTGACACCAGCATCGAGATAGAACACTGACACTAGCACCGAGATAGAGAGCACTGACACCAGCACCGAGGTAGAGAGCACTGACACCAGCACAGAGATAGAGAGCACTGACACCAGCACAGAGATAGAGAGCACTGACACCAGCAACTCGCTTTGGGACCCAAAAATATGACACCGCTCAACCTCTTCAAACAGGAGTGTACGGGCATATAGTACGGTGTGCTTTTTTTCTACAAGTGAGCCAAAGGTAGAAAAAAGGTCCGTGTGCTAGATTAAATAAATCATTTATACAGTTATGCATATACATGGTCTACTGGTCACATGTGTTGAATTCCTCCGAGATCCATGCGTCATTCATTTTTATAAATGTGAGGTAGTCAACACTGTCGTGAGCTAGGCAAATGCACTTATCGCTCACGATCCCCCCTGCTGCGCTGAACGTCCTTTTGGACAGGACACTGGACGAAGGGCAAGCCAACAGTTCCATTGCAAATTGTGCAAGCTCTGGTCAGAGGACAAGCCTGCCCACCCAGTAGTCCAGGGGTTCATCACTTCTCAGAGCGTCCACATCGGCCTTTAACCCTGGCCGATGTGGACGCTCTGAGAAGTGATGAACCCCTGGACTACTGGGTGGGCAGGCTTGACCTCTGACCAGAGCTTGCACAATTTGCAATGGAACTGTTGGCTTGCCCCTCGTCCAGTGTCCTGTCCAAAAGGACGTTCAGCGCAGCAGGGGGGATCGTGAGCGATAAGTGCATTCGCCTAGCTCACGACAGTGTTGGCTGGAAGAATGATCTCATATCAGAAGTGACCAACACATCTTCAAACCGCTGTTGGATTGGTACCCGCAAAAGTGGAAATTCCTCTGCCAGTGCACGCAAAAGCAGAATGCAGCATTTCTCTAAGCAAGCCCTGGAAGTGCTCCATTCTGACAGCCCTCTGTGATGGTGGTAACATTGCCGCCATTTTTTGTTTGTACCGGGGGGTCTAAGTACGTTGCCACCCAGTACTGGTCCTTGACCTTTATGCTTTTTATACGGGGGTCCCTCTTAATACACTGGAGCATGAAGACCCCCATTTGCACTAAACTGGAAGTGGTGTATGGCCTGGCTCCTGCTCATCATCCAGGATAATGTCGTCCTCCTCGTTCTCCTCCCCCCATCCACGGACAACAACAGGGATCCCAGAAAATTTAAAGCATGCTCTTTTTGCTCCTCCTCATCCGCCCTGGCACCATCCTCCTCTGACTCCTCTTCAGACTCCTGTTGACTTGTCTCAGATAGAGTAGCCCCCCTGGGAATTCATCCAGCATTGTGACTACCCCATCTTCCTGCTCCTGCTCCTCGACAGCTTAATCAATGACACGACGCAATGCACGCTCCATAAAGAAGGCGTAAGGTATGATGTCACTGATGGCGCCATGGCTGCGACTGACCAGTTTGGTGATCTCATCAAATGGCCGCAGAAGTCTGCATGCGTCGTGCATGAGAAGCCACTGGCGCGGTGAAAAAAATCCAAGCTCCCCAGAACCTGTTCTGCCGCAGAGTTCGTATAGGTAGTCGTTAACTGCACGTTTCTGCTGGAGCAGCCTATCAACCATATACAAGGTTGAGTTCCGTCGCGTAGGGCAATCACAAATAAGACGTCTGACCGGCAGATTGTGTCGCCGCTGATGTCAGCAAGGAGAGCCATGGCCGTGTAAGATCTTCTGAAATGGGCCGAGATTTTCCTTGCCTGCCGCAAGATGTCCTGGACCCCAGGGTATTTGACAACGAATCGCTGCACGACCAAGTTTAAGACGTGTGCCATGCATGGCACATGTGTAATTTTGCCCTGTTTCAACACGCTCAGCAGATTGGCACTGTTGTCACACACCACTTTACCAACTGTCAAATTGAGCGGTGTTAGCCACTAACGGCAATCAGAAGGTTCACCCAGTGGGCAGTAAAAGTTATATACCTTCCCTGCCCGTCGTTGCTAGACCATGTGTCTGTGGTCAGATGTATCTTGGCACCGACACTGTGTGCCAGAGATACATTCACTTGCCACTGAACATGGTCATATAGCTCTGGGATGCCCTTCTGTGAGAAATTCTTCCTTCCTAGGACCTTCCATTGTGGTGTTCCAATGGCCACACATTTTCGAAAGGCCTCCGAGTCCACCAGTTTATATGGCAGTAGTTGGCAGGCTATCAGTTCTGACAAGCCAGCGGTCAACCGTTGGGCAAGAGGGTTATCCGGCGTCATCATTTTTTTACGCTCAAACATTTGGCCCACGGAAGCCTGCCTTTTTCCAGAAAAACGTGAGGACGGCATGATGGAAGGTGGAGTGGAGGACAATTCTAAGGAGAGAGGAGAAGTAGAAGAGGCTGGACGGTGAGAGCCTGGAGTGTGGCTTTGTGGGTTCTGACGGCGTTGCTCCCACTGGGCTCGGTGATGGCAGTTCATGTGCCTTCTTAAGGCGGTCATCCCTAGGTGAGTGTTGGGCTTACCACGACTTATGCGTTGACTGCAAATGGCAGCACTATTGTCAGCAGCACACACGTTAAAAAAAGCCCACACTGCGGAGCCATGTGCCGGCGTCCTGAGAGAGCCAGATGTGACCGTACATGGTTGATGGCTCGCTCCTGATACATTAACAGTCTGGTTTGTCCCTCCTGTGCAATGTAAGTTTCGCCTGCTTCTCCTCCCTATCTGCTGGTCCATCTCTCCCTCTAAACTCCCCTCCTCTTCCTCTCTTGTGGGCACCCACGTTACGTCCCTAGACACGTCATCAACGTCACCTTCCCCACCACTATAATTAGAGATCTCGGAGTAGGCAGCAACAGCGGGGACCAACATCCTTGGGCTGATCTGGGTACTGTCGTCAGACTGCTGAGTGGCGGTTGTTGCTACCTCCTCTTCCTGGTCCAATGCCAAGAATGGCTGCGCATCGGAAATGTCTCGTGATGGATCGGAAAATAATTGCTGTGACTCAAGCGGAGGGTATATGGTGGTGTTGGTGGTAGTGTCTTTGGGGGTGCACACAGCAGAGAGTGAAGAGGGTGCAGATAGAGAGGATGAGGAGGGTGCAGAAGAGTAAGGCTGAGTGAGCCACTCAACCAAGTCTGGTGCATCCTGTGATGTAATCAAACGCACCTTCTCCAACTTCCTACTTTGGCTCAAGCCTGGTGCTTTTTGCCCTACCCCTACCACCCCTGCGGAAGGGCCTGCCTCTTCCTCTGCCTGTCATTTTTTAAATGACCCTGTGACAAAAGTCTCTTACGAGAAGTGCAGTATATGTGGAAGAAGGTATAGAACACCCTGCTTCAATCTGTCGTTTTGGGGGGTCACTGGTCTAGCACTGGTCAAGCACACCAGTTATAATACTTTTTTCTAATTGCGTTTGTCACTCTTTGTAGTATCGCTGCAGAACCGCTCAGCAGTCACAATGCTGCACAGTAGAAATGCACTATACTATGCTTTCTATATTTGAAAGTATTTTATACGTGTATTACACCCCTATATACTGCACACCAAATAGTACACCTATACCAGTCCTTAAAAGGACTTTTTTTTTAATCAAAAAGAACGTTTATTGAGCATGAAAATAGAAGGATATACAATCAATCAAGTACAGGGTGCAACATGCACCAAATTCAAGGATATTGCAACTGACATGACATTAAAGTAGTTGACAGATATACAGTGCATTTAAACAGAGGATTAAATTGGAGGACCAAGCAGCAGAAGAAACCCGGTGGCGAGGAGGGCACACCATATGTAAATGAGCTCTGAGGGCGGACGGGGGGCCTATGTTGTTGCGTTTCATGGTAAGTAGGGTCGCGTCGAGTAAAGATTGTCGTCAGTCTATGTCATCGCGAGAGATGGCGGAATGGAGAAAGTTCAGTCTTGTTCTGTCCAGGTGGCAAAATCTTCCACCCATCTATCCCAAATTTTGTTGAACTTTGCCGGGCAGCCTCTGTTTGTAGAGCACCTTTTTGCAGGGAAGGGTAGCATTAATCGCCCCCTTTCCATTGCTGGATGGTGGCAGATGTTGCTCTGATCCAGGTGCGAGCAATTTGCAACCTGGCAAGGAAAAGTGATTCCTGCAGGAATGTGCTAAGGTATTTCTCCTCTTCTGGGAGGGGAAGGATGCCAAGGAGGCACTGGCGGGGGCACAGAGACAAAGGAGACCCCATACGGTCATGGAGGAATTTGACAACCTGGGACCAGTATTCCTGAAGTTTTGGGCATGACCATAGCAAGTGGTAGAATGTGCCTTGTGGGTCACCACATTTGGGGAATGATGAGCTGTAGTCCGGTTTGAATTTGGATAGTCGGGCGGGGGTGAGATAGGATCTGTGGAGCATATATAGATGTGTGAGCCTATCTGACAATTTAGGGGAGACCAGTTTGGAAGCAGCTAGCGCATCCTCCCAGTCCCCGTCCTCAACCACCCCCAGGTCCGCCTCCCACTTGGATTTAAGGCGGTACGCCTGTTCGGTGGCCGCCGGTGTTATAAGATGGTTATAGAAAAAGGAGATCATCCCCTTGGGATCATGGCCGCGGACCACACTCACAAGCGGTAATGACTCAAGTCTGGGGATGGATTCCCCAAATTGAGAGTTAAGGGCATGGCGGGAGCTGGAGGTAGCGGAAGAGCATGCGACTGGGAAGGTTAAACTCGTCCTTAAGGGCTTGGAACGGTCTAATCATTCCGTGTGAAAGGACCTGGAAAAGGAAGAGGATTCCATTACCTATCCACTGGTTTTGATCCGGGATTGTGTGCAGTTCAGGGAGATGGGGGTTGTCCCATAGAGGTGTATAAGTGTGAAGTGTGGGGGCCCTGGTGGTGGTAATGGCTTCCTGCCATACTTTGCAGTGATGGAACAACATGGTGTTCTTAGGAGTCAGGGGTCTAGAAGTACCACGCATGAGGATCCGGAAGGGGTGGATGACCTGGTCAAAGTGTGGAGAGTAGACTATGGTTATATGTCGGTCTTTATCTGCCTGATTATAGTAATAGAAGTGTGACAGCTGGGCGGCAATAGAGTACAGGAAAAGGTGCGGGAGAGCGGTGCCCCCAAGATGAGTGGGGCATTTCAGAGTGCTCCAAGAGAGCTTGTGGCGGGACGTGCCCCACACAAACATATTAAGGATGGCCTCCATAGACTTGAAGGTCCTGGGGGGGATGCAAAGGGGGGCGTGCCAGAACAGATAGAGCAGCTTGGGGAGGAGGATCATCTTGACCAAATTTACTCATCCCATCACCCCAAGGGGGAGGCGGGACCACACCTGGGTTTTAGTTTTGAGTAGAGAGAACAGGGGTTCTATATTTAAATTGACATAATCTACCAGGTTTCTGAAGCATTGTACACCCAGGTACTTAATCTGGCTTGCTCTAACAAGAGGAAGTGCTGCCTGAGCCGCAGACGGGGCGCCCAGATCGATTGGAAGAATCTGGGACTTGGTCCAGTTAATATGTAATCCAGAGTATTCCCCAAACTGCTCTATCAACCCCAGAGCCGCCTCGAGAGAGGGGCCTGAGTCTTCCAAATACAATAACATGTCGTCCGCATAGAGACTGAGAGTCTCAGTGAGGGGGCCAGAGCGGAGACCTTTGATGTGTGGGTGGGCCCGGACAGCGATGGCAAGCAGTTCTACCGCCAAGGCATACAGCAGGGGGGATATTGGGCATCCCTGACGAGTGCCTCTGGACAATGGGAATGAGTCGGAGATCCTGCCGTTAACCTGGATCCGGGCAGTGGGGGCCTGGTATAGGAGTTGTAGCCACTTTATAAACTTAGGGCCGAAGCTGAATCTGTATAGGCACTCCCAGAGGTAGCTCCATTCAACGGAGTCGAATGCCTTTGCGGCGTCCAGGCTCACCACCACCCTGGACCCAGTGTTATCATGGGCAGACTGAAGATTCATGAAAAGTCTGCAAAGATTGAAAGCGGTATTCTTGTTGGGCATGAACCCAGTCTGATCTGAGTAGATCATGCTGAGTATAACTTTATTGAGTCTCAGGGCGAGGATCTTAGCTAAGATTTTTACATCTAGCTGAAGGAGTGAAATTGGGCGGTAAGATTCTGGGTGGAGGGGGTCTTTGCCAGGTTTAGGGATGAGTACGATGAGGGCCTTGCCCATGGAAGAAGGAAGGGTAGCAGTGTCAAATATGTGGGTGTACAATGTTTGCAGCTTGGGGACGAGGACTTCTTGGAATTGTGTATAGAACTCCAAGGGCAGGCCATCAGAGCCCGATGCCTTGGATGGTGGGAGTACAGCAAGTGCCTCCGCTATACAGTCAGAGGTGATGGGAGCTTCTAGGAGGGACCGTTGGGTCTGAGAAGTTGGTGGGATGGAGGAATTGGGTAAGTTCAGAATGTGTGTGGCGTGCCGTGGAGGTGTATAAGTTGGAATAGAATTGCTTAAATTCTGCCGCCACTGAGTCAGGGTCCGACATCACTTCCCCAGCTGCAGTCTGAAGCTGAACCACGACTGGGGGACTATGGTCCAGGTGGGCCATGTAAGCCAGTAGTTTACCAGCGTGTTCGCCATGTTCATATATGCGTTGTTTACAAAAGAAGATACCCTGTTTCAGGGGCGTAACTAGAAATCACAGGGCCCCATAGCAAAATGTTGTATGGGCCCCCCCCCCCCCCCCACAAAAAAATGGCGGGGCTTAAATTAAATAGTGGGCGTGGTTTAAAGGGCGGGGCTCAAAGGGTGTGTGGTTCGAGTCTGAGAAGAAAGAAAGAGCCCAGATCCTACACCACAATAGCAATATATGTATTCCAGAAAGTTTAATCAACAGATAAAGATACTCCAAACACCCGGTGTTAGTGCTTCAATAATCCTCACCTGTGCCCAATGCAGCGTGGTCTGCCCATGCCCAATACTGCCTCACCTGTGCCCAATGCAGCGTGGTCTGTGCCCAATACAGCATGTCCAGTGTCCAATGCAGCCTCACCTGTGCCCAAAGCAGCATGGCCAGTGCCCAATACTGCCTCACCTGTGCCCAATACTGCCTCACCTGTGCCCACTTGTGCCCAATGCAACGTGTCCAGTGCCCAATGCAGCCTCACCTGTGCCCAATGCAGCCTCACCCGTGCCCAATGCAGCCTCACCCGTGCCCAATGCAGCCTCACCCGTGCCCAATGCAGCCTCACCCGTGCCCAATGCAGCCTCACCCGTGCCCAATGCAGCCTCACCCGTGCCCAATGCAGCCTCACCCGTGCCCAATGCAGCCTCACCTTTGCCCAATGCAGCATGACCCGTGCCCAATTCAGCATGACCCGTGCCCAATGCAGCGTGGCCTGCCCATGCCCAATGCAGCCTGACCCGTGCCCAATGCAGCCTGACCCCACCCATGCCCAATGCAGCCTGACCCATGCCCAATGCAGCCTCCCCCGTGCCCAATGCAGCCTCCCCCGTGCCCAATGCAGCCTCCCCCGTGCCCAATGCAGCCTCCCCCGTGCCCAATGCAGCCTCTCCCGTGCCCAATGCAGCCTCCCCCGTGCCCAATGCAGCCTCTCCCGTGCCCAATGCAGCCTCTCCCGTGCCCAATGCAGCCTCTCTCGTGCCCAATGCAGCCTCCCCCGTGCCCAATGCAGCCTCCCCGTGCCCAATGCAGCCTCACCCGTGCCCAATGCAGCCTCTCTCGTGCCCAATGCAGCCTCTCTCGTGCCCAATGCAGCCTCTCTCGTGCCCAATGCAGCCTCTCTCGTGCCCAATGCAGCCTCCCCCGTGCCCAATGCAGCCTCCCCCGTGCCCAATGCAGCCTCCCCCGTGCCCAATGCAGCCTCCCCCGTGCCCAATGCAGCCTCTCTCGTGCCCAATGCAGCCTCCCCCGTGCCCAATGCAGCCTCTCTCGTGCCCAATGCAGCCTCCCCCGTGCCCAATGCAGCCTCCCCGTGTCCAATGCAGCCTCCCCATGTCCAATGCAGCCTCCCCCGTGCCCAATGCAGCCTCCCCCGTGCCCAATGCAGCCTCTCTCGTGCCCAATGCAGCCTCACCCGTGCCCAATGCAGCCTCCCCGTGCCCAATGCAGCCTCTCTCGTGCCCAATGCAGCCTCTCTCGTGCCCAATGCAGCCTCCCCCGTGCCCAATGCAGCCTCCCCCGTGCCCAATGCAGCCTCACCTGTGCAGTGGAAGAGGTGAGCCAGACTGCAGCAGCCCTTATTGGCGAGCGTGGGGCTCTCTCAGATTGGGGGGGGGGGGGGGCGAGCACCGGCCGCACGGTCCCCCAGCCAGGGGAAGTGAGGAGAGGAAGAGGCGCGCTGTCCAGCAGAGCGCTGTAATAGCTAACATTTGAATGCCCTGTGAGTTCCCGGGGCTCAACGTCACATAGCCCCACCTCTTGGCCCGGCGCCTTTGATGACGTCACATGTCCCGCATTGGACCGGCGTTCTGTCTATCAAAAGCGTCGGGCCAAGAGGTGGGGCTATGTGACGGTGAGCCCCGGGAACTCACAGGGCATTCAAATAAAAGCTATTACACAGCGCTCTGCTGCCTTGTACGGACAGCGCGCCTCTTCCTCTCCTCACTTCCCCTGGCTGGGGGCCCGTGCGGGCAGTGCTCGTCCCCCCCCCGGGCCCCGGCAGTATGCTTTCCTCCTCCTCCCCAGGGGCCCCATAGCAGCTGCGGGCCCCATAGCGGCCGCGTGTGTCGCTATGGCGGTAGTTCCGCCACTGCCCTGTTTTGCCTTTTCAAAATGTAGGTGATTGGTTAGCCTGGACTGCAGCCGAAGAAGGGAGGCGTTCGCCGTCGAGGGGTCAGCAAGGAATACTTGTTCAAGAGAGTTTAGTCTCTCCTCAGATTGCTGAAGTACTAGTTTGGACGCGGATTTGTGTCTATTTATGTGTGTGGATAGGATCAGCCTGGCGTGAAGCTTAAAAGCCTCCCAGACCGATCCGACGGGTGCCATACCCAAGTTTGTGCGGAAGAAGTGAATCCATTCTCTCTGCACGGCCTCCAACTCTGGCAGAACCGTGAGCCAAAATGGATTCAATCTCCAGATACGAGGGGGGGGGAGGCTGTGTGAAGTCTCAGTGTCATCCAATACGGAGAGTGATCCGAGAGCACCCTAGCATCGAACCCCACATCTAAAAGATCAGGTAGCAGAGTGGGGGAGAGCAGGATCATGTCTATGCGAGACATGGCCTGTTGCGATGGGGTGTAGCAGGAGAAGGCTATCCTGGTGGGGTGCTTATATCTCCAGGAGTCTGTCATAGCAAATTCTGTTGCGAACTTGCCAAATCTAGTGGTATAAAGGGGAGGAGGTGTCGGGGTGGTTGTACTGAGTCTGTCTAGGTTAGGGTTGATCATCGTGTTGAAGTCACCTATCCGAATTACAGGTACCGTAGGCAGGGGAGGGCTGGCAGCCTTAGGCCTGGGGGGCAAGTCCAGTCAAGTGGCCCATAGAACCGGTGGTGGCAAAGTGATGGATCAGGAAAACAGTCTAAGGTTTTCCATGATCACAAAGGTGGGGGGAGGGGCAGGGAGGACAATGTGGCCCTCCAGGACCCGTGGAGGACCTGTACCACCATGGCCTCCAGGAACTAAAGTGCAAACAAGTCCCTGTATGAATCCCTCAGAGCTGAGGACCTGACCCCCCCCCCCCCCCCCCCCCACTAGTGAGGGACTACAAGTCCAAGCATTACCGCCTGAGATTTAAGGATTTGACCCCCCCCCAACTAGTAAAGGACTACAAGTCCCAGCATGAACCCTGGCTGAGATTTAAGGATGTGATCTCCTCCTCTGCTGCCAGCTCATTCTCCCATGACACACATGCTCCACATTACACATATGTTCTAATTCATTCACTGCTCCCGACCTCACCTCAGGCAGTTTGACTCTGTAGAGGTGCTTCTGGCACAGTCAGTCAGTGACAGTTCCCTTCCCTCAGGTAGGCTCCAAGGCGCATGCTGCCGCACAGGAGAAGATGGAGGGAGGAGGTGGGTGGATAAAACACTAATAGGTGTAGAGGAGGCAGAAGATCCTCCTCCACTCTGAATGCTGGGGCCTCAGCCTCACTTTCCTCCTGGGGACTGTGACATCACTTGTTGCTAGAAGCCAGGCAATCCTAGCAACCACTGCAGACGATAGAGGCAAGCAGTGGAACAAACGCATCTTGGCCGGCCGGGTCACTCTGTGAGTAAAGCTATGCTACACAGAGACACCGCTCCACATTTTCCTGCACAGCGAGAGAGAGAGACCCCGCTCATTTCCCTATATGCTAAAGGAATATATTCATGCACAACATGAATCTGCCCCTGGCCGCCGCGGCCACCCCCTATTTAGCCACCCGGCCCTTTTAAGACGCCGGATGCCTGGATTACAGTGGCGTAATAGGCTTCAAAATAGGGTGGACTCGGAGCGCAGAGCATTGCACTTGAAGCCCACCCAGGTGTATTAGAAAGGCAAATGAATATTTGCTTTTTTAACACTGAACCGGCTCTCCGCCAACCAGGATAGCGCAGGTCTAATACCCATCACCTGATTGGATGGAAGGTCAGGTGCTCCTATTGGGCATCTAGCAGGAGGAAAAGCATGGAGGACACGGGAGCCGCTGCCTGACCCGCTGCCCGTCCCACAGCTCACCGCCACCAAGATGCGGTCAGTGCCAGTCGGACAGCGAGCAGGCAGGTTAAATGCTGCTGGTGGTCACTATGGCTTCATTTTATGGGCACGGTGTGGCTGCATTTGATGGGCATGGTGAAGCTGTATTTGATGGGCACAGTGTGACTGCATTTGATGGGCACAGTGTGGCTGCATTTGATGGGCAGAGTGTGGCTGCATTTGGGCACAGTGTGGCTGCATTTGATGGGCACAGTGTGGCTGCATTTGATGGGCACAGTGTGGCTGCATTTGATGAGCAGTGTGGCTGCATTTGATGGGCACAGTGTGGCTGCATTTGATGGGCACAGTGTGGCTGCATTTGATGGGCACAGTGTGGCTGCATTTGATGGGCACAGTGTGGCTGCATTTGGGCACAGTGTGGCTGCATTTGATGAGCAGTGTGGCTGCATTTGATGAGCAGAGGGGCTGCATTTGATGAGCAGAGGGGCTGCATTTGATGAGCAGAGGGGCTGCATTTGATGAGCAGAGGGGCTGCATTTGATGGGCACAATGTGGCTGCATTTGATGGGCACAGTGTGGCTGCATATGGACATAGTGAGGTTGAATTTGATGGGCACAGTGAGGTTGCATTTGGGCACAGTGAGGTTGAATTTGATGGGCACAGTGAGATTAAATTTGATGGGCACAGTGAGGTTGCATTTGGTGGGCACAGTGAGGTTGCATTTGGTGGGCACAGTGTGGCTGCATTTGGGCACAGTGAGATTGAATTTGATGGGCACAGTGTGGCTGCATATGGACATAGTGAGGTTGAATTTGATGGGCACAGTGAGGTTGCATTTTGTCACAGTGAGGTTGAATTTGATGGGCACATTGTGGCTGCATTTGGTGGGCACAGTGTGGCTGCATTTGGGAAGAGTGAGGTTTAATTTGATGGGCACAGTGTGGCAGCATTTGGTGGGCACAGTGTGGCTGCATTTGGGAACAGTGAGGTTTAATTTGTTGGGCACAGTGTGGCTGCATTTGGGAACAGTGAGCTTGACTTTGATGGGCACAGTGAGGTTGCATTTGGTGGGCACAGTGTGGCTGCATTTGGTGGGCACAGTGTGGCTGCATTTGGTGGGCACAGTGTGGCTGCATTTGGGAACAGTGAGGTTGAATTTGATGGGCACAGTGTGGCTGCATTTGGTGGGCACAGTGTGGCTGCATTTGGTGAGCACAGTGTGGCTGCATTTGGTGGGCACAGTGTGGTTTAATTTGGTGGGTACAGTGTGGCTGCATTTGATGAGCAGTGTGGCTGCATTTGATGAGCAGAGGGGCTGCATTTGATGAGCAGAGGGGCTGCATTTGATGGGCACAGTGTGGCTGCATTTGATGGGCACAGTGTGGCTGCATATGGACATAGTGAGGTTGAATTTGATGGGCACAGTGAGGTTGCATTTGGGCACAGTGAGGTTGAATTTGATGGGCACAGTGAGATTAAATTTGATGGGCACAGTGAGGTTGCATTTGGTGGGCACAGTGAGGTTGCATTTGGTGGGCACAGTGTGGCTGCATTTGGGCACAGTGAGATTGAATTTGATGGGCACAGTGTGGCTGCATATGGACATAGTGAGGTTGAATTTGATGGGCACAGTGAGGTTGCATTTTGTCACAGTGAGGTTGAATTTGATGGGCACATTGTGGCTGCATTTGGTGGGCACAGTGTGGCTGCATTTGGGAAGAGTGAGGTTTAATTTGATGGGCACAGTGTGGCAGCATTTGGTGGGCACAGTGTGGCTGCATTTGGGAACAGTGAGGTTTAATTTGTTGGGCACAGTGTGGCTGCATTTGGGAACAGTGAGCTTGACTTTGATGGGCACAGTGAGGTTGCATTTGGTGGGCACAGTGTGGCTGCATTTGGTGGGCACAGTGTGGCTGCATTTGGTGGGCACAGTGTGGCTGCATTTGGGAACAGTGAGGTTGAATTTGATGGGCACAGTGTGGCTGCATTTGGTGGGCACAGTGTGGCTGCATTTGGTGAGCACAGTGTGGCTGCATTTGGTGGGCACAGTGTGGTTTAATTTGGTGGGTACAGTGTGGCTGCATTTGATGAGCAGTGTGGCTGCATTTGATGAGCAGAGGGGCTGCATTTGATGAGCAGAGGGGCTGCATTTGATGGGCACAGTGTGGCTGCATTTGATGGGCACAGTGTGGCTGCATATGGACATAGTGAGGTTGAATTTGATGGGCACAGTGAGGTTGCATTTGGGCACAGTGAGGTTGAATTTGATGGGCACAGTGAGATTAAATTTGATGGGCACAGTGAGGTTGCATTTGGTGGGCACAGTGAGGTTGCATTTGGTGGGCACAGTGTGGCTGCATTTGGGCACAGTGAGATTGAATTTGATGGGCACAGTGTGGCTGCATATGGACATAGTGAGGTTGAATTTGATGGGCACAGTGAGGTTGCATTTTGTCACAGTGAGGTTGAATTTGATGGGCACATTGTGGCTGCATTTGGTGGGCACAGTGTGGCTGCATTTGGGAAGAGTGAGGTTTAATTTGATGGGCACAGTGTGGCAGCATTTGGTGGGCACAGTGTGGCTGCATTTGGGAACAGTGAGGTTTAATTTGTTGGGCACAGTGTGGCTGCATTTGGGAACAGTGAGCTTGACTTTGATGGGCACAGTGAGGTTGCATTTGGTGGGCACAGTGTGGCTGCATTTGGTGGGCACAGTGTGGCTGCATTTGGTGGGCACAGTGTGGCTGCATTTGGTGGCACAGTGTGGCTGCATTTGGTGGGCACAGTGTGGTTTAATTTGGTGGGCACAGTGTGGCTGCATTTGATGAGCAGTGTGGCTGCATTTGATGAGCAGAGGGGCTGCATTTGATGAGCAGAGGGGCTGCATTTGATGAGCAGAGGGGCTGCATTTGATGGGCACAGTGTGGCTGCATTTGATGGGCACAGTGTGGCTGCATATGGACATAGTGAGGTTGAATTTGATGGGCACAGTGAGGTTGCATTTGGGCACAGTGAGGTTGAATTTGATGGGCACAGTGAGATTAAATTTGATGGGCACAGTGAGGTTGCATTTGGTGGGCACAGTGAGGTTGCATTTGGTGGGCACAGTGTGGCTGCATTTGGGCACAGTGAGATTGAATTTGATGGGCACAGTGTGGCTGCATATGGACATAGTGAGGTTGAATTTGATGGGCACAGTGAGGTTGCATTTTGTCACAGTGAGGTTGAATTTGATGGGCACATTGTGGCTGCATTTGGTGGGCACAGTGTGGCTGCATTTGGGAAGAGTGAGGTTTAATTTGATGGGCACAGTGTGGCAGCATTTGGTGGGCAGAGTGTGGCTGCATTTGGGAACAGTGAGGTTTAATTTGTTGGGCACAGTGTGGCTGCATTTGGGAAGAGTGAGGTTTAATTTGATGGGCACAGTGTGGCAGCATTTGGTGGGCACAGTGTGGCTGCATTTGGGAACAGTGAGGTTTAATTTGATGGGCACAGTGTGGCAGCATTTGGTGGGCACAGTGTGGCTGCATTTGGAAACAGTGAGGTTTCATTTGTTGGGCACAGTGTGGCTGCATTTGGGAACAGTGAGCTTGACTTTGATGGGCACAGTGAGGTTGCATTTGGTGGGCACAGTGAGGTTGCATTTGGTGGGCACAGTGTGGCTGCATTTGGTGGGCACAGTGTGGCTGCATTTGGTGGGCACAGTGTGGCTGCATTTGGGAACAGTGAGGTTGAATTTGATGGGCACAGTGTGGCTGCATTTGGTGGGCACAGTGTGGCTGCATTTGGTGAGCACAGTGTGGCTGCATTTGGTGGGCACAGTGTGGTTTAATTTGGTGGGTACAGTGTGGCTGCATTTGGGAACAGTGAGCTTGACTTTGATGGGCACAGTGTGGCTGCATTTGACTGGGGGGACATGCAGGAAGACAGTGAGATCACCAACACTGCAGCAGACCAGTGTGAGGTGTACACATCATACTACATAGGACCAGGTACTGCACATGCTGCTGAAAGAAACCTCCTTATCTGCAGACAGAGAGGGGGAGAGGAATTTGGGAGAGAGAGGGGGAGAGGCTGATCACAGCTCACTTACTTGGAAGGAAGGACCCAGCACGAGACTCAGTCATGATCATCACAGCCCCATACAAAACACTGTCTGCTCTGTTCAAATGTTCCCGCCCACACCTCCTATTCAGACACAGCACACGGGCTGCTCAGAGTGTGGGCGGGCACAGTGAGAGAGGGGGCTGGAGGAGGCAGAGCGGATCCACCCTCTTCCATTCGGCTGTGCTCACAATGGACACAGACTGTCAGCTCAGAAGCTGGGGAAGCACTGTGACAGGAGGACAGATGTCCGCTCACAGCACAAACATTCCCACACGCTTCTGGGCTGTTATCCAGCCCTGTCAGCCTCTCTCCTAAGTCAACCGAGCAGTAACACTCGGCTAACTGCGGAACTGCACAGTTCCCAGCTGACAGCACATCAGCCTTTTTACAGGGAATCAGAGCGGCCCAGGGGGCAATTGCATCCCTGCCCCCTGGCCCAGCCCGCCCCTGACCGTAGGGAATTTGGTCATGAAGGCTAGTCCTTCCTGTAGTGCATGGAATTGGAAGGGTGGTGGGATATAAAATGCCATTAGAAGCACCTCCCGTCCGCCTACTGTGGCGTGAAGGAACAGAAACCTACCCTGTGAGTCCGACCGCATATCATGCAGCTGAAACTGCACTGTTTTGGCAATGAGGATGGCAATGCCGCGTGAGTTAGAGGTATAGGGGGCATTGTATAGCCAGCCCACCCAGGGTTTCTTCAACGCTCTCTGGGACTGGCCTGAAAAATGGGTTTCAACTAAGACAGAGATGTCCGCTCGTAGGCGCTTAAAATGGGTGGGAACTGCTAAGCGCTTGGGTTTAGCGCAGAGGCCACGGACATTCTAGGTGATTTTTTTAAGCGCAGCCATGTAATTTTATAAAGGGTGCAGACGCACTATTGGATGTAGTAAAAACATCACCTGTTGTGGTGAAGAGGTTAGTAGCCCCCCAGGGGCACATATAGTCGTACCAATATGCGTGGGGTATTGGGATCGCACAGGGGCCCAGACCGGCCACAGTAGTGTCTCCGGTTCCAGGCCACTGCGCATCGCCATCCCGCCTCACGCGCAACAGGGGCAGCAGGTCCCACGGAAGTACGGGTTTGCGGTGCAAGCACATGACCCCGGAGTTCACATTGGGACCAGCAGACACATATAGTTCCCCCCGTGGCGCTGTGAGGCAGCTTACACATTGCATCTTAAAGGCATATAATACATAGTAAGTCAGATATAAAGTATATAGCATATAAAATACACAAACTGGAAATGTAATTGTGCCATCTCTGGACCAGCATGGCAAAATATTCAAACAATCACTCTCCACGGTCGTGGTAGTGATAGCTGGCCAGGGAAACATATCTTTAACGTCTATATACAGTTGCCAGGTCAGCAAAACAACACAAAAGTCCTCGATCCCGAGGATGACCATGGCAGGGTGAGAGTGAGAGCCCAAAACAGAAAGGGGGGGGGGCGCCTGAGAAAACTTGAGGACTGGTGGTGGGGGGGAGATCCATACATCAAAGGGGGTAATTACGATGGACAAAATACCCCCGTTAGGGGCACTGGGCCGAGTATGCAGCCGGCTGGAGCGGTCATTACCAGAGGACTCGTGCAGACAGACAGGTGGGGGGGAAGGGGAGCAGGGGAAAAAGATGCATGCAGGAGCACAAACGTTTTCCAGCAAGGGGGTGTTCAGATCCGGGCTGTATCTCCATAGGCATGTCAATATGTTTCCCTGTGGCTGGGGGACAAAGGTGTTGAAGTGCTGTGGCAAACAGGGCTGTCTATTATTTATCCGGCCCAGGCAGAACGTCGGCAGGGTCTGACAGTGGAGGCCTGCTCGGGACCTGTCACAGGAGGGTTCAAGCCAGGCACAGGGAAACGTAGGTAAGCATTGAGGCAGTCACCGGGCAGAGGCTGTATTATGGGAACAGTACCAGGAGAGCAATGCGGAGGGGGGGAGAGGGGGCAGGAGAGGGAGCAAGCAGGGGAGAACACACTCACGTTTGTGGATAGGTGGTCCCGGTCCCGAACCCCCGGTGCAGGTCGTAAAGGCGGCTGTGAGATGAGGGAAGCAGGGTTCAGCTACGAGCAGGGCCTGATGCCTCTTGATGTTCCAGCCAGGACAGGACAGCGGCGGGGTCCTCAAAGAACTGCGCCTTACCATCGCGGGTCACTTGGAGCCTTGCCGGAAATAGCATCGCGTATGGCAGGTGATGAATGCGCAGCTGTCGCTTGGCCTCCGAGAATTGTGCTTGCTTCTTCTGCACTTCAGCGGAGAAGACCGGGAACACCGCGACCGTCACATTACCGACCGGTATGTTTCCACGTTCCCGGGTAAGGCGCAGCACAGTGTCCCGGTCCCTGTAATTAAGTAGCTTGGCGATGAAAGTTCGTGGGTGTGCACCGGCTGGTGGAGGGCAAGCTGCAAGGCGGTGGGCGCGCTCTATAACAAAAGTGGAGGAGAAGGCCTCTCTCCCAAAGGTCTTGATAAGGAGATTCTCTAGGTAGGTAGGGGGGTCTGAGCCCTCTGATCTTTTCGGGAGGCCCACGAACCGGAGGTTGCATCTCCTGAGGCGGTTCTCCATGTCGTCCTGCTTGTGGAGGACGACGCTGAGTTGATGCTGCAACTGTTCTGTGGAGATCTGGAGCGCGGTGATGTCCGCCTCCGCTTGGCTCACCCTACGCTCCGTTTCAGTGGCCCTGTCCCGCAGCTTTTGGATATCCTGGCGGATGAGGGATATGCCAATTTTCACTTCCTCGATCTTAGAGGTAAGCGCGGTCTGGCACATAGAAACGGCCTTGAGGATCTTTGCGGTGTCGCCAGAGGGGGGCTCTTCTGCGGCCTGCACAGGGCCGACGCCATCTTCCTCCTCGGTGGCCTGTCCCTCGTGGCGGTACTTTGCCAGCTTGGCAGCGGCCTCTGAGACCCGTTTCGGCGGCGACATGGGGCTTACTGTGTGCACGGCTCTTCAGGGTTATGGTGCCGTGTATTTCTGTCCAAAAATCCCCGGAGGATGAGGTACAAGGATAAAGTCTCAGGCAGAGCTCTCACTCCACACAACCTACGCCATGAAGCTCCAGGCCACGCCCCCTCCTTAAAAGGACTTTTGTGGATCTTTATTCGTTAGCGATTTGTGTCGCTACAGTCTGTCCCTGCGACACACAGCAACCTCTCCCTACACTGACAAAAGAGCTGCAGAACCGCTCAGCAGTCACAATGCTGCACAGTAGAAATGCACTATAATATGCTTTCTATATTTGAAAGTATATTATAAGTGTATTACACCACTATATACTGTACACCTATACCAGTCCTTAAAAGGACTTTTGTGGACCTAATAGTAGCTAGTGATTACAGACTGTCCCTGCTACAAACAGCAAACTCTCTCCCTACACTGAGAAAAGACAGCTGCAAAATCGCTCAGCACTGCAGTGAACTATAATATGCTTTCTATATTTGAAAATATATTATAAGTGTATTACACCCCTATATACTGTACACCTAAACCAGTCCTTAAAAGGACTTTTGTGGACCTAATAGTAGCTAGTGATTACAGACTGTCCCTGCTCCAAACAGCAAACTCTCTCCCTACACTGACAAAAGACAGAATGTAAAATGGCAGCCAGATCAGGTCTATTTATAAGGTAGGGGGGTATGTCCATGTGCTGAAATGTCTCAATTGGCTGGCCTGTACCCCATGATGGATGTGTCATGGGTCAAAGTTCTTCACAATGTATAAGAATATGGCCGTCGCGAACAACGCCATATGTCCGCCAGTTTGGCGAATCGCGAACGAGCAAAGTTCGCTGCGAACCGACCGCCGGGTGAACCGCAAGGAAACCCCACTGCTGATTAGAGGAAGTACCACTGTCACAAACCAATACTGCACAAAAGTCTGCTGTATTTGTAATCATCACTTGTCAGCTATATTGCCATACATATGAAGTAAATAATTACCATAGTTAGCAGATCAGTTTGTAGCGCTTGAATAGTAAGGAACAACTGTTATAAAACAAGCCATAAACCTTCTGGAACCATGTTGCTGAAAACTTAAAGGGGTTGTAAACCCTTGTGTTTTTTCACCTTAATGCATACTTATTAGAGTTGAGCGGACACCTGGATGTTCGGCGGGTTCGGCCGAACTTTGGAAAAAAGTCTGGGTTCGGGACCGAACTTGACCCTGAACTCCGAACCCTATTGAAGTCAATGGGGACCCGAACTTTTGAACACTAAAATGGCTGTAAAAAAGTATTGGAAAGGGCTAGAGGGCTGCAAATGGCAACAAAATGTTGTTCAGAGAATGGCAAGTGCTCTGCAAACAAATGTGGATATGGAAATAACTTAAAATAACATAAAAAAAAATTAAAAATACAAATAAAATGTTGGAGGCCCCCTTCTCAGCAGAAGAGGTACAGGAAGTCATTAAGAACCTCAGAAACTCAACGGCACGATGCCGCACATATGGTGGGAATACCCCAGAGTACGCACTTTCTGGAAAAAAATATTCAATTTAATGGATAAGATAGTGGGAAAATAAAATACTTGGAAATGAAAAAAATGAAAAAATTATAATCTTGACCTAGGAGGACGAGGTCCATATGGAGTAGGAGGTTGAGGTGGCGGTGGATGTGGCGGTGTAGGTGGAAGCGGCGGTGGAGGAGGACGAGGTAGCCAACACTGGTTCAAAAATACAAAAATGGCTGGGTAAGGCTAGTGGTGAATGATGTGTCGAATTCTGTCCCCTGTCGCATAGTGTCCGCCCTGTACTGCGCTTGTTCAGTACGTAGGACAAGGGGATTTCGAAACTCTCCAAAGACGATGCGCGGTGACTCCAGGTTCAAGCCACATCATCCGAGGTTGAAGCCTAGCCAATCGAGCCCGTGAGGGGCCCTGTTACTATGTGCTACCGTATGTCCACTTGGATGGTGGGGCTTGAACCTGCACTCACTGCCCAGGCGACGTTCATCTTTGGAGATTTTGTGAATCTCCTTGTCCTCCGTACTGCGCAAGCACTGCGCCTGCACAGAAAGTGGCCGGACACTAGCCGATGGCCAGACAGTTTTTGTCAGAACACCGGTATACGTGTCTATTCTGCACAAGGCACGGACAAGTCCTGTGGGATCCATGCCTGGTTCATTTTAAGGAACGTGAGCTTGTCCACATTGGCTCTGGACAGGCGGCTGCGCTTGTCTGTGATAACGCCCCCTGCCGTGCTAAATACACGTTCAGATAATACACTGGCTGCAGGGCAGGCCAGCACTTCCAAGGCGTAAAGGGCAAGCTCAGGCCATGTGTCCAATTTGGAGACCCAGAAGTTGAAGGGGGCAGACTCGTCATTCAGTACGTGTAGGCGTGTGCACACATACTGCTCCACCATGTTGGTGAAATGCTGCCTCCTGCTAAGACGTTCCATCTCAGCTGGTGGTGCTGGTTGTTGTGGCGTGCTGACAAAGATTTTCCACATTTCGGCCATGCTAACCCTGCCTTCCCAGGTGCTGGCGGTGCCCCGGCTGCGTTGGCGACCTCTTCCTCCTCCTCTGCCTTCGCCTTGTGCTTCCACCGTACCCCCGCTTCCAAGTGGGAATGCCACCAGCAGCGCGTCTACCAGCGTGCGCTTGTACTCGCGCATCCAGTGAGGTAATTAAGGACGGCACGTTGTCCTTGTAACGGGGATCCAGCAGGGTGGCCACCCAATAATCAGCACCAGTTAAAATGTGGGCAACTCGGCAGTCATTGCGGAGACACTGCAGCATGTAATCGCTCACGTGTGCCAGGCTGCCCAGAGGCAAGGAAAAGCTGTCCTCTGTGGGAGGTGTTTCGTCTGTGTCCTCTGTATCCCCCCAGATGAACATGAGCTGGTCTGGGTGCCATCCTGCTGTGAACATGGTTCCTCCTCCTCCATCTCCTCCTCATCCTCCACCTCGTCATCCTCCAGAACTGTGCCCTTGCTGCCAGACAATTGTGTACCTGGCGCTTGTTGGTGCAGGAACCCACCCTCGTAGCCACTTGTAAATGACTGCCCTGAAAGCCTTGGAAATGAACCCTCTTCCTCTTCCTCCTCCTCCTCCTCATCCTGTGCCACATCCTCTTCCATCATCGCCTGAAGAGTTTTTTCAAGGAGGCATAGAACTGGGATAGTAACGATGAGAACGGCGTCATCGGCACTGGCCATGTTGGTGGAGTACTCAAACAGCGCAACAAGGCACACAGGTCTCGCATGGAGGCCCAGTTATTGGCGGTGAAGTGGTGCTGTTCCTCAGAGCGACTCACACGTGCGTGCTGCAGCTGAAACTGCTGCTGCTCGCACAGTCTGGCAAGCATGTGCAAGGTGGAGTTCCACCTTGTGGGCACGTCACATATGAGACGGTGAGCGGGAAGGCCGAAGTTACGCTGCAGCGCTGACAGGCGAGCAGCAGCAGAGTGAGAAAGCCGAAAGTGCGCACAGACGGCCCACACTTTCTGCAGCAGCTCTGGCATATCGGGGTAATTCTTAAGGAACCTCTGGACCACCAAGTTCAGCACATGCGCCAGGCAAGGGATGTGCGTCAAACTGGCAAGGCCCAGAGCTGCTACGAGATTTCGCCCATTATCGCACACCACCAGGCTGGGCTTGAGACTCACTGCCACCAACCACTCATCGGTCTGTTGTTCCTTGTCCCTCCACAACTCCTGCGCTGTGTGGGTTTTTTCCCCCAAACAGGAAAGTTTTAAAACTGCCTGCTGTCGTTTAGCCCTGGCTGTGCTGAAGTTGGTGGTGAAGGTGTTACGCTGACCGGATGAGGAGGCGGTAGAGGATGAGGAGGCGGAGTAGGAGGAGTAAGCAACAGGAGGCAAACTGAAGTGCCCTGCAATCCTCGGTGGTGGACATGCGCCAAACTATCCGCCTCAGGCCCAGCCGCCACTACATTTACCCAGTGTGCTGTTAGGGAGATATAATGTCCCTGACCGTGCTTACTGGTCCACGCATCCGTAGTTAGGTGGACCTTGCCACAGATGGCGTTGCGCGGTGCACACCTGATTTTGTCCCCCACTTGGTTGTGCAGGGAAGGGATAGCTCGTCTGGGAAAGTAGTGGCGGCTGGGCACGACGTACTGTGGGACAGCCAATGACATCAGCCTTTTAAAACTCTGCGTCTCCACCAGACGGAATGACAGCATTTCAAAGGCGAGGAATTATGAAATGCTGGCATTCAGGGCCAGGGATCACGGGTGGCTAGGTGGGTACTTCCTCTTCCGCTCCAGTGTTTGGGAAATAGAGAGCTGAACGCTTCCATGGGACATTGTGGAGATGGTTGGTGACCCAGGTGGTAGTGTTGCTGGCAGATCCTCTGTTTGCGGGTTGGCAGGTGTCACTGTCACTACAGAGGTGGAGGAAGAGGCAGAGACTGCAGCAGAAGAGAAAGCAGGAGGAGCCAGAGACCTTTCTTGTTTTTTGAGGTGTCTACTCCACTGCATCTCGTGCTTTGCACTTAGATGCCTGGTCATGCAGGTTGTGATCAGGTTGAGAACGTTTATGCCTCGCTTCAGGCTCTGATCGCACAGCGTGCAAACCACTTGTGTCTTGTCATCAGCACATTGTCTGAAGAACTGCCACGCTAGGGAACTCCTTGGACCTGGCTTTGGTGTGCTCGGCCCCTTGCTGCGTTGGGCAGTAGCAGACGTACTGTCTAGGGAATGGACGCTCCGCTTTTGCACCCTGCTCCCTCTTCTGCTGTGCTGGTGGCTCTGTGCGACCACCGCCTCTTCCTCCGAACTACACTGGTCACCTGCATGACGTTGATTCCATGTGGAACAAGATTAAGGTTAGCTCCCCCAGTGAGATATATATAAATGGGTGGTGATCTCATCCCTATTTGTATAGATAAGAAAAAATCCCCTAGGGGTGGGACTTTAAATAGAACACCAGTCTCACAAAGTTTTTAATAAACCAAAATGTTTTATTGATAAAAAATTCCTCCCACGATATTTAGCAGCAGGATGCACAATATACAAAATACATGACATGTGCGTATAGGTGACATATAAAACGAGATTATACAAAAAATAACATAATACAAAACAACATAACAAGAGAACACAGATACGGTACTAATACTCTCCCGGAGGTGTGAGTCCCCCGTAAACTCGACGCGTTTCCAGTTACCCAGATGCGGGAACCTTCGTCAGGAGAGGGGAGTGGGATTTTTATCGGAGAAGTACCTGTCGCTCTAAAAAAGAAAAAGAACCATAAACAGGGGAGTTGCTATCATTGTGGGGCATTATGGGGCCCAGAAAGGGGGGGGGGGAAATGTATATATTTTAAAATTGTGTTACATATCCCAAATGTCTGTATATATCAACTGTCATAGATCATAGCATTGTTGTTGTTGGCATAGTAAAAGTTATTTTAATATTCCAGGACCCCTTTAGGAACCCATGTGGCATGTCAAAAAATAGAATAAAAACACACACGTTATGTTAACACGTACCAATTGAAGGCGACATTCATGGACCGGTGGGCTCTATACCAGCGGAAGAGGAGGATGGAGTATGTGTCCCCCAAAAAGAGGAAGGAAAGATAAGTGTGGCAGCACACACTGGATAGGTATTTAAGATGGTCCTGCATACGGGCTTTCTGTGGTAATAACCAAATCTGTTCATCAGGGGAGAAAGTATTAGTAATTCCTCCCTACAGCTATAATAACCATGCCCAAAGATGCTGAAAATGCCACAGTGTCTAATTCAGAGACAAACAACCAATGGAGAAATGTGGTTGTGATGTATAGATGGAAATATTGGTGCCGATAGAGATAGAGCGTAAAAGATTCCCGCAAACCGTATTCCGGCTATATATTACTCCCTCCTCTTCATTGAAGGGAGGGATGTCCAAAATACATATCACCCAAGAGACAGATAGGAGACATTCAGGTATGAACTGCGCATAGTCCGCAGAAATAGTTGGAAGTGCAGACACAACACAGAAGTGGTATATGAAGTAACCCTTCCCCAACATAAATACTCATATCTAGGGGATGCTTACATATATTTCATTTGTATACTTAGGAAGACAGTCCTCGTCCCCGAGAGTTAGTGTCTCAGACAAGGTGGAGAGGGTAGTCCCACTTAATGGGTGCTTAAAACCTAAAGCAATGGAAGAGGAAGGTTAGGGTCTCAATGAATCTGATCCCAAAAATGAGGGAGAAGAAAAGAGACCAAAAATGAAGATTAAACTGGAAGTAACCATGTCTGCAAGTATAATGGTAGGCTTACCCTGTCCCTGTTGTGGAAGGTCCCCTGAGTTACTGCCGTAGCGATCCGAGGTGTTCCTCTGCTGCCCAAAGAGGACAAGCAGAGGCTGGGTTTAAATAGGGTCCAGAGGCGGGGTGGAGGGCGCCTGTCTGACGTCATATATCAGCGTCCTATTGGGCGCTCTGCGTCCATTGTCCCTATCTGTACTAAAGATGTGCAGAGTGCATCGCGCATGCGCAGAAGCGTCCCACTGGGCGCTCGGCGCCCGGCGCCGTGACCCTACAGCGAACGTGCATATCACGTTGCGCATGCGCAGAAGTACCCACGGGCGCGTAGCATTGCAAAACCCGTGTGGAGGATCTGCGCATGCGTGCGTCATCTAGGCTAATGCAAGTGAGCCGGATTGTAAGATAGTATCACTGGGGGAGTGTGTGCAGAAGGCACCAGGCGGCCAAATATCCACACATTACCCTCCTACATATTCAGCCAAAGCTTGTCCATCAGACTGGTATATGTTATATACCATGAACAAAAGCGCCCTCAACCAGACGTGTTCGTGTGTGTGGATGATTTTTTCCCATCGACAAAAAATTCTGAAGAAGAAAGGATCCCCAAACAGAGCGGAAAAATAATTCCTTTATAGAATTAACTATAAAAATACCTACAATGCCATGATCTGTACTGAAAACATACACATAGAAACATCCAGGGCACTGATAAGAAGCCCGAGGGAGGTTCATTCGGGTATCCCTAGAGGTCAAAGAATGAAAAAGAAGTAGAAAATATAAAATAAGAATAATGCAAAAAGGAGAAGTCTAATAGTTAAATTAATTGAAAGATATTAAAAGCTAAATAGACTGGGACAATATGTGTCTGTCCCAAACCATCATATATTCAATAGACCCGAATATTTCAGATGAAAAATAGGGGTCAGTGACCCAGGAACTTTTCTACGATGGTATAAAACAGTCATTTGTACCTATACATCAATACAGAAATAATGAAAAACCATAAATATGAAAATAAAAAATAATAGTAATAAATACTGTATAGCAATTTCAGAGAACATAATCAAACAATAAGAGTATTTTTGGAATGACCGTAACTAGTACAAAGTTTGCATTTATGGAGGGATGCCAGATGTATTACGCCCATCCCCCCATTAGCCATGTCCCTCCCATGATCCCGAAGTGAACCCTTCCAAGAAGGGTTTGTAACTGATGCAGTCATTCAGACCTGGTGGGTAAGTGGCCCGAAGTGCCACAATCCATCTTGTTTCATGTTGCAACAGGGTCTTGTCCCAATCCCCCCCTCTTGAGGTGGGATGTATGCGGTCGAGGACTAAGAATCTTATTTTTGGGAAGTTCCCCATATGCACATCCCGGGAGTGTCTTCCCAGGGGTAGGTCCGGATCGCATACGCGGATACTGTGTACATGCCTACCTGTTCGTTTGTGGAGCTCCTGTTTCGTCTTCCCCACATAGAATGAGCCACATGAACAGGTAAGCATGTACACTACACCGTATGTGCGACAGTTCGCGTAATGGCTGGGTTTGAAGCTCCTTCCATTGGGAAGTATTATGTTGGTATCAGTGTTCATGTACTGACACTGGGTACAACCCCCACATTTGTAGGTACCGGGGCGTTTGCATGGATCCCCCCTAAAAGCTCCAGTGTACTCACTCTTGACTAAAATGTCCCGCAGGGATTTCGTACGTCTAAATGTTACAAGGGGCTCTTTAGGTATGAATAAATTCAAAGTAGGGTCGATGTCAAGTACATGCCAGTGTTTTTTGAGGATGCTTCGAACCCGACCATGTTGTTGGCTATATGTCATCACTATACGTGTTGGATCCGCTGTCTTATTAGTTCGTTTGGTAGGTTTAAACACAAGACTCAGTCTTGTTTGTTGCAGAACCCTTTTAAAGGCTTTTTTTAAGCTTGTGGGGGAATACCCCCGGTGGAGCAGACGTATCTGTAGGTTTTTTGCTTCAAGTAAAAAATCTGAATCTTTCGTACAGTTTCTACGTATCCGTAGATATTGTGAGTACGGGATCGATTTCACTAAGGGGATGGGATGGAAGCTAGAGGCATGTAAGATGGTATTGCCTGATGTTTCTTTGCGATAAAGAGTAGTGAAGAGATGACCATCACCATCTTTCATTATAGTTATGTCCAAAAAATTAATTTCGTGAGTATCGCAGGTCATGGTGAACTTCAAATTAAAATCATTCGTTCCCATGGCTACCATACATTGATTTAGTCCCTCCATGTTTCCTTGCC
Organism: Lithobates sylvaticus; assembly: GCA_028564925.1. Taxonomy (NCBI): domain Eukaryota; kingdom Metazoa; phylum Chordata; class Amphibia; order Anura; family Ranidae; genus Lithobates; species Lithobates sylvaticus. Next base: position 257,112,214 of record CM053029.1, on the reverse strand, counting down.
ATACCAGAATGATATCGTCAATGTAACGATACCATAAAATGATATGGTCCGAATATTGAGGATGCATGGAGAGAAAGGTGTTCTCCCACTCCCCCAGATACAGGTTGGCATAGGATGGTGCACAGCACGTCCCCATAGCCACTCCCTGTATCTGGAGGAAGTGGGAGCCATTGAAAGAAAAAGCATTATGTGATAATATATATTCCATCGCTTGCACTAGAAAATAATGTAGCGGTTTATCATCCTTAGATGACTGGGATAGATAATGATTAATGACCTCTAAACCCTTCTTGTGAGGAATTGAACAGTAAAGAGCCTCCAGCAAGCGATGGAATATATATTATCACATAATGCTTTTTCTTTCAATGGCTCCCACTTCCTCCAGATACAGGGAGTGGCTATGGGGACGTGCTGTGCACCATCCTATGCCAACCTGTATCTGGGGGAGTGGGAGAACACCTTTCTCTCCATGCATCCTCAATATTCGGACCATATCATTTTATGGTATCGTTACATTGACGATATCATTCTGGTATGGCAAGGAAACATGGAGGGACTAAATCAATGTATGGTAGCCATGGGAACGAATGATTTTAATTTGAAGTTCACCATGACCTGCGATACTCACGAAATTAATTTTTTGGACATAACTATAATGAAAGATGGTGATGGTCATCTCTTCACTACTCTTTATCGCAAAGAAACATCAGGCAATACCATCTTACATGCCTCTAGCTTCCATCCCATCCCCTTAGTGAAATCGATCCCGTACTCACAATATCTACGGATACGTAGAAACTGTACAAAAGATTCAGATTTTTTACTTGAAGCAAAAAACCTACAGATACGTCTGCTCCACCGGGGGGTATTCCCCCACAAGCTTAAAAAAAGCCTTTAAAAGGGTTCTGCAACAAACAAGACTGAGTCTTGTGTTTAAACCTACCAAACGAACTAATAAGACAGCGGATCCAACACGTATAGTGATGACATATAGCCAACAACATGGTCGGGTTCGAAGCATCCTCAAAAAACACTGGCATGTACTTGACATCGACCCTACTTTGAATTTATTCATACCTAAAGAGCCCCTTGTAACATTTAGACGTACGAAATCCCTGCGGGACATTTTAGTCAAGAGTGAGTACACTGGAGCTTTTAGGGGGGATCCATGCAAACGCCCCGGTACCTACAAATGTGGGGGTTGTACCCAGTGTCAGTACATGAACACTGATACCAACATAATACTTCCCAATGGAAGGAGCTTCAAACCCAGCCATTACGCGAACTGTCGCACATACGGTGTAGTGTACATGCTTACCTGTTCATGTGGCTCATTCTATGTGGGGAAGACGAAACAGGAGCTCCACAAACGAACAGGTAGGCATGTACACAGTATCCGCGTATGCGATCCGGACCTACCCCTGGGAAGACACTCCCGGGATGTGCATATGGGGAACTTCCCAAAAATAAGATTCTTAGTCCTCGACCGCATACATCCCACCTCAAGAGGGGGGGATTGGGACAAGACCCTGTTGCAACATGAAACAAGATGGATTGTGGCACTTCGGGCCACTTACCCACCAGGTCTGAATGACTGCATCAGTTACAAACCCTTCTTGGAAGGGTTCACTTCGGGATCATGGGAGGGACATGGCTAATGGGGGGATGGGCGTAATACATCTGGCATCCCTCCATAAATGCAAACTTTGTACTAGTTACGGTCATTCCAAAAATACTCTTATTGTTTGATTATGTTCTCTGAAATTGCTATACAGTATTTATTACTATTATTTTTTATTTTCATATTTATGGTTTTTCATTATTTCTGTATTGATGTATAGGTACAAATGACTGTTTTATACCATCGTAGAAAAGTTCCTGGGTCACTGACCCCTATTTTTCATCTGAAATATTCGGGTCTATTGAATATATGATGGTTTGGGACAGACACATATTGTCCCAGTCTATTTAGCTTTTAATATCTTTCAATTAATTTAACTATTAGACTTCTCCTTTTTGCATTATTCTTATTTTATATTTTCTACTTCTTTTTCATTCTTTGACCTCTAGGGATACCCGAATGAACCTCCCTCGGGCTTCTTATCAGTGCCCTGGATGTTTCTATGTGTATGTTTTCAGTACAGATCATGGCATTGTAGGTATTTTTATAGTTAATTCTATAAAGGAATTATTTTTCCGCTCTGTTTGGGGATCCTTTCTTCTTCATAATTTTTTGTCGATGGGAAAAAATCATCCACACACACGAACACGTCTGGTTGAGGGCGCTTTTGTTCATGGTATATAACATATACCAGTCTGATGGACAAGCTTTGGCTGAATATGTAGGAGGGTAATGTGTGGATATTTGGCCGCCTGGTGCCTTCTGCACACACTCCCCCAGTGATACTATCTTACAATCCGGCTCACTTGCATTAGCCTAGATGACGCACGCATGCGCAGATCCTCCACACGGGTTTTGCAATGCTACGCGCCCGTGGGTACTTCTGCGCATGCGCAACGTGATATGCACGTTCGCTGTAGGGTCACGGCGCCGGGCGCCGAGCGCCCAGTGGGACGCTTCTGCGCATGCGCGATGCACTCTGCACATCTTTAGTACAGATAGGGACAATGGACGCAGAGCGCCCAATAGGACGCTGATATATGACGTCAGACAGGCGCCCTCCACCCCGCCTCTGGACCCTATTTAAACCCAGCCTCTGCTTGTCCTCTTTGGGCAGCAGAGGAACACCTCGGATCGCTACGGCAGTAACTCAGGGGACCTTCCACAACAGGGACAGGGTAAGCCTACCATTATACTTGCAGACATGGTTACTTCCAGTTTAATCTTCATTTTTGGTCTCTTTTCTTCTCCCTCATTTTTGGGATCAGATTCATTGAGACCCTAACCTTCCTCTTCCATTGCTTTAGGTTTTAAGCACCCATTAAGTGGGACTACCCTCTCCACCTTGTCTGAGACACTAACTCTCGGGGACGAGGACTGTCTTCCTAAGTATACAAATGAAATATATGTAAGCATCCCCTAGATATGAGTATTTATGTTGGGGAAGGGTTACTTCATATACCACTTCTGTGTTGTGTCTGCACTTCCAACTATTTCTGCGGACTATGCGCAGTTCATACCTGAATGTCTCCTATCTGTCTCTTGGGTGATATGTATTTTGGACATCCCTCCCTTCAATGAAGAGGAGGGAGTAATATATAGCCGGAATACGGTTTGCGGGAATCTTTTACGCTCTATCTCTATCGGCACCAATATTTCCATCTATACATCACAACCACATTTCTCCATTGGTTGTTTGTCTCTGAATTAGACACTGTGGCATTTTCAGCATCTTTGGGCATGGTTATTATAGCTGTAGGGAGGAATTACTAATACTTTCTCCCCTGATGAACAGATTTGGTTATTACCACAGAAAGCCCGTATGCAGGACCATCTTAAATACCTATCCAGTGTGTGCTGCCACACTTATCTTTCCTTCCTCTTTTTGGGGGACACATACTCCATCCTCCTCTTCCGCTGGTATAGAGCCCACCGGTCCATGAATGTCGCCTTCAATTGGTACGTGTTAACATAACGTGTGTGTTTTTATTCTATTTTTTGACATGCCACATGGGTTCCTAAAGGGGTCCTGGAATATTAAAATAACTTTTACTATGCCAACAACAACAATGCTATGATCTATGACAGTTGATATATACAGACATTTGGGATATGTAACACAATTTTAAAATATATACATTCCCCCCCCCCCCCCTTTCTGGGCCCCATAATGCCCCACAATGATAGCAACTCCCCTGTTTATGGTTCTTTTTCTTTTTTAGAGCGACAGGTACTTCTCCGATAAAAATCCCACTCCCCACTCCTGACGAAGGTTCCCGCATCTGGGTAACTGGAAACGCGTCGAGTTTACGGGGGACTCACACCTCCGGGAGAGTATTAGTACCGTATCTGTGTTCTCTTGTTATGTTGTTTTGTATTATGTTATTTTTTGTATAATCTCGTTTTATATGTCACCTATACGCACATGTCATGTATTTTGTATATTGTGCATCCTGCTGCTAAATATCGTGGGAGGAATTTTTTATCAATAAAACATTTTGGTTTATTAAAAACTTTGTGAGACTGGTGTTCTATTTAAAGTCCCACCCCTAGGGGATTTTTTCTTATTGATTCCATGTGGGGTCAAGGCCCTCATCGTCCTCCACATCATCTTCCATCCAGTCTTCACCCCTGCCCTCCTTGTCGGTCTGCACAATGGCGAAAGCAGCAGCAGTTGGCACCTGTGTTTCGTCATCATCCGAGACGTGCTTGCGATGGTCCTCCCATGTACTCATCATGAAACATAAGTGGTTGGGCATCGGTGCCCACAATCTCTTCCACTTCTGGGGCAGGGCTAGGTGGATGGCCCTGGGAAACCCTGCTAACAGAGTCATCAAAAAGCAGAAGAGACTGCTGCATGATTTGGGGCTCAGACTGATTGGCTGATTTGCAAGGGGGTGAGGTGAAAGACTGATGGACATCGGCTGCAGGTGCCAACTCTGAACTTTCATCAGGAGACTGGGTGGGAGACAATGTGAAGGAACCGGAGGCACTGTCAGCAACCCAATCTACTATCGCCTGTACTTGTTCTGGCCTCAACATTCGTACAGCCTCATTAGGCGCGCTGAAATACCGCTGCAGGCTCTGTCGCCTACTCGCACCTGAGGAAGGTGTTTCACTAGTGCGTGTAGCTGGCACAGATCGACCACGTCCTCTCCCTGCAACAGGAGCGCCACCAGCAGCACCACGACCCGGGCCACGTCCCCTTTTTGATGATCTCCTCATATTTTCAAAATGTATGATCTCACCCTAAATGGGTGTTTTTGTCAATAGCAGAATACACATACAGTGTCTAAAGCGTGTATGAACACGGAGAAAATGCTATTGGGAAAAAAAAACACAGCAAAATTAAATTTTTTGCAATGTTTTTCCAATATCAGAATACACGGACAGTGTCTAAAGCGTGTATGAACTAGGAGAAAATGCTATTGGGGAAAAAAAAACACAGCAAAATTAAATTTTTTTGCAATGTTTTTCCAATAGCAGGATACACACAGACTATGGTGTATCTCTTACTATATGCAGTGCAGTGATGGTGCACTGAGCTTGCAGTTAAAACTTTTATATTTTGTCTGGCACTGGCCTCATGGCACTGTTAAAAGACTGTGCACTGCACCCCAGCCAGGGTACAATTGATTTAGGAATCTCTTCAATAATTCTCTCTGCCTCTTTCTTTTCCTTAATAAAGAAACTCTGTACTCTACTCTAGCTATCTAGATCGCTCACTGATCTAACTAATTTGAAGAAAATTTAAGGAATGTGGACTGACTGACTGACAGACTTTATCACACTAACTCCTAAAATCCTCTCTTAGCAGCACAGGAACCTGTCTATAGCAGGATGACGCTGTGTGCTGTGTGTCTGGACTATATATAGAGGCAGGGTCACATGCTGCACTGCCCAATCACAGCCATGCCATTAGTAGGCATGGCTGTGATGGCTTCTAAGGGCACACTAGTGAAACTAGCGTCAATTGGCTGCCCTGCAGCTTGTAAAAGGCGCCAATACATCGCCGAACACCAGACCCGAACCCGAACATACAGCCAATAGTTCGGGTTTGGAACCCGGACACCCAAAAGTCCAGTACAGACCCGAACTTTACAGTTCGGGTTCGCTCAACCCTAATCCTTATCCAGAGGTCTATTCCAGAGACCTGTTCTGCCATAATTCAGGTTCTGCAGAAGGACTATATGAAGGTAAGTTTTCTCCTTTAACATCACATTATATGTATTTAATGTTTGCTAATGTATTGTATTTCATCGTTCCCTAATTACCATGATTGGAATATGTTGTAAAATGCTGTGCCCCTTTGTCCTCATGCATGCTGGAAGCTTTTAAAGTTCCTTTTTTGTCCTTCATGCATATTTGTCTTCACTAACCTCCCCAGCATGCTCTCCTGGGCCTGTACACCTATAGCCTAGTCACTTAGCAACGTATTGTGTCAGCTCCATAGTAGTGCTTTCCCCTAAACACCCCCTAAAATGTGTACAAATGTTATTTGTGTCTTTAAATTCATGTAGAGTGCCAAAGGCTTTTTTTTGGTGGGCCAACTCATTAGGAACCCCCCCCCCCCCCCCCCCCAACCACTAAGTCAGCTGATACCAATCCTCTATCTGCTGACTTTGCCAAAACCATACACACTATACCTACCTCTTTTGTGGTCAGATTTATGGATGAATTCCCCAAAGCATGTAGTGCAAGGGCCTGCCTGAATACTTTCAAATGCTACTGTTTAAAGTTTGTTTCTCCTATTATCTTGATGGGTAATAGCAGAATGTAAAAATGTGCTTCCATTTGTTCAGTGTGTATTTATTTTTTTGGTATTATGACACTTCTTACCTGTCCGTTGGGCTGCCAATAGTGTAAGTAAGGAGGAGCTGGCCAAAGTATCACATATTATTATGCATTCAGCTCTCAATGAAGTGGAGAGGGTTACCTGTCCAAAACACCCCCCCCCCCCACAATTTTTTTTTGCAATGGGCCATCAGATGGGGTGAGGAATATGATAAGTGGACCTTATACTTTTGTCTATAAATACTCATTTCAATAAATGTTATACTGATGTTGGGCAAAAATGTTTGTCTAATCTGCTTGCAATGTTGATGTGCAAAATGACACATTTTTTTTCTTGTTTGACTCCACAGTTTTCTTCAACGCCACAGGAATGGCAGACTGTGGCTTCCCACTTTGCCACACGTTGGGACTTTCCCAACTGTGGAGGGGCAATTGATGGGAAACATGTCTGCATCGTCCCAACCCCAACTTGGGGTTGTACTATTATAATTACAAGGGGTATAATAGTATCTTGATGTTAGCTACTTAAGAGTTCCTGTATGTGGACGTGGGGAAAAATGTCTGGATGTCGGATGGTGGAGTGATTGGCAGAGTTCTACTGGCGTCTCCAGAGTGGCAGTTTGGGCTTGCCACCTCCAGAGGAGAATGTGGAAGGATTCCTTCGTCTTTATCGTGGATGAAGCGTTTGCACTGGGGGACCATCTTATGTGGCCATTCCCTATGAGGACCCTCACCCCGGACCAGAGGCTTTTTAATTACCGGCTGGCCAGAGCCAGAAGAGTGGTGGAGAACGCTTTCGGGATAATGGCCAGCCGGTTCTGCCTATTTTTGACACCCATCCACATGGCGGAATATAAACTGAACCATATAGTGCTTTGCTGCTGCATTTTGCACAATTTAAAAAAAAAATACTCACCAAACTATGTGGCCCCAGTTGGGCCTGAGGCAGACTTTCCAGAACTTGCCAACCTGATGGCACTTGAAGCTGACTTGCCCCCCCCCCCCCAAAGCACCTGCGAGGTCTTGTGCGTTTCAGATTCTTCCTAAAATATCAATGATGTTCTTCATTTTTTGTTGAACATCATTGATGTTTTTCTTGAGATTATCTAAATCGCGATTGCACCCCATTATCTCCCTGATGAGGATCTGGGCACTTTCACTGGTAAAATGAGATTCTTCTTCCACAACATCCACATCCCCTTAAAAAAAAAAACACTGTGTATTATAAATATACAGGCATACATCTATTACCTTACCTGAAGCTGTGGTCTCAGACACTCACCTGTTGAAGGCTTCTAGAACTTAGAGGGAGGAGGAGCAGAGATTAGGCATGAATATTTCTGTAGTCTCCTCCAATCCCTGGATGGGTATGGCCCAGAAGGTGGGGAGGTAGGCTATAAATATTCCGGAACCTGGCAGCAGAGTTCAGGGTCTAGTTGCCTGGAAGGGCTTGCATTATTGGTAGCAGTGGGAATGTGCACACGGTTGTGTTCGGAACCATGTGCTTGCTGCATGGTTTTGCACACCACCGTCTGCACACGTCACTACTGCATTTCTATTTGAATATATGCATGTGTGTCATTGGTTCTTTTCAATGAATACAAGTGTCTGATGGCTAATTCTGAAGCCAGCAGCCTCTTTTGTTATCCACGTGTTTAGTATAAATAAAATCAGCTTGGCTACCTTGTGCAGGATGATACTGAGCTCGAGGTGATACCAGTATCTGTTTGTGTTACTTGGAGTGATAAACTGGCACGCTTTCCCGACATTATATAAGAGAGCTATTTGTGCTTTTAAGCGTAGAGAAATGATATGCTTATAGGGAGAAGCTTAGAATTTCCCCGACATGCAAAGGCAGCTGTATCTCCTTATCTTCCACTGGCCCCTTCCTTCTGCCCAGAGGCAGAGATCCCCATTAGACATGTGCGGTTCATTTCATTCTGTATAAAAATTCAGACACATTTTTTGTTATTCAGGATTTCGGATGTATCTGTATCTCCAAATTACAGTACAAACTAATTTTACCAAATTCTCAGAATAACTAAATTTAATTTGTACAAATTTCCAAAAATTTTAATCAAATTTAAAATCAAATCCATTCAACTTTGAAAGGGATATCAAACTGTAAACATATTGCTGAAATCCAAGGCTGTGTGTCTTATTAGTATACCAATTCTAAATAATGCAGTTTTTTAAGCCAAAGGTGATTTAAAGATTGATTTTAATAATTTGGTAAAGATTTTTCTTTTTTTTGTTCACTTTGCATGTGTAAAACTAACAAAAAGAAACCAGTAAAATATGTATATTTGAAATCATTTGTGCTTGACATTATTTTTTCTCAGGTGGCTAAAACTTCTGCACAGTATTGTATATAGTAAAATGTTGAAAGTAAGAGATTACTTTTATTAATTAGAACACTTCACGTATTTTGAAAAAAAAACGTATTATTAATACAAACCAGAACAATATAGTATACAGTATAAATGTTGTTCGATGAGTTGTTGCAGGAAAAAACATATTTTAAGCAACAGACAGCATGGATTCATGAAGGACATTAGTTGTCAGACAAATCTGATATCTTTTTATGAGGAAGTAAAACTTTCGACAGAGGGGTGGCTGTGGATGTGGTGTACTTAGATTTTTTTTAAAGCGTTAGACACAGTTCCCCACACACGGCTCATGCGTAAGGTAAAGTCTACAGGCCTGGGAAAATCTGTTTGTAAATGGATAGCAAACTGACTAAAAATACGATTTGTTCATCATATTTACCTGTAAAATCCTTCTCGTTGAGTACATCACGTGACACAGAGTTAGGCTATTATTCCTTACTGGGTTTTACGGCATTTCTAGGTGAATGGACACTGGTAGACAAAGAATTAGACAGTCTGCCCCTATATAACCCATCCCATACAGGAAGTAGGGGGGAGGGACCTCTGTGTCCCATATTGTACTCAAAGAAATAGGATTTTTATAACAGCTTACCTGTAAAAATCCTTTTCTTTAAAGTACATCACAGGACACAGGGCCATAGTAGTTACTATGTGGGTTATAGGCCACCTTCAGGTGATGGACACGGGCACACCCTAAGACAGGAAGTCCACTCCCGATATAACCCCTCCCACTACTGGGAGTACCTCAGTTTTTGTAGCAAAGCAATACACGTGTATACCAGGAAGAAGGGAGGGACCTCTGTGTCCCGTGATGTACTTCAAAAGAAAAGGATTTTATAGGTAAGATGTTATAAAAATCCTATTTTCTTATCATACATCACGGGACACAGAGCCATATGTCCCATAGCAATGCCAACTGAAGGGAGGGAGACACAACAAAAGTAGGGCACCAAGAGACTAGATGACTTATACTGCTGCCTGCAGTACACTGGTGATATCCTAGTGACCTTTTACATCTACTTGATAGAATCTGGTAAATGTATGGACTGAAGACCAAGTTGCGGCCTTGCATATTTGAGCCATGGAGGCTTGGTGATGCACTGCCCAGGAAGTACTAACAGCCCTGGTAGAGTGCACTTTAATATGAAAAGGTGGAACTTTCCCGTTTAAACCATAAGCTTGAACAATCACTTGACAAATCCATTTAGTAATAGTAGATTTTGATACTGCCTGTCCTCTCAGGAAACACAAACAAAACATCCGTTTTACAAATCTGAGCAGTCGCCTTCAAGTAGACTTTGACTGCTCTCACCACATCAAGAGAATGTAGTGACCTTTCTTCCGCAGAACAGGGTTCTGGGAAAAATGAAGGTAGAAAAATATCCTGGTTTAAATGAAAACCTGACACTACCTTCGGTAGAAAATTAGGATGAGGACGTAATACAACTTTATCCTTGTGAATAATCAAATATAGCTCTTTACAAGAAAGAGCAGCCAACTCTGATACCCTTCTTGCAAAAGATATGGCTACCAGGAAAACAAATTTCCTCGTCAAAAGGACCAAGGGAATATGTCGATCCTACCTATGACATATTTCCTGGGGTGCCAACCCTGGAGTCACACCAGGAGATATATGACTTCCAGACTCTATAATATATGACTCTGGAGGCCGGCTTCCTTGCATTAACCAGAGTAGACACTACTGAACCGGATTGCCCACGCCTCTTCAGAATGTGGGTCTCAATAGCCAAACCGTTAAATTTAGCGTTTGTAAGGTAGGATGGAATACCGGACCTTGCGAGAGAAGGTCTGGCCGTGGCGGTAGGGTACATAGGTCTCCTACTACCATCTTTACGATCTCTGAATACCAAGATCTCCTGGGCCACAAGAATCACGCCTTCCCTTCTTGCTTAATCCTTCGTAGAAAACACGGAAGCAACAGAACAGGAGGGAATGCATAAATCTGTGAAAACTGATTCCACGGGAAAACCAAGGCATCTGTTCCACATGCCAGCGGATCCTTTGTCCTCGACACAAAGTTGTCGATCTTTTTGTTGAATCTGGACACAAACAAATCGACGTCACAAATTCCCCATCTTTGACATACTGACATAAAGATGTCGGGGTGAGGAGACCATTCTTCCCGGGAGCAACTGCTGGCGACTCAAGTAGTCCGCCTGCCAATTCTCTATTCCTGGAATGAAGACTACCGATAGGCAAGGTATGTTGTTTTAGTTAGGATATGATTCACCTCTCTCTGAGCCGCACAACTTCTCGTACCCCCTTGGTGATTGATACAGGCCACTGCTGTGGCATTGTCGGATTGAATCCTGATAGAGAAATTCTGTAATCTGATCATCCAGGCATTCAGGGCCAGGCGTGCTGCCCGAATCTCTAGAATATTGATGGGTAAGGTAATTTCTGATTTGGACCATTTTCCTTGGACAGACGCTTCATCCAGGACTACTCCCCAGCCCAGAAGGCTGGCATCTGTTGTTACAACCTTCCAGGTAACTGGTAGGACTGATTTTCCTTTTTGGAGATTCTTGACTATCAACCATCAACTGAGGCTTTGGCGCACCTTTGGGGATAAACGCATTGGAAAGTCTAGAGCTTGGACCTTCTTGTTCCAAGTCGATAGGACACTATTTTGCAGTAGTCTTGAATGAAATTGAGCATAAGGAATGGCCTTGAATGAAGCCACCATTTTTCCCAACAATCTCATGTGAAGTCGATTCTTCTTTGCTTTGACCAGTACCTATATGGAACTGATCTTTACCTGGGGCAAGAACACCTCTTCTGAGCTGTATCTATGATCAGACCCAAGTATTCAAATCTCTGATGGTTTTAAGGAAGATTTCTCTAGATTGAGAATCCAACCTAGGTATTCCAGGTAGCGGACTGTGGTGACCAAACTTTGGTCAAAGCGGGTTACCGACTGGTCTATCAAGAGTAGATCGTCTAAGTAAGCTAAAATCGTTATACCTTGAGCCCTTAATATGGCTAAAGGGGGAGCCAAGAACTTTGTAAACACTCGAGGTGCAGTAGCTAGACCGAAAGGCAGAGCTACAAACTGAAAATTAAGATTTTCTATCTCGAAGCGTAGATATTTCTGGTGAGTGGGAAAAATAGGTACATGGAGGTAAGCATCCTTGATGTCGATTGACGCTAGCAGTTCTCCGCCTTGTACAATGGCGACCACTGATCGGATTGACTCCATGCGAAAAGAGCAGACATTCAAAAACCGGTTTAAATCATTAAGATCTAAAATGGGTCTGACATCCCTGTTTGGTTTTGGTACCATAAAAGGTTTGAATAAAACCCTAACCCCTGCTCTTCCATGGGGACCACCGATATCACCTTTTGAGACAAAAGATGGTCCAAAGCTTGAAAGATAGACTTCTTTTTCTCTGGATCCCTGGAAACGTTTGATCTGAGAAAATGAGGAGACGGGAACTCCCAGAACTCTAGTTTATATCCTAGAGATATTGAGGAAGCCACCCATTTGTCTCAACACTCTTCCTGCCAAACCCTTGAGAACTGCAGAAGTCTTCCCCCCACTCGAGCGAGCGGGGGCGTCCCTTCAAAAGGAGGTCTTAGTATTTTGTTTTGTGGGTTTCCTTCACCAGGGCCTCTTGTTCCTGGGGTTGACCTTGAGGTTTACCTCTTGAACTTGACGGTGGAGGCCGTCGTGACTGCCTGGAGGCTGATGCTCCTGGCACTGGAGAAGAAGCTTGCTTAAAAGAAAAACGCTTACTACTCTTCTTAATTGGCAAAAGAAAACTTTCCCCATTAAAAATTCTTTGGATATATTTATCCAGATCGTCCTCAAACAGCCGTTCACCGCAAAATGGAAAACTAGCCAGGAGCTTTTTGCATGGCGCTTCGGCTGACCAATTTTTCAACCATAGAACTCTACGCATATGCACTAGCCTGAGCGTAAGTCATGAGGCCTGGAGAATAGAATCTCTCATAGCGTCTATTGCAAAACATAATGCTCCTGGTATCCCAGCCAAATCTTGGGCCTGCTGATCAGGAATAATCTTGAGCACCTGTTTAAAGTGGTCTCTTAAGGATTGACATACACCGATTGCTGCCAGGGCAGGCTGAGCCACTAAACCTGCCTGAGAAAAATTGTTTTTAAATAGGAATTCCAACTTCTTATCTATTGGATCCTTCAGCATTTGAACATTGTTTACCGGACCAGTAATTTTTTTATTCAGAGGATATAGCAGCGTCAATTGCTGGCATCTCTCATTTTTTTGTTAAATTCTTCCTCCATAGGATAAAGTGTTGAAAACCTTTTCGGAGGAAAAAACTGTTTATCTGGGTGGATTACCCAGATAAACAGTTTTTTCCTCCGAAAAGGTTTTCAACACTTTATCCTATGGAGGAAGAATTTAACAAAAAAATGAGGGATGCCAGCAATTGACACTCAGAATACATAAGCTTTTTCAGCAATGAATGGATAGGAAAAGCATGAATAGCTTGGGAAGGCTTTAGCGAACCCAAACTAGAAGTGGGCTCATCAACTGACTCAGCTAATGGCAGCATGAATGTGGAGCGGAGCACTCAGATTGAGGGTCCTGGGTAATGGAAGGGGACCTATTGCGTTTAGTCCCACTCTGGGATGCGATTAAAGCATCAGTCTTCTGCTCCAACCCTAAAATGGTTGAGAAAAAAACCTCTTCAGTAATATAGACAGGGGCTGCAGTGTTGAAAGCAGTTGAAACACCTGACGGCCCTGAGGGCTCACTCTGACCAGCCGCCACAGAACTCTCAGGGGAGGATGCCATTTTTCTTGAGATGTTCTAGGCTTTTTTGTGGCTAAAGAAGTCCTTCGTGAGCCCTTCTTTTTTGGGGTGTTTTTACCCCCCTTCTGACCATAGCCCAATGCACAAAAGCAGAGGTACTACCAGAAGGATCGCTACTACCAGAAAGATTGCATCCACTGCTTGAGCAATAGTCCAGCCACTGGCACTGCTATTAACCACTTTCAGACCGGACCAATTTGCAGCCAAAGGACCAGGCCCCTTTTTGTGATTCGGCACTGCGTCGCTTTAACTGACAATTGCGCGGTCGTGCTCCCAAACAAAATTGACGTCCTTTTTTTCCCACAAATAGAGCTTTCTTTTGGTGGTATTTGATCGCCCCTGCGTTTTTTATTTTTTGCGCTATAAACAAAATAGAGCGACAATTTTGAAAAAAAAAACGCATTCTTTTTTATTTTTTGCTATAATAAATATCCCCCAAAAATATATAAAAAAACATTTTTTTCCTCAGTTTAGGTCGATATGTATTCTTCTACGTATTTTTGTTAAAATAATTGCAATAAGCAATTATTGATTGGTTTGCGCAGAAGTTCTAGCGTTTACAAGATTGGGGATAGTTTTATAGCATTTTCATTAATATTCTTTTTTTATTAGTAATGGCGGCAATCAGCGATTTTTATTGTGACTGCGACATTATGGCGGACACATCGGACATTTTTGGGACCATTGTCATTTATACAGCAATCAATGCTATTTAAATGCATTGATTCCTGTATAAATGACACTGGCAGTGAAGGGGTTAACCACTACGTGGCAGTGTAGGGGTTAAGTATGCCTAGGGGTGTGTTTCTTACTGTGGGGGGGGCGTGGCTGTCAGCTAGTGAATGCTGATCTCTGCTCCAATCACAGGGAGCAGAGATCGGCGTCACTAGTTGCTAGGCAGAACGGGGAGATGCGGTTTATTTCCGCATCTCTCCGTTTAGCCTTCCCGTGAGACGATCGCGGGTGTCCCCGCGGTGATCGAGTCCGCGGGACCCGCGACCGGCCTCACGGGGGTCCCGACCGACGCGGGAGCGCGCCGCTCCCGGTGCGCTCCCAATGGCACGGACGGCAGTAAAAAGGGACTTATATATACGCCCTCCTGCCTGTCCGTGCCATTCTGCCGACGTACATCGTCGTGCGCCGGTCGGGAACCGGTTAATGCTCAACCTGATGCTAAAAGTAAATGTGTCAATAGGAAATGCCTATGTCACCAAACCTCTTTCATGCCCCTCTTTGCTCGTGTCCCTCCGACAACTTGCAGCCAGCACAAATGGAGTTTTTAAAATACACTCCCGTGTCGTACATTAGAGGACGGCAATGCCGCACTAAGCCCCACCCCCTCCGTCGCATCACGCCCCCTCCTCTCTCTTTGAAAAGAGTTTTCCCGCGCAAACGTGGGCCTCCGATCTGATGGGATCGGCTTGTGAGGGAGGGATGGCGAGGAGACCTGAGAGCCGCCGCCGTGCAGGGGCGGTGAAAGAAAACTGCATCACCGATCGTCCGGAGGAAAAAGCCTGCTGCTTCCTGACACAGCATGATTTCTGAGAAAAGCATGAGAAGGTACGTGCTCCATACAGCCCCCAGTGGGGATACTTAGGCATGACAACATTTACTTTTTAAAGGAGACATTTCATAAGAAAATTTTAAAATTCCTTAGAAAAACTCCACTTACTTTTCCCACCGCAGGGTTTTCTGTGGTAAAACCAACAGACCCAATCTTCACCCTTCAAGGTGGGTTCCATTAACAAACCTTCATGAACTCCTGGACCCGTAATAGCACCTCGCCAGTAAAACGTTATGGCTTTAAAATACCAAAGTACTGGATCCTGGGGTCCAGCTCTCTAAAAAGAGAAGCGTTACAGGCAAAACCTTGTTTCTTCGGACACGAGGCCCGGGAACCATTCAATTTGGCCTAAAGGACACTTTGAATGGATTTGGCTTCATAGCTAGCCCCAGCAAAGATTGCTCCAGTGGAGCTCAGCACAGCACATCTTTACTTGTGACCAACACCTTAGACACTGGTACTCCCAGTAGTGGGAGGGGTTATATATGGAGTGGACTTCCTGTCTTAGGGTGTGCCACTGTCCATCACCTAAAGGTGGCCTATAACCCACATAGTAACTACTATGGCCCTGTGTCCCGTGATGTACGATAAGAAAAAGGATTTTACAGGTAAGTTTGATGAAAAAATCCTATTTTCTTTATCATACATCACGGGAGACAGAGTTAGGCTATTATGCCTTACTGGAATAGAGCAATAGCCTTGAGGGAAGGGAGACACCCTGCCAAAAAAATAGCCGTCAGACCTTATACAGCAGCCTGTAGTACACTACGGACAAAACCCGAATCCTTGGCTGCTCTAAGATCCACCTGATAAAATCTTGTGAACATATGCACTGAAGACCAGGTAGCAGCCTTACAAATCTGAGCCACAAATACCTGATGGTGAAAAGCCCAGGAGGTTCCTACACTCCTGGTAGTATGAGCTCTCACCCTAAAGGCAGAAGAAAAAGAGGAGTTTTTGGGACTTTAAATGAAGCACAACTATGCCTCCATCCCTGATTTGGATAAAACAAGAAGGAAGTTGGGTCTTTAAATGAGGTTGTTGACAGGTTAGGTCAAGATAAGCTGGAAAATGTTTATTAACATATCAAATATAAATGTATAACATTCATTACAGTGGTGCATATTGTGTAAAGAGTAATGACACATAATATAAATGCACACATGACAAATATGTCATAAATTGATGAAGATACATGACATAATCAATAAAATTATAAAAATAGTTTTACATAGTCGTATGAATTCATGTATATACATATATGGACTTGGCAGCACAAAAAAAAACTATTGGATAAAGGATATTGAAAATATTGTAATATGATGGAACTGGGTAGACATTAATCTAGATGTGGGCCTATTTGGGCGTATAGCACATCCTGAATGCCAGACGCGTTTTGTGTGTAAAACACTTCCTCTGGAATGGATACCCATGGTCTGGGGATGTTGCATGTGCGCCCTTTTTGCTTTGAGGCTTATAACTACCTCACTTCCTGGGATAGACTACCCTGCTGGACCTGGCCTTACCCATACTATATACTCCTGTATTCTGTTATATATAAGTACTCAGGACTGACTCAATTGTCCTTTTCTGTTGTGCCCATTCCAACACTAGACCTAATTGTACATAGTTTTTTATAGATATCTTATAATCCTATAGCATCTGCCACTGAAGAAGTGTTTTTATACACAAAACGTGTTGGAAATTCAGGATGTGCTATTTGCCCAAATAGGACTACATCTAGATTAATGTCTACTCAGTTCCATCACATTACAATATTTTCAATATCCTTTATCCAATAGTCTTTTTGTGCTGCCAAGTCCATATATGTATATACATGAATTCATACGGCTATGTAAAACTATTTTTATAATTTTATTGATTATGTCATGTACCTTCATCAATTTATGACTTATTTGTGTGCATTTATATTATGTGTCATTACGCTATACACAATATGCACCACTGTAATAAATGTTATGTGATTATATTTAATTTGTTAACCACTTCAGCCCCGGACCAATTGGCAGCCAAAGGATCAGGCCCCTTTTTGCGATTCGGCACTGCGTCGATTTAACTGACAATTGCACGGTCGTGCGACGTGGCTCCAAAACAAAATTGGCGTCCTTTTTTTCCCAAAAATAGAGCTTTCTTTTGGTGGTATTTGATCGCCCCTGCGGTTTTTATTTTTTGCGCTATAAACAAAAATAGAGCGACAATTTTGAAAAAAATGCAATATTTTTTACTTTTTGCTATAAGAAATATCCCCCAAAAATATATAAAAAAACATTTTTTTTTTCCTCAGTTTAGGTCGATACGTATTCTTCGACATATTTTTGGTAAAAAATAAATCGCAATTAGCGATTATTAACCACTAGGGGGAGAGGAGGGTTTATGGGCTGTGACGCGTGTGTGTGTTTTTACATTAGGGGGCGGGGCTGACGTCTGACGTCATTGATCGGCTATCCCGATGACCGGGAACAGCCAATCAATGACAGGCAGAGTAGGAAGCGCAGGGAGAGGTTTGTTTACACAAACCTCTCCCCGTTCTTCAGCACCGTAACACGATCGCGGGACGTACAGGTGCCATTCTGTAGACGTATATCTACATGAGGTGGTCGGGAAGCGGTTAATAAACATTTTCCAGCTTATCTACCTAACCTGTCAACAACCTCATTTAAAGTCCCAAATTCCAAGTTCCTTCTTGTTTTATCACCCTAAAGGTAGGAGCCTTACGTTTCAGACCATAGGCCTGAATGACAATTTGGTGGACCCAATGGGCAATGGAAGCTGCCTGCCCCCTCTTGGGTCCTTCTGGTAAAACAAAAAAGGAGTCTGATCCTCGGATCTAGACAAATAAACTGTGACTGCCTGGACGATTGAGAGAAAATGGTAGGCAAAACAATGTCGTCCTGATTCAAATGAAAGACAGATACCATCTTTGGCAAGAAGGATGGAAGAGGACGCAACACCACCTTGTCGTGGTGAAGGATTAAGTATGTTCCCTATATAAGAAGGGTCACCAATTCCAACACCCTTCTAGCCGAGGTGATGGCCATCAGGAAGGCTTGCTTGCGTAACAGCAAGACTAATGGAATTTCTTTGATAGGCTGAAATGGTTGTTTCTGTAACATATACAGCACCAAATTTAAGTCCCAAGGACACATAGGTAACCTAATGGGGGGAAGCAAACGAGTTGCCTCCTGCATAAAGGTTCGGACCAGCAAATGGGAGGCTAAAGGCCTTTGGAAGATTACCGACAAAGCCGAAATCTGACCCCTAATGTACTCAAAGCCAATCTGATTTCCACAGCTGACTGTAGAAAAGAGAGAATTCTCCCAATCACGTATTTCCAAGGATACCATTTTCTGGCTTCACACCAAACAATATAAGTTTTCCTGACCTTATGATAAATCTTCCTAGTAACTGCTTTCCTAGCATTCACTAGGGTAGACACCACCGGTCCCGAGATGCCACGATCCTTCAACACCCTGGCTTCACTAGCCATGCCGTCAAATTTAGAGACTGTAAATAGGGGTAGTATATAGGACAAATTGACAATCTCATGATCTCTGGGAACCAGGACCTTCTGGGACAGGCCAACTGGACATCTTCTAGCCCCGATTCTTTAGAAGCAGACTCATCTGCCTGGCCCTCCACAGAATCCTTAGCATTTAGCTCTTCCGCTTCATCAACCCATTCCTGCTCCAAGTTAGGAGGATCAGGGGAGGGAGATCTTGCCACCCTGCGAGATGGAGGCAAATCCTGTCCTCTAACCTAGCTAGAGCTGAGGACAGATCATCCCTGGTGACACAGGCTGAAGCAGCAGCGTTGACAGTAGGCACAATACCAGACAGGCGCTGGAGCCGCTCAGATTGTTGGAGGCCTCTGGTCTCTCAGGGGATACAACACTAGGGCTACGACTAGGCTCCTCAGGCGCTACTGACGACATAGATGTGCCTTTCCCTGTAGTGTTAGCCCAGACATTGCAAGTCACAAAAAGGGAGTACCTGGGTTTAGTATTCACACCACTTTAGAAGGGAGAACCTTTAATAGGGCTCACAAAGCCCATATGCAACAATTTTGGAGCATTTTTTGGAGAACTATTTGGATCATAGTTTGATTTGCTGTTTGATTTATTCAGATCGTGGAATAGCATTTTATGCTACCACATTACTAAGTCTTGGCGTATATATCTATTTGGACCATTATTTCATTTATTTATCCATTCTGGGACTACCTCATACATTAATTTATTTATTTATGCACACTTATTTTATTTTCACTTTGTTATGGTTTTGACCCACATGAATTGTATTCCTTGATTTTTATTATATATATCTTTTATATATATTCTTCACTTGGCATTATTTGTCACCCAGGGTATATTATTTGCACATATTTATGCACTTGGCACTTTAAATATTAGACCATTGGCACTATTTTCAGCCATTTTAGTGTGCGTATATTGATTGAAGGTTTCCAGATTTATTTAATACCAGCTGCTGGATATTTATATTATTGCACTTTATTTTTGCGCAAAATTATTTATTATATTAGCTTAAATAAGATGGCTCTTCGCCGTGACGCTCTGTGCATGCACACACATGTGATCATGGGGGACGTGTGCAGCTGCATACACACACAAAACAAATCTTCGTGCGCCATCCTTAGAGCTACAGTGCATGTGCAAGTTTGTGTGTGCACAACGTTGTGTGTGGCAAAGCCATGGCCACCAGCACAGCTGCAAACTCGAGTGAGCTGTGTAGAACCATCATGCGCAATGGCGAACCTTTGTGCGTGGACCAAGAAAACAGCCAAGACTACAAGAAAAGGTACTCTTGTCCAAAACACCAGCAGCTTGCCCAAACTGTCCAGACTCTTGCTAGTTTGAGAGATTGTTACACACATGGGGCACCCCACAATAAGTAAAATAAGGGTTTTCCAATCCTCACCCATTGTGGGTGAGGATTGGACCTGTATAGCACCCTGCAGGAATGCCTTAGCTAAGCAGAGTCCAGCACCCAAAGGTTGCGTTACAGGCAATACCTTGCAGGATCCTTGCATCTTCTTTGCAAGGCTTGGGTGACATCATATAAGCTTTTCTCAAATGGATCCGATCGGTCAATCCATTGATTCATTTAAGAACCATTTTGGAACTAAAGACCTAAAGCTTGAGAGAGCTCAAACAAACATGCCCATCCACCTTGCAGACACTGGTAAAAAAACTGAAGTATTTCCTGTATGGGAGGTGTTATATAGGGGCGGACTTCCTGTCTAAGACTTTGTCTACCAGTGTCCATTCAACTAGTAAGGAATAATAGCCTAACTCTGTGTCCTGTGATGTATGATAAAGAAAGACCGTATTCAGAGAGTGGTGGTTAATGATTCATACTCTGAATGGTCTAAGGTTATCAGTGGTGTACCCCAAGCTTCAGTTTTGGGACCCTTACTCTTTAATATATTTATAAATGATATGGGATCTGGGATTAAAAGTACTATTTTGGTCTTTGCAGATGACACTAAGCTATGCAGTGGAATAATGTCCTTACACGATGTCTCCAACTTACAAGCTAACCTCAATGCATTGTTTAATTGAGCAACTATGTGGCAAATGAGGTTTAAATGTTGATAAATGCAAAGTTATGCACTTGGGGGTGAAGAATATGCATGCATCATACAAACTAGGGGGGGGGGGGGGTGCAACTGGGGGAATCAATGTTGGAGAAGGATCCAGAGGTTTTGGAAGATCATTTAACTTAATAATAGCATGCAATGCCAGGCTGCAGTTTTCCAAGCAACCAAAATCCTTTCTTGTATTCAGAGAGTTATGGAGTCCAGAGAGAGAGATATAATTTTACCCGTGTACAAACCTCATCTGGACAATGTAGTTACATTTTGGGCACCAGTTTACAAAAAAATATTGGGAAACTGGAGAAAGTGCAGAGAAGGGCAACCAAACTGATAAGAGGCATGGAGGAGCTCAGCTATGAGGAAAGATTAGAGAAACAGAATTTATTCTCTCTTGAGAAGAGTAGAGTAGAGTAACCACTTCAGCCCTGGAAGGTTTACCCCCCTTCATGACAGGGCATTTTTTGCGATACGGCACTACTTTACTTTAACTGACAGTTGCGCGGTCGTGCAATGCTGTACACAAATAAAACTGATGTCCTTTTTTTCCCCACAAATAGAGTCT